>OX101750.1:732200-1480392 GCA_944452665.1 Stenoptilia bipunctidactyla | reverse complement strand
ACGAAATACTAGTAAGAATACTAATAAAAATACTCCCATGCTGGACGGGGAGCGAAAGAAAAACATAGAATGTGCCAGCTGCTTCTCTTCCCGGGCATACTGTAAAAGTCAGTTAAGGGACGGAGGTTTTATAGACGTTTTTGTGGGCGATAGGCTGACCCCTGTCACTACAATAGTCTCTCTACATCTTTATAATACCTCCAAATTTGTCAAACGTGACATCAGATGGTCTTGTAAACTCTGGTGTTCTGCCTACTCCATAAGGGATACAGGCGTGACGTTGTGTATTTATGTATGTACGAAATAAAGACTTTTTTAGCAACTGATGCGTCTCTTTTTCTAACACAGAATGTATATCTATTGTACGTTTCTCGAGCGAGAAAATCGTCAATAGTTAATCGTTTACTTACTAGCGTTCCGAGGTGGTGGGTAAACTGTCTAAAGGTACACGCACACTTGCCGGCCCGTATCGTAGGGCGAAAATCAGCTTGTATCACTCGTATAAACTAAATTAATATTAGAAACGGAATTGTACCACGATTTTTATTTATTTAAGGGTCTCAATACTCATGAAAAACAGTATACTACACAATATCTTTAGGTTTTTGCATTTAATAATGCTCAATTATTCTTAAATAACTGAAAATATGTGCTAAATAAAATAATCACTAGACCAAGACTCGAACCTGGGACCTGGGGCAGCTATATTGCTATATTATAATAAAATGGCTCGTCGCCAGGCCCCGGTAGCTCAGTGGAAGAGCACTCGTCCGGTAAACGAGATGTCCCAGGTTCGAGGCCTGGTCGGGTGATGATTTTATTTAGCTCATTTTTTCAGTTATTTATATATAATAAATAACTTAGATGACAATAGCCAGGACCTGGTAACTCAGGTGGTACAGTGCATTTTTATCTAGTACACAGGGTGGAATTTTTAAATACCCCTTGGGAAAAAAGTGCTCTAAATAACAGAGGTAGCAAAATTTACTCCAAAGAAATATTCCTTTATTTTGGAAAAGAAAGAAAGAAATGTAATCCCCAGATAATCACACCAACTACATGGCCCCAAAATAAGCATAGCTTGTGTTATGGGATACTATGTAGCGAACTAGGGGGAAGCCTAGAATAAATACATACATAGATAAAACTGCATTCAAAGATTTTCGAAAATCTGCTCGCTTCAACCGGGAATCTAATTGACTTAAATCTTTAAAAATTGTAATTTTATTGCATCAATCGTTAGGGTCAATCACAAGAATGAAATCTCTCTAACATACAAGGTAACATAATGAAAGAAAAACCATAAAATCTTCATTTTTAGATTTTTGTCGGTTTGATTTCTGGGTGACGCTAGCAAATTTTCGAAAAATCGCTTAATGCAGTTTTATTTCTTTTCAAAAATAAAGGATGTTTCTTTGGAGTAAAATTTGCTATCTCTATTATTTAGAGTATTTTCCCTCCAGGGGGCATTCAAATATTCCACCCTGTATAATTAATATCTATTTAAATAATTAGTGATTGATTCAAACAAAACCACGAACAAAGTTAATAACTCATTCTCGCACGTGACATTACCACGTTCGTTATTGAAAAGTTCATATGTGATGGATTTACGACCTTTGAATAATCAGTGAACTTTGAATAACATTCTTTAAGAATAATAAGATCTATGTTAATGTATGAAAAGATGGCATTGTTATAGGATGTGAATTATAAGCTAACTAGCTTTTGCCCGTGACTGTATACGCGCATAAACATTGTTTATATGTCGCACAAACAGTCACTCTTTGAAGATATTTTATGTCAAGTATCATATCCGTGCACTCAAAGAATAGTATATTTCATACAAACTAAAAAGTCCAACCTCTTCCTCTTAATTTTAATTTTTATTGTAACTAACAATAATATTGCATGCTGATGGACAGCATAGTATATAGAACCTTAAATTATGAAGCAATAAATAATTTGATTTGATTCACGTGGTAATTTTGGGAATTCCTTCCATACAAACAGACACTTATTGAAGAACCTTTATACCAAGTATCACATCCGTGCATACAAGGAATAAGATTGTTTCATAAAAACTAAAACATCATATATTTCCCGTTTCC
This sequence comes from Stenoptilia bipunctidactyla, assembly GCA_944452665.1. Classification (NCBI taxonomy): domain Eukaryota; kingdom Metazoa; phylum Arthropoda; class Insecta; order Lepidoptera; family Pterophoridae; genus Stenoptilia; species Stenoptilia bipunctidactyla. Next base: position 1,478,281 of record OX101750.1, on the reverse strand, counting down.
TTGGGAATTTCGGGAATTCCTTTCATAGCACAACCATACTTTGAACATCCTTTATGCCAAGTATCATATCCCTGCACTCAAGCAATAAGATATTTCATACAAAATAAAAAGTCCAATAATTTCCATTCCCGTAAGAATTTCAAGAATTCCTTCCTTAGTACTCCCCCCCAAAACCTCTAAGGATTGTATGTTCCAAATTTCAGCTCTCTACGGCCAGTAGTTTTTGCTGTACAGTCACTCAGTCAGTAACTGAATAGATTTATACAGGGTTAATTTTAATTAGGGCATCACCTCCTGCAGGCAGCCTCTCCACATCAATCCCAACAACATTAGTTCTACAAATTTGAAAATTCATAGTTTAAAAAAATTTTGTCTTCCCATACAAAAAGTATTTAAAGCCTCTGTTTAGAGGCGTAACTCCCAAAAACGCTCCCGAGCGGTCGTGTCTGCGGGTAAGGTCCCAAGTTAAGCTCTTTCGGAAAGTTTTCTCTTGTGAAGGCTGTGTGGTGTCGGGGCTAATTCATCTGCCCTTTTCAGGGCGGACCCGACTGCTGCCGGCCGAAGCATCGCTGGTCAGGTGGATACGTAACCGTGACAACTAAGCCTGATCGTTCGCCGTTCACCGGCAATAGGTCCGTACTAGGTCGTTTCTTTACAGTGCAGTTTGTGCAGCCATATCGCCGTTCACCGGCACGTAGGTTCTTCAGATTCCCCGGGTTCGATGGAGGCCCCCACCGAATCCGGGGCTCGGCCCGATGAGCTCCAAAAACCCAAGGAACCGGTAAGTCTCTATCAACTCCATCAATTCAAAATCTAAATGCAGACTAATATCCAACAGATGTACGCGTTAATAAGTCAGCAAATTGCAGCACTCCAACCCGCGACCCTCCCGGCCAGTCAGGCCTCCACCGCATCCCTCCCGGCAACTCCGCCTTCTCTTAGTTTCCCAACAGATTCTCCGGCGTTCCCAGATTTCGAGTATGTCGATACTACGTCAGATTTCATGTCAGTCGATTCTTCCACATGCAAACGGAAAACTACCCCACCAGGTAGTGATTCCGACTCCGCTCCTTTAGTTCCAGAATCTCCTGCTCCGTTCACCGAGGTTCGTAAAAAATCAAAATCAAAGAAGAAGAAGAAGCAAGATGCTTCTTCGACTTTATCTCCATCCGTTTCAGCTGCTCCAGCCGCCGTTCCTGTTCCTGTCCAGCGATCCCGGCGTCACAGCATGCGTCGCAAACAGACTCGGCCCCGCCGAAAGTCAATTCTCCGCCCCCCGTCTTCCTACGGGACAAGAGCCGCTGGACCGAGGTCTCAGCTCTCTGCGGTTTGTACAATCCCAAGATCCAATATGTCAAGGCATCCAACGTGGGTGACTCCATTAAGGTCGTAGTCTGTTCAATTTCCGATTTCAGGAATCTTACTCGACTTCTTGCTAACCAAAAGCTCGAGTACCACACTTACGCCCACTCTGAGGAGCGTAAGGTTCGTGCCGTCCTCAGGGACGTGCCGTTCGAGCTCTCGAACGAGCAAATCCAAGAGGACTTGTCTTCTCAAGGCTTCCCCGTCGAATCTGTGCACAAAATGCACAGCCGCCGAGGCAAGCAGTTCCCACTAGCGCTAGTAATCCTAGCGAGGAGCCCCCAAGGGCAGTCCATTTTCAGAGGCAATCTCACCGTGTGCGGTCTCTCCAACATCCGAGTCGAAGCTCCACACAAGCGTGGTTTCCCAGGTCAGTGCCACCGCTGCCAATTGTATGGTCATGCGGCGGCAAACTGTTTTGCTTCCCCTAGGTGCGTCAAGTGCCTAGATCCGCATGGGGCTAAGGAGTGCTCTCGCACTCCCGAATCGCCCACCGCTCCGTCTTGCGTCTTGTGCGGCCAGTCAGGCCACACAGCAAACTTTCGCGGCTGCTCCAAGGCACCGCGTGATGCCAGGGCTACCGTGAAGCCTATCGACAACTGGAGAGAGTGACCGCAGCCTAGCTCGGACGCTCCTCCAGTCAGTTCAAAGGCTCCCAAGGCCTTCACCTCTTTCGTTTTAGGTCAGCGCAGCCGTAATGCGACCCAATCGTAACCGGCCGCCGAATTGGCTTCCCAGTGCCAGCACGCAAAAGGGTCTCAAGACCGCATGGCGTTCTGGATCCAGCTCGCTCCCATCGACGAGATTCTGGCTTTCGGCGCCGCTCTCGACGCCAGCCCAGAGGGTTTCAACGGTGCTCTTCCGGTTCTAACCAAGTTCGCTCCCCTTATCAGGAACCTCCAGCAAGCTCAACGTTTCTAAACGTAGTCCTTCTTTCCAGCATTCCTATCTCAGAGTGAGTCTGATCACTCTAGATAATCTCTTAGTTTCAGATTTGTCATTGCTTAGCTTTTGATTTTCTCGCTTTCAGTTCCTTTTGGTGGCAGCCATCTGGATGCCGCTCACTACGCAGCCTCTCTCTCCAATTGGCTGTCGTTCCGACGATGACTAGTGGCCTTAATTAAGGTGAGTCAAAAAGGGGGATGTTTAGTGGGTATGCTCAGCCTATCTGAGAGAGTCACCACACTGTCTGGGCATTCTATTTGCCATTAGCCACTGGGGTTAACAGCTTATAGAATGCCCATTCGTCCGTAATAGGATTCATCCTCCTCCCGCTAAAGCTTGTTTTAGTGGGTGCCAAACGATTTTCTTTGGCGGAAAAACAAAAAAAAAAGGCGTAACTCTATTTACTTTGAGCGCAGGTATGCCACGCACCTTGCGCAGTAAAATATCCCTTAATATGAATAATAGGTACTTCTTACAAAATGTACAGCAAGGAGCAAAAATTTTATTTTTGTGTTATTTATCAAGATTTTTAAAAAGTCGTAAAACAAAATGTTGTTGGAACTAATGTGTAGAGGCTGCCCGCAAGAGGTGATGAGTTAATTAAAATCAACCCTCTATATTAAGGTAGAGTAAATTAACAGCAATGACACAACTTCACGCCTGTCTCCCTTTGGAATACTTAAGCAGAGACTAAGGAGCGCCTATTGCCCAGACATACCTCTTTCGCTTTTCAACTTTCATTCAACTTTACATAGGTATATTATGATCGCCAGTTGCAGGTACTTTTAACTAAGGCCTTTTTTAAGTATATTGCAAATTTAGATAAACTCAAAGTTATGCAAAGATTTTAAATCGACAAAATAACCCGAAATCAGTGGAACAGAAAAAACTATTAAGATCCTTCTTACCTATGTTTTATATATTATACATATATACAGGGTATCCTTAAAAGTATTTTGGAGAAAAATATCCAAGATATTTTAGGAGAGAGCACGTTATCAGGATAGTTGAAAGGTCGCGCGCGCGCACTATCCTTGAAATCTTAAGATTTTTAATGGAAAACTATAAGTCCAAATAAAACACGTAGAATCTTCTGATGAAAAAATGTATCAGAGTGCCTAGGAGTAGGTACCATTAAAAGTTGGCGTCTTTAATCAGGATTCTTTAAATATATTTTCACCTACATATAGGGTTGCCACCTTTTTTTCTAGAAATAAAGTATATTTAAATCTGAAAAGAATACCAAACAATATTTTGGAAATACATACATACATACATAACATCACGCCTATATCCCTCATGGGGTAGGCAGAACACCAGAGGCTACAAAGCTATCTGACGTCACGTTCGACAAATTTGGAGGCATTATAATGGTGGATAGAGACTATTGCAGTGACAGGGGTCAGCCTATCGCGTACAAAAAAATCTCCAATAAAACCTCCGTCCCTTAACTGACTTTTACAGTTTGCCCGGGAAGAGAAGCAGCCAGCACATTCTATGTTTTTGCTTCGCTCCCAGTCCAGCATGGAAGCAAATTGAATTGAATATTGTATATTGTGGAAAAATATACAATGTTCATGGATGGACGTGTACCACCATAGTCTTCATGCGCACCTTCCATCAGGTGCCATGGAAGACAAACAAATAAAATAAAAAAAATATAGGTATATAATCAACGAAAGCAGAGCATTAAAAAAACCGAGTTCAGGTCAAAACTCTGGCTGAGTTATAATGTCATCAACGTAAACATACACCGAAATCATATATATTTTTTTAAATTTGAAATTTCCAATGAAGTAATCAACCGATTTCAATGTAATTTATATGAAATCAACTATGAAGTATTTTCTATCATATGACATAAGATTTTTTAAATCGGTTCAATCGGTCAAATTGAGAACCTCCTCCTTTTTTGGAACTCAGTTGATAAAATCTGCCACAAATTCCACCGTTCTAGCGGCGATTTGTTCCGGGAATATTACATGAGGAACCAGTTCCTTACCAAACCCGTGTCCTGTCAATTTCAACCTCATCTTCACTTAACATCAGGTGAGAATGAGGTTAAATGTGAGTATAGTCACCGAATTCAAAAAAGCGTGTTCATATGTTACATACATTTTTTTGCGGGGATCGAACCCACAAACTTGGCTACTGAGGCAGATAATGTTACCCCATCGCCACAGCCGTCATATATATCACTTATATAACTGATAATCAAATTCACTAAATGACAGTAACTGGGTATTTACCAGTCACAAAAAAAAAACAGTCAATATTAATAACAATTTAATATTAACAATAAAAATGTGAACCCGGATCCAAAAGTGTACAACAAAAGAAATATAAAATCATAAAATTCATTAAACAGTCTTATTTCCATGAAAATTGTCATTGATGCACATTTACGGTGAGTCGGCTAAAGTAAATAACTAAAATGGCTGAACTTTTCAAAATGCTACTTTGAAAGCTATAAAACGATGTTAAAATTTTACCCTTTAATATTCATGTTTTAGTGTGGGCGCTGTTCGATAAAGTTCTGTCGATGATAATATATTTAATACCTAACAAATTTTTAAAATTCTCTGCCTACTATATAGCTCATTTTTTTTATTATGATCACAAGTTCTAGATAGCAAAACTACATGATGACTAAAAATAATAATGAGGCCTTTTCGTTTCATTTTTTTTTAAGCTTTTTCAATACCTACTACATGGCGTTGAAAAAAACTGAAGAGTCAATGTCAATATCGTATCCTCTTTGTTGACAGTTGACTGATCGTAGAGATAAAATTCTTGCTGATTGCCATAACCTTCAAATTAATAATATTACATTTCAATTGAAATTGGTACTTGAGTTGACACTTGAGTTAGATCAGCGCCATCTAATGTTGAAAAGTGATCTACTTTTTTTTTTTAATCGTAGACTGAAAACTCCTCATTATTATAAGAATGAAAAAAGATAAGGAATGGCTAACCGCGGTCCTTTGGAAAAGAAAAGAAAAAGTCAAAGTCAAAAGAATCTTTATTTCGTAAGTATTTAAATAAATTTGAAATAAGTCCCACAATTTACAAATTGAACTGAATCTACCACCACTTCGGAAAGTCGATCTGTTGAAAAGTGGCAAGAAACTCAACAGCAATCATCTTTTAAAAATATACAATTATAATTAACAACCAGGGAATCCCATCTTCTTGCATCCGGATATCTTATAGTAAAACTTTATAAAACACTTCCTTAATCTATCGAAGGGTTTATCTTAAATATTTTGGAATTTTATTATAAACGCGTACACCAGAGGGTCCAGGGCCCAACTGTTGTTTTCGGGAAGTTTTACAGGGCTAAACGTGAGTCTTGACGTCTTGTAGCCTAACTTGATGTCGCTACAAATGTGTAAACGTAATAGCAACACTCAGGCGATTGTTAGTTTTTGTAACTCGGATATCTAGTTTTGTTATTGCCATGAGACTTTTTAAATAGCGCGGCCGGAGACACTTGTAATAAAAGATAAATATCATGGCACCATCTTCGATCTGAAGAAAAACAGGAATGAGAAAAAATATTCAAAAAAAAAAACGTACTAAAACGAAGATCTGCAAAAAATTTGAAGACGCAAAACTTTGTTATGTATGTCGGCTCCTGCCCTTTATCAGAAGGAGCGTTCATTTTTTTGGGTGTGTTTTTATAGGTTCAGTAGGCGAACAAGGTAAAGAACGTGGATTTCATATGAACGTGCATTCAGTTAACAATTGTCACAACTCTCTTAAGACAGTCCTCCGTATACGTAATGCCAAACAGCCAGATTTACTCTCGTATTCTTCATCGCCGTCCATTTCATTATCGTGGCTGTCATTCGGCACTAGCGCTTGTGGTTCTGTCAGAGTGCAAAAACATTATCGCCTGCCAGGCACATTCTTAATTTAAAGGGCACCGCGCGCCGTCATATACAACGTCAATTTTTGTTCATGCGAAATCCAGTACTTGGGTCAAATATTTTCGATCAAAAAATTGGTGTACAAAAAATAAAGGTATTATCTTGAAAACTCAACAAGTTTCAAGCCTCTTGTAGTGTGTTGCTTTTGACGCGCGAGTGAGGACATCACGCTCGCAGCTCTCGCTCGCTACCGCTTCATACGACGGAGGTACCTACTTGCATCCTAAGTTTGCTTACGAAATGCGTGCGAGTGAGTGTGTTCATAATTTAAGGCTCTGTAAAGATTTATTGATGTTAAAGATTATTTATCCCATGCTGGACTGGGAGCGAAATAAAAACATAGAATGTGCCAGCTGCTTCTCTTCCCGGGCATACTGTTAAAGCCAGTTAAGGGACAGAAGTTTTATTGGCGTTTTTGCGGGCGATAGGCTGACTCTTATCACTGCAATAGTCTCTCACCATCATTATAATACCTCCAAATTTGTCAAATGTGACATCAGATAGTTTTACAGCATTTGATGTTCTGCCTACCCGATAAGGGATGCAGGCGTGAGGTTATGTATGTATGTATGTAAAGATTATTGAGTTAAAATATAACATGGTATAAAAACTATTGCAATTGATTTTGCTACCGATTCTGAACTAACTGTTACCAGGTGTTGCATGTACAAAAAACAACGTTGTATATACTGCACACTCAGAGTTACTTTCTTCTAAGAAGAGCTATTTTCACCCACATGTGTAGGTCTGCATGTTACTTAGAAGAGCCACATTGTTCAGGCTAAGATCAAGTATTGATATTAGGTATAAGACGGGATGATTATTATCAAGACCCAAACTACAGGTCTACAAAGACATCAAAACGTCGTTTTAAATTGTACACATCAAAATTCAGTAAATCATAAAAAAGAAGACCACATAACGGACTTACTTTAATATCTAACATTAAATTTCCCATACTAAAATTGCGTAAAGTTTGAATACAGGGTTGATTTGTGGTGATCGGCCAAATTTTTTTTACACAATAAGTATCATTTATAGAAACGATTTTTGCAAAAAAATGCATTTTTTTACAAGGAAATTAATATATCAGGTAACATGTTAAGCATGGTCACTCTAAATTACCATTAAAATAAAGTCGACTACGCGCTACTACAAAACATCTCGTAGTACTACGTCGTAGTATTAACAATGAAATGCCGCGTCGTAGTAGCTATGCTCATCAACAGCGACTATTTTCAAAAACGTTTGTGGTTCCATATTTCTACTTTTTTGTACTGAGCGACGCTAAAATAAATATGCAGGTACGTTTATATTGTATCAAAGAAACTAACTTTTAAATTTGGCTGATGGCCAAAAAACAACCCTGTATTTTAGAAATAATCAGTGCTTTCAAAACTTCATCTTTATTTCACATACCAACAAAATTAAAATATATACTATCGGCTCGATAAATAAAGCGTGATTTGGAACAACACTAGAGTTTACCTAAGAATTTAGATATACGTAGATGTGCCTGTTTAACTTACAAACTCACTTATATAACATATGAACTTAATTGACTGTCGAAGAGACAACCAAACACAATTTATGAATCAATTCTGTTTCAATTACAACTTAGTAAAGTAAAGGTTATTACGAAGTGCTTCTGAAGATGTCATATTTTATTTTTGACAGGTGTAAGATCTTACGGTCTTTATCGTGTCGGTAGAGGGTGCTTCAGAGGTGGTCTCGTATAATTTTCATCGAAATCGATTCAGTACTTTTTGGAAAATTTTAAAATTTCGAAAAAAATGTGTTTCAATACGATGAAATGTACCTTGATGACTTTACATCATCATCATCACGCCTCTTTGTAATGAGCCCACTGCACGGCTTTGAGTCTCTCCCCTGGGTGATGAGGAGGTATAGGCCATAATCCACCAAGCTGACCCAGTGCTGGGTGGTGGATGTCAGAATTTTCAGCGCGCCCAAATGGCTTCTGACAAACCCTAACAACTACTGTATACAAGTATACAGCACCCGGAACCGACTGCTTAACGTGATCTCCGAAGCACGGAAGTCGTCGTGAGAAATGAACGGTCGGCGGTCACCCATCCAAGTACCGACCGCGCCGAACGTTGCTTTTTTTTTTTTTTTTTTTTTTTTTATGAATTATGGATAGGACGTTTGTCTTCCATGCCACCTGATGTTAAGTGAACATGAAGACTAAGGTGGTACACGTCCATCCATGAGAAACCTATTCACTCGACGCTTAAAAGTACTAGGACTATACTGGTCAGGGAAAATAGACGCAGGCAGTTCATTCCAAACCTTGGCGACCCGTATCAAAAAGGAACTGTCAAAGCGCTTAGTTCGACTTTTCGGAATATCTACCACATACGGATGGAAGTTCTGTCTGCGTCTAGTAGTCCGATGGTAAAAGGGTGAGGGTTCAATTTGTTCAAACAGAGCACTGGCGCACTCACCAAAATGTATCCTGTAGTACACGGTTAGACACGCAACCTTACGACGATGCTCTAAGGTCTGCAGTTTTTTGGTTGTAAGGTCACCGTCGTTAATTAATTTACGGGCTCTTCGGTCAACGGAGTCCAGCGCTTCTAGTTGATATTTGGCAGAACCATCCCAAAGATGACTGCAGTACTCCATGCATGATCGCACTTGTGCTGTGTATAAGTTAAGAAGCTGTGCAGGGCCGAAGTACCGCCGTACCTTCGAGATGATTCCCAACTTTTTCGAAGCTACTTGAGCCATGGACACAATTTGTTGACCGAAGTTTAAACTGGATGTTACAGTTACGCCTAAAAGCCCTAGATGGTCAGTGATGGGGACAGATACATTTTGGAAAGTGGGCGTAAATGTGAAGGTGCTCTTTTTTGCGGAGAATAGACACGCCTGAGTTTTGGACGCGTTGAATTTGACCAAATTCGACTCACCCCAATCGGATACTTTTCGTAAGGTCAAATCAACGCGCTCAATCATTGACTTTCTTAAACTCTGGATTTCACGGGGGCTCGCTCGCGCATTGGATACGTATCTCTCTACAACAGTGCTGTCATCAGCATAACCAATAATGCCCGGTGTTAAAAGGTCATTAATGTGCAGCAAGAATAATGTTGCAGAGAGAACAGATCCCTGAGGTACCCCGGCATTAATTGCCATTTGGTCGGAGGAGTAGCCATCTAAGACTACTCGAATTGACCGTTCCCTCAGAAAATCAGATATCCAGTCGCAGAGCCTTATCGGTATGCCATATGACGGAAGCTTACTTAAGAGACCATCATGCCAGACCCTGTCAAAGGCCTTGGAAATGTCTAAGGATACAGCTATTGCTTCACCATGACCCTCCAAGGCCTCACTCCATAAGTGAGTGGCATACACGAGAAGATCGCCGGTCGAGCGTCCGTTGCGGAAACCATATTGGCTATCGCTTAGGAGCTCGTTGGTCTCGAGGTATGCCAGGAGTCGATTATTCAATACACGTTCCATGACTTTGCAAAGTATGGAGGTGATTGAAATTGGTCGATAGTTGACAGGATCGGCACGGCTTCCCTTCTTCGGTATTGGCTGTACGTTAGCAAGCTTCCAGGACTTGGGGACCTTACCCGATACCAATGAAAGTCTATAGAGGCGCGTCAGAACGGGAGACAACTCAGCTGCGCAGCGTTTTAGAACCACTGCAGGAATACCGTCTGGACCACTAGCTTTGTTCTCGTCTAGGTGCAGCAAGCATTTAAGAACCTCCTTTTGGCGAATGTGAACGGTACCCATTGTAGGTCCGAACTGAGGTAATTGGGGTGGGATTTTTCCTTGGCAATCTAGACGAGAATTTTCTGCGAAGATACTAGCAAATAAATCTGCTTTCTCCTTCGCAGTATGGGCCAGAGAACCATCAGGTTTCCTCAGTGGTGGCAGCGACGGGTGACAAAAGTTCGTTTCGACCGACTTGGCAAGGGACCAGAAAGCTTTACTTCCCGAAGGGTATGCTGCTATTCTGTCTCCGATACGGCCTATGTGGGCAAAACGAGCTCTTTTGATCACCTTCTTGCAGGACTTGGCGGCAGCATTGTATATTTTCTTAAGTTCATGCGAATCCAGGGCTTTACTTCTGCGAGCATTTGCCCAGGCTTTGTATGCTTCCCGCTTTCGCTTTTCAGCGGCAAGGCAAGCACTATTAAACCATGGGCAAGCTTTGGTTTCAAGGGATAGGTCAGCGTGGGGAATGAAGTACTCCATTGCTTGAACTATCACACTTGAGACAGCATCAGCGCAGCACGATGGATCGGTTGATGTAAAACATGTTTGCCGCCATGGATAAGATGCGAAGAAATGTCGCATTTCATCCCAATCTGCTGACTTGTAACGCCATACTCGCCTGGAGCCTTTAGGGCGGGTGTCAGGTGGCGAGTACAGCGATACAGATTTCACCATACAGTGATCGGATGTCCCTAAAGGTGCAGTGACGGACACCGAGCATCTGTCAGGATCGGTTGTCAGCAGAAGGTCCAAGCAATACGCAGTGTGGCCAGCAACGTCGGGGATGCGCGTAGGCTCGTTAACAAGCTGTGAGAGACCGTAAGTCAGCGAAAACTTAAAGGCCTCTCTGCCAGCATGGTCAGTGTCCTGATACGGGTATAACCACTGCCCGTGGTGAGCATTAAAATCCCCCAGAAACACCAACTGCGCCGTGGGAAAACGTTGCTGAATCTTATCTGCTGTATTGCCAAGGTATTCCATAAGCCTCGTTGTCTCCCGATCTCCGCTATGTGAACGATAGATACAGGCGTAAACCACTTGGTCTAGGCCAGTATCTATGTGAACCCACATGACTGAAAGGTCCGGCACTTCCAAGTAACGGAGACGCTGATAACAGATCGCGTCACTGGCATACATGCACACCCCGGCGTGCGGGCGAAAAAGAGACTCCAGGATATAGCCTGGGTAACCAAGGTATGCCGAGTCTGACGGATCACAGATCTGCGTCTCCGTTAGAAAGAGTAGGTGTGGTCTCTCCGTCTCAAGATGGTGGTGGACATCATTCAGATTGGAGTGCACTCCTTGGATGTTACAGAAGTGCACTTTGAGGGAGAGGAAGTGCAACCGCTGTTGAACCGTACTCTTTTTGGGACCTTTCATTGTGAATTGGTAGTGGAGTGAATAGGGAGGAGAATAGAAGTTGAGTGAAGCGCTGCAAATGAAACCAAGCAACTCGTAGGGAACAACGCACCATTGGGGAACTCGCCTGGAGACTGCGGGGACGCCCGAACCCCCCCGAGGTCGCCATCGGGTCCTCTCCAACCGGTCGCCAACCGGCACGATGGAGCCTCCCGGGATTTTTCGCGAGGTGGCGGGGCAGCCTTTCGCATGTGGCTGGCATGCTACTTGGGCCCCCTACTACCTGCGGTCGGCCAGCGGTGCACCGTGCTTCGGATCCCGCTACCCTCCAAAACGAGTTACCCGGTGAGTCACTATCCTACGAGTTGAAAACAGTTCTCCAATGCAGCACGATTACTCAGACCTACCCTCCTAAATGGCTACACTAAACATCATGCCGGAACGCGACTAAGTCACTTGGCGGCATGGTTTTGTCTAGTGGGTGGTGACAAGCCGCGGCCGAAGCCTACCACCAGATGATACCGCTCGTTTAGCGCCACCCAGGGACCACGTACAAGGCATCGAGGGCTAAACCTTGCGGACGCGAGCAGTTTTCAGTCCCCAATACGATATCACAGGTTAAGCCTGTGAGTATCATACGATATCACAGGCTTAACCTGTGATATCGTATGATACTCACAGTAACCACGGCGCCTTGACGACTTGTGATAACTAATACTTCAGCCAACTTGCCAAGTTGTTATGTTCAGCAACTTTTGAATATGAACTCTGCCAATTTAACAATAGAGAGACTTAAAGAGCTGACCTGTCAGTACTGACAGATTTTTTTTTTTTTATTTTTTTTTTATTGGTTTATTGGTTTACCAGAGAATGTTACATCAATACATACAAAACGAAACAAACTTAAAAACATAAAATTTAAATGTACATTCATATTAAGGTAAACACATCATGCATAATAAATTACAATTGGGTGGTTCTTTAATAATTACTCTTCTACTAAATTATAATTAAGTACGGTATAAAACTGTAGAATATATTAAAACAATTTCGAAAATAAATTAAAAAATACTTGTACAAGGTACAAGCAATTTTTAGCAAAAATTAAATAAATTACATTAAATATAATAGAAATTAGAATTCAAATCTTACAAATTCAAAGTTACTATTGGAATTAATGAAAGATTTTAAATGGCTACCTACCACACAATTATCAAGGCCAAAAATTTTAAAAACAACTAATACTAAACTTAAAATTAAATTAAATATAAAAAAAAAGTTTATAATTAAAAGACATGAAAGACATAAAGAAAGTTTGTGAATAAATTTTAAATTTAAATAATTTTCATTTCACTTTAATCACCTCTCAGAAACCTGGCTAAACGAGTTTGCCGTCACTATCTAGCTTTATTGTAGGTCTAAACATGAGGTCCATTGATCTATGCGCATTATACAGTCTACACAGTCGTGGTACAGGCGATTCAAATCCCAACAAGGTTCTACGATAAGGTGGGACGAGGGGTTCAATTTGGTTTCTTGGATATCTGATTGGAACCCTAAAATTTATTTTATCTAAGACTTGAGGACAGTCAACAACATTATTAAGGAGTCTACTGAGGAATTTTAGATCTAAGAGATTCCTACGATTTTCCAGTGAGTGCATATTAAATCGCCTAAGTCGTTCAGTGTAGGAAGGAGTAGCTTTCGCAATTTTCTCACTATAAGCTAGGTGCCAGACAACCTAGACCTAGAAAAAGCCTAGATTTTTGACAACTCATGAAATGCATTAAGACAACAAAGAGTGCCAATAATAGCATTTACTTATATTAGAAACCGCAGCAAGGATTTTAATATTTTAAGTAACTCAATAGACTACTAGTATCATCCACTTGAAATGAACATACCGATATCGTTTCTAAGAAATTAAATCAAGTCTAGATATAAACATAATCAATTTTAGATATAAACATGTTTCTGATAGTTATTAGGAGGAGCGTTGCCTTCTGGTACAGATTATCTGTAACAATAATCTAAAAGGAGGCACCAGTCAATATTATTTTAAGAAATGTTTGTGAAAAGAAATAAATAATTTTAATTTTTTTATTTATTTCTTTAAATAGGCAGCATTTCAATGACAATATCATATTTATACATTCACATACCTAACAAAAAGTAGTTTGACAGGTCAGAGACTATAAGATGTATAACTTTTTCCACTATCAATCTGACGCCTGACACCTCAGTCGCTCGTGACCACGGGGTCTGCAAAGACACCAAAACGTCGAGTTAAGATTAATCCGGTTAAAAAGTAGTTTTATTTAAATTATGAATCGTGAAAACTTAAGACAATACTAGGTCAGAGACTGTATGGACCGTGAACATTACTCTTTAGCGAATCTAATGTCGGATTGAGCCCATTATGGTAATAAAAGCGCGGGGCAACGCAAAAAGGTCTGACATATCTTTATAAATTGCAACAGCTCCATTAGTTATGTTTTGATGTGGAAAAAGAAACAAACAAATGAAGTGGAACAAAAGTTTATTTGTGACCTACTTTCGTATATTTTCTACTCAGATCGCCAGAAGAATGACGTCATGATGTATAATGTAATGATTTTTTGATTCAGCATTTTCCCACTTTTTCTGCGTGCTAAATACATACATACATACACAACTTCACGCCTGTATCCCTAATTGCGTAGGCAGAACGTTAGAGGCTAAAAAACCATCTGATATCACGTTTGACACATTTGGAGGTATTATTATGATGGATTGAGACTATTGCAGTGACAGGGGGTCAGCCTATCGCCCGCAAGAACGCCAACAAAACCTCCGTCCCTTAATTGACTTTTACAGTATGCCCGGGAAGAGAAGCAGCTGGCACATTCTATGTTTTTCTTTCGCTCCCAGTCCAGCATGGAAGCAAGCTTCTAAATACATAGGTACAGTATACAACAATGAAAACTTTGTTTATTTTGTTGATATATTTTTTCAATATTGTTGCGAACGAACTTATCTGTACACACTAAAAACATATCATTTTCGTGTGAAATTGACAACACGCGAGATCATGCAATTTTTATTTGACACATACACTAGCAGTTCCTATACACAGTCATACGGGGGCTTAAATTTGGCGTCAACAGAAATAAAAGACTATCAATTTTAATTAAATGCAGCCTGGAGACGGACAGACAGACAGCGGGTCACGTTTTACCCTTAAAGTACGGAACACTAAAAAATAATGAAAGCAGCGTGTGAAAACGTAAAATACATACATACATAACTTCACGCCTGTATCCCTTATGGGGTAGGCAGAACATCAGAGGTTATAAAACCATTTGATGTCACGTTTGACAAACTTTGAGGCATTATAATAGTGGAGAGAGACTATTGCAGTGACAAGGGGTCAGCCTATCGCCCACAAAAAAGCCTCCCATAACACCTCGGTCCCTTAACTGACTTTTACAGTATACCCGGGAAGAGAAGCAGCTGGCACATTCTATGTTTTTCTTTCGCTCCCAGTTCAGCATAGAAGCAAGTTTCACTAGTATAGATAAATATTTTTTTAGTAACCACTTAAAACAATATCAGAACTTCGCTTTTACTAATGACTTTACCTAAATTCATAAAAACAATTACGAAATAAGATTAATATCTAGCCTACAACACAATTGCGAAATCTTTAAAAGAAATAGAAAAATTTCACCAAATATTTTGTTTACTAGGTAAAAAGTGTGTTTGTTTATCATTTGACATATTAAATGGTCTCATAGATAATCAGCGAATGCAGAGCATTAGAAAACCGACTTCTCTTCCCAGCTTTGTCTCAACGCTTCAGTTCCTTTTGGTGGCAGCCGTCAGGATGCCGCTTGCTGCGCAGCCTCTACTACCGATTGGCTGTCGCTACGACTATGATCAATAGCCTTTGTCAAGGATGATCATTAAAGGGGGATGTTTAGTGGGTAGTGAGTTTGACGACCTGCTGGTGTAGCGGTAACATAAATTGCCTTCTATACCAGATGTCCTGGGTTCGAATCCCGGCGGCGGCGGATATTTGTGTGATGAACACAAATATTAGTCGTCAAGTCATGGATGTTTATATGTTTATTTAAGTTTATTCTAATAAAAAATATGTATTTATTCAATATGTATGTTTAAGTATATATTTCTTAAGTACATCAGTTATCTAGTATCCATAACACAAGTTCTTTAAGAAACTTAATTTGGGCTAGATAATGTTGTGTGAGTGTCAGAATATTTATATTTATTTATTTAGTCTCGTGGCCGCTCTTGCGGTCCCCACACTGTCTGGGTACTCTATATCTGTTAGCCACTGGAGTTAGCAGCTCTTTCGTCCGTAACTGGATTCATCCTCCTCCTGCTAGAGCTTGCTTTAGTGGGTGCCAAAGAATTTTCCTTGGCGGAAAAATGAAAAAAAAAAACTTTGTCTTAAGTAGAAGGTAGTCAAGGTAAACGATCTCCAAATATATTCGTACATAACATCACGCCTGTCTCCCATTGTGGTAGGCAGAGACTAAGGAAAGTCAACTGCTTCGATCCAGACATACAATTTTTTCTTCACATGAAGTACTCTATCGATTTCGATTAAATTTCTCAATTATACGAAACCAAATCAAAATCGGTTCATCCAGTCACGAGTAATGAGGTAACAAACATAAAAAGAAATCACACATACATACATAACGTCACGCCTGTATCCCTCATGGGGTAGGCAGAACACCAGAGGTTACAAGACCATCTGATGTCACGTTTGACAAATTTGGAGGTATTATAAAGATGGAGAGACTATTGTAGTGACAGGGGGTCAGCCTATTGCCCACAAAAACGCCTTTAAAACCTCTGTCCCTTAACTGACTTTTACAGTATGCCCGGGAAGAGAAGCAGCTGGCACATTCTATGTTTTTCTTTCGCTCCCAGTCCAGCATGGAAAAAAAACAGTCACGACGAATTGAGAACCTCCTCCTTTTTTGAAGTCGGTTGAAAATGCTTTTTGGATTCCCTGTTTCATTATTGACTGGGATCCGCAATGAGACCTACGCCAAGTCGTCGTGGCGAAACGGCTACTGTGTAAATCAATCGATATCCCAGGTTAAGCAACGTTCGGCGCGGTCGGTACTTGGATGGGTGACCGCCTACCATTCATTTCTCACGGCGACTTCACTGCTTCGGAGGGCACGTTGAGCAGTCGGTCCCGGGTACTGTATACTTTTATACAGTAGTCGTTAGGGTTCGTCAGAAGCCATTTCGGCAACCTAAAAGTTCTGACATCTACTCACTAGCACTGGGCCAGATTGACAGTTTCCTTGGGTGTAGGGGAAGTTATTCCGAAACGGGAACGAGAAATATAGTTTTTTAGTTTGTATGAATAATCTTTTCCTGAGTGCACCGAGATGTGAAACTTGGAAAAAGGTTTGTGTCTGGTATTTAAAAGTGATGCGGCTAGTAGTTAGGTATATAGGTATAAAGTTTATGACGACCACTTTGGCGATGGGATAACACTGTCTGCCTCAGCCAGTGTTTGCGGGTTTGATTCCCGCATGGAACACGAAAAAAAAATTCTATGTCTAGGTGTTATTTACTTATGTATTTATATTCTAGGTTCTCTCGTAGTTCACTACATGGTATCCCATAACACAAGCTATGCTTACTTTGGGCCCATGTAGTTGGTGTGATTGTCTGGGGATTTTTTATTTTTTATAACGTTTTTTAACATAGAGTGTGCCAGCCTGCTTCTCTTCCCGGCCATACTGTAAAAGCCAGTTAAGGTTCGGAGTTTTTTTTGACGTTTTTGTGGGCGATAGGCTGACTCCCTATCACTACAAGTCTCTCTCCATCATTATAATGCCCCCAAATTTGTTAAACGTGACATCAGATGGTTTTATAGCCTCTGTTGTTCTGCCTACCCCATTAGGGATACAGGCGTGACGTTATGTATGTATGTTTTCCCTCGAACTAACAACACAAACAAAGTCACATATAAAGCTAGTTATGCAATAAAATATAACATTTTCTATAATATGTAACTTACTTTAACCTTTACCCTAACGAATGATGCCATATACAGAAACGAGTATTTTAAACCTGCGAGGTATGCGGCCAGCCGCCCACGACCTACTTATAGCGACTTAGAAATTATATAATTTCACAAAAAAGTGACTTCATTTGAATAGTTTTACAAAGAATAATATAAAACGTTTTAAAATCGGTGAATTGCGGGTTGGACACGAAAGAAGGATTCCGTACTCAGCGTCCAATATGATATTGTTACTGGTAGGTAAGACTATAGTACTGCATTCATACATACATACATACATAACCTCACGCCTGTCTCCCTTTGGGGTAGGCAGAGACAAGGGAACACCAATTGCTGCGATCCAGACATACCTCTTGCGCTTCCTCCACGTTCATCAACCTTTTCATACATGATCGCCGGTTACGGGTACTTTTGACTAGGCCCTTTTTCAAAATGTCGCCAATTTGATCGGCATACGATCGCCTAGGCCGGCCCCTTCCTACAACACCATTCATAACAAAATAATTTGAGACTGGTCAAGCAGTACTCCTTTTCTGAAGACACGACATTATAGTACAACTAGCTGACCCGGCAAACGTTGTTTTGTCATATAAATAAAAAAAAAATAGATGTTAGCCGATTCTCATAGATACCGGATAAGCACAAAAAATTTCATCAAAATCGGTCAAGCCGTTTCGGAGGAGTATGGCAACGAAAACTGTGACACGAGAGTTTTATATATTAGATGTATTTAATTTATTTAGTATATATATTAAGTATTATGGTTAGTGGATATATGTTTATATTTTATATTTATGTATTATTCGTATTTAAGTTTGTGAAATAACTATATTATAACTATAGTATTTGTATATTAGTTAAAATTTAGTATATGTACGCCTAGGCACCCTATAAATTAGTCTCCAATTCTCACCCAAAGGTTGTCTGGAAGAAATTGCTTATTAGTGATAAGACCACCTTTTGTACCATGTTTCCGGTTTTTTTTTACTTTGTATTTCTTTTTCTGTGGTGTATTATAAAGAATAAATAAATAATTATTTCCTATTTTTATTAGGTAGTGACTAAGCTCGCGTTTTATATCAATCTCACCAGATGGAAGAAGAATGAAGATATAGGTGAGTGAAGATGACAGCGCAAGGGCTTGTTAAAAATCTGGCCTTTCATAAATATTGCCGGAACACATCAAGTTTTGCCTTTCGGATACGGAACCCTAAAAAACCGACTTCATCCACATATCCAATCAATATTTATAATGAAGAGAAAGATTCTTCCACGCTGGACTGGGAGCAAAAGAAAAACATTGAATGTTCGAGCTGCTTCTCTTCTCAGGCATACTGTAAAAGTCAGTTAAGGGACAGAGGTTTTATTGGTGTTTTTGTGGGCGATATGCTCAACCCCTGACACTGAAATAGTCTCTCTCCATCATTTTAAAATCTCCAAAGTTAAACGAGATATCAGATGCTCTTATAACCTCTGGTGTTCAGCCTACCCCATAAGGGTTTTAACACATTAATCTATCGACAGGACTGGAACAGTCGACGTCCACGGACGTCAATCGTCGCCGTTGATCGACCGTCGGTCGTATGGTGTGGTCCCGGGATACAGGCGTGACCTTATGTATGTAAGAGGAAGAAAACATACCGTCAAATATGCATTATTTTGTTTGTTTTCATTGATTCTGCTGTTTAATCAAAAAGCATTTCAAATTATAAATGTACCTATGTATACTTATAAATTATATAATATTACTAATATGTAAAGCTGAAGAGTTTGTTTTTCGTTTGTTTGTTTGAACGCGCTAATCTCAGAAACTTCAAGTGGGGTTTGAAAAATTCTTTTTGCATTTGATAGCCCAACTCTTGAGGAAGGTTATGGGCTATATTTTATCTCGGAAGCCATGAAGCATTCGTGAACTCTGTATTTATTGATGGGGAATTCTGTTGAAAAATTAAGTACATAATTATGATCAGATTCAAGTACAGAGTTCTCTCCTTCAATATCTAAAATTTGTGACCAGTCACCTTGTATTGACGGAGTTATCGCATAACAAACTTCCATAAGGGTGTAGTTAAAGGTGATTTTCCTAGTCACCTCCGCTTGCAAGTAGAACTCATCTGGCTAGTGATCGACCTACAGGGTGACTGGTGGGTCACTTTCAAAATTCGAGGACGTGATAGTTTGAGATCATACAATACTGAGTAAACTTAACCGATAGTTAAAGAATTCATAAGGCAACGCATGGCTACACTGGTCCGGACTTACGCACGGCGGTATCAACATAGAATAGATAGGTAGATGACGGCTTCGCGAACGGTCATCGACCAAGTGTTAGAAAACGTCTCAGAAGGGAGTCACTCAATCAAACAACTTATCGGTTTAAGTTTACTATTTATTATAATCTACCACCACTTCGGAAAGTCGATCTGTTGAGAAGAAGTGGCATGAAACTCAACAGCAATCATCTTATAAAATACATAATAACAGCTTACAGCCAGAGAACAATTAATAAATATCACAATTTTAACGACTCTGACCTTTATCACCAAGCGGCTCGTTCTCCACTCCGCCATTTTTTAACCCAATCTATCCGGAAAGTTAAAATCCCCCCAACTCTCCAATGCTACCAACATACCATTTCTAATTAAGTCAAATCAACAACTTTGGCTTTATGGGCTCAATGCCTACATCCTGCACTTCCGTATTTTTATGAAAGCTTACACAAGTATTATTTTCTTTCTAGGGAATTCTGCTGAAAAATTAAGTACCTACTTTTATTACATAATTATGATCAAAATCGAGCACAGAGTGCTCTCCTTCAGTATCACCAATCACCCTGTATAACCAACGTAGGGACCGCTTAACAAATGTCCGTAATCGTGACGTAAAAGGCGACTAAACCGAGTGGTCGTAGGACCCTTTTAGGGACCACCTGGTCCCTAAAAGTATATAAATAATCTAGCGTTCAATGATAAAAAAACTAAATGTATAAAATTCTCTGCACCAAATGTAAAACAAGTTGAGTCTGATCTGCGGCTTAATGGGAACAGATTGAATCTAGTAGATAACTCTGTTTTTCTTGGAGTTACCTTAGATTCTAAATTGCAATGGGGCGCCCATATCTCACAACTAGCGAGTAGACTTAGTTCTGCAGCGTTCGCGGTAAAGAAAATTCGCTCATTGACTGATGTTAATACAGCGAAGCTGGTATATTTTAGTTATTTTCATAGTATAATGTCCTATGGCATCCTACTTTGGGGCAATGCCGCAGTTATTTACACTGCAGAAAAGGGCTATTCGTGGAATGTATAAACTTGGAAACAGAGAATCTCTTCGAGAAAAGTTTAAAGAGATTGGTATCTTGACCCTTGCATCACAATATATTTATGAAAACATTATGTATATTTATAAGAATAGTAATAAATTTAAAACTAGGAAAGATAATCATGATAATCATGAAATTACTCTGTAAGGACTAGGAACGACCATAAGTTAGCGTTTCCTAAATTAAGGCTGGCTAAAAGCAGCAACAAAATTCCGAAGTCAATTCAATCCCTGCCATTCAATAAATTTAAATCAATCATTAAAAACACTCTATCTCGAAAAGCTCATTATAACGCTAAAGATTATTTAGAGGATAAAAAGGCATGGGATTAAGCACAACAGGATATTTCTAAAAGTTTCTTATTACATATTAATTTTGTTTACAGCATGACATGTGGCATACGGGTTCCACACACTTATTTTCTTGTCAAGACAACAGCAAGAACGTCATGCTCCCTCAGGCGGTATGGCTAGTGGTAGCGTCGGGTATCGGGTCACCCTCTTCCCTAAAATATGGTTGAGGAGGGTGATGGCTGGTGCTTGCGTTAACTCGTGAACTTGTGCTGCTAGCGGTGCCAGGTCGTTTTGCTAATGATACTATGACTATTTTATTCCATTCTTGTTCAAATATTCTTTATTTCGTAAGTATTTAAATACATTTGAAATAAGTCAAGTTCAAATACTCTGGTCCCAGTTTGTCATGTTCGTATTGTGCATCCATAGCTAATTGCATCTGCTATGTAAGCAATTTGGTTGTGGCATGACATTGGCTCTCACAATTAGCTGTCTTGTGTTTGTTTTTTTTTCATGTTACGGTCAATTTGTACTGTACCTATTTGTGTTAATTTGATAATTCTGACTGAAAAAGAGTGCCAAGAGTTTTTTTCCGCCGGCTTTTTTTGTCTCTTGGTCTACTGTAATATCTTATTTAACAACTATCAACAACTAGTTAAAGCCGAAGTATGTGATGACTGACTTCATCAAGTGTTTTGTGAAATTCCTAAGATGAATAAAACTTTTTGAATTTTGAATTTTGAAACCTGGGTACCAATCACCCATCATAAAACATTTGCCTTAAAATATCAGCGGTGTCTATCACATTATTAGCTTTTAGGTTTATTTCATTACCTATAAAATCCAGGATACGACAGTTAATTTATAGACCACAATCAAAGTGTTCTATGTACAGTATAATTAATTTACTTTATTACACTTTTTATACATTTATACTTAATTACATTCCAACTCAATGTAAACTGTTTTACGAATACCGGTACTTAAGCTTGGCTACTTATTGAATTAAAATAAAGTTTATAGCACAGACCATAGAGTAACTTATATACTGGTATAGAGTCGTCACTAACAAATTTGGTACTAGCGCGATCTAGCGGAAAACAACCGTACCTCGAACACCAAAACCCAGCTGCGCCACGCTAGCTTGTATTCTCAAGAAGGGTAATTTTAATCAATAACTTAAGACTTTGGATTATCTAGATTCATAAAATTACGGGTATGATGAATCCAGCAGTTCAATCAAAGTCTATGTATTGAAGTAAATAAAAAACAATTTAGCAGTTGCGTGATTTATTTGGTTTTCTTTTTCGGTGTCCTTGTAACGTGCGTAAGTCCAACGTGTCATGCGAAGAATTCAGAGTCCGGGAGCTTGCCAAAGTTGTAGAAAATTTATAAAACACAATCCAGAGCACATTCACGAGTCACGGGAGGAAATGGAATGAAAAATTCATTCTTCACTCATGTCAGTCTCTCAATCACTTTCGTTTTGACATTTTGTGCATCAACATAGTAGAGCTGTCAATGTTTTGACAACTAGTATTATATAGTAGTATTACTAAAACTTCAAGATTTTCCTAACTTTAAATCATTGCATAAAATCTATTTCATATCACTATCCACTGTGGATTAAATAATGTATTGGGTATTTTTTGCAGTCATAAAAAGATATTTTCATATGCTTGGAACGCACCCAATTAGTTACTCTAACTGCGTAGAACGCACCCAATTAGAAAAATCTACGATTTTTTGTATTTATGATTCAATTTAAATATTAAATATATCATCTTATATAGCGGATAAAATAATATTAATTTTGTATCAACTACTTAAAGCACAATATATTTTTTCAGGAACCGTTGAGCAAAAGTGACATCTATTGGTTTAAAATTGAACATAATCTTTACCGTGTTGAGAATAATGCCATCTATCGGAAAGCATCAATAGTTTTACCACAAGAGCGAATTCTAAGGAAAGGGAAATAATACTAAGTGAAAAAACACTGGCACAGACATACATCTACATAGACAACGCAAGTATCACGATTTGTATTAAAACCATGCATGCCGTCTTTTTAACACCTACTGTGACGTCACAGCTGATATTTATTGATGGGAAATATAAAGCGATTCAAAGACACCGATGAAATCGATTAATATCAATTATATCTATATTGTTATTTCGATTTCTGTTTAACAGACATACATGCGCGCGGACTGAATCTAGCGGCGACCAACATGGACACTTGGTCGGGGTTCGGACACGCGAAGTACATGCATTTGCGTTATCTATGTAGATGTATGTCTGATTGCACGTTTTCCTCAAGTAAAAAAAAGGCGTCTGACCTCAACCTCACCTGATGGTAAGTGATGCTGAGGTTGCAGATATTCAGTTAGCGATATTTTAAATTATTTCAAAACTATAGTTGCTGGGACCTAACAAATTCTTCGATAAATACATATTTTATACTTATTTTATGTCATTGATTTCTAAAGCTTTTTGTATTGCGTGTTTGATAGTAAACACACATACATCGTGTGTGTATTGGTATGTATATTTATTCATAAGTATGTATTTTTGGCGTGTGGCGTCGCCTTAAGAATAGCGCTACCCCATCTCTTCCCGTGGGTGTCTTAAGAGGGACAAACCAGGGAACGGGCAGCAGCGTCCTTTTGTCAGGCCCCCCGCACGATGGACCGACGACCTGGTCAAAGTCGCCGGTAAACGCTGACGTGGTGACCTTGGGGGAAGCCTATGTCCAGCAGTGGACGTCTACAGGCTGTGGATGATGATGGATGGATGATGATGTATTTTTAGTTCACTTTATTGCTTTTTAAATCAAACTCTCCAGTCAGGGGTCTGCTGTAACAAATTTTCGTAAGAGAAGGTACCTTTGTACTTATTTTTATTCATTGTCTCTTTTAATTGTATCCCAACTGTGTTTACACAAATTGTTAAATAAATAAATAATTGAGGATCAAACGAACTTCTAAAGTGAAGTTCGATCCTAATTATGTGAACAGCTTCTTTCGAAGCGATTGAGGTTTACTTTATGTAGTAGCGCCACCTACTGCTAGCCTTTGCACGGATTTTAGAGTCTATGATAAGGGTTCTTTTCTTTTTTTTTTTTTTTTTTTTAACAACTGTCACGTTTCGCTCCCTATGTCAGCATCCAGTCTACAGAACTCATTTTGTTTAAAGTCAATCTGTCTTATTCCTGTTTGTTCATTTCACTATATTGGGGTTGGGTAAAATACAAATATAAATTGAAATTACTCCATGTTGAAACATATTCATATTATGCTTATTTCAAAGCATAATAACGGGTGGGTTTATATTAAATCGCTTCGAAAGAAGCTGTTCACATAATTAGGATCGAACTTCACTTTAGAAGTTCGTTTGATCCTCAATTATATTTCACAGCTTCTTTCTTTGCGATTGAGGTTTACTTTATGTAGGATGTTTAAAGATTAGTTATAGTGAAATGAATTGGCAGAGTAGTAAGGTAAAACTCTTCAATAGTAAATAAACATACTTATTGAAAACAATTCAACAATGATTAGGCAAATTATTTTTCGTTACAAAGTTTGTTATAATTTCTAGCAAGGACTGAGGAAGAATCCGACCATCCTGCAGTCTTTTTGATAGGTCAATAGAAACTCCTAAATAAATAGCTCTTAATGTAGCAGCATGTCATGTACTATGTGCACTAAAAATATTTTCATCAATACCACTGAGAGTTAAAGTGTTTTTAACCCAGTGACTTAAAGTTTGGAAACCTATATGTTTCTTAAAACTAATAAACAAATTATCAGGTTTCCTTAAATTTTCGTTTTATTTATATACCTACATCTGTAAGGTTTTTGCTGGACAAATTTCTGGACGAATATTAAAAAACGGAAACTTTACCAAGGTCTGTTTACTATTAAATTTAGAGGTTTTTATAAACCCTTTTATAAGTACCTTTTTTAGTTATTAAAATATTTTTAATCTTTGTCACGGATAAAATTTGAACACGATGTTCCGTTACAAGAGCTATTAGTGTAACAGTTTTCTTGGAAAAGAGTCTTTAAGTCAAGGTCTTCATTAGGAAATTTTGTAGGTAAGTAGCTCAATACAACTGCTGGATCCCAGGTAAGATCATACTTGATGTGGTTGGTCTTCACATAACGACTCCTTTCATGAAACTTTTTAACCTGTCATATTGGGAATTTATGTTTAATATTAATGATAATGCAGATCTATAGCTATTAATAGTACCGTACTTAGCACCTTTTTCGAAAATTTCAGTTAGAAAATGAACAATTATTGGTTTAGAAGTTTGAGTAAAACTAAAATTATTATTTTTGCAATATTCAATCCACGCCTTGATACCTCCTTCACACTGTCTCGGTAAGAATTATCCAACAAAGATGCCAACATAATTTCAACGGACTTTGAAGACAGTGATCTTTTTACTAACGCTTTCTGAACAATTTCGCGGCAAGCAAGGTTAATGTTTAATGAAGGTTGAGCGCAGATCTGAAAGGAGATTTCAGCGAATTAGTATTTAGTAAATACAATCACAACACAACCTTTTAAACAATGGCAACCATAGTTGCGTGGGCCAGTATGGTACTACCACAATACCCACAGACTTTTCACTAACAATTTTCTGAAGAGTTTTTGCATCTGGGTCATTTTTCCAGGTTACATAAATAGGACATTATAAGTTGCATCTGTTTGCAAAAAGATCAACCGATAGTATTCCAAACCTATTTGTTATATTATTAAAGGTATAGTCACTTAGATCCCATTCAGTGTCATTAAACTGTTTTCGTGACAAACTCTCAGCTTCTATATTATCTTTTGAAGTAATATAAGATGTAAAGATATTGATCTTACGCATTTCACGCTATTTCCATTGGTCTCGGGTAATATGATCCATATGTGAAAACTGAACACTACCTACCCATTCTATTTATACAGGTAATGGTAATATCTATTCTTAACAATATATCACAATCGTAACTACCATAATTATGCGAATGTTTTAAGTCCGAAAAAACTGCTTTTAATTCCAGAGTATTAATGTGTAGCGACGACTCGCTTTCCTTCCAATGACCCGCTGCCTCTTTTCCATCACAAAACCCGCCCTAGCCAGTATATGATGCGTCAGGATAGATAGTTTTAGTGTATTGGCCTGTTCTAAGAGGAGAAAAGCCCCTTTAAATTGCTCGAATAACTTTGTGTATTATTTTTTCTATTTTAAGAACTTTTTTTTTTTTTTTTTTTTGTGGGTAGTTTTAAAATAATTTTCTCTGAATCAAAAATAAACCCAAGGAATTTACATTGTGTTCTAGGAACAAAGCAACCTTCTTTCGTATGCATTATGAAACCTAAATTTATTAAAATATGTTTTGTAATCCAAACATTCTCATTACAATCATCACAATCTTTGCCAATGTAAAATATATTATCTAGATATATTATGGATGAAAAAATTATCCCGACGTAAAAATTCCATGACTGGTTTTAATATTTTAGTAAATACTTATATAAAGAGCGGTGCATAAGTCAAACGCTTAATATTTGAATTCATATAAAACGTTGTTATATTCAAATCGAAGGTACTTTCGGAAAGACTTATCAACATTGATGAAAAAATAACATGTAGCATTGTTTTGTTAACTTATCAGCGGTTCTGTAATCTTCCATTTTGAAGTGTTTTGTAGTAAATTAATTCAAAGATTTTAAATTATGTATGAAGCGATTTTCACCGTATAGCTTGAGCACAAGAAAAAATTTGTGATAAAATTTACCTGGCTCATGAGAACATACGAATATAGCATTTATTTTTAATAGTTTATCCAACGCTAAAATATAATCTTTATGGCCATGTATTGACCTTGGGTAAACACAAGAGCTACTTTGTTTAGCGGGCAGATATTTAAAAGGTCTTTAGTAACCAGCTATTCACGATAATATTAATGGATCACTCGTTATCTAAGCCCATTTTTGATGAAAATATCGTAAACGTCCATCGCACTGCACCTGGTGGTTTATTTCCGCTGGTTGCTGGTGTTCCACGACCGTTCGTGGTAGGTCCTACGTGGCGGGTACGTGTAGCTCTGCTGTGGAGCTCGAGCCGGCAGCTGTGGCTGCGGAGATGACGTCGTCGTTTTTTGCAATTTGCAGCGTTTCAGCAACATCTCCTCCCAATAGATAATCATCGCAACTTGTATTGGTCAGCGTGTCACGCAGGCATACGTTTATGGAACTCATTATTATGTTACGATGAGTTTTAGTTTCCCTATTCTGGCTATCGCGACAAGCGTAACTCAGCAGTTTTAAAAGTTTTTGCTTCAAAGTTTCATTGAAAATGATTACCATCGCTTGCGATAAAGCTGCCAAGGCGATTCCAATTTGCCCTTTTTTTTTTTTTTTTTTTTTGTTGATGTATAGAATCTCGTTTGGTAAGAGTTTCAGCCAATGCTGCTTTTGCTTCTAAATTTAATAAAGGGAGCAAGTAAATATTTGCAAATTGCGGGTACAAGATAGTCCTCAACAGGCTTATCTTTAGATTCTTTAGATCTTCAGCCGACAACTGCTGGTTTTTAGACCTCTTCCGGGACATTAATCGTATCAAAAAAAAAAAGGCTGATAATGACGGAGGTAGCTCGGGCACTTCAAATCTTGGATTCGGCGTGCAAGATCGTCTCCACCGCAAATCAGATTAATCGCCAACGGCGATATTATCTGGTAACTGACTAATCAAAAGAATTAATTATATGCATCGAAACTCGATGACTACACGCACATACCATGTGGGTAGTTTTGTGTCAACGACATTTTTTCTAATATTTATTAAAATTATATTAGAGATTCTCCACCGTACATCAGATTAATCGCCAACGGCGATATTATTATCGAGTAACGGACTAAATAGGAGAATTAATTGTATGCATCGAACCTCGATGACTACACGCACATACAATGTGGGTAGTTTTTGTGTCAACGACATTTTTTCTAATATTTACTAAAATTATATTAGAGATTCTCCACCGTACATCAGATTAATCGCCAACGACGATATTATTATCGAGTAACGGACTAAATAGGAGAATTAATTGTATGCATCGAACCTCGATGACTACACGCACATACAATGT
The DNA here is from genome assembly GCA_944452665.1 of Stenoptilia bipunctidactyla. Classification (NCBI taxonomy): domain Eukaryota; kingdom Metazoa; phylum Arthropoda; class Insecta; order Lepidoptera; family Pterophoridae; genus Stenoptilia; species Stenoptilia bipunctidactyla. Next base: position 1,450,106 of record OX101750.1, on the reverse strand, counting down.
GGGTAGTTTTTGTGTCAACGACATTTTTTCTAATATTTATTAAAATTATATTAGAGATTCTCCACCGTACATCAGATTAATCGCCAATGACGATATTATTATCGAGTAACGGACTGAATAGGAGAATTAATTGTATGCATCGAACCTCGATGACTACACGCACATACAATGTGGGTAGTTTTTGTGTCAACGACATTTTTTCTAATATTTATTAAAATTATATTAGAGATTCTCCACCGTACATCAGATTAATCGCCAATGACGATATTATTATCGAGTAACGGACTAAATAGGAGAATTAATTGTATGCATCGAACCTCGATGACTACACGCACATACAATGTGGGTAGTTTTTGTGTCAACGACATTTTTTCTAATAAGTCCCAACACCGTTGGGTTCTTCGGAATTTGTAATTTGATGTCTCAACCTCCTCGAATTATTTTCTTGAGAATTTTCTCTTCCTTCGATGCACAATTTTTACCATTTAAACTTTTAAAATTTAACTAGCTAATTAATATATTTTAGTCGACGTGCGCAGGCTACAGCACGGAAACGCAGAATGAGTTCTGTAGACTGGATGCTGACATAGGGAGCGAAACGTGACAGTTGTTAAAAAAAAAAAAAAAAAAAAGAAAAGAACCCTTATCATAGACTCTAAAATCCGTGCAAAGGCTAGCAGTAGGTGGCGCTACTACATAAAGTAAACCTCAATCGCAAAGAAAGAAGCTGTGAAATATAATATCAGTATATACCAGAACTAGCTTTTATATAGGTTTAATTTTATAAAAAAGTGTATATTTTGCATCTGTCTTTTGAATATTACCTGGCTTTTAAAATAATCTTTGCCTTCAAAGTAAGCTTTTAACAAAAAAAAAACCCTTAGTACATTTCTAGAACCTATTATTTATTTCATTAACAATCACACGCAGAAATCATCAAGACCTAATGAACTACAGAAAATCTTATAAACTGTATAATTAAGGTGTAAATTATCAGCGAAGTAGATCAGTACTTAGAACTGCTAATTAAATAAATCAGATTCCTATGATCTCATATTGTCATGACACTAATGACACAATATGGCAACATTGTTTTCGCGTGGTAACATTCGCAAACTTTAAATGGAGACCAGGAATCCATTGATCATCGGACTACGCCCTGATGACAAATAATTGCCTGATGATGCACTAAACAAATGAATAAGCATAGAATAAGTGTATAGATTCCTAACATAAATTCTTAACTTACATAAAACACTTTTTTTAACGGTTTACTATAAGTACTTTTACTGTAATTACTTTCTTTACAGACCTTTTGGTTGCTTGAAGCACCGAAATGTTGAGTTAATCTTTTATATAATTGTCGGGTCTTTTCCGCCGAAATTATTTTGTATATAGCACTTAATATACAAAATAATAATATAGTATATTACTGCAGCGGCCGGCAAGAGAGGCATTGGTGGACTTACGTATGTGTATTCCCACATTCGTCCATAGTTGCGGCCAATGCTTGTATAGTACTTTTCTCAAATAAATAGTACAATTCAGAACTTTTATTTGAAAATACATTTATTGAATTAAATTTTAATTTAAAATAATTTTTATGTGGATTTTCCGGGAATTTTACGTGCCAAAGTATTTCTTTTTCTGTGTGCAAGCTAGTTCGAAATTTAAATTAAATGATAAGTTACATCTTTGGTCGGTCGCACTGTTGCGGAAGAAGATCGTTCCATTTTTAAATTACACGACAAATATGATTTTACATAGTAATTTATTTGGCCGCTACACACGACAGATATGGATTTTCATACAACTATTGCCGGCCGCTGCTCGACCAGTCAAAATAATGCTCAAATTTCCAAGCATGTTTGATAAAATAATATTCGTTTAGTGTGGCATCTTGGCCCACTAGTTAGTAATATAACATAGAAACTATATTAGTCAGAAAAATTAAGTACATACATACATAACTTCACGCCTGTATCCCTAATGGGGTGAGCAGAACACCAGAGGCTATAAAACCATCTGATGTCACGTTTGACAAATTTGGAGATATTATTATGATGGAGAGAGGCTATTGCAGTGACAGGGGGTCAGCCTATCGGACGCAAAATCGCCAACAAAACCTCCGTCCCTTAACTGACTTTTACAGTATTCCTGGAAAGAGAAGCAGCTGGCACATTCTTTGTTTTTCTTTCACTCCCAGTGCAGCATGGAAGATAATAAAAAATAAGTTTGAAATAATTATAATGCTAACACAGACATAAAGTACTTACATACTAAAAGCTCTAGCTTATTAGCAAATATTTTAATTATCCTGTTTGTACTAGATTTCAGCCTGACCATGAGCGAAGAGTTCTTGTTGCGCATTTAAAATTAACAGTCAATTTTTTATTGGCTGTGTAGGGTTGGCTTAGAGTAGATCTAACGTCCCTGGATAAGCGGGATAACGTCCCTTAGTCTTCATGTTCACTTAACATCAGCTGTCATGAAAGACAAAAATCCCATCCATTTAAAAAAAAAAAAGTATGTCTTAAAATGCGACTATACCAAATGCCCTTATGGGTGGTAAGAAACCACTACTTTTTACCTATATAATAAATATTTTTATAAATATTTAATTAAATTATTAATATTTGTAACAACATTTGTTATATATTTTGTCGTATGTAATTATTGTCTATAGGTATTCTATCTATCTATCTTCAATTGCTCTGCCCTATTATTATTATAAGTTTGTGATATTTTTCCTTTGCCCCGGGTTGCCTGGTAGAAATCGCTTTAAGCGATATAGCCACCCACATTAATAATAATTTTTTTTTTTAAATCGAAAGGCGAGTTAATTTTGACATACCGAATAATAATAATAATAATAATAATGTTTTGGATATACTGAATAATAATAATAATGTATGTAAGATAACCAATTTGAACAAATAAATGTGAAATTCTTTTGATTAAAATTTAATTATTTTTTATTCACAACCCATGCTTTAAACATTTACATGTGTAAAATGGTGTCGGACAAAGAGATAATATAATTGTAGGATTAAACGAACTTACCTTAAGTGAAGTTCAATCATAATTATATGATTCTCTTTGTCCGACACCAGCATTAATTTCAGACCATAATAATCCATTATTCTGTTAGTAACAATTTGACTTATACATACTATGTTAGTACTGAATCCACTTGAGAAAATTGTCATTCATAATATTGTTAAAATGTTTATTTTTTTAAGTTCTGTGGCAATAAAGAATATTTATTATTACTATTCGGCATTTCAAAATCGGGTCGGGTATCAGTTATTATTATTAAACCTTCAGGGCCCGTCTGGCTAACGTCACCCTTCATGTAAAATTTGCCACCAATTTGTTCACAATATTGTCATCGTCATCCAGCCAGGAGACGTCCACTGCTGGACATAGGCCTCCCCCAAGGCTCTACACGTCGCTCGGTCCCGCGCCGCCCTCATTCAGCGTTTACCGGCGACTTTGACCAGGTCGTCTGTCCATCTTGCGGGGTCCTGCCTCCGCTGCGTCTCCGGCCATCTGTTCTGCGAGCTATGTGCCCTGCCCAATATAACAGCCAATAAAATTTATTTATACTGTATTGTGCAATAGCTATGTGCACAATAAAGTATAAATAAATTTTATTGGCACTTTAGGGTCGGCTAAGAAAAGCTCTAACGTCTAATAAGCGTGTCTTAAAAAGAGACTATACAGAGTGTTCCCCTATGGGTGGTATCAAAACCTTCAGGGCCCGTCTGGCTAGCACCACCCTTCATATAAAATTTGCCGCCAAATATCACTTCTCCAGCAGTGATATGTTCCAGCAATATTTTATGCAGAACCAGTTCCTTTCTAATCCATGTTTTGTAAACTTCAACCTCATTTACAGGGTTGTGTTTTAGTCACTGGCCAAATTTTTTTTACACTATAGGTATAATTTATAGAATATTTTTTTGTAAAAAAAAGGAAATATTTTTTTTAAAAGAAATTCAATATATTTCCTATTGAGCAAAGCATGGTCACTCTAAATTATGAAAGAATACCATTAAAATGAAAACTACGCGCTACTAAAAAACATCTTGTAGCTTAACGTCATAGTATATCGATGAAATGCGGCATCGTAGTAGCTATGTTCATCAACAACTACTATTTGTAAAAAAGTTTGTAGTGCCATATTTATTTATTTTTGTACTGAGCGACCCTAAAATAAATATGCAGGTACGTTTATATCGTATCAAAGAAAATAACATTTAAATGTGGCTGGTGACTAAAAACACCCTGTATACTTACAATTATATAAGATGGAGCTAAAACGCGGTTTAAGTCTTCAATAAAAAAATCTGTTCATTCTTAAAAAACCCGAGACAAATATGATCACCCTTTAATATTAAGAAAGTCCAAAATAAGGCCATGTGATATAGTAATATATTGGTTGCGTAAACAACAGTCTTTGATGCCAAAGAAAATACGTGCCAAAGGTGTTGTAGGCCCGAAAGTCATAAAGTCGATGTCAGACGCATTCTAATTTCTTTAGGCATCGTCAGTTGTGGTTTCAAAGGTGCGATATGTTTGATCCTAAATTCATACTAGTAGTTTTATTCACGTAATTTTTCGTCATCTAAGGCCAGCGCCACACTTGAAGGAAATTCCATCGCGGATCTTTCCCGACGGAACACCAAAACATGTTACATACATACATACATAACATCACGCCTGTATCCTGTATGGGGCAGGCAGAACACCAGAGGTAATAAAAACATCTGATGTCACGTTTGACGGCGACGGATATTTGTGTGATGAACACAGATATTAGTCGTCAAGTCATGGACGTTTATATGTTTATTTAAGTTTATTATCTAATAAAAAATATGTATTTGTTCAATATGTATGTTTATATATTTCTTAAGTATATCAGTTAACTAGTGTCCATAACACAAGTTCTTTAAGAAACTTAATTTGGGCTAGATAATGTTGTGTGAGTGTCAGAAATATTTATTTATTTATAATATGTATTTACTAGGGAATGCAATTCGGGATCCCGATCTCGTAAGATCTCGTGCAATTTTTCGGGATCAATCCAGAAGCATTAAATGACGAGACCCCATTCGAGATTGTTGGGATTGGACAGTTTGCATATAATTGCTTAGTCACGCTGTTGCTGACCAGTGTTGAGTCAGAGAAGGCATTCTCAGCAGTTAGTAAATTGTGACGGATATCAGATGCTGTTTGGAACATACAACTCTTAATACATGTTGTTTTTAATTGGTTAATTTTAGTCTTAGATCCGTATTAGAGACTACCTTTCCCAATCATTTATAGTATGAAAAGTATTTTAAGTATATTAAAGTTAACGTATCACAAATTCCTTCCATGCTGGACTGGGAGCGAAAGATAAACATAGAATGTGCCAGCTGCTTCTCTTCCCGGGCATACTGTAAAAGTCAGTTAAGGGACATAGATTTTTATTGGCATTTTTGTGGGCGACAGGCTGACCCCCTGTCACTGCAATAGCCTCTCTCCATCATTATAATACCTCATTTGTCAAACGTGCAGTCAGATGGTCTTATAACCACTGGTGTTCTGCCTACAACATAAGTGATACAGGCGTGAAGTTATGTATGTAAATAATATTGTGGGATGGCTGGCTAAACATTCCTGGCCAAACAATTATAACAATAAACAGATACACCTTTGGTGTGGAAGGCCGTTTCTGATTCTTATCTAACACTAGAAGAGGAAAAAATCAGAACCCATGCATTTTATCGGGCCCACGATCTCTCACCCCGCAGTCGACCATGCCACGGAGGCCGACTACGATAGATGTTAGGAATTTTATATCAAATAGAATATGTTTAATGATTCATTGCCGGTGGAATTACTAAAAAAGCAAGGGAAATCTATTTCAATAAAACCAGGAGTTTTTCGGACAACTTACCCATATCATAAATTTGACATAAATCACTTTTCATTCAATAAAAAAAATCGTGCAAGTCGTCTCTAATGCGGTTCCTCTACTACGAGACTTTCAAAAATATTTTTTGATTATGTTAGTTTTCAAAAGATCTATTAATTATTGCTAGGAATATAAAAAATATAGGTTTTTGTTTTCTTTAAAATACTTAGAATTTAACTTTAACTTGGACAAACATGTAGTTTTAGACACTGCCATCTAGCCCATATTATACTGTTATAGAAAGGTATTAGACAAGGGATAAACACACTTCCACGTTTTTTTTCGTTCTTACTTACATATTACACATAATACACCCAAAGCAATGCAGACTAACATATTATGCACATGAACATTTTTCATTGCGCGGGAATCGAACACAACTGTCCAAAAAATTATTTAGCAAAGATACAAAAAACATACACACGAGTTGAGTACCGCCTTATTTTGAAAGTAAGATGAAAACAATGCTCTTTTGAAGCACGAAAGCATGCTTCAATTAAGCATGTGTGTCGGAATGAATGCATGCTCATTTCGATCACGCTCGTGAATCGACAGGCTTGTGATTTTTGAGCATGCTGCCAGCGGCACGGGAGGAAGACAGCTAATTTGTGAGAGCCAATGTCATGCCATAACCAAATTGCTTACATAGTAGGTGCATTGAGCTATGAATGCACAACACGAACATGACAAACTGGGACCAGAATATTTAAACAAGAATGGAATAAAAAAGCCATAGTGTCATGAGCATTCTAGTATCGATCAGTTTATAACTTAAAACTAGCATGCTTATTGCCAGCAAATGTAAACTGCTCCTAAGCATGCTCGTATTTTTGTTTGTTTCTTTTTGTTTTTTTTTTAACACTCACACAACATTATCTAGCCCAAATTAAGTTTCTTAAAGAACATGTGTTATGGATACTAGATAACTGATATACTTAAGAAATATATAAACATACATATTGAATAAATACATATTTTTATTAGAATAAACTTAAATAAACATATAAACATCCATGACTTGACGACTAATATATTATCACACAAATATCCGCCGCCGCCGGGATTCGAACCCAGGACCTCTGGCATAGAAGGCAATGTATGTTACCGCTACACCAGCCGGTCGTAGTATTAAGCATGCTAAATAGCAAGCGTTTAAGCATGCTTCTTTAGAGCACGTGTAACAGTAGCATAGGTGATTTATTGTCATTACGTGGTTCCAATCAATGATTCATAAATCTTGCAAAGCTTTTAAAGATTAGGTAACTCTTAAGTGCTCTACTCCACTTTTAGCTGACTTCAGCTAGGTCGCCTTCAAAGATTCCATGCTAGTTTTCGATAACTCAGCCTATATAAAATTTAGCTTTCTGTGTAAGATATTTACGAAAGAGGTGTACAGAACAGGGACGGGTGGTGTTTTCGGAAGGAGCCGCCCTAGGCGAACGTAGTGAAAAGTACCCGTTACCGGCGGTCATGTTTTACGCGCCGCCTGCACCGCCAACTGGCTGTCGCTCATTTGTTTGTAGAAAGACAAAAGATCATTAAGGGGGAGTTTAGTGAGTAGATGTCTCACACTGTCTGGGTTAATCTGGCCGGGGACCTGTCGCCTGGCAAGTGCCCTTTCGTACTTCTGACGTATTCTCCTCGTCCTCTCAGTGAACACTCGTACGGTCAATAGGCCTGCGGGTGTTCTTCTGTGGCGGAAAAACAAAAAAAAGGTCATGCATGAAAAGATTATTGATCGTGGAAGAAGCGAAAGAGGTACCTTAACAATTTTTTTTAATCCTTATATGGCGACCTTGCAAGTCTATAACTCACCACATTCCAATAGAGTAAATAAATATTTCTGACACTCACACAACATTATCTTCCCAAATTAAGTTTCTTAAAGAACTTATGTTATGGGTACTAGATAACTGATACACTTAAGAAATATATAAACATACATTTTGAATAAACATATATTTTTTATTAGAATAAACTTAATTAAACATATAAACATCCATGACTTGACGACTAATATCTGTGTTCATCATACAAATATCCGCCGCCGCCGGGATTCGAACCCAGGACTTCTGGCATAGAAGGCAATGTATGTTACCGCTACACCAGCCGGTCGTCATTGATGTTCCCTTGTTTCTGTCTACCCCAAAGGGACACAGGCGTGAGGTTATGTACCTATGTATGTATGTTTGTTCTAATTATAAAGTTATTTTATTATTTTGTTTGTTTTTTACTGTTTTTTTACCGTTCTATATCCTTAAAACCCTTCTTAAACTTCTTAAATCTCGGTTGTATGGTAGAAATGACGATAAGACCGCCGTTTTGTACAAAATTTGTGTGATAAATATGTTACTTAAAATAGGAAGGCAACTTAAAAAACCTTACACTGCTTAACTCGGCCATTGGGAAAACCGGCTTGCCAACTAAAATAAACAGATAAGTGAATCATAGCTAGATTTTACGACTTCTGTGGATATGATAACTTAATAAGTTCCGTCCACAGAGTTAAGTGAGTTAATAAGATGAATCAGCCGTTTCAAAATAACACATAAAACTTAAGAATGTTGTGTTTTTTTTTCTTTGTAATGAGCCCACTGCAGGACATGAGTGACGCGGATGTATAGGCCATTATCCACCAAGCTGAAAATAGCTAGAGACGTTGAATACCTACACCATTATATTTATACATCATCATCATCACGACTCTTTGTAATGAGCCCACTGCAAGGCTATGAGTCTCTCCCCTGAGTGACGAGGAGGTATAGGCCATAATCCACCAAGCTGGCCCAGTGCTGGGTAGTGGATGTCAGAATTTTCAGGGCGCCGAAATGGTTTCTGACAAAACCTAACGATATTATATACAAGTGTACAGCACCCGGGACCGACAGCTTAACTTACCCTCAGAAGCGCGGAAGTCGTCGTGAGAAATGAATGGTCGGCGTTCACTCATCCAAGTACCGACCGCGCCGAACGTTGCTTAACGATATCGTATGATACACACAGTAACCACGGCACCACGACGTTTTATATCGCTTCTGGCGATTTTAAGTGATTTCACCCGGTTTTACATAAACCACAGAAGTAGTCGTGAGTGTAGTGAGAAATTTTGACAAGGGATGAGAGTTTTCCGTCGGTTTTTTTCCCTCGGTCTGTAGGTGTATATCATATAGACACCTACATTGAAAAAAATAGATTTTTCTACAGTTAGAAATTCTATCAACTAAAGAGACTATTGTAGATTAATAAGACCAAAATCATCGAATGCAGGGCATTAAAAAAACCGACTTCACGTCAAACTTTGGCTGAAGTAGGAGGTCGTCAAGATAAATATTCTCCGTACTTATACAGATTTTTTCAACAATTTAATTTTTTTATTGAAGTCTCTGTTGATTGAATGTAACCACCTCTAAAGTATTTTCTATCATATGAAACAAGAATATTTAAAATCGATTCACAATTCTCCAAAAAAGTCGTGTAACAAAGAAACAAAGAAAAACAAACACACGAATTGAGAACCTCCTCTTTTTGAAGTCGGTTGATAAATAATAATAGAAATGCACGAATTATTAACTGCAACACGCGGCCTTATCGTTATCTGTGCGTCGTCCAGGCGGTCAAGGTCACGATATATCCGCCGAGTGATGTGCATTGTTAATGTACTGGTGCAGACAAAAGCGTTTATCACTTTGGCATTACATTTTTTTTCTTTTGATATTCTAGTAATTACACTTTATTGACATTTATCTAATCTAACTATCTTACTAATATAATGCAATAATCTCTATCCATCATTACAATACCTTCAAGTTATGTATGTATTATTCTAAATGTGTTTGCTACTTCTTTTTGTAAGTACATGTAAAAGGTTGTATGTCTTTTAGTTTAAGGCTTTCATACAGGTAAATAGTGCGGGATCACTTGTTGATATTATAAAAGTAAGCTCAATAAAAAGGTTCTATTCAAATTTTTATTGTCATTTTTACCATATAAAAGATCTGTGTACTTTATTTGCATATGAAAATTGTATGGATTAGGAAAATAAAAGAACAGAATATAGGTACAGAAGAACAGACTACATCTGAAAAAAAAAATCGTTTATTTTTTTATTTAATAATGGTGGAAAGTAACCGTCAGGACTAAAATTTCTCCAACAAATGTTTAACTTAATGTCGAGGGCATAGACTTCAGATTCAATCAAATTTTTTTTGATAGGTTTTTAAACGCTTGATCTGCTGCCTTCTGTATTGTAGTAGTCAGGGAAAACAGACGCAGGTAGTTCGTCCCACTAAATTAAAAACAAAAAAATTATAGTAAAATGTTTAAATAGTAAACTGTATAAAAAGGTAACTTTGGAGGAGCTTTGCTCGACTAAAAATTTATGTGAGATTGGTTGTAGTGCATTTTTAATGTTATTATTTTGATATAATGTGATTCTTTGCCAAGTTTTTTTTGACTGCTTTACGAGCAGAACTCAAGTTAGTGCAGCTTTCTGTAAATCGAAGAATTTAGTTCTGATATAGGAATATTTTATTATATATTTGGCATGAATATTCTAACAATTTTGAATATTTTTGAAATTGCTAATTATTATTATTTTTCAGCATTACGGGCCTACGGCAACTACATGTCCTTAAGCTGTGAACTATGAATATGCAATGAATTTTGAGTTAAATAAAACAATTATTAATCGGATTCACTTGGCACTTAATGTTTATTTTAGATAATGTATCGAACAAATTTAAGAAAATATTATGTTATTGGTTTTTATTATTATTAGTATTTATCACTTCTCTACGCACCTGTACTCGGGCTATCGGAACAATACAACGCGTCACCAAGACGTGGACATCCGTTATTTTCTTATTGTCGTCATCTACCAGGAAAACGGCATGTTACAGGTTCAACACGCACTTGAGAGATAAAACGCTACTTAGCTGGGAGACCACTTAATGACATACAGATATCTGTATCGACAATATCACAAGGATTTAAAAAGGTTGGTGAATTCGGTTTTTAATGCTCTGCATACATATATACATACATAACCTCACCTGTCTCTCCTTGGAGTAGGCAGAGACAAGGGAACACCAATTGCTATGATCCAGACATACCTATTTCGCTTCCTCCACGTTCATTAATCTTTTCATACATGATCGCCGGTTACGGGTACTTTTAACAAGGCTCTTTTTAAGAATGTCGCCAATTTGATCGGCATACGTGGCCCTTCTGACAACACCATCCATGCTTGCTCTGTACACCTCTTTCGTAAATCTACTTTCACGCATCCTTTCCACAAGTCCGAACCACAGTAGCATACATTTTTAATCTTAATTACTATACCTATCTTCTTTCAATCCGCATCTCTTTCTAATTTCACTGTTGCGCACCGTATCACTCAATTTCACTCCAAACATGCTCCTCAAAGCTCTCATCTCCACAGCATTAATCCTGCTTTCATGTTTCTTCTGCCACACCCAAGATTCACTACCATACATAAGCGTTGGCGCCAAAACTCCCTCAATCTGCATTTGTTGATTATAATACATGTATGAACTTAAAGCTTTAATTCGTTTGATTTCTTAAAGCATTTTAGCCTATATGACGACAAGCTGGTGTAGTGAAAACATTAATTGCCTTCAATGCCAGTGGTCCTGGGTTTGAATGCTCAGTGGCGGATATTTGTGTGATAACAGTTAAGTTTGGGGTATAGTGTTTCATAATTAAATAAGTTAGAAAAGACGGGTACTATACGCCTGTAACGGATCTTGGTCGACTTACCCAGTAACCTTGTATATTCAATATGCACGTTTATGTATATTCTTTTAGTTAATATTCATTATCTAGCGTCCATAAAACAATAAAAAAAAAACAGACAATCACACCAACTACAAGGCCCCAAAGTAAGCATAGCTTGTGTGTTATGGGATACCATGTAGCGAACTAGAGGGGAACCTTGAATATAAATACATAAATAAATAAACACCCAGACACGGAACATTTTTTTTTTCTTGTTCCGTGTGGGATTCGAACCCGCAACCACTGGCGCCTGAGGCAAACAGGTTTACCCCATCGCCAAAGTGGTTGTCAACAGTATTTAGAAAACTTAATTCAGGCTAAATAATGTTGTGTGAATATCAGAAATATTCATTCATTTGACTATTTATAAGAAATATTTCCTAGGAAATTGGCTATCTAACGCAAATGCATATTTTTTTGTACGTAACTGTTTTTTGCAAACCAACTTTTTAGCTACCTTATATCTTTTAGTCAAGAGCGGGTTAACTCGCGTGACTTTTAACTCTGAGGAAATTCCTGATAAAATATAGCATAAACTTCCTTAACTAAGGTATCAAACAGAAGAAAAAGTTTTCAAATCCGGCTAATAATAGTTTCTGAGATGTTCGCGTTCAAACAAACATATAAACCTATCAGTTTAAATATATCAGCATCACCATCATCAACAGTCTGTACACGTCCACTGCTGGACATAGGCCTCCCCCAAAGTTCCCCACGTCGCTCGGTCCTGCACCGCCCTCATACGGAGTTTATATCAGTACAGATGAACGATTTTCGACCAGCGGAGGATTCTGGTAACTATGAAACATTGTCACACAGTCTTGCAGGGCTAACATGCGATAAAATTTATTATCTTTTGTAGTCGTGTCACATTGTCTAACATGCGTTGATGTATAAAACAATGTATAAACATTCCTTACATTCTTATCACAATTTTTTCATTACTTCCATGCTGGACTGGGAGCGAAAGAAAAACATGGAATGTACCAGCTGCTTCTCTTCCCAGGCATTCTGTAAAGGTCAGATAAGGGACAGAGGTTTTATTGAAGATTTTGCGAGCGATATGCTGATACCCTGCCACTGATATAGTCTCTTTCCATCATTATACTACCTCCAAATTTGTCACACGTGAGATCAGATGGTTTTTCAGGCTCTACCAACCTAACTCTAATAAGGGATACAGGCGTGAAGTCATGTATTTATGTGTTTAGAAGTATCTTAGTGATGTTTTCAAAAAGTAAAAAACGATGAATAGTTGCTTGGTACGAATCGCAAAGTTGTCAAACGAACTGCCTGTTCCTGTTCTTATGTTTCTGACCAATACATTCCTGGTTCTCCAAAGTATCTAGTGATTAGGCTTCTCGTGAATGAAATGTATCGCCTACTTCGAGAAAAACATCTCACCTTTTAAAACATTCGCTTGCAATATCAAAATAATACGAAGCTATACTTTACAATCATTCTTAAAATAAACTCCCTTTATACTTTCAAGGATAGGCCTTCTTGTTTCCATGTAAATTGTGCAACAGTTAGTCATACAAAAACCCAGGAACATATCAATTTAGATACGAAAGTAAACTCAAGAATTTACTGAGTCACCAATGTTGTGATGTGAGATGCTATGAAGGTCGGAGTGCCTATAAACTGAAGTAAGGTCATATGCGTATGATTAAACGTCATTATTCTGAGGTTATGTTATGCAAAGTTGTGTAAGATGTTAGATAAAAAGTTTGTAATGGATTAGTAAAGGATAAAAGGATAAAAAAGAACAGAATGAGGGTTTAATACGCCTGTATTTTTTAAGCAAAAACAAATATAACTTCACGCCCGTATCCCTTATGGGGTAGGCAGAACACCAGAGGTTATAAATAAATAAATACCTATTTCTGACACTCACACAACATTATCTAGCCCAAATTAAGTTTCTTAAAGAACTTGTGTTATGGATACTAGTTAACTGATATACTTAAGAAATATATAAACATACATAATATATTGAATAAATACATATTCATATTTGACGACTAATATCTGTGTTCATCACACAAATGTCCGTGGCCGCCGGGATTCGAACCCAGGACCTCTGGCATAGAAGGCAATGTACGTTACCCCTACACCAGCCGGTCGTCTGATGAACCTTCTGATGAGGTATTATTATGATGGATTGAGACTATTAGGACTAAAAAAATAACAAAAAAGGACTTACTTGGTATAATGTGCGATAGTCATTATTAGCTGTGCATTAACATAAAAGCCTTATTTTAAGACTAGCCACCGTGCGCGGTTTTACCCGCGTAACTTTTGATTCCGTGGGAATTTCGGGATAAAATATAGCCTATAACCTTCCTCAAGAGTTGGGCTATCAAATGCTTAAAGAATTTTTCAAATCCCACTTGTAGTTTCTGAAATTAGCGCGTTCAAACAAACAAACAAAAAAACAAACTCTTCAGCTTTATATATTAAGTATAGATATAGATAAATAGTGGTACGCCACGAATATAAATTGTATTTTATATGGTAATATTTTGAGTTGAGTATGTTTCTGTGCAATCAGTAATTTTGATATGAATTCAGATTATTTCTGAATACAAAAAGTGTTTTTATTGATTTGCGTTTAAATACTACCATTATTATTTTTATTATTATTTATTATTACGTATTTGCGTATATTGAATCGCGCATACCAAGTTTGAAAATAGCTTTAAGGTGTTCAAAAATTGTGATTTATTTGTGTGTAGCGATTTGGGGAGAATTCCGACTCTTTTGATTGTTATTGATACAAAATACTACAATATTGTTATTGTGGCTTTCATTTTGCCTTCCAGCAGGAACCTGAGCCTATATACTGAACATAAGAACGGAAATATGTAGCAGAACTAGCCTTGCTCTGTCAATCAAAATGTATAACAAATTACCAAGCGAAATGACATGTTTACCAATTAATAAATTTAAATTTATTCTGCGTAACTGGCTAGTAGACTAATGTTTTTATAACGTAAATGATTTTTTTAATGTTAAAAAAAATTACTTAAATATTAATTATTGTAAACACTTTTCTCTTGACATTAATATAAAATGAAATAAAATTTAATCCTATACTGCGACATTTGTACAACTCTAATACTATATGCTGTCTGACAGTAAAATATGCGATCAAAACAAAAAACCCAGAAACCTAAATGTACCATATTTTATGCAATAAAGGAATTTCGAATTTAATCAAATAGAAATCAATAAAATAAAACAAAAAGTTCATACAATACAATTACTAAGATGTAGGTAATGTTTATGGAAAGATTTGAAAATTATTTAAAAAGTTGGGTAGAGTCGGTATTTTAATACTTTGCATTCATTGAATATTTATGACTAACTTCCAAAAACCGAATAGCATTTTTTATAAGACTTTTTCCTTAACGGGTTTTGTTTTTTTGCGTTTTAATTAAATACATTTTAGTTTGAGTTTCGGTGTCTGTCACCGACAGACACTGTGAGATATAAAAACTAAACTCGATGAGATCGGGTTATAGCCAGACACCATATTAGATTGAATAGAATGTGTTATAAAAAACTTAGATACTAAATAATCATCACGACTCTTTGTAATGAGCCCACTGCAGGGTATGAGTCTCTCCCCTGGGTGAAGAGGAGGTATAGGCCATTTATCCACCAAACTGGCCCAGTGCTGGGTGGTGGATGGCAGAATTTTCAGGGCCCCGTAATGCTTCTGAAAAACCCTAACGAATACTGTATACAAGTATACAGCCCCCGGGACCGACAGCACGGGAGTCGTCGTGAGAAATGAATAGTCGGCGGCATCCAAATACCGAAGCGATGGCGCCGAACGTTGCTACCGTATGAGACACACAGTAACCACGGCGCCGCGCCACCACGATGACTTGATACAGGGTGTATTTTTTGTGTATTACTTACTTTTTTTTTCAAATAAGGATGGGACGTTTGTCTTCCATGACTCCTAGTGGGAAACGTCAATAAAACTAAGGTAATACAAGTAAGTCCGTCTATGAGAAACCAACTATATTATACCATGAATCGACTGATCAACTTTTACCCTTCAATATTTATTTTTATTTATTAACACTTTATTTAAAAAATATATATAATAAAGCTTTCATGCTGGACTGGAAGCGAAAGAAAAACATAGAATGTGCCAGCTGCTTCTCTCCCCGGGCATACTGTAAAAGTCAGTTAAGGGACAGAGGTTTTAAAGGCGTTTATGGGGGCGATCCATCTTTATCATACCTCTAAATTTGTCAAACGTGACATCAGATGGTCTTGTAACCTCTGGTGTTCTGCCTACCCCATACGGGATACAGGCGTGACGTTATGTATGTATGTATGTATATAATAATATGAGAAAGTAAAAAAAAAGCTAAAGATGAAAAAAGGAGGAAGTTAATGACGTCTCAAGAGTTATAAGAATGCTTTTTTAAGGCCATGTAGGATTCGCTGAGAGTAAACATGTCGTAAAATGCGACTCATCCGAGTGGGTCACGCTTGGAACCTACCCCTTCAGTACCCGACTGGCTAGCGACCACCCTTCATATAGAATAGAATAGAAAAACATTTATTCACATGAAAAAACAATACAATCACTCATAACGCAATTTTATACACTTTGTGGGTACATAATCATGTGAAAAGGACATGGTTGTCTGGTAGAAAGCGCTCCTCAGCGATAAGTAATTATTTTAGATATTTTATGTTTAATGTAAGTGTTCTTTTTTCTTTTACTGTACCTGTATAAACTGAAGTGTAAATAAATAAATAAATAACTCAGCATATGCCAGGAGTCCGGTAGGGCTCGAGACGCTGGTATTCTGTTAGTCCCGGAGAGTAGGGGAATTTATACAAAAACAAGTTTAGTTAAGAAACAAAGACATTAAATTTAAAACAGTTTGGAAATCTAGGAATTACACTTGTACATGCACTTATTTGAAAAGAAAATTTATTAATGGCAGGTGCTTACAAGTGTAAATGAATTAGTATTATTAAATATATAAAATAAATAAATATTCATGATATATAGCAATCTATTAATAAATAAATATACATATATTCAGATCAATATAAAATTTATTTAGAATAAAGATAAATAAATAACTTATTACTATTAATAAATTAGGGCGCAAAATAGTCAGCAAGATGGGTACAATTTCAACTTTAGGTACCATATAATCTTCTTCTTCTTCTAATATATAAAATTCTCGTGTCACAGTTTTCGTTGCCATACTCCTCCGAAACGGCTTGACCGATCTTGATGAAATTTTTTGTGCTTATCCGGTATGTATGAGAATCGGCCAACATCTATTTTTTTTTTTGTTTATTTATATGGCAAAACAGCGTTTGCCGGGTCAGCTAGTTGTACTATATAAAAGACTCGCTGCAAGTTATATTTTCGAAGCATTTTTGGTGTTGTAGGATGAAAACTTTAAGCTTATTTTTGAAAACAGTTTCATTATTATTATTATTTTATGTTTTAAAAAAACTGCCGCCATATATTACCGCAGTATTGTGTTCCAGAAATATTTTATGTAAGCTTTCCGCTTCGAACTCATCTTTACTTACCAAGAAATTTTCATAAAGTTTCTCAGATCTACGCGTTCAGATAAACGAACTCTTCAGGTTTGTAATGCACCTGACAGCCAGGCCAAAAGACATAACTAATTATAATAAGTTCCTATTGGTTAAAAAATTATCATTATTGGTTTAAAAATCAAATCCACAGGCATACATCTACATAGGCAACACATAAGCATGTAGGTACTTCGCGTGTCCGAACCCCGACCAAGCGTCAAGGTTGGTCGGGGTTCGGACACGCGAAGTAATTTATGTTTACGTTCTGCAAAAGTTACTTCGTTGGGTATTTATTAAATCATACCTTATGAAGTAACTTTTACAGAACGTAAACTTAAATTGTGATTGAGATAATTTCTTGCAAATGTTATGAATTGTTATAATTCCAACGGAATATCATTTTATTGGCATATAGCTACGTAAAATAAATAAATGCTATTTTTCGAAGCCTCCAATACGATTCTAATGTAACGGTGACGGCACTACAAGGTTATGTTGTGGAAATTACTGTCAGTGTCATAGGGATCAAGGTTCACCGCGCCGGCTATAGTAATCGATTTCATCGGCGACACTGGTCTTTGAATCGGTTTTTTCCAGAAATAAATATCAGCTGTGACGTCACAGTTAAAAAGTCGATTTAATACAAATCGTGACACTTGCGTTATCTATGTCGATGTATGTCTGTGATGAGATCCAATATAAAGAAAACAGATTGACATATCACCCACAATTTGGCAAGCGAAATGAATTGAAATATTTCATTTTAATGACAGCGATATGTCATATTAGTCGCGGCTGCTCTTTCGAAGCGACTTTTGTAAGCGAATTTAAAAGCGAATTAATCGCTTTTATTCCGATCTGGATTATGTACATAAGTCAATGATCTCGATCTCTCGATTTATTCAAAAGAGCAAGTTGATTGACGGGTCAATATTGATATTGATGTATGAATGAAAAAATATTAATGTCAGTAATATTTAACTTAAAGACGAATATATGCTGTTCGCAATTTGTCAAGAATAAGATATACTTATAAGTAGATGCAAAAGTTTTTTAATACTGTATATACAAACTTAGAAAAACTCAAAACTGACAATTGGGGCTTTCAATCAGTAGGATACGATCAGAACAAACGGTGTTATCTGACTTTTGATAGTTAAATAGTGTCTGCAGAATTTTTGTAGAGAATTATTATGATCTACATTCTTTTTTCTGACCCACTTTTACGATGAAACCATCCATTACCGAAAGATGGAAAAATAGGTAATTTTATATATTTCAACTTGAATAAAATTGCCGATGCATGGTCAAAGGGGTTTTTAACATTTTATATGTATAAATTTCGTTTTCGAAGTCGTCGTGGCGCCGTGGTTACTGTGCGTATCAAACTATATCACAGGTTAAGCAACGTTCGGCGCGGCCGGTACTTGGATGGGTCACCGCCGACTGTTCATTTCTCACGGGGATTTCCGTGCTTCGGAAGGCACGTTAAGTAGTTGGTCCCGGGTGCTGTATACTTGTATACAGTAGTCGTCAGGGTTTGTCAGAAGCCATTTCGGCATCCTGAAAATTGTGATATCCACCAACGAGCACTGGGCCAGCTTGGTGGATTACGGCCTAAACCTCCTCGTCACCCAGAGGAGAAACTCATAGCCTTGCAGTGGGCGAATTGCACGGAGTTGTGATGATGATGATGACTCCTTCTTGCGGCCCTGAGGAGAGACTCATGGTCTTACAGAGTAAAAGGCAACTAATCTGCAGAGCGATCACAGAACTTTATCGAATCGTATATAACGAATGTTTACGAATGCTCGTATAGTATGGAGTCGGTTGCAAGTTTTGAGTAACATTGTAATTTTTTATTTTACAGATATTTATGAGTACAACATGTTTACAAACATTCAAAATTAACAAGGCACACATTTATTTAAACTGGCCGTGCGGCATTGGATAGATTTCAATTTTTTCTTAAAAACCGTCTCCATACTATACGAACATTCGTTAACAAACGATTCGATAAAGTTCTGTGATCGCACTGCTGAGTTGCGAGAGCGGGGGGTTTGTAGTTAGACCCCTACAGGGTCCAACTAGCTAGGACCACCCTTCACATAAAATCTGCCGCGAATCTCACCGCTCTTGCGATGATGAATTCTTGCAATATTTTATGAAGAGTCAGGTCCCGTGCTGTCTCTTCGACCTCATCTTCACTCAGGTGAGTTTGAGGTCAAACGCAGGCTTAGTCTAAGGGTTAATTTTAATTAACGCATCACCTCTTGCAGGTAGCCTCTCCACATTAATCCCAATAACATTTGTTCTACGACTTTTTACAAAGCTTTATAACATAACGTCACGCCTGTATCCCTTATGGGGTAGGCAGAACACCAGAGGTTACAAGACCATCTGATATCACGTTTGACAAATTTGGAGGTATGATAAAGATGGAGGGAGACTATTGTAGTGACAGGGGGTCAGCCTATCGCCCACAAAAACGCCTTTAAAACCTCTGTCCCTTAACTGACTTTTACAGTTTGGTCGAGAAAAGAAGCAGCTGGCACATTCTATGTTTTTCTTTCGCTCCCAGTTCAGCATGGAAGCAGGACTGAAATAACACGGAAATAACACAAAAAATAAAAACAAAATATTTTTTGCTACTTTCTCTACATTTTGTAAGAAGTACCTATTATTATTACGAAGCGATATTTTACTGCGCAAGGTACGTGGCATACCTACGCTCAGAGTAAATAGAGTTACGCCTCTAAATAGAGGCTATAAATATTTTTTGTATGGAAAAACATTTTTTTTTTTAAATTAAGATTGATGTGGAAAGGCCGCCTGCAAGAGGTTATGCGATAATTAAAATTAACCCTGTATTATATTAAAGGTGGCGCATACGCAACCAATATTTAAAATGTATAACAATAGATACTATAACCTTCACTTCTTCTAAGAACATTATATAGATGAACCAAACATAGATATTTCTTGAAACTGCCATCTAACCTTGCCACATGACTGACTCATCTCACAAAATTACCATGCGCGTAGGCAGCAATAATTACAACCCGGACCGAGAAAGCAAATAAGGTTGCATAATAATATAATTGGCCCAGATTTAAGGAAACAGATTTGGTTTTACCATTAAGTAACATTTATAACAATTTTTAATCGATATAATTGGCTTTGCTTTTTGGTAAAGGTACATCATTACTTATTTGGTTAAGTTACGTTTGTTTTACTTCCTACTTTACAATTACTTTTGGGGGTAGTTTGAATCCTCGTATGGGTCGAATACACGACTTATAAAAAAGTTATACTAACAATCAAATTTAATTTGGGCTTAAAATGTGATGTGGATATACGAAATAACTAAATTCTACTAAAATTACTTCTGATAAAATGGAAAAAAAAGTTGCAGACGCTATAGCATCGTCGTAAGGTTGTTTGTTTGACAGTTTTTTATCGGCTACATTTTGGTGAGTGTGCGAGTGCTCTTTTTGACCAAATTGAACCCACTCCTTTTTACCACCGGACTACCAAACGCAGACAGCACTTCCATCCCTATATAGTGGATTTACCAAGAAGTCGAACAAAACGCTTCGATAGTTCCTTTTTGGTACGGATTGCCAAGGTGTGGAACAATCTGCCTGCGTCTGTTTTTTTGACCACTATAGTCCTGGAACTTTTAAGTGTCGAGTGAATAGTATGAATAGTATCACCATAGCCTTCATGCGCACTTTCCATCAGGTGACATGGAAGACAAACGTCCTATCCTTATAATATAAAAAAAAATGGATTCTAGTGTGTTTCTTTTCATGAAGCTTTTACCAAAACATAATAAACTATCATTAGACTATCCATCTCTTGGGGAACACTTTAAGGCTATACTTGATATTGAATTTCTTACAGGATAACTTTTATAAAGAGCAGGTACTATAACTTATTAATCTGAAGAATAACCTAAAAAAATAAAAAAGACGTGTGGCACTCGGAGACTGCCGCGGTAAAGCTATTGCATAGCATTTTTTATCAACTTATGCAATTATAATTATTTATTTATTTTATTAATGCAGTAATGTTTGATCTAATATGAAGTTCCACAAGTTCCTAATAGATGGCGCTGATTGTTTATTAAAGCCCGCATGTAAAGTTATGAAATCTAAGTATCACCGCTGTGCCGGTTGGAGTGGGGGGTGTTAGGTTTTTCTTCGTTATGGAATTTCTGGATTCAGTCCCCACGCTCAAGGCCCGCGATAGAAGCTATGCAATAGCTTAAAATTAATAGAAAAATCATCTTCCTATAGGAAATGTAACTCTTAAGAAATATCCCGTACATATTAATTAAATTAATTAAAACTACACTTATTACTGGCAATAATAAGTAATTAAAAGACAATAAACATTAACTGTAATTGATCAAAAAGACACTTTGTAATTAATTACATTTAAGATTCTAACTTCATTTTGTAAATAATTACTTTCCTTATATACTGTTATTTATAACCAAGTGGGTATTTACGACTGTTTGAGATAAAATTATAGAGCTTTCAACCGACTTCCAAAAAAGGAGGAGGTTCTCAATTCGTCTGTATGTTTTTTTTTGTGTCTTTGTTAGACGAAATTTCAAACAATTGTGAATCGATTTAAAAAAATTCTTCATAGTTGGTCCCGTATAAATTTCATCGCAATCGGTTAAGTACTTCATTGAAAATTTCAAATTTTTGAAAGAATATTTGTGATGTAAGAAGATGTAGTGACTAAGATTGAAAGGAGTATGCTACGGTAGTTTGAACATTTGGAGAGGATGAATGGAAGAAAATTTATGAAAAAGGTTTACAGAGCAAGAATGGATGGTGTTTTCAGAAGGGGCCGTTCTAGACGAACATATGCCGATCAAATTGGCGACGTTTTTAAAACGGGCATAGGTATAAGTACCCGCTACTGGCGATCATGTATGAAAAGATTAATGAACGTGGAGGAAGCGAAAGAGGTATGTCTGGATCGTAGCAATTGGTGTTTCCTTGTCTCTGCCTGCCTCAAAGGGAGACAGGCGTGAGGTTATGTATGTATGTATAAGTGAGGCCTAAAATTGGAGGTAATACCGAAATCAGTTTATTGTCTTGCCTCAAATATCCAGTGGTTGCGAGTTTGATCCCAACAAAATTTAAGTTTAACTGGTAGTTTCTTTGCCTACCCCAAAGGGAGACAGACATGATGTTATGTATGTATGCAGGGTGAGTGATGGGTCACTTTTGAAATTCAAGGACGTGATAGTTTGAGATCATACATGAAGAGGAATAATATCTTAAATAATAAATATTAATTATTTACTGAGTAAACTTAACCGAAAGTTAAAGAATTGATTACGCAACGCATGGTTACGCTAACGTTGACAGCGATCCGCGTGCCAGGTCACGTGACGCGATTGACTCATTTGTATGTAAAGTAAATAGTAACATAGTAGTATTTCAAATTCTAGTGAAAAATCAAGAACCTACTTTTTTACATAATTATGATCAGAATCAAGTACAGAGTGCCCTCCTTCAGTATCTAAAATTTGTCACCAGTCACCCTGTACACATATGTATAGTATTTTCTGAGATAAGTGCGTTCAAATAGTTAACCTTTCAGCTTTTCTATATATGAATATACAGTAGAAATAGATATTAAAATGGAACTAGGACTAAAATAATAACGCAGACAGAACTTCCATCCCTATATAGTGGATTTACCAAGAAGTCGAACAAAACGCTTCGATAGTTCCTTTTTGGTACGGATTGCCAAGGAGTGGAACAATCTGCCTGCGTCTGTTTTTCCTGACCACTACAGTCCTGGAACTTTTAAGTGTCGAGTGAATAGGTTTCTGGTGGATGGACGTGTAACACCATAGTCTTCATGCGCACTTTCCATCAGGTGGCATGGAAGACAAACGACCTATCCTTACAATATAAAAAAAAAAGTTATAAATAGTGTGATACACGCCCAGTGAGTAATTCACAATGGGAGCGCACAGTTACACATATTTCAACCTTCGAACGCTGGCGAATCTATGATTTCATCCGCACAGTATGCATATTTGTTGTTGATAACTATTGTTCAAATTCATAAAGGTCACGCCATGCTTATTAAGCTGAGTTTACACTGGAGATGCGCGAGGATGCGTTGCGAGGAATTTGTTTGAAATGCATTACTTACTTATTTCACTTTTATTTATTTATTTCTATCGGGAAAACCAACAAAGAAGTCATTATTACTTTCAGCGAATTAAAAGTATTGCAGTATCAAATAAAGTTACTACTTATAAGTTACGTAAATTCAAAAAAAATACACATAAATATTCATAGAATCTGCCAGCTGCTTCCATTCCTGGTAATACTGTAAAAGTCAATTAAGGGACAGAGGTTTTGTTGGCGTTTTTGCGGGCGATAAGCTGACCCCCTGTGGCTGCAATAGTCTCTCTCCGTCATTATAATACTACTATATTTGTCAAACGTGACATCAGATGGTTTTATAGCCTTTGGTGTTCTGCCTAACCCATAAGGGATACAGGCGTGAAGTTAGGTATGTATGTACCAACGTATAAACTTTGTCAATACAATAGAAAATTAATTTACCTTAACTAAAAAAATATGAAGGAAAGTCAAAACAACGCATAACCTACCTATTCGTATTAGTTTTTTTTTTAAATTAACAATGTTTAAGTTAAAATTGTTAATACAGAGCGAAAGAAAAACATAGAATGTGCCAGCTGCTTCTCTTCTCGGGCATACTGTAAAAGTCAGTTAAGGGACATAGGTTTTATTGGCGTTTTTGCGGGCGATAGACTGACTTCCTGTCACTGCAATAGTCTCTCACCATCATTATAATACCTCCAAATTTGTCAAATGTGACATCAGATGCTGTTACAGCCTTTGGTGTTCTGCCTACCCCATAAGGGACACAGGGGTGAAGTTATGTATGTATGTTTGTTTTAGACGGGTTAAGAAAATCCTATCCTCGCCTCAGCGCAACTCTAGTGGAATGTTCACTATCCTAACCTAATGCTACAAGGGTTAAGTGAGGAAATGGTGGTCATGTGTACTGGAATGATGTTGATGTCCTCCCAGACGTATCCGTGGTCCCTGTGGACCTTGCTGGGATTCTGCATTGGAATACGTGGCTTATTGGCTGAGGGTAAACAAGCGAGCTCGCTGCTAGTGTCAATATCTATACCATGGGTTCCACTTATGACGCATGAGGTACCTACACTGTGGGGTTTTTAAAAGCTGGGTAGTAATAAGAAAAATAATATAATCCCCCGACAATCACACCAACTACATGGCCCCAAAGTAAGCATAGCTTGAATTTGAATTTGAGTCGCTCGTGAACACGGGGTCTGCAAAGACACCGAAACGTCGAGTTAAAAAATTTAAAATGTAAATATACGCGATAGATCCGGTTAAAAAGTGTTTTATTTAATAGTATGAATCGCGAAAACTTAAGACAATATTAAGCATAGCTTGTGTTATGGGATACCATGTAGCGAACTAATTTATACCTAGAATATAAATACATAAATAGATAAACACCCAGACACGGAACATTTTTTTTCTTGTTCCGTGCGGAAATCGAACCCGCAACCACTGGCGTCTGAGGCAGACAGTGTTACCCCATCGCCAAAGTGGTCATCAAATATCTAGTAATGTATGTATGAGGATTTTCTCTACAAGATAACAAAGGTAAAGAACCCGCTACCCGCCCGCATCCATGCACCGCTCAGCTACCTCGCACATCTCAGGTGTAGCCGCAGCCTTAGACTTGATGGGTAAGGTTAGCAGAATAACTAATTAAACTCATCTTACTAATCTTACTTCTTACTAACTTACTACTTTAGATGTATGGATGTTTGTCCCTCAATCACGGGAGAACGGCTCAACGGATTTGCATGAAATTTGGCATAGTGATAGTGTACAGTCTGGAATAGTACATAGTACATACTTTTATCCCGAAATTCTCGCGGGATTCGAAATTGCGCGGGTAAAACCGCGCACAACAGCTAGTTAATGTTATAAATTAATTATTTTGTATTTGAACTATTGCGTGTATAAGAACTGGTTTATGAAAATATAGATTGCTTAATTTTATGGTTGGTTCTATGGTGGTGTAAGAGGTTCAGGGTTTGAGTCTTAGCAAGTTTGTTAAGGAAACTAACTTGTCTCCTGCCTGGGTGTAAACTAGGACGTATGGTTTTCAACAGCTTATAAATAATAAAAAAATAAATATTTCTGACATTTACACCACATAATCTAGATCATTTTATGTTTCTTAAAAAAATTGTGTAATGGATACTAGAAAACGGATACTAAAATTAAGAAAAATATTTCTTATATATTTCATAAATACATACATATTGACTTTAATGCTGGACTGGGAGCGAAAGAAAAACATAGAATGTACCAGCTGCTTCTCTTCCCGGGCATACTGTGAAAGTCAGTTAAGGAACAGAGGTTTTATTGGCGTTTTCTTAATGGTGCGTACAGATTGCTGTAGTGGAACTTGTAATGTAACATTCTGCGCTCGTTGCGTATTTGAACGTGTGGTGCGCAGAATGGTTCTTACATTTATTTATTTTATTTATTTATTAACACTTTATTGCACACATTACAAAAGGAGAAAATAAACAATGATAAGACAAACTTAAGAATGGTACAGCCTTATCGCTTCAGAGCGATCTCTACCAGACAACCCCAAACATTGCGGACATTACTAGTTCCATGACTTTGTTTTTTTTTATTACAGACTAAACCTGCGTAGGACCTCTATCTCATCTAATGGTGAGTACAGATGAGGTCGAAGACAAAAGCACTCGGGCCTAGGAAAACATTGGTTCTTCAAAAAAAATTGACAAAATACATCACTTTGCGGCAGATTTGACATACAGAGTGGTCGCTAACCAGTCGAACTCTGAAACTCAAACTCAAATTCAAAAATTCTTTATTTCGTAAGTATTTACATATATTTGAAATAAGTCAAACAATTTACAAATTGAACTGAATCTACCACCACTTCGGAAAGTCGATCTGTTGACAAGAAGTGGCAAGAAACTCAACTGCAATCATCTTTTAAAAATAAGAAAAAAAGATACACAATATCAATTTACAGCCAGGGAATCCCATCTTCTTGCATCCGGATATCTTATAGTAAACCTTTTCACATAACACTTATCCTTAAATCTATCGAAGGGTTAATCTTAAATATTTAGGAATTACTATTTGAAAATAAAGCGTACACATTGACCCATGAACGAGTTGGTGATTTTCTGACGCGATCCTGCCATCGAATTAGTCGCTTTTTACTACACGCTTATCCAGAGGGGAAAGAGTATTCTAACCAGAAACTAAAGGCTGTTTAACTATTAAATTGGCAGTGAAATATTCATCAAAATCTGATGTGTAGTTACGGAGATGAACGCGTTTAATCAAACTCTTAGGCTGCAAACTGGACGGAAGCGACAGCGGCGCGGACAGCGATTTCCGCGACACGATAGAAAGTATTAAGCTTGTATTGCACCGCGACAAATCGCTCTCGCGCCAGCTGCCGTCCAGTTTGCAGCCTTAAGCTATATTATAATATATTGTACTTGTAGATAATATACATACATACATAACCTCTCGCCCGTCTCCTTTTGGGGTAGGCAGAAGACAAGGGAACACCAATTGCTACGATCCAGACATAACTCTTTCACTTCCTCCACGTTCATTAATCTTTTCATACATGATCGCCGGTTACGGGTACTTGATAGATGATATAATATTTTATAACTTTAAACTTTTTTTTTAAACTTTAGAAACTTAAAAATGTTGTAAATAAAATAATAAATAAATATTTCTGACACTCTCACAACATTATCTAACCCAAATTAAGTTTCTTAACTTATAGTTATGGATACTAGATAACAGATATACTTAAGAAATATATAAACATACATATTGAATAAATACATATTTTTTATTAGAATCATCATCATCATCATCATCACAACTCCGTGTAATGAGCCCACTGCAGGGCTATGAGTCTCTCCTCTGGGTGACGAGGAGGTATTAGAATAAACTTAAATAAACATATAAACGTCCATGACTTGACGACTAATATCTGTGTTCATCACAAAAATATCAGCCGCCGCCGGGATTCAAACCCAGTACCTCTGGCATAGAAGGCAATGTATGTTAAAGCTAAACCAGCCGGTCGTTTTTAATCGCATTGTAAGCACCTCTTAATTCTGCTGCTAATTATCATTTTATCGGCAATGATATGTTCCGGCACTAACCCTGTATCTTTAAGATACCGAAAGAGTCAAAATAGCAGATTTAAACGATTGTTTAAATAAAGTTCAGCTTAGATTTTTAACAAATGTCAAGATTTAGTTTATTGATAAAGTTTAAAAAGGTCATCCATTGTTGATATTATACTGTAATTTATAGAAGGTCGGTATTTGTGATTTGATAATGCGCAGGCCCACGCATATTTCGTATATGACTAGACTTTTTTACGATGACTGTAGCACCCGGCATCGATTGGATCGGATTTGGTTTTGGTTGCTTTGGTTGTTTGCGAACCAGCAGCCACTGGCGTCTGGGGCAGATAGGTATAGCCCATCGCCAAAGTGGTCGTGCAAATGTAAATGGATGTATGAATGGATGCCTGTTCCTCAATCATGGCGGAACAGCTCAAAGGAATGACATAGTGGTAGAGTACAGTCTGGAATAGCACAAAGGCTATTAGAATGATTAAATACACAACACATACTACCTATTTACCTATTCATCCATCCACAGTCTGTATACGTCCACTGCTGGACATAGGCCTCCCTCAAGTTCTTCCACGTCGCTCGGTCCCGCACCGCCCTCATCCAGCGTTTACCGGCGACTTTGACCAGGTCGTCGGTCCATCGTGCGGGGGGCCTGCCTACGCTGCGTCTCCCAGTACGTATTTATATACCTATTATCTATTAATATATACAGGGTTAATTTTAACTAGCGCATCACCTCTGGACGACTACTTTGGCGTTGGGGTATCACTGTCTGCCTCAGACGCCAGTGGTTGCGGGTTCGATCCCCGCACGGAACAAGGAAAAAAAAATGTTCCGTGTCTGGGTGTTTATCAATATATTTATTCTAGGTTCCCCCTAGTTCACTATACGGTATCCCATAACACAAGCTATGCTTACTTTGGGGCCATGTAGTTGGTGTGATTGTCTGGGGATTTTATTATTATTATTTTACCTATATCTTTTGGGTTTGCATATGTCACCTTCGTCTTACAAAGAAATAAAAATCTGAATTTGTAATTACTTTTAATAATATAAATTCAATCACGGTAACAATTAAAATGCCTTATTTAAAAAGGTTACATTCCTACATTCACCAAAGTTAATTAACATAATTGGTACAATTAATAACATTTGTTTTTGATACCTACAATTAAGATACAAATAATGCTTTTCACGTGTATTCAAAACAAATAAACACAAAAACC
This sequence comes from Stenoptilia bipunctidactyla, assembly GCA_944452665.1. Taxonomy (NCBI): domain Eukaryota; kingdom Metazoa; phylum Arthropoda; class Insecta; order Lepidoptera; family Pterophoridae; genus Stenoptilia; species Stenoptilia bipunctidactyla. Next base: position 1,421,239 of record OX101750.1, on the reverse strand, counting down.
TTTTAGCTATTTTACATTTTTTACAAATTAAATCTAAAAGCGGATATGATCATTTTAACGGAAACATAAAGTCGACAGCACAATAAATTATTGCTATGCCTAATTGTTGAGGTCATGTTGGTAAATACCAAAATAAAGTGCCGAAAGTTTAAAGTTTAATTGTCAGCCTGTTAAGGTGCGTTTTAGAATTAATTTGACGGCCGACTAATACTTTTTATTACTACATTGGTTGAAAAGTTCGCGGCCTGGCCATTAAAAAAAAACTTTTGTTATTTTTTCTGCCGTCATTTTGAACTGTCATTATTCAATTGTCAGCCCGCGAATTTTCAATTTGATATCTTGTTTAAATAAAATTAAATACGTGTGTAGAACAAATTTTCACTAATGGAGAAATTTGAACAACGTGCTGTGATTAAATATTTGTTTAAAAAAAGATTTACACCAAAGGAGATCCATGATGACATGCAAACAACATTAGGGGAATCTGCCCCGTCTTATACCACTGTGAAAAAATGGGTTGCAGAATTTACACGTGGACGAGAGAACATCGAAGATGACCCTCGCTCCGGCAGGCCAATGACGTCTACGACCGAAGAAAACATCAATAAAGTGTGTGATCTCATATTGAAAGACCGTAGATTGACTATCAGAGAAATTGCAGACACTATAGGCATCTCATATGAACGAACGCAAAACATCATTGTCCATAAACTCGGCTTTTCTAAGGTTTCGGCTAGGTGGGTCCCCAGATTGCTTTCAGTAGAGCAAAAGCGAATTCGACTCACGATTTCTCGCGAATGTTTGGAGATGTTCGGGGCTGATCCACAAGGTTTTCTTGACAGATTTGTGACAATGGATGAAACCTGGGTTCACCACTATACCCCAGAATCAAAACAACAATCCAAACAATGGAAAAAATCAGGTGAACCAACTCCGAAAAAAGCAAAGGCAATTCTGTCGGCTGGCCAGGTGATGGCATCGGTTTTTTGGGATGCTAAGGGTGTCATTGTGGTGGACTACCTTCCAAAAGGCGAAACAATAAACTCTGCGTACTATAGCACCCTTCTGCGCCGTTTACGTGAAGAAATTAAACAGGAACGCCCAGGATTACTGAGAAAGAAAGTGTTGTTTCACCAGGACAACGCCCGAGTCCACACGTCTGTCGAGTCTATGGCTCAAATTCGTGATTGTGGTTTCGAATTGTTGCCACATCCAGCTTATTCTCCTGATTTGGCACCTTCGGACTTTCATCTGTTTCCAAACCTGAAAAACATCTCGGTGGGCAGAAATTTTTAACGAATGAAGAGGTCGCAGCCGCTGTTAACCTGTATTTTGAAGACCTTGAGGAATCTTTTTTTAAAACAGGTATGGAAGCTCTGGAAAGCAGATGGAAGAAGTGCATAGAGCTAAATGGAGATTACGTCGAAAAATAAAAATATTTTTGTATGTACTTTATTCTGTTTTCTTGACTAGGCCGCGAACTTTTCAATCCACCCGCGTATTAATGAGGTATTTTTAGACCACGTAAATTCGGCTTGACAAGTCCAAATGGGTGATATGGAAGGCTACATACATACATAACCACGCATGTATCCCTAATGGGGTAGGCAGAACACCAGATGTTATAAGACCATCTGATGCCACGTTTGACTTGTAGAGGTATTATAATGATGAATAGAGACTATTGCAGTGACAGGGGGTCAGCCTAGCGCCCACAAAACTCGCTAATAAAACCTCTGTCCTTTAATTGACTTTTACGGTATGCCCGGGAAGAGAAGCAGCTAGCACATTCTATGTTTTTCTTTCGCTCCCAGTCCAGCATAGAAGTTGATTTATTTTTACAACTTATTTACAAACATTCAAAATTAACAAGGCACACATTATCTAAGCGGGGCGTGCGGCAATGGATACTTAGATTACAATTATTGTTTACAAACCGACTCAATACTATACGAACATTCGTAAACATACGAGTCTATAAAGCTCTGTGCTCGTATCGCAGTATAGAACAGTTGGTTTCCTAAACTGGCAGGGACTTAACCTCTCGCATTTTAATGTTTATTTTTTTATTTTAATTGTTTGTAAGACCACTGTAAGAACGGAAGTTTGTTCCTACTCCCAAGAAAAGGGATGGCAGGCCGCGGCCCACGGCCCGACGGTTGTTGTCGGGAAGTTGTATATGAACAGATCGCTATAGAAACTGTGATAGCGCGATGTAGGAATTACGTCGTGTCGTCATCGTTCTATGGAGCGTCGCTAGATGTCGCTACATCTTAAAAACTTATTCTAAGCTAGGCCAAAAAATTCGATCGATGTCGTCCGACGTCGATTTCACATCCGTGCCCTCAAAGAATAAGATTTTTCATACAAAATAAAAATTACTATATTTCCCGTTCCCGTGGGAATTTCGGGAGTTCCTTCTATTATACAACAAGACACTCATTGAAGAACCTTTATACCAAGTATCACATACATGCACTCAAGGAATAAGATTTGTCATACAAAGTAAAAAGTCTAATATTTCCTGTTCCCGTGGGAATTTTGGGAATCCCTTCTTTAGTGCTCCCCTACAGCCTTTAAAAAACATATGTTCCAAATTTCAGCATTCTACGCCCAGTGTTATGGCTGTACATTGTCTGTCAGTCACTCAGTCAGTAGCGGAACAGTTTTATATATTTAGATGGTTGTTCTGTTCCTACGGTTTTCACTAATTGACATAGTGATCCATTAGGAAGGTTAAGGTATATGAATCATCAAAATTTTATGGTCTCTGTAGAGCAGTGGGTAAAAAGCCGACTCTTACTGACGTTGCGGGTTCGAACTCCGCTGCTTGAAAGATGTTTGTATCTTCGGCAGGTATTTTTTTTAAATCGGGTCTTAGCAAATGGCAAAATCATTGTTGTTATGAGAGTGGTGCTTTATCCAGCAGTGGGCATCTCTCGCTCAGCATATGGTCATAATAATAGTGCTAATATTCAAGCGCCGAATAATAAAGCTTTCTCGTGAATACGTGAAAAACCTTCATGAATACTTACTACCATATGACATGGAACACAAATGTCTCATCCTTTATAAATAAATCTTTTCGAAATTTCGGATAAGCATGTTGACTTTTTGCAAGACTAACTTAATAACATAAAGTCTTAAATATTGATCAAGTTTTGCCTTTTTAAAATGCAAATGAAAAGATCGTTACATAATTTACACACTCTTTTAGTGCCATTTTGAACTTGACAATAGCTTAGTGTCAATTTCCATATTTTTACTATATCGATAATATTAAAATAACAATGGAGAATATGGTATTACGACCGCCTACAACACTAAATAGGTAATACTTAAGTAGTAAAAACCCAAAGGTTTTAATACAAAAGCCTATCATATTTCTTTCATTTATGGTTCACATTTGCTTATCATTAGGATTATAACTATCTGGTCAAATATCGTTTGTCCTGTTTCATTTTAAAGCCGATTTTGAGTAGTTGAAAACGGCATAATGCTTTTAATATTATATTGGGTCATTTCAGTTTATTTTCATGCTGGATTGGGAGCGAAGGAAAAACATAGAATGTGCCAGCTGTTTCTCTTCCCATACTGTAAAAGTCAGTAAAGGGACAGAGATTTATAATACCTCTTGATTTGTCAAACGTGACTACAGGTGGTTTTATAGCCTTTGGTGTTCTGCCTACCCCATAAGGGATATAGGCGTGAAGTTATGTAGAAATAATAAGTACTAAATTTCCCGTTCCCGTGGGAAATTCAGGAGTATTCAGTTTACGTTTGCATTTTTTTTTACTACTTATCTACATTAAATGATAACACTTTGAAACCGAATTGTTAGCGTATAATTTATATTCAACATTTTAACTCGACGTATCGGTGTCTTTGTAGACACATAGCCACGAGCAACGTCTCAAGTTTTTTTCATTTCAGATTATGAATCATGTAAACTTAAGAAAATATAAATGCATCTCTCCTTTTAGTCACAAAGGTGGATTTTTTTTATTGGTGAATAAATCCGTTAAATATCGGTGACTACCGTAAACTTTTCACGAATACCGTGAAAAGTTCTTATTCATATTAAAAAGCATTATTTGTTATCAAATTACCTATTTACTATAAATATATAATTGGTATGATGTTTTTTTCCTTCAAAGGACCTTAATAACAATCAGATTGTTGTACGTAATTTTACGGCTGAAAAATTTTAATGATCCGTAATTGAATTATGTGCCATTTATTTTAAAACGATGTGCATTATTTACATAATTACCGTCGCTTACCGTTTTAAATATAAGTATAATTAAACTCTACTACGATTGCAAAGATGGGAGTATTGTCTGTACGTTTTAAAACGTTAACCTTTTACGACCGTTTTTCATAACTTATCCAACAGTAAAAAGTAAAATAGAATTAAGTAAGAAGTCTTCGTAGCGCCATGGTTACTGTGTGTGTCATACGATATCACAGGCTAAGCAACGTTCGGCGCGGCCGGTACTTGTGTGGTGACCGCCGACCATTTATTTCTCACGACGACTTCCGTGCTTCGGAGGGCACGTTAAGCAGTCGGTCCCGGGTGCTGTATACTTGTATGCAGTAGTCGTTAGGGTTTGTCAGAAGCCATTTCGGCGCCCTGAAAATTCTGGCATACACCACCCAGCACTGGGCCAGCTTGGTGGATAATGACCTATACCTCCTCTTCAACCAGGGGAGTGACTCATGCCCTGCAGTGGGCTCATTACAAAGAGTTATGATGATGATGATGTGATGAAAAAGTAAAATCAAAGATAGTTTCTATTACTACTCTTACTTGTTGGTGATTAATTCAGACCGTAAAAGGGGTCCATATCGGTTCACATAAAATTCTAACTCCTAGTTTTTGTCATACTATCTAAAGGTTTTTGTTCATAATTTTATTTTTCATACATTATTGGCGTTTTTGTGGGCGATAGGCTGACCCCCTGTCACTGCAATAGCCTCTCTCCATCATTATAATACCTCATTTGTCAAACGTTTCATCAGATGGTCTTAAAACCTCTGGTGTTCTGCCTACCCCATAAGGGATACAGGCGTGAAGTTATGTGTATATAATCACTCTTCATAATTTTATTTTTCATACTTTTGCATTCATACATTTTTAGTACCTACTATCAACGAAGCTCCTAACAGTTTGTGATCATATTTTTTTATTCATTCTATTGTTACCAAGAACTAGCGAAGTGTAGGTATGAAAATACATTATGAATTTCAATAACTATGTTTTTTTAATATTTAGTGTTTAAATTTTTATGAAGAACTAGCTATTGCGTTTTACCCGCGCCATTTCGCATCCCGCGGGAATTTCGGGATAAAAAGTAGCCTATGTGCTATTCCAGACTGTACACTGTCACTATGTCACAATGTCACTTGAGGAACACACATCCATACATCCAAACTTTCACATTTATAATATAAGTAAGATCATTAAGATGATCATTATGATTTTAAATGGTATGAGAAAATCCGAAGGCATAAATATAGTTGGTCAGTTTAAATCAATTGCCAAATCAATTATGTTAAACTGAGAACACAACTATTTTAAAGTATGAATGTTATCTTTACGAGAGTCTCGTTAAGTACTGCCTATGAAGTTTTTTGTCTCAATTTTTTAATAAAAAAGATGTTAAGGCTCGTGTAGACAGACCCGGAAATTATTTTTTTTGTCGCCGTTGTAATTTTTGTAATGCTTCATAATTTTAAATTGAATTGCGAAGTCATTATGTTTAGGTAGATGTTCTTTGTGGTTTATCTTTAAGAACTTGTATAAGATAATAATAATAATAAATAAACACCAACATAGTTACACAGATTAAATTAAAATAACAATCACAATTAACATACAAAGAGCGGCCTTATCGAAGCGCGATTTCTGCCAGGCAACCCAGGCATTGATGTAAAAGGATGTGGGCGAGGTGTACGGCTTGTAAACATAAGCTACATACGAATAATGACATACACATACATAAACGTGTACATAAATAATTATGTACTATATAAATAAATACTATATCAATACACATAAAAATATAGGTATATAGACAGTTCACCTGGTAATGCCGTTTAAGCATTCGTTTAAAGATGCGCGGTGTGCGCGCCAAACGGATCTCAATCGGGAGCTCGTTCCATAACGACACCGCTCGAATAAAAAAGGACTTGCCTAAAAATGTGGACGTATGCGATGGTGTCGCCAGGAGTAAATTCGATGAGGAACGCAAGTTATGGTCGTTGTTGGTATAACGGTACTTTAAACGGTCTTTTAGATACGTAGGTATCGCTTTATCGTACAGAATACGGTAGACTAGAGAAAGAATGTGAGTATTCCGGCGAAGGTGAATAGGAAGCCACTTGAGATTTGTCCGGAAGTCAGATGTGATCGTATTTGCGTAATCCAAATACAATCCTTATGCATAGATTTTGTAGGCGCTCAAGTTTATTCAGAAGTTTTTCAGTTAAGTCTAGATAGCTGGCGTCGGCATAGTCGAGAATAGGTAATAGGAGAGATTGTGCAAGCGTAATTTTAGTGGCAATAGGGAGGAAATTACGAAGACGCTTGAGCGAATTCGCCGCGGCAAACATCTTCCTGCTCAACTCAGTTACTTGTGGTTTCCAAGACAACGTGCGGTCAAAAATAATACCTAAGTTTTTAACAGTCTCGCTGTATGGAATAGAGATACACGGATGAATATACCTTTTAGTTTTGACTGGAGGAAAACGTGCAATCACGTCCCCGACCGCCCAAGGGGGAACGACGGGATATGTGGGGATGATCCGGCAGAAGGCTGGACCGACCCACTAAAAACCTCCAGGTGTACCTCATCCGCCATAAGTAGAGCTCGCGGTACCGCCAATAAAAAAAATCCTCAGACAATCACACCATCTACATGGCCTCAAAGTAAGCATAGCTTGTGTTATGGGATACCATGTAGCGAACTAGGGGGAACCTAGAAAATAAAAACATAAATAGAAAAATACCCAGACACGGAACATGTTTTTATTTTCTTGTTCCGTGCGGGAATCGAACCCACTACCACTGGCGTCTGAGGCAGATAGGTTTACCCATCGCCCCATCACTTACCCGCGAGCCCTAAGAAAAATATAAACATACCTATTAAATAAATAAGTTTCAGAAATACTCATATACAAATAGACAGATTAGGTTCAAGTTCTAATCTATTATAATAGACTAGAACTTGAACCTAGGACCTTTGGCACAGATGGTACAGATTTTCTGCCGACATCGTTAATGGAAAGCCACTTAATATACGAACATAAGTTCATACAGACAAACAGACACTTCATAGCGACTACCCTTTATTTAAAATTTGCCGCCAAATATCACCACTCCGGCGCAGATAATCTGTTCGGAAAAAAGTTATGAAGTTCCTAACCTCTTGTGCTGTCATCTTCGACCTCATCTTCACTTACCATCAGGTGAGATTGAGGTCATACGCGGGCTTAGTCATTGAACAAAAAGATAAGGTTATATTTACGCTTACGCAAGTCCATTTTCAACAGAACAAAGTTAACCGAACAGCGATGTGGAAAGGCCCAGATTATTTCTCTAAGATAATTATCGACTACCACTTTAAGACGACCACTTTGGCGATGGGGTAAACCTATCTGCCTCAGACGCAAGCGATTGCGGGTTAGATTCCCGTACGTAACAAGAAAAAAAAATATGTTCCGCGTCTGGGCGTTTATGTATAATATATATTTATATTCTAGGGTCCCCCCTAGTTCGCTACATGGTATCTCATAACACAAGTTTTGCTTACTTTGAGGCCATGTAGTTGGTGTGATTGTCTGGGGATTTTATTATTTATCTACACTTACGTAAGTAAATTTTTAACAAAAAATAATTAAGCGAACAGCCATATGGAAAGGCGCAGATTATTTCTCATATTTATTCAACACGCCGCGCCGCCAGCACCTGAAATAAGGTTCATGATAGGTAGGTAAATTGTCGCTTTTTTAAAACAAGTAAGTTTGGACTTGATTGATTAATGATTATGCATTTTAAGATTTCCGTGTGGTGGCTTAAGAATAGCGCTACCCCATCTCCTCCTGTGTGTGTCGTAAGAGGCGACTACGGGACAATAAGCCAGAGGAATGGCAGCAGCGTTTTTTAGCGTAGCTAACACATCTTACTGCGATTGCCAACCCGCCTGCCAAGCGTGGCGATTACGGCACTCCCCCCCCATTTGAGGGACGCCTATGTCCAGCAGTGGACATCTACTGGCTGATGATGATGATAACGATGCATGTTAAGATTTTAAAAGAGTCACATGTTATATAATGTATATTTATTTAAAGAATTATTAATATATCTTAAAATGCGTAGCCGGAAAACGATGAAAAGCGTACAAAATGGCAATACATCGCTCATGTCGTAAGTTTTTGAGTGTTTCGTGTTAAGTGTACTGGTACCCTAACATACGAAACTATCTCGAAATACCCACAGAAAAGCCGTAAACTCGAACAATGAATCACATGTTTATTTAATTCGTCTAGTCGGGTTTTCCAACTGATACTGAGTTATGTAGCGTAGTTTTTTATACTTAGCTTTTGTTTGTATAAGGTTGGATAATAATAGCCATAATTTACACGAAGTTATCGTCTAGGCGCTACTTTAATAATGGCCAAAGATCTCATTGTTAAGTCAACATCTTAGTAATAATAAATATTTCTGACACTCACACGACATTATCTAGCCCAAATTAAGTTTCTTAAAGAAGTTGTGTTATGGATACTAGATAACTGATATACTTACAAAATATATAAACATACATATTGAATAAATAGATGTTAAATAAAACACTTTTTAATCGAATTTATCGCGTATTTTTACATAATAAATTTTAACTCAACGTTTCGGTGTCTTTGCAGACCCAGTGGTCACGAGCGACGAAAAAATTTAAAATGTAAATATACGCGATAAATTCGGTTAAAAAGTATTTTATTTAATAGTATGAATCGGATAAATACATATTTTTTATTAGAATAAACTTAAAAAAAACATCCATGACTTGACGACTAATATCTGTGTTCATCACACAAATATCCGCCGCCGCCGGGATTCGAACCCAGGACCTCTGGTATAGAAGGCAATGTATGTTACCGCTACACCAGCCGGTCGTCAGCTGCACCAGCCAGTTAATAATCTACGAATGCAGAGCATTGAGATTTTAAAAAACCGACTTCACGTCAAAACTGTGGCTGAAGTAGGTACGAGTACCTGCAAGGTCGTCAAGGTCAATGTTCTCCGTATACATAAATATTTTTCTTAAATTTGAAATTTTCCACGTAGTGCTCGATCGATTTCAATTAAATTTATATGGATGGTCCCAGAATGAAGTGATGATGGTTTGAGAGATGGTTGCAGAGCTGAAGTGGCAATAGGCAGGGCACATAGCTCGCAGAACAGATGGCCGGTGGGGCAGAAAAGTTCTCGAGTGGCGGCCTCGTACTGGGAGACGCAGCGTAGGCAGGCCCCCCGCACGATGGACCGACGACCTGGTCAAAGTCGCCGGTAAACGCTGGATGACGCGGGACCGAGCGACGTGGAAGACCTTGGGGGAGGCGTATGTCCAGCAGTGGACGTCTACAGGCTGTGGATGATGATGATGATGGATGATGGATGGTCCCATATAAACCCTCTGAAGTATCCTCTATCATATGAAACAAGAATTTTGAATATCGAATCGACAACCTCCTCCTTTTGGAAGTAGGTATCCTGACGTAGCGATGCGATACATGCGTCCACGCAAAGTACTTGATCAGATGAACATATTATTATATTACTAAATAGCCACCGCGCGCGGTTTTACCCGCGTAACTTTTGATCCCGTGGGAATTTCGGGATAAAATAGCCTATAACCTTCCTCGAGAGTTGGGCTATCAAATGCAAGAATAAGTTTTCAAATCCCACTTGTAGTTTCTGAGGTCAGCGCGTTCAAACAAACAAACAAAAAAACAAACTCTTCAGCTTTATATATTAGTATAGATAACAATGGGGTCATCTTAGAAAAGTACTTACTATCGTCCTTGAATAGAGTGTCGTAAAGGGCACCTAATTCTAATGTACCGTTTGGTGCAAGCACCCGACAAAGTTGACCTGGTTAGTTCATATAAAATCCGTGTTCTATTATCTCTGTTTGAACGAATCGAACCCACAACCCTTTTACCACTACTAGACGCTACGGACTACTACGGACTACGGACTACTAGACGCAGACAGACCTTCCATCCGTTTGCGGTGCATATTCCAGAAAGTCGAACTAAGCACTTTGGTAGTTCCATTTTGATACAGGTCTCCAAGATTTGGAATGAACTGCCTGCGTCTATCTTCCCAGACCAGTAACAGTCCTACCTTTAAGCGTCTAGTGAATATGTTTCCCGTGGATGGATGTGTACCACCTTAGTCTTCATTTTCACTTACCAGCAGGTGTTATGGAAGACAAATGTCCCATCCTTACTTTGTTTTTAAATTCAAAAATCTTCAGCGCCTTGGACACGTGTAATGAAGTTGGGGTTATACGTTTCGTCACAGTTAAAAGAAAAAGAGCCACTTCTTTCATAAGCCCATGTACTGTCGAACAATGAGGCACCGCCATCCGATGAATAAAGATCGTATAAAGATTCATAGGAACATACATAACCTCACGCCTGTCTCCCTTTGGGGTAGGCAGAGACAAGGGAACACCAATTGCTAGGATCCAGACATACCTCTTTCGCTTCCTCCACGTTCATTAATCGTTTCATAAATGATCGCAGGTTACGGGTACTTTTAACTAGGACCTTTTTAAGATCGTCTATATTAAGATTAAAAAAAACACTAATGATATAAGACTAATCCGAGTGTAGGGTAAGCTCCATTTTCTTTTCTAAAATTGAAAACTAATATAAATAAGAAAAAAAAAATTATTTCATTTATATTTACTATGCGTAAACTATGTTTTCATTTCTCATACTCGGAAAGTAGTCTATGTTTGATCCAAGTATCGGTCTAAAAATGCTTCATCCATGTTTCATACTAATTCCTTCCGAACCAAGGGCCGGAATGTATTTCGAAAATAGAACTAATACATTTCTTATGAAGCCAGCTGTCAAAAATTTAGATTTTTTTATGATTATTTTTTATTTTAGAAGTCAAGTTAAAAGAAGTAATTTAAAAAAAATATATTTGTCTATATTTTGTCACTATTATTTAAAAAAATACATAAATATATAATTTTCTTAATTATATATAATTATTTTAATACATAGGGTTGTTTTATGTAAAATATGATATCTAAACCTACATAGAAATATGTCACCGATTTATATGTGAATAAAAATGTCACTTTAAACTTTACGAATTGTTCAAACTTTTCCATTAATCTAATATATAAAATTCTCGTGTCACAGTTTTCGTTGCCATACTCCTCCGAAAGGGCTTGACCTATTTTGATGAAATTTTTTGTGCTTATCCGGTATCTGTGAGAATCGGCCAACATCTATTTTTTTTATTTATATGGCAAAACAACGTTTGCCGGGTCAGCTAGTTTTATATAAATATTTAAGAAAAATGTATTTTTTTTACTTTCCTTATATTCGAAATGAAAAGTAGAGTGTTCCCCGCGGGTGGATGACATCAATTCATACTCGGATTATATCTAAACACCTCGTATGGGAATTGATGTCATCCGACCCTAGGTAAACAATCTACTATTATTAGTTTATTTGTAATTTTGATTATACACTTTTTTACATACATTTTTTACATAGCTTCACGACTGTCTAGGGAACGCCAGTTGCGGCTCCAGACATACATCTTTCGCTTCCTCCACGTTCATTAATCGTTTCATACATGATCGCCAATTACGGGCCCTTTTAAATAGGCCCTTTTTAAGAATGTCGCCACACTTTTTATTTCACTTATTTGAAGCTGCTCCATATACCTAGTAATAATAATAATAATATACTCTTTATTGCCAAAAAAATAAAATATACAATTTCATGGTACATGCTTAGGAACAGACAATTCGGCGACCTTATCGCTACAAGCGATTTCTTCCAGGTAACCTTTTGAACAGAAATACATAAAAAAAAAACACTTAAATTAACAAACAAAAACGGAACAATTAATAAAACTAGTTAAATCTATGGGCAGAGTATAAAGACAGTAAACGTTTATCAAACAAATAACTAATAATTTTATAAATAACTAGCTGACCCGGCAAACGTTGTTTTGCCATATTAAAAAAAAATAGATGTTGGCCGATTCTCATAGATACCGGATAAGCACAAAAAATTTCATCAAAATCTGTCAAGCCGTTTCAGAGGAGTATGGCAACGAAAACTGTGACAAGAGAATTTTATATATTAGGAGTATCTATAATAAACAAATATATGTCGGAATCGGGGTGATTCCTTTCTTTTATCCTACATCAGGTATTCTTGGGGATTTCAATCACGATTCTGTAATACAGTCTTTTGTGTGGGCGTCTTTAGGGCGAGTCAGTTTTTCTACTGTCGGCAATGCTTGTGGTGCTGAACTGATTGATCTCGGCTGCGTAACAGTTCTACTGTAGTGGCGTGTCACTACATTGTTAATGATCTCTTGAAGAGCAGGTTGTCTTGAATAATTGCTTGAAGAACACTTTCCTCGTGTCCATCTTCTGCATTGTTATTATTCTCTCCGCTGACAAACTCGTGACGTAGACCTGTCAAGTACCAAGAAGGTACTGGCATCCGAAGACAATCGAAATAAACTATAAGGCTCTAGCTAGACACCGCCGACATATACATAAAACATATATATTTATAAATACTACATTATTTTTTGTAAGTATATAAATTAGGTAGTGAACTATTTGATACGGTGAAAACTTTATGACAACGACCATATATGTTGCCCAAGTGACTCGATAGTATTGATATGTAATATAAAGAAGAAGACCTGAAGTAACTTAACCAAACATACGACCTTTTAATTATGCTGTTGGAAGGTTAAACATGCATTTTACATCTCGCTAATAAGTTCAATAAAATCCCGAGGTTGTTATTAACAATAAAATATTAAAAACTGCGTCTCATTCATAAGTGTTGCGAAACTGTATCAAAAATATTATGAATAGCCTTGTTCAATAATCTTGTGACATCATTTTATTGAGAGTTAGGGTTCCTTGCCGTAAATTCGGAATGAAAACCTTTTTATGACTTTAACTTGCTTCCATGCTGGACTGGGAGCGAAAGAAAAACGTAGAATGTGCCAGCTGCTTCTCTTCCCGGGCATACTGTAAAAGTCAGTTAAGGGACAGAGGTTTTAAAGGCGTTTTTGTGGGCGATAGGCCGACCCCCTGTCACTACAATAGTCTCTTTCCATCTTTATAATACCTCCAAATTTGTCAAACGTGACATCAGATGGTCTTGTAACCTCTGGTGCTCTGCCTACCCCATAAGGGATACAGGCGTGACGTTATGTATGTATGTACTTGACTCGTAGAAAATCGTAATTTACTAATATTTATTCTCTGTAACATAGGTACGTATTCTCAGTATTGTTTATTTAATCTACTTAATAAATCACTGTTTAAGCGCATGCTTTGAAATAAAGTCCACAGACTATCATACCAACTACATGGCCCAAACTAAGCAGAGCTTGTGATATGGGATACCATGAAGCGAACTAGGAGTAAAACCTAGAATATAAATACATATATAAATAAGGTTTAAGAACTTTTTATTTTCCCAAAAAGAATTACAAGAAATTCACTTACTGAGAAAAAATACATTTACAACTTAACATAATGAGCATAGAAATATAAGTTATAATAATTCTAACAAAATATATCGTTTGTACATTACAAAAACTAAAATTGATAAATAGCAAATGATTGTGGGTACATCGAAAAACATTGGCTACTATGGAATTGAATACATCACCGAGCCACCACAGATCTAAAACGTGCAAAGATTTAGTTTTATGCTAGATGTGACAAATCAGTACTGGTAAATGGATATTTGTGAAAAAGTCAAATACGGTCGTAAAAAAAAAAAAAAGATGTGTTTTAAGAGTATGATGAGTTTATTGATGTTAGTTATTTATTTACTTAATATAAATAAAATAAAAAATAAAATAAAAATCGTTTATTTCAGACAATTATAGTCCATACACAACATAAAAATTATAGTTTATAAATTATCATAAGCACTTAAGATAGAACAAACCAGATCAATTATTAAACAAAATAAATAGGTATATAACAAATTTGATAACATGAAGATTAAAATTTACTCATGCAAACAACACCCTAATTATAAAATGATAAGTTAGGTATATTAAAATTTGATAAATATATTTAATTTAATTATTACAGAATTAATTTCAATTTAGGCAAATGTCAAGATTAAAAAAATAAGGTACACAAATTATAAAATTAAATACGGAAGTTAAGTCACAAAATCAATATAAAAATTAAGTTAATCGTTCAAATTGAGATTCTTCATTAAATTAGTATTAGATTTGGGGGCAAATTAGGGTAGATTGGGTATGAATTACATTACATGTCATGCAAACAAAGAGAGTCAAATTAAAATTAAATTAAATGGCAAACTACTTGTCAGATCACTTTCCTTATGAGATTAGCCCATAATGGCGAGAACCTATCCGCGACAGTCCTCAGGATGCTGTTGTGACTGCCCCGCACCCTGGCGATCAGGGAAGCCGTTTTCTTGCGCATGATGGCATGAAAACCATCAGTGTGATATGCCGCAAACATGCCCGATGCACTACAAAAGCGAGGCAATCCCAACATCATCCTGAAGATATTGTTGAACTGGACCCTTATGGCGTCTAGGGACCTTTTGGTATGGGTAACCCACAGACCTCCCGAGTAAAAACTCTGACAATATGCTTTGAAAAGCGTTATTTTGACATCTTCAGAACAATGGAAAAATCTGCGTATCAGCATGTTACCTCGGACCGCCAGAGCCCTACGCTCTCTTTCTATGTCGACATCGTCTGTGAGGTCCTCGGCGAGGATATGACCTAGATATTTAAATTTCGTTACACGATTAATGCGCAAACCATTTAGATAGATATTATGTGTATAGTCTAAGCGCTTACCAGCTACCTCAAAAACCATGAACTCGCACTTTTTCACATTGTAAATAAGTCCATGTTCCGCAGCATAGACTTCACACACACGCAATAACTCCCTTAAACCCCCGACCGTTGGGCTCAGCACGGCCATGTCATCAGCGTAACTGATATTGTTAATACTAACGCCATCTATACTACATCCGACAGGTCGGTTACTTAGTCCGACGATGAGGTCGTTAATGTACAGGTTGAAGAGCTTTGGAGATGTCAGCCCCCCCTGTCTCACACCGCTTTCCAACCTGTACGATTCCGAAAGCTTGTCTGCCCATCTCACGAAATTTGTCTGATTCGCATACCAATATTTAAATATAATACGCTACGTATATATAATTATAAAATATTTAAATATTTATAAAAATATAGATTTTTGGTTGTTATGATTAATTCAAAATATATGTTTTCAGTTGCGTTTTGAAACTGACAAGTGATGTTGCGTTTTTTATTTCGTTAGGTAATTTATTAAACATTTTTACGCCTTCAAATTCTATGTTCTTAATACCGTAATTTGTTCTTGGATGGCGACATATTAAATGATTTGCATTCCTTAATTTCATTCTCTGTGCACGTCCTTTTTTGTGGAATTTTAATGATGAGTGGATGTGATTATTTAGTATTTTATAAATTAATATACAAGTGTAGTAAGTATAAGTTTGTTTAATGTTCATTATTTTGATGTCATTGTAAATTTCTGCACTGGGTGTGCAGTAGTCGTATTTGAAAAGAGACTTAATTTATTTATTTTGAGCTATTTGTAAAGTTTCAAGATTAGTGTGGGCAGCTGTTCCCCAAACTTCTATTAGGTAATCAATGTGTGGTTTGATTAAGGAGTTGTAAATAAGATATTTTATTTTACGTGGAAGACAATTGGATATGCTGCGTATACTACCAGTTAAAGATGTCAGTTTAGTTTTAATTCTATTAATATGTATTTTCCAGTTTAAATGGCGGTCAAGATCAAGTCCAAGATATTTTTCATGTGTTTTTTCCTGGATTGTATCGTTGTTTATTTTTAGCTGCCCGGTGTCAGAGATTTTTTTATTTTTTGCTGCGAAGATGACAAAATTAGTTTTAGTTTTTTTTATTTTTTATTAGTGACTAAACCCGCGTTTGACCTCAATCTCACCTGATGGTAAGTGACGATGAGGTCGAAGATGAAAGCACACGGGTTTAGGAAGGAACTGGCTCTTTATACAATATTGCCGGAACACATTACCGCCGGAGCGGTAACATTTGGCGGCAGACTTTATATAAAGGGTGGTCGCTAGCCAGGCGGACCCAGAAGGGATCCTACCACCAAGCAATTTTGCAAGCAAGTTGTATTTATTGTAAGTAAATTTGATTGGAACCAGTTGTTAAGTAGGTTTAAGTCATTTTGTGCTTTTGGTATAATAGATTTCGTTGAGTGACCAAAGTAAAACAAGCTTGTGTCGTCTGCATACAGTGTCATGTCAGCAGACAAACCAACATTTTGTATGTTGTTGATGTATATTAGGAATAAAAGAGGCCCTAAAATTGAGCCCTGCGGGATTCCAAACGTGATGGGTCTAGCAGTGCTTTGATGCTGGCCTATTTTAACTATTTGCCTTCGGTCTTGAAGGTAGGAACTTATGATGGCATGAGCTGAGCCTTTGATACCAATTTCAGAGAGTTTTTGTAGGAGTATATTATGACTTACGGTGTCGAAGGCTTTTTGTAGGTCAATAAAGACCCCAAGTACAAGTTGTTTTTCATCAATCTTATTTTTGATCTTGTTCACAAGATCGACTGTGGCAGAGAGAGTGTTTGATTTCGGCCTAAAACCATATTGTTTTTTGTAAAGATAGTTTTTGGAGGACAGATATTTTTCTATGCGAGAGTAGATAACTTTTTCAAAAATTTTAGAGATTACTGACAATACTGAAATTGGACGATAATTACAGGGATCGAATCTATCTCCCGATTTAAATATTGGCGTTACTTTGGCAAGTTTTAAATTATCTGGGAAGATACCTCGGTAAATGCAATCATTTATACAGTTTCTAAGCGGAATAGCAATTAAATTTTTAATACATTTGATTGATTTAGCGCTTATGCCATCTATGTCGCAGCTTGTGTTTGGGTCCAATTCGTCAATTATTTTAAAAATCTCGTCGGTTGTTGCTGGTTCGAGTTGTATCAGGTCCGTGTTTGAATTTACTTTGGCTGCTTTTGTTGTATTTGAACATGCTGAATATTTGTTTGGTATTTTACTTGCTAGCTCAGCGCCAATACTCGAGAAATAGGTGTTAAAACACTCACAAATTTCCTTATTTTCTGTTATTACTCGTGAATTTATTATCAATTTTTTCGGGCCAACTCTATCTTTAATTTTGTTTCTTGCTAAATGATTAATGGCATCCCACATTTTTTTAGGTTTCTTTATATGCATATTAAAGTATTTGTTGTAGTATGACTTTTTGGTTTTCTGTATGATTTTTTTGACTTTGGTTCTTGCATGTTTGAATTCATTTTCTAGTTTTGTGTCTGACTTGTTATTTATATAGTTATACCATAATATATTCCGTTTATCTATTTCATTTATGATTTCTTTAGTTATCCAATCCTGGCGGGGTGGGTTTAATTGTTTTGTTTTATTAATTTTACTTTTATTCAGGCAGCCAAGAATTAATTTTTCTAGGGTGTCATAATCCGAAGTGTTTTGTACATCTATAGTGTTCATTGATGATTCTGTAAACTCGTGAAACTTTTTATAGTCTATTGCTGCATACTGTACTTTTTTGATAGGTGCATTCTGGTAATGTTCAATCTGGAGGTAAATTTGTTTATGGTCGGACATTGCAGAGTTAATGATATCAAAACGGAAGTTATTTTTCTTTATATTAGTGCATACGTGATCTATAATGGTTTTTGAAGATTCTGTTTCCCGGGTGCAATACGTTCTATCAATTTTGTTTAAAAGTTTATAGTCATAAACGCTGAGAACCGGAGCTTTTTCTTTTTCAATATTCCGTGCGGGAATCGATCCCGCGACCCGTGGCGTCTGAGGCTGACAGTGTTACCCCATCGCCAAGGTGGTCATCGAAAATGTCTTATCCATTTAAATTAAAGTTTAGAATGACTTGAATACACCAGTTAGGTTTACGCCATTAGTTCTTCCTAGTGTGGGATCCACAGTTCAAGCATTCTGTATTATTACAATAAATTAGTTAAGTATAAATTGGTTAAGCCTGCTATTAACAATTAAAATAAATAAATAAAATCCCCAGACAATCACACCAACTACATAGCCCCAAAGTAAGCATAGCTTGTGTTATGGGATACCATGTAGCGAACTAGGGGGGAACCTAGAATATAAATACATAAATAAATAAACACCCAGACACGGAATTTTATTTTTTATTTTTGATCCGTGCTGGAATCGAACCCGCAACCACTGGCGTCTGAGGCAGATAGGTTTACCCCAACAATTATGTTATAATTTATGAAACAAAGTACTATTCTCATCTTTTTAGTCTTTTAAGTCTAAATATAACAATTTATAGTTTAAATAAAAAATTTGAAATAGAATTTGAATTTGAAAAATAATTGATTCAACAAAGAACAAAAAGTTTATGAAATATCTACGGAACCCAAAATTTTAAATTAACTGGAACTTATATTTATAATATTGTAATTTTTTTTGTCATTTTATTATTTGATAGACTTCAATAAAATATGCAAGTTTTCCTTGTCTGTATGAATATAACACCATCTTCAATTAAATACAGATGAGCTGTAAGGCTATAAGCAATTCGAGTTTAAAAGATGGTTTTAACAATTATTTTTAGCAGTATCATTTATGAATTTTTAGCTTGCATAGTGTAAGATCTGCAATATCAAACGATATCAACGATATCAAGCAATAGTGAAACAAGAAAGAGATGCGGATTGAAAGAAGATGTAGTGACTAAGATTGAAAAGGGTATGCTACGGTTTGGACATTTGGCAAGGATGAGTGAAAGTAGATTTACGAAAGAGGTATGCAGAGTAAGAATGGAAGGTGCTGTCGGAAGAGGCCGCCCTAGGCGAACGTATGCCGATCAAATTGGCGACGTTCTCAAAAAGGGCCTAGTTAAAAGTAACCGGCGATCATGTATGAAAAGATTAATGAACGTGAAGGAAGCGAAAGAGGTTTGTCTGGATCGTAGCCATTGGTGTTCCCTTGTCTCTGCCTACCTCAAAGGGAGACAGGCGTGAGGTTATGTATACATATATGTATGTATTTATATCAGAAGCTGATATCAAGAATCCACCAACGACATATAAAATATTCAATCTAACACACCAAAGTAACCAATTGATATGTTCCGGATATGATTTACTAATCGCTACGCGCGGTTTTACCCGCACAATTTTAAATCCCGTAGGAATGTCGGGATTAAAAGTACCCTATGTGCTATTCCAGACTGTACACTATCAACATGCCAAATTTCAATGAAATCTATTGAGCCGTTCTGTCCGAATCGTTCGCAGGTTTCTTTCTCTCTTGCCCTGATACCCGACCGACTGGTCCGATTGTCGGGTCTTTTCCGCCGAAAGGCATGTTGATTTAAAAATCCCAAATAAAAATAATCCATTTATTTTAGGTTGCATTGACTGATAGCTATAATTTCAAAAAAATAACAAAATCAGGAAACGCTTCAATTAAAACTTAAGAAAGTGAACCAGAAAATAATTAAATTATGTTTTTTTAAACATAAAAAACTGAGGTACACGTACATGAATATTGAAAAGGATTAAAAATAAAAAAACCATAGGCTTCCTAATATAATGCGTGGAACAATAAAATAATCGATGAATATCTAATTAATTATCAGATTATTGTTCTGCGATGTCCTACTTACATTAATTTAAGATTTGCTAATGAAGGATCTATAAAATCGATCAGTTTAAGACTTAATTTCACTGTCAATCGATCTGCATATAAAATCAGATATATTGGGTTTTGAATTTTATGGTATCAAGGCTTTAACGTTATTGTAAAATTCCGCTGCATAAAATGATAAAACCTAACAAATACACTGAAAAAAAATTATATTTTTTTATTTATTTATAATAATTTACATCATTTCTTACATCTAAAAATATTAACAAACCATTGTTAAATGTAAAAATCTGTTTAAGGCAGGCACATCATTCATTTAAGGGACATTTACAGACACACATATAAGACATATAAAATAATAAAATACACCTTACTATTAAGTAAAATTAAAATTTATGTGCAAAAATTATAAATTAAATTAAACATGAATTAAAAGAATTAGGAAGATAAAAAAAATACAGACTTTTTTTTTATTGTAAGGATAGGACGTTTGTCTTCCATGCCACCTGATGGAAAGTGCGCATGAAGACTATGGTGTTACACGTCCATCCACGAGAAACCTATTCACTCGACACTTAAAAGTTCTACTGAACTTTTTCACTGTACTGACACTGTAGTGGTCAGGAAAAACAGACGCAGGCAGATTGTTCCACACCTTGGCAATCCGTACCAAAAAGGAACTATCGAAGCGTTTTGTTCGACTTCTTGGTAAATCCACTATATAGGGATGGAAGTTCTGTCTGCGTCTGGTAGTCCGGTGGTAAAAAGTTCCACTGTTTGATTTGGTCAAAAAGAGCACTCGCACACTCACCAAAATGTAGCCGATGAAATACTGTCAAAAGACTAAATTAAATAACAATTAAAAAATATGAACGATTACAGAATACATTTTCAGATTTTCGGCGAAGGGTCGGCTAAGAACAGCCCTACCACCCCCGGGACAAGCGTGTGGTAAAAGGTGACTTATCCGAGTGACCCTCGCTTGGTGGTAGATCCCGTCAGGGTCCGACTGGCTAGCGACCACCCTTCATATAAAATCTGCCGCCAAATATCACCGCTCCGAAGATGATCAGTTCTGGCAATATTTTATGAAGAGCCAGGTCCTACCCAAGCCCGTGGGCTGTTATACCGTGTCTAAAGATGATTTCTTCCAGGTAACCTTTTTGATCGGATAAGGATAATAGTTCTGATAAAAAAACATATTACCTTTTAAATACATAGATACAGAAAGCAGCTGGTCAAGCGTTACAAATCTGTCCAAAAATTGTAATTGAATCTGAATTCAAAAAATACTTTCAAAATTAAACAAAAAAATTAGCTAAAACTTGGTTGGTTGGGTCCCATAGTTGGTAGGGATATACACGTGTTTTTGATATTATTATTTAATATGTATATATATATCGGAAATGGGAGATCGCTTGGATTTTTAAAATGGGCAGAACCTTACAGCAAAACGATTCAATAATTTACGATAATCATTTCGATGAGGCTCGGCGAAGCCATCGCGGCGACATATATTAATAAAGTTACGATATATTATTGTTAATTATCATTTTATTATCCTTAGTACTTTATCAATAGGCAGACAAGTCCTGAAAGTGCCGTTTTTTTATGTGTATTATGTATTATGGCCTCGATATTCCTTATTTCAAATTAATTTAATTCACTTAACTATATTAAGCTATTGTTGATAATTATTTTATTGTATATTTATTATAATACATTACCTACATAAGATGTATCATTGCATCCTAATGTAAATGCGTCGGTATTGTTACACGTGCCTCTGCGCAGACTTCACTGGCGGCAACTGAAAATCGGTGGTTTGCTTTAACGCAAACGCTTCACTGAGGTGTCGCCATTTTGCATCGGCACACACTCTACTAAGTAATTTTATTTTATTGTTGAACTTAGGATTTGTATTGTTAATTTATTTTTTTCTTTTGTCTAAATTTAATTTCTCTTTGGTGTTTTATGGTGTTTATAATGTTGTTGTATGTGTGCTTGATGTGAATAAATAATTATCTATCTAATTCTATTTCTTGGACATTAAGTTTTCAATAAAAAATTGATTGGGGACATTTGAAAGGTTTGTAACGTTTGATGTGCTGCCTTCTGTACATTATGTATTAGAAAATACGACAAATATTCACTTTCTTTGACGTAACAAACGACAATATTCTTTAGATAGTTACAATAAATAATGGTCGTAAATGATGTAGTCTTTTTTCTCAGAAGCCGCAACGAAATGTAAGTAAACATATTTTGTAATGAACTGCTGGCGCCATCTTGGTAATACACCACTTAAACTTCGGACGTAAGCTATGTATCTGAAAGTTTTGTCCATTTCTTGCATGGAAACTGGTTTCATTCATATAACAATTTATGTTAAAATAAAATTTGCTGGACTAGGAGCGAAAGACAAACATAGAATGTGCTAGCTGCTTCTCTTCCCGGGCATACTGTAAAAGTCAGTTATGGGACAGAGGTGTTATGGGAGGCGTTTTTGTGGGCGATAGGCTGACCCCCTGTCACTACAATAGTCTCTCTTCATCTTTATAATAGCTCCAAATTTGTCAAACGTGACATCAGATGGTCTTGTAACCTCTGGTGTTCTGCCTACCCCATAAGGGATACAGGCGTGACGTTATGTATGTATGTATGTAAAATTTATTAAGAAATTTAAAACAGAGTGCCTTCAAAGGTACAGCTTTCTAAAGAAATTTCTTCCAGCAGACCTGAGACTTGTGAGTTTGGATAAAATGCAATAGCAGTGTGTGTACAAATATACCTTTTAGGTAGGTATAAAGTGACGTTGTAGTAAATTCTACAATCTGCCTGCAGGAACCGAGGAAGAATAGGAAAAATTAACATGCCAACTACAAATCAACCAATACAGGGTTGATTTGTAGCCACCAGCCAAATTTTTTTTACACATTACCTAAGTATCATTTATAGAAACGATTTCTGCACAAAATAGTATATTTTTTTTAACAAGGATATTAATATATCCTCTAAGATATTAAGCAAAGCTTGGTCACCCTAACTTACAATTAAAATAAAGATGACTACGCGCTACTACAAAACATCTTGTAGTACTACGTCATAGTATTATCAATGAAATGCCGCGTCGTAGTAGCTATGTTCATCAACAGCGACTATATTTTTTAAAGTTTGTGGCTCCATATTTCTACTTTTTTGTACTGAGTGAGGCTTAAACAAAAAATCAGGTACGTTTATATCATATCAAAGAAACTAATATTTAAATTTGGCTGGTGACTACAAATCAACCCTGTATGTAGAAGAGTACGCACATGTGCTTTGCATGTCATATCCCGAGAATGAGTGAAATAAAACCTGTGCCACAAAAATACTGGACAAGGTTATGTTGTAAAACAAAATAAGCATTGTCTTCAGTCACGTGCACAAGGTTACTCAATCAATCACTCACCAATCATCACAACTCTTTATACAGGGTGACTGGTGGGTCACTTCTGAAATTCAATGACGTGATAGTTTGAGATCATAAATAGAGAGAAAAAATATAATAAATATTAATTATTCACTGAGTAAACTTAACCGAAGATGCGTGGCATACCTACGCTCAGAGTAAATAGAGCTACGCCTCTAAACAGAGGCTATAAATAATTTTTGTATGGGAAAAAATAAATTTTAAAAACTATTAATTTTAAAAAGTCATAGAACAAAAGTTGTAAAACCTATTGATGAGCCTATTCTTATCAATTTGCCTGCAAGAGGTGATGCGCTAATTAAAATTAACCCTGTATTTATGCTAGGTATATTGGCTTTTGCTAGAAATAAGTCCTTGAAAATAAATATGGTAATTTTTTCAAAACTTAACTTTAAACCAATTCAAAACACGAAATTAGATATCCAACTATTAAATAAATTATGAGCACATGTAAGCAGCGTTTACACATTTGTAAATAATAACGCCTTAGAAGAACCAAACTGCCGAACTCCAAAGTTTAACAAATGTAACTTAATCCAAAAATATGTGATCTGAAATCTGCGGAGACAATGGACGATGACGTCACCGCTATAGCCTTAAACGGTGCTCGTCAGATCCGGGTGGCTCGTTGTAAACTGAGTCAATTTGTTGCCTAAAATAACTAACTGTTTCAAAACTTAGCCTTAGTTTCGTAACTTGATAAATATCGACCTATTTGTTACATTTTCAATTGACTGCCAAAAGAAGGATATTATAAATTCGTTTGCATGTTTTATTTGTGTTTGTTACGTAATTATTTAGTCAGTGGAAATATCCATGAAAATCGATTGAATGCTTTTTAAAAGAATTAATCCATGAAAACACGTCATGCAATTACACAATCATTCCATATACCTCGTAAATGCTTCATAGTCCTCTACCTAGAATCTGCTCAACCTATAACAATTTTAACGCCAAACATGCAACTGACCTTTTTCACTGTTCTCGCAAAGAAATAAGAACCAAAATTCTAAACTTCCTCTCACTTAGTAAGTTAAGTTAAATTATGATCTCATACTTGTTGTATAAATTTGTAAATGTCTAAATTTCTGTTATAAACTTTATTTTGTAAGCTACATAGTTACTATTTTTATATTAGATTATTGCTTTAATATGTGTAAACAAGATTTGTCGTTGATATCTTATTTTAAATGCTGTGTACATCTGTTATTGGTAAACGTACAAGAACTTGTATTAATAAATTTGTATCCCATATAAGAAATTGTATGTTTATTTTTGATATACCTTAATAAATAAATAAATAAAAAAACACAAAATAGGTAGATGACTTATTACTTCGGCCACATTTTGAGAAGGACTTGTCAAAATAAAATGTAGGAGAATTCGGTATTTTAATGCTCTGCATACGTTGTGATACATTGAATTTTACACTCCTTTATTTTTTATAATCTTTGAATGTTTTTCTGTTTTTGTTTTATTTGTGTTACGCGTTTGTAGCGACGTTTAGCGACGCTCCATAGAACGATGACGACACGACATAATTCCTGCATCGCGCTATCAAAGTTCTTATAGCGACTAGCATATATACAGCATCCCGACATCAACTGTCGGGCCATAGGCCGCGGCCTGCCATCCCTTTTCTGGGGATTGGGAACGAACATCTTGTTCCCAAACAAATTTTGGTTGGTTTGGTTTACAAACTTTGGTAAATATCACAAAAATTAGAAACGAAAAAATGTTTGCTCCTTACTCTACATTTTGTAAAAAGTACCGATTATTATTATGACGCCATATTTTGCTACACAAGATGTATGGCATTAAATAGAGTGACTCCTCTAAACCGAGGCTATAAATATTTTTTATGGGACAACTAAGATTTTAAAAACTATTAATTTTCAAAAGTCGTAGAACAAATGTTGTTGGGATTGATGTGGAGGGGCTGCCTGCGACAGGTTATGGGCTAATTATAATTAACCCTATATAAGCATATTATCAATCTAACCATTAAATGATTGCATGTGATTCGATTATAGTAAATTAAGCATAGTTAGAACAAATTCCGTAAAAAATATTGAGAAAATACGTGTCCTCAAAAAAAAATTTTAAATCCAGGCAGTTTCAGAGATTTGCACATTCTTATAAACAAACTTTTAAATTAAAAAAGTGATCCTTCGGCTTTAGAGCAATAGAAGAAAAGTTCTTTCGGTGATAATATGACAATTTAATAAGATAGACTTTCGCTAAAATAAAATATCAGCTTAATTACTTTTTTTTTCTATTCAGCCGAAGTGGAAATACAGCTTTCTGAAAAAAGGCTCGCGATTACTCGAAAGTCGCAACCCATAGTAACGAGGGTATCGACTTAGAAATTTTATTTGAATACATAACTTCACGCCTGTATCCCTTATGGGGTAGGCAGAACACCATAGAGTATAAAACCATCTGATGTCACGTTTGACTTTGGAGGCATTATAATGATGGAGAGAGACTATTGCAGTGAAAGGTGGTCAGCCTATCACCCACAAAAAAAATCTAATAAAACCTCTGTCCCTTAACTGACTTTTACAGTATGCCTTGGAAGTGAAGCAGCTGGCACATTCTATGTTTTTCTTTCGCTCCCAGTCCGGCATGGAAGAAAGAAAATTTATTTGAATATTGCGCTTTATGAAAAAAATATAATAAAAAATATAATTTAAAGAATGTTACATTTAATTTTGGTATATTTATAATACATTTCTTGATCTTTTGTGATTTTATAATTACTAAAGGACCACAAACAAAAACGTCATCGTTGTATAAATGATATCATTATATGAGCTTACTTTAGATTCAGATGGCGTTGTGTGAATATAACTATGTGCGACAATTTTTTTTTTAAAGACAATCACACCAACTTCTTGGCCCCAAGTAAGCATAGCTTGTATTATGGGATACCATGTAGCGAACAAGGGGGAATCTAGAATATAAATACATAAATAGATAAACACCCAGACACGGAACATTTATTTTTCTTGTTCCGTGCGGGAATCGAACCCGCAACCACTGGCGTCTGAGGCAGACTGGTTTACCCCATCGCCAAAGTGGTCGTCATTTATTAACCTATCCCGAGTAAAACCGCGGCGCACAAAAAATCCTTAACATTAAGCCTAAAAGAATGTTTTCAATAACAACTTGCCTAAAATTGACCGTTCGTGAACCTTTGCTTCTTAACATTTAAGCGATGCCTATCTAAAACATAAATCATTAGTATAACAAGCCATTGTTATCTGCTTATTGACATTTTTTTGTCTAAATCGTGTTTCGCAGATCTTGATTTGGTCAAAGTTGGCTAAGTCGTGTTTTTATGTTGGTACCACTGACCAGTTTTACGTAAAAGGTATTTTTCTATAAAAATCATCAAATGTCAATAGTATCTCAAAGTCAAAGTCAAATGTTGTTTTATTTCGTCGGTTGTTTTAAGAAACATACAGGGCGTTTGGTACACAGTTGGCCAAATTGAAATGGGAGGTAGGGCCTATTCTGAACATACTTGTTTCGAGTACTACTAGCCTATAAATAAAATAAATAAATAAATATAAATATTTCTGACACTCACACAACATTATCTAGCCCAAATTAAGTTTCTTAAAGAACTTGTGATATGGATACTAGATAACTAATAACTTAAGAAATATATACACATACATATTGAATAAATACATATTTTTTATTAGAATAAACTTAAATAAACTTAGAAACATCCATTACTTGACGACTAATATCAGTGTTCATCACACAAATATCCACCGCCGCCGGGATTATAACCCAGGACCTCTGGCATAGAAGGCAATGTATGTTACCGCTACACCAGCCGGTCGCCTATTTCTTATAGTTAAGTAAATATGATAGTTTTTCATAATTTTCAAAAAGAACCCAATTTTCATCTTTTTATCTAAATAACTTTTTTATTGCATGAGTGAGTACCTTCTCCAAATAGAATTTATTCGTATTTTAAATACAGCCTTATTATGAGTAGGTACATGAGTGTTTGCCTTTGTGACAATACTAAATTAAATGTATTTTTTTATGCTGTTGGTGTACAATAAAGATTTTTTTATTATTATTTTTATTGTTATTTGATCCAAAATATGAAGAAAAAAAGTTATGAGGCAACAAAGTCTCGAGGGCAAGACACTATATCAGATATATTTTTACATTGCAATAAAAAATTTAAAGAAAGGATGTTAATTTTAAAATACTGTTGAAAACTTCCTCATTTATATGTGTAATTTCAGAAGAATATTCTAGGTTCCTCCCTAGTTCGCTACATGGTATCCCATAACACAAGCTATACTAACTTGGGCCATGTATTTGGTGTTATTGTCTGGGGATTTTATTTTATTATTTAATTTTATAAAGTGTAAGTAAATAAATACGCTAATCAAAAAATACGTTTTAAGTTTTGTTTTCGCTGCTGTTGATCAGCTTCATTATAAGTTAACTTGTGTCACTCTTTTCCTAATTAAGTATAAAACAATTTATCAAATTCAGCACTTTAGCCATCTGTCAAGTACGGATTCTCTTTGTCTCAAATTCATAGCGTTAGTTTAGTATATTGGGCTATACATAAAATTCTAAATATTTTTAAAAGAGTAATGTTCATAGCTGACCTGTCAGATTTTTGACAACTCATGAAATGTATTAAAACAATATAAAGTGCAAATAATAGCTCATGTTCGGTTAATTACAAATAATTTACTTATGTTAGAAACCGCATTTTAATATTTTATTACCCTCTCAAGTTACTCAATAGACTACTAGTATCATCCACTTGAAATGAAAATCCCGATATCGTTTCTAAGAATCGTTTTCTAATTTTATTTATATGCATAGTTTCAGCGCCCGTCTTTCCTGTTTTTGGCTGCTACTGAAAATCAGCGCTTTGTACCAAAAAGCTTCAAAGCACAAGCTGAGTTGTGTGTCCATTTGTTACTGCAGTGCATGTTGGTTCTAAATATTTCTTAAGTTTGTTATTATTATTTTTTTCTGTTTACTAATGTGTACTGTTGTTAAAAATAAATGTGTTTTTACTTTTACTTTACTTTACCAGTTTAGATATAAACATTCAGCATTTTAATGACAATATCATCTTTATACATTCACATACCTAATAAAAAGTAGTTTGACAGGTCAGAGACTGTATGGACCGTGAACATTGCTCTTTGTAGCTCATTTATAAACTGTTCAGCTTCACTGGGGAAGTATATGAGTAAAGATGCTTTATCTGAGTTTGATATCTTGTTCAATACTTGATAATCAACGAATGCAGAGCATTAAAAAAACCGACTTCACGTCAAAGCTTTGACTGAGTTAGAATGTCATCCACGTAAACATTTTCCGAAATCATACATATTTTTCCAAAATTTTGAAATTTTCAATAAAGTACTCAACCGATTTCAATGAAATTTATATGGGACCAATTATGAACTATCCTCTATCATACGAAAAAAAAATTTTCAAAATCGATTCATAATTGTCCGAAATATCGTGTAACAAAGACACAAAAAAAACATACAGACGAATTGAGAACCTCCTCTTTTTTGGAAGTCGGTTGAAAAGACGATTATTCGTACAACGACCCTCGTATATTTCAAAATCACATCAGTTTTTTTTTATCGCGAAACTACGAACGATACAATTTATCAATGGATCAATATAACTGCTGTATCTACCTAGTGCTTTTTGTCACTACTCGAACTGATAAAATAGGTAATGAAACTAAGTAATAGAAGAAAACAATCAGCGAAAACTATTTAATACTTACGTACAGAAGGCTGCGTATCGAGCGTTCCAAACCTATCAAAAATTGTAATTGAATCTGAACTGCATACCTTCGACATTAAGTTAAAAATTAATTGTGGAAATTGGACAGGTTTTTAATGCTTCATCTGCCGCCTTCTGTATATTGATAAACCCAATCTCTCCTGTTGAGGGCAAAGCACGCAAGTTAGGCTGCAAACTGGAAAACATTGAAGCAGTGATATTTGGCAGTAAACGTTATCTAGCCAGTCGAACTGAGGGGGTTGAACAAGGTCCTAACACCAAGAGGAGGTTTCAAGGATAAGACGCCTTTGAGAGACAAACTCGATCATCCTTGTCCGGGACGGCGCGGCGCTAGGGTGAAATAAATAATAAATTTCTGACTCACACAAAATTACCTAGCCCAAATTAAGTTTCTCAAAGAGCTTGTGTTATTGATACTAGATAACTGATATACTTAAGAAATGTATAAACATACATATTGAATAAATACATTTATTTTTATTAGAATATAAACTTAAGTAAACATATAAATATCCATGACTTGACGACTAATATCTGTGTTCAACACACAAATATCCGCCGCCGCCGGGATTCGATCCCAGGACCTCTGGCTTAGATGGCAATGTATGTTACCGCTACACCAGCCGGTCTTCATGACGGTAATACATAGTGCTACCGAGGGCTACAATAACAGCATACTAGGTACACCTAGGGGTTTTAGTCGGCAAGAGTTGCACATAGCGATAGTTGCCGAGAATGAGGACTTTTCCCAAAAAAACGACAAAAAAAAGGCCCGCCTAACCAGCAACTAAATTAAATCCTTTACGGTTTCAGCCGTGTCACTGTGGAACGAACTGCCTCTTGAGATCAAAAGGCTCAAACAATTCACCAATTCAAAAGACAGGTTAAGACACACTTTCTCGGAAAATCTATCTCATAGTACAGAGTATTTAGTATATGTAGTGTATGTATATATTATATTTATTTCTATGTAGTTTATGTACATGTATTTATGTAAAAAAAAAAAAATTCAAAAAGTTTTATTCATCTTAGAAATTTCACAAAACACTTGATGAAGTCAGTCATCACATACTTCGGCTTTAACTAGTTGTTGATAGTTGTTAAATAAGATATTACAGTAGACCAAGAGACAAAAAAAGCCGGCGGAAAAAAACTCTTGGCACTCTTTTTCAGTCAGATTTATCAAATTAATACAAATAGGTACAGTACAAATTGACCGTGACATGAAAAAAAAACAAACACAAGACAGCTAATTGTGAGAGCCAATGTCATGCCACAACCAAATTGCTTACATAGCATATGCAATTAGCTATGGATGCACAATACGAATATGACAAACTGGGACCAGAGTATTTGAACAAGAATGGAATAAAATAGTCATAGTATCATTAGCAAAACGACCTGGCACCGCTAGCAGCACCCGTTCACGAGTTAACGCAAGCACCAGCCATCACCCTCCTCAACCATATTTTAGGGAAGAGGGTGACCCGATACCCGACGCTACCACTAGCCATGCCGCCTGAGGGAGCATGACGTTCTTGCTGATGTCTTGACAAAAAAAATAAGTGAATGGGACAGTCACCAGCATGTCATACATATACTGCACAGCCAAGCTGTAAACAAAATTATTAAGTAATTAGAAACTTTTAGAAATATCCTGTTGTGCTTAATCCCATGCCTTTTTATCATCTAAGTAATCTTTAGTTTTATAATAAGCTTTTCGAGATAGAGTGTTTTTAATGATTGATTTAAATTTATTGAATGGCAGGGATTGAATTGACTTCGGAATTTTGTTATATATACGTATTGACATTCCAATAAATGATTTGCTGCTTTTAGCCAGCCTTAATTTAGGAAACGCTAACTTATGGTCGTTCCTAGTCCTTACAGAGTAATTTGTATCATGATTATCTTTCCTAGTTTTAAATTTATTACTATTCTTATAAATATACATAATGTTTTCATAAATATATTGTGATGCAAGGGTCAAGATACCAATCTCTTTAAACTTTTCTCGAAGAGATTCTCTGTTTCCAAGTTTATACATACCACGAATAGCCCTTTTCTGCAGTGTAAATATCGTGTCAATATCTGCGGCATTGCCCCAAAGTAGGATGCCATAGGACATCCTAGTAGTATTGTTATGCATATAGTTTAAGACTTAGCATCTTTTAAATTAGGTATATCACTATTATAAATTACCATGTATCACAAACAACCCAGGGTTGCCTGTAAGAGATCATCTTTCGATGATAAGGCCGCCTATTGTGCTCTGTATCTTAAAAATTGTTCTGTATAAATATTCCTTATTTTTGTGTACAATGAAGAATAAATAAATAAATTAAATTTAAAAAGCTGCTGCCAAATCACCGCTTTTGCATTATCTATGGTGGCAGCCGCCAGGGTGCCGCTCGCTGCGCAGCCTCTAGCTACCGATTGGCTGTCGCTCCGATTATGATCAGAGGCCTATACCAAGGCGGATCATTAAATAAATAAATAAAATGAAATCCCCAGACAATCACACCGACTACATGGCCCCAAAGTAAGCATGGCTTGTGTTATATATAGCGAACTAGGATATAAACCTAAATAGTAATAATATAAAATATAAATAGATAAACACCCAGACACGGAACATTTTTTTTTCTGGTTCCGTGCGGGGATCGAATCCGCAACCACTGGCGTCTGAGGCAGATAGGTTTACCCCAACGCCATAGTTAACCGCCTCAGGACCCAAGTAGGCCGGTGTAAGCTCAATATGAGTAAATGGGGCTTCACAAACGCAGAAAACACCCAGTGTGAGTGTGGTACTGATCCACAAACAATGTCGCATTTGCTTGTTTGCCCGATGTGCCCAAATACATGCACAATAAAAGACCTTAGGGCCGCAACAGATAACGCAGTTAAAGTTGCTGAACATTGGGCCAAAATAATTTAATTTTTAATATGTTGTTGTATCGACACGAAGAAGAAGAAGAACGCCATTGTGGTCGTCAATTAAAGGGGGATGTTTAGTGGGTATACTCAGGAAACTGAGGAGTCTCGTGGCTGATCTCGCGGTCCCCACACTGTCTGGGTAATCTATATCTGTTAGCCACTGGGGCTAGCAGTACTTTGAGCTTGCTTTAGTGGGTGCCAAACCTTTCCTTGGCGGAAAAATAAAACAAAAAAATATCGCTTTTGCAAAATCATGTGTTCCAGAAAAAAATACGCATCAGATAGTTCTTAAACTTACTTGGACCCCAACTTCAGTTACCATCAGGTGTGATCGAAGTCAATCTTGGATGAAAATAGAAGTTATGAAAGGGTGATTTCCCTTCGAAATTCTGAACTTCGGCCTAAATTTAAAGAACTGATACGCTGTTACGCATTGTGTATGCGTAACAGTTGATCCTGTGAGATTTTTTTGAAAAATATTCCTTTAAACTATCGAAAATCAAAATGCTACTGTCCAAGATTAGCCGTTCAACCAAACAAACTCTTCAGCTTTATCATATTCATCATCATCATCATAATCATCACCACAAATCTATGTAATACATACATACATAGCTTCACGCCTGTATTCCTTATGGGGTAGGCAGAACACCAGACGTTATAAAACTATCTGATGTTACGTTTGACAAATTTGGAGGTATTATGATTATGGAGAAAGACTCTTGCAGTGACAGGGGGTCAGCTTATCGCCCACAAAACAAATATCCAATAAAACCTCTGTCTCTTAACTGACTTTTACAGTATGCCCGGGAACAGATGCAGCTAAGACATTCTATGTTTCTCTTTCGCTCCCAATCCAGCATGGAAGTCTTTGTAATGTATTATACATATTAGTATAGCAAATTTAAGTATAGTTTATGTTAAAAATAAACCTTTATATTATTTTATTCACAAAGTTTCGTTTGACTCCTTATTATCTATACTTCTATACTAATATTATAAAGAGGAAACCTTTGTATTTTTGTATGTTTGTATTGAATAGGCTCAAAAACTACTGGACCGATTTCAAAATTTCTTTTACCATTACTTAGAGGGATTCTTCCGAATCCGTATAGGCTACTTTTTATCCCGTAAATCCCGCGGGAAAAACGCGCGCAACAGCTAGTTTTAAATAATTTTAAACTCTATAAACGGTAATACTAAGTACGAGTATAATGTTGACGATTTCGTACAACAATGACATTGAGTCATTGATGCCTCGTTTTATGTAAATATGTATAACGTCGACTTTGCGAAATCATTAATATTAGAAATAATAATTTTGTACAAGGCGCTTCGGCGAAACGGAGTAAGTTAAGATTTTAATAAACTAAGTTTTTTATTAGTTCTTCACTAATAGTACACTATATTATTGAAATGTTATTTGTCTTGCACAGCAGTTAACCAATATTATAATCAATGATTGTTTTAAGTTTTTACAATTCTGAATATTATCGGGTACTTTATCACAAATTGTCGTCTTGACATGTCGATGTCTTTAAGTACGGCCAACATGTTCACAGGTTGTTGAGTTTCTTGCCACTACTTCTCAAAAGATCGACTTTCCAAAGTGGTGGTAGATTCAGTTCAATTTGTAAATAGTTTGACTATTTCAAGTGTATTGAAATACCTAAGAAATAATGATTTTTTTGACTTTGACAAGTACCCCGCGATAAAATCCATCTAAAAATCTTTTGATTTATATTATAAATGGTGAAATCGAATGACAACTATAATTTCTGATGAACTAAACATTAACGGAACACTATTCCAAAGGGAAGCTGATATTAAGCGACAACTTTATTTAAAAAGTTTCTAGTCGTCAGCCAGGATAACCCTGAAAGGATTTTACATACATACATACATAACTTCACGCCTGTATCCCTTATGGGGTAGGCAGAACACCAGAGATTATAAGACCATCTGATGTCACTTTTGACAAATGAGGTATTATAATGATGGAGAGAGGCTGTTGCAGTGACTGGGGGTCAGCCTATCGCCCACAAAAACGCCAATAAAACCTCTGTCCCTTAACTGACTTTTACAGTATGCCCGGGAAGAGAAGCAGCTGGTACATTCTATGTTTTTCTTTCGCTCCCAGTCCAGCAATTTACAATCACGAAACAAACTGATACCAGCTTGGTAGGTCACATATAGTTGTAAAAACCAAATTTATGGTTAGCTACCAATAAAATGCATGTATTGACGATTAAATATCCGACTGCGACAATGAAAAAGGATAGTTTTTCATTATTTTGTTCCTAATCGACTTCAAAAAAGGAGGTTATCAATTCCATCCGTATATTTGTTATATTTCCAGAATTCCCCAGTTTTTGTATATGTTAGTCTTTATCAACGTCTGAACAAATGTGCCAAATTTCAAAAGTGTATGTATGTTTTTATGTTTGTGTTCACGTATCACTGGAACTACAAGTCCGATTTAATTAGTTCTTTTCGTTGTAATAGGTATTATTCAACTTAGGGTATGCTGCCAGTTTCATCAAAATCGGTTCAATAGTTTTTGATATAGGGAATTTCAACTGACGTTTTTTGCCAATCGAAGCTGGCATCATCGCGCAACTTGCGATACACATTTCAATCCGTTGTTAGTGACATCTGGCGGTGCTATTTAACTGCAACAGGCATATAATGCGATTAATTAACTGTTAATAACGAAAAATGTATATTTAACCGCTTGTTTAAATTGTTATTAACCTGCTTTGCATTTAAGTCATATATTAGCTGACCCTACATAACATACCATTACCATATACGAACTTGTTATGTGAAATATTAAAAAGGTACAAATTCAATTTGACATCACTTTCTATAACTTGAAATTCTATACTTTTTAACTTTACACCAATTAAATTGCAAATAAATTAAATTAGACATCGCCAACAGAATTTTAATGCGTTTAATTAATATTCTATAGAATTAAACGCAACTTTAATATTTCATGTCAGGAGTGTTTCATTTCTTTTATCTTTTTTACTTCGAATTTCACGCAATGAATTTTACTCCTGAAAAATACTTTGCTATAACTCATGTGAGATAAGTCTTAAAAATCTTTTGAGGAACCCACACAAGATTATTTTTGATATCCCAACGCAATCAAGATCCTTTGAAAAATAGTTTTTAAAAGAAAACATGACATTCGATTCTCCACGGGTGCTTAACCTTAAAATGCCTTGGTTTTTTTAAATTTCTACTTACATGTTTTCGCCGCGCGGCCATGAATTCAGTTGGTATAATTTCGTGATATTTATTATGCATCGTTTTTAGATGAGTAACATTATTTTAATGGATTTTGGTACAACGAGACTTAGTTGTTTATGATTCTAGAGATTTTTTTATTTAATAAATAACATACTGGTTTTTAACATAGGATGTACCTATCGATTAGCCACTCGCTTACTCTCGATTGCAAAAAAATCGTCGAGAATTGCTAGTGAAATTTGACCGGCCGGCTTTAGTAAAACTTGATTTTTAATCGATACAAGTGGCTTAGAATAAATATGAATACTTTGTTGTGTAGACAATAAAATAAGGAATAAAATGACTTTGTGTTATTTATCAAACGTTATGTGTATAATATTTGATTTGAGGCTTAGTTAAGGTCGAGCATATTTTTCCGGTTTTAGTCAAATAAATTTCAATTGAGAAAAAAAACGCGCGATAGATATATAGTTTTATGTCATTTTCATAAAATATAATAGTTATTTAAACTGTTGAACATAAAAAAACAACTACTTTGATAGTAAAATCTTTATAAAAACACTATTGAATTCTGCGAGCATATAACACAAAATGGCGACTTGAAACTTCATTTCGTATTTTTAAAGAAAATTTGTTTTCTATAAGTCATTTTACGTTTCTATCATAAATAAATTCATTGTCTATTCTATGGTTTAAAATATTTTTAGGTGGACCTTACATACTGCAAAATAGAGTTCTGAGTCGTTTAAATTAAAAATCATATTTGGCAACTATTGTTGCCAAGAGCATAGTTGGAGAATTTTGATTGGAAACAATCGTTGCCATAAGCAAGCGAGTGGTTAGTAGAGAGAGACAAACGAACATGTGAGTTACATGATCGTAATAGCCGTTGATGAACAAAATGTGTAGGATATTAGGAAGTAATTCAGGTTCCTTTTTTTTTAAATTAATAACATTTGTTTGACCTCAGTATCACCTGGTGGCAAGTGAAGATTAGATCGAAGTAATAGAGAATGCTTCCATGCTGAACTGGGAGCGAAAGAAAAACGTAGAATGTGCCAGCTGGTTCTCTTCCCGGGCAAACTGTAAAAGTCAGTTAAGGGGCAGAGGTTTTAAAGGCATTTTTGTGGGCGATAGGCTGACCCCCTGTCGTTACAATAGTCTCTCTCCATCGTTATAATACCTCCAAATTTGTCAAACGTGACATCAGATGGTCTTGTAACCTCTGGTGTTCTGCCTACCCCATAAGGGATACAGGCGTGAAGTTATGTATGTGTATGTATGAGAATATAATAGAGAATAGTACACGGGCCTAGGAAAGAACTGGCTCTTCATAAAATACTACCGGAACACATCACCGCCGGAGCGGTCATATTTGGCGGCAGATTTTATATGAAGGGTGGTCGCTAGCCAGTTGGACCCTGATGGGATCCTACCACCTAATACTCGGATTTGTCACGTAAATGTGACACGCTTATCAAAAAAAAATCAGTGTAATTACAGGTTGAAGTCGTCGTGGCGCCGTGGTTACTGTGTCTATCATACGATATCACAGGTCAAGCAACGTTCGGCGCGGCCGGTGCTTGGATGGGTGACCGCCGACCATTCATTTCTCACGACGACTTCCGTGTGTCGAAGGGCACCTTAAGCTGTCGGTCCCGGGTGCTGTATAATTGTATACAGTAGTCGTTAGGGTTTGTCAGAAGCCCTGAAAATTCTGGCATCCATCACCCAGCACTGAGCCAGCTTGGTGGATTAAGGCCTATACCTCCTCTTCACCCAGGGGAGAGACTGCAGTGGGCTCTTTACAAAAAGTTGTGATGATGATGATGATGATGACCTACCAGTAATTACACTGGCTATCCTGTCCAAGTAAAATCACAGTAAAGCTGCATATCAGTACGGTACGATATAATTTACCTAAGAACTAGAGTCTGGCTAACGAAAGTAGACAAGGAGGGTTTTTGCAAACTTTTTATATGGCAACTTATTCTGGTGTCACTGTTGTCAATCGAACGGTTGTTGGTGGTTTTGGTAATTGAGATTTTGGAATTTTCGTATGTGAAAATGAATAAAAAAGTAAAAAACATTGATAGTTTCATAATCAATTTAGGAAACAGCGATACCAGTGACTGACGAATTTAGCAATTCTATATGGATTCAGATTTCGATTACAATGAATCAAAATAATTATTGTATTTTGTTGTTTTATTTATAAACCTGATTAATACTAGTTGCCGATCATTTTAATAATATACTTACCATTAAAAAGTAGGACAATAACAATTTTGTAATTTTTTACGATGCTTTTATAAAAAAAATCAAGTATCAAGTTTGTTTAATCCATGTATTTCGTACTATTGTCGGGGTTGCCATGATGCTATTTCTTTAAATTCGCCAGGTTTTTCCAGTCTCTACTTGCATTAGCCAGACTATAGAAATAATATGAACTACTAGCTGTTTTACCTGCGCAATGTAGAATCTCACGGGAATATCGGGAAGTAAACTATATGCTATTTCACACTGTATCTACACTATCACTAAGCCAAATTTTATTCAAATCGGTTGAGTCGTTCTGCTGTGAATGAGAAACAAACATCCATCCATGCAAACGTTCACATTGACAGTATTAGTGAGATAAACGTAAAGATCCTTATAACAAAAAAAAAGTAAGCACCTAGATTCATTGCAATTTATTTGATTCAAGTATATAAATATAATTCTTAAGAATATTACATGTGTGATAATATGTGAAAGTTTAGATGTATGGATGTTTGTTCCTCGGAACGGATTTCGATGAAATTTGGCATAGTTATAGTGTCTTTTTATTCCGATATTCCCAAGGGATTTGAACCGCATGAAACCGCTAGTATTTCTGTAAAATGAAGAATATAATATTGACCCTGATAAGATCTTCATAGACGGGCTCGGTTCTATGTCAATTCCTTTCGATAAGTTGCATGTGAAATAGCCCGTATTTGGCCTCAATCTCACCTACAGGATAGGTTGTTACCACACTAATCGATCGATTGTCGATCGACGGCGTCAAATTGATAGAAGAATGGATCAGTCTTTTTTTTTATATTGTAAGGATAGATAAGGACGTTTGTCTACCATGCCACCTGATGGAAAGTGCGCATGAAGACTATGGTGTTACACGTCCATCCACGAGAAACCTATTCACTCGACACTTAAAAGTTCCAGGACTGTAGTGGTCAGGGAAAACAGACGCAGGCAGATTGTTCCACTCCTTGGCAATCCGTACCAAAAAGGAACTATCGAAGCGTTTTGTTCGACTTCTTGGTAAATCCACTATATAGGGATGGAAGTTCTGTCTGCGTCTGGTAGTCCGGTGGTAAAAAGGGGTGGGTTCAATTTGGTCAAAAAGAGCACTCGCACACTCACCAAAATGTAGCCGATAAAATACTGTCAAACAAGCAACCTTACGACGATGCTCCAGTGTCTGCAATTTTTTATTTGTAAGGTTGTTGTTATTTATGATTTTACGGGCTCTTCGGTCAACAGAGTCTAGCGCTTCGAGCTGGTATTTGGCAGAACCATCCCAAAGGTGACTACAGTTCTTCATGAACGACCTCACTTGGGCTGTGTATAAGTTGAGCAGCCGTTCAGGGCTGAAGTACCGCCGGACCTTCGAGGTGTATTCCGGAATGGTATGATCTGGCAATACTTTATGAAGGGACCGGCATTTCCAGAGCCCGTGAGCTGTTATCGAATACGGTCGACCGACGGCGTCGATCGTTTTTTCGGCCTAGTAAGAACGTCGACTTGTTTTGAACCACCAAATTGAACCCACCCCTTTTTACCACCGGACTACCAGACGCAGACAGGACTTCCATACCTATATAGTGGATTTACCAAGAAGTCGAACAAAACGCTTCGATAGCCAAGGTGCCGAACAATCTGCCTGCGTCTGTTTTTCCTGACCACTACAGTCCTGGAACTTTTAAGTGTCGAGTGAATAGGTTTCTCGTGGATGGACGTGTAACACCATAGTCTTCATGCGCACTTTCCATCAGGTGGCATTGAAGACAAACGTCCTATCCTTACAATATAAAAAAACACCAGCTGATATTTGGCGGCTTTTGAAACAAGAGTGGTCGTATGCCGGCCGGAAATCAAGTGCGCAATCAGATAAGTTGCTTTTTACACCATGCTCAACCAGTCATTGGAGTTATTCTAAGCAGACCTTAGGCGGCCATTATTCATTATCTAAAATCTTATTATAATCATATATTTTGCATTAGAAAACAAACGTCAATAAATCATTTTGCAATACAATCAGGTATTTTCCAAACACTAACACAGATCTATAATAAGGTAAATGAAGCCCAAAGTTTTCATAAGACCTTTAATGTAAACAAATTGAAGCGAAAAAGGGCTTAATCGCCATTTGTGAATTCATGTCTTCATTTAACTCTGATTCCTTCCTTCTGAACAAAACGGTAGAAAACATGGTTGAGGTAATTATAACTTATTTATTTATTTACTCTTTATTGCATACAATTACAAAATGGATTACAAACAAGAAGAATTATATATTATTGTATAACAATTGGCGGTCTTATCGCTAGCAAGCGATTTCTTCCAGACAACCCGGACAATTTAGCCAGATAAAGTAAGTAAATATTCAGTTCTTACAGAGTTTTGAAGTGACCGAGCCACTGCTTGCTGTCTATCAGTCAGGAAGATCATTAGTTAGTAGATATTTTGGACGGAATTACCACGATAACTCAGTTATATTAGTTGTGTTGTTCAAATCAACATTTAAAACGGACGATTTACCACTTAAATTATT
Source organism: Stenoptilia bipunctidactyla (assembly GCA_944452665.1). Classification (NCBI taxonomy): domain Eukaryota; kingdom Metazoa; phylum Arthropoda; class Insecta; order Lepidoptera; family Pterophoridae; genus Stenoptilia; species Stenoptilia bipunctidactyla. The sequence continues at coordinate 1,380,906 of OX101750.1, read as the reverse complement.
TATTTTGGGTTCCCGATACTTAGTAGGTACCTATCTACAGGTCGTAGTGATCATAGCGCTTGCAACAGTGCCAAAATTAATAATAAATATGGTAAATATCTCGTATGTATGTAAATTAAAATGTTAATGACCATGAAAGTATAAAAACTCGTATAGATGTGATGGTTTAACGCAAACATCTGATTCAATCGATCATACATTCAAATCAGATCATCATATTCAAGACAGCAAGGTAGATCTACGTTATAAAGGTCTGTGCACTCCACTTATCAAATTAACAACAATAAAAACAATCAATGCGTCAAAGTTCCTTTATTATTGTTTCACTTGATTGTTTAATTAACTTATTATAAATGACATTCGGACACGATGTAATTATGTGATAATAAGCAGCGATGTTGGCATTTGAATAGAAATTAAATACATGCATGGTTTAGTAAAAATTACGTAAGTATCCATTTTTTTTATTTGTGGCTAAAGCCACGATTGACCTCATTCACTCTAGCACAGGGATGAAAGTCCTGACTTTTCACAAATTAATGCATAAAACTCATCACATTAGATCAGTAACCAAGAAGGAGCTGGCTAGTCTGGTCATTTTGCTAATGATACTATGACTATTTTATTCCATTCTTGTTCAAATACTCTGGTCCCAGTTTGACATGTTCATGGTGTGCATCCATAGCTCATTGCACCTACTATGTAAGCAATTTGGTTGTGGCATGACATTGGCTCTCACAATTAGCTGTCTTGTGTTTGTTTTTTTTTTCATGTCATGGTCAATTTGTACTGTACCTATTTGTATTAATTTGATAATTCTGACTGAAAAAGAGTGCCAAGAGTTTTTTCCGACAGGTTTTCTGTCTCTTGGTCTACTGTAATATCTTATTTAACAACTATCAACAACTAGTTAAAGCCGAAGTATGTGATGACTGACTTTATCAAGTGTTTTGTGAAATTCCTAAGATGAATAAAACTTTTTGAATTTTGAATTTTTGCTAAACGCCGAAAGGTTTTTCTGCTGCCTCATCGACTTGGAAAAGGCTTATCACAATGTGGTGAGAAATAATAAAAAAAGAAAGGGGACAGTAACTAAATACGGGCACTCAAATCCTTATATTCTCGGACTCGAGGGTCTGTGTCAGGTTCACTGATGACTACATGAAATGGTTTAGCATCTTGTGTTAAACAAGGCCGTGTAGCGTCTCCATGGCTGTTCAACCTATTCATGGATAGCTGTTTGAAAGATCTAAAAGAATCTAAATGGGGTTTAAAAATGAACGAGACATTCATCAAAACTCTGCTTTACGACCAGACCAGGCCAGGTTCTACTTGCATTGTCAGCGTTGGAATTGCAACAAATGGACACTGCGATGTATGAGTCATTTAAAAGAAAAGGTGTTATGGACAGGAATGAAGATAATATGACGGAATGCAATATTATGATAGGAGACGAAAAAGTGGAGCAAGTAAATGAGTTTGTTGTGAAGAAAGAGATGCGGATTGAAAGAGGATGTGGTGACTAAGATTGAAAAGGGTATGCTACGGTGGTTTGGGCATTTGGAAAGGATGAATGAAAGTAGATTTACGAAAGAGGTGTACAGAACAAGAATGGATAGTGTTATTGAAAGAGGCTGGCCTAGGCGAAAGTATGCCGATCAAATTGGTGACATTTTGAAAAAGGGCCTAGTCAAAAGTACCCGTAACCGGCGCTCATGTATGAAAAGATTGATGAATGTGGAAGAAGCGAAAGAGGTATGTCTGGATCTCAGCAATTGGTGTTCCCTTGTCTCTTTCTACCCAAAGGGGAGACAGGCGTGAGGTTATGTATGTATGTGAATGAGTTTGTGTACTTGGGGTCCTTGTTTACAAGAGATGGGAAGTATGACGGTGATATTGAAAGGAGGGTAAAAGCAGGAAATTGTGTTAATGTCGCCTTGTAATCGATTATGGCACGCATAATTTACACTGAATAAGGCTCGTCTTACTTGAGGGAGTTTTGGCTCGACAGTAAAATAAGAGAGATGAGGATTGTAGATATAGATATATATAGGATGGTATGCTGCGGTGCAGAGCAAGAATGGAAGATGTTGTTGAAAGAAGTCACTCTAGACGAACGTATGCCAATCAAATTGGCGATGTTCTTAAAAAGGGGCTAGTTAAAAGTACCCTTAAGCGGAGATCATGTATAAAAAGATTAAGGGATGTGGAGGAAGCTAAAGAGCAATTGGTGTTCCTCTGTGAGTTTATGTATGTATGAATGTCATCACCGCAAGAGCTATGTGTAAGTGTATGGGTAACTACTTAATTATATTTTAATTCGACGTTTTGGAGTAACAAAGTTCTTTCTTTAAACGTAAGTCGTGTAAAATATAATTATCTACCTATACCAAAGCGATACTCAATAGTAGGCATATTAACGCTCGTAGATGAATGTTTTTATTTGTGTTACCTACCGGATAATAGGATACATTTCTTTCCTGCTCTAAGTATACAACGTGTAACATAACGAAGAGATAATACTTAAAGGGAATTGTATGTTTGATGATTAAATTTATAAGTAACAGAAACATAAATTTGTTATTCTTACGGTTCGGCCAAAAAACAAGTTCAATGTTTAGATCAAAATATCTAAGTGTCAACCCTAAAAACAGCTGTTGGCTTTTGATGAAATGTATTCGATAACAGATGGCGCAAAAATAAAGTGGGTAATTGTGGGTAAACTGGGTAACTAAGACAGATACTACAAAGTTCAACTGGTGCGGGAAAGGTCATAAGGTCACTGACTGCAGCAAAAGTCTTGTTTTAGCTTATTATACTCGGCGCGGCGAACCTTGATCTCTATGCAATCCCTATGACACTGACAGTAATTTCCACAACATAACCTTGTAGTGCCGTCACCGTTACATTAGAATCGTATTGGAGGCTTCTAAAAATGGCATTTATTTATTTTACGTAGCTATATTCCAATAAAATGATATTCCGTTGGAATTATAACAATTCATAAGATTTGCAAGAAATTATCTCAATCACACTTTACGTTTACGTTCTGCAAAAGTTACTTCGTAAGATCATACCGATTCTAATGTAACGGTGACGGCACTACAAGGTTATGTTGTGGATACCTATTACTATCACTGTCATAGGGATCAACGTTCGCCGCGCCGGGAATAGGTTGACTAGGGTTGTCAAAATGATTTGTTGTAAAATAATTAAATAAATTTGTATGAAAGTCTACACCAGCACTGATCATGCTAATTCTTTTACTGTATATTCTACGTATGGTATAGAAGCTAACCATTAAGTTTTATCTCTCCATTTTGTTACACGTTGTATATCGTTTAAAACAGTGTTTTTTGTTTTAGCCGCGTAGAATCGGCTTAGGGTGTTAACACACCAATCTATCGACGGCGTCGAACGGTACTTTCTGCATAGTTAAACTATATATCGACGTCGACTCATCCATTCTACCTTCGATCGACAGTCGATTGATTGATGTGGCAACACCATTAGAATAGCCCTACCAACTTAGATAAGGGAATGATTGTAATTTATACTTAATTATTATTAGGTACTGAAAAGACCGGGATTTGTAATTAAATAATTTATTGCGTCTACAATTAGGTATATTTACGTTATTTGGTTGTCTATACTAATATATAAAGCTGAAGAGTTTGTTTGTTTGAATGCGCTAATCTCAGAAACTACAAGTGGGATTTGAAAAATTCTTTTTGCATTTGATAGCCCAACTCTCGAGGAAGGTTATAGACTATATTTTATTCCGAAATTCCCACGGGATCAAAAGTTACGCGGTTTCGCGTAACTCTTCCGAAGATTAAATTCTTCGGACAAAAACAATGAACTCCCTCTTCTGAAGGAAGGGACATGAATATTCTAACAAAATTAAAGCGTCTCTGTTAGAAAGATAATATTCAAATATCAAATAAAACAATGACATACTGTTTGTTCGCACCATAGCCGACTTTATTTATCAATAATTTAAGGCGCGCTCAAGCAGTATGTTACGGTACATACCTACCTACTTACATCATTCCTTTATTTTTATAAAGTCCTTATTGTGTTAAAGCTAACTTAATCGAATTATCGAATTTCCTATTTGTCATCACAAATGGTTTGACGCCGTTTCGCTATTTATCAATTATCCCTAATAAAGAATTTGGCAATATCATTATTACACGCCTAAATAATATTAAAATTATTGTTGGCATCACAAAAACTTCCTTTGTCATTTACATATTTTTATTTCATGAGGAATATTAAGAGAAATATTTATTTTAGTCGGTTACTAAGTAAAGCACCTCAATCTCCCCTGATGGTTACTGATATTAATAATAATATAATATAATTATAATAATAATTGTTTATTTAAATAAAACAGAGACAATAAATACAGCAAAAATACAATTTCTTAAACTTATAGTATCTAGCTTATCACAAAATTTAGATTACTGTGTTCACTACTCCCTAATAAAGGGCAGACACATATTCGGAGGTAGAAAAGAACATGCTGTTCATATAATCAACGAATGCAGAGCATTAAAAAAACCGACTTCACCTCAAAACTTTGGCCGACTTATAATGTCATTCACGTAAACATTCTCCGAATAAAAGACTGAATAATCTAGATTTGTTCTGCACTAGTGTCCCGAGTGTCAGAGCAGATCTAACAGCAGAATTTTTTAACTGATTAATATACATTTTATTTTTTTACCTTTATTATTTTGTTTATATTGTTAGAATTAGAGTGTTTTGTTTTTCCTTGCTGTTTATATAATTTATTTTTTAGCCATAATGAACATACTTTATAAGTGTAATTTTTTTTTTTCTTCTCTCTTAAATTATAGTTTTTATTTTTCATATAGTAATATTGTCTATTTTTTTTCGACTATTGAATTTACTTAAAGTAGTTAATGTTATCTTTAAAAAAAAAATAAGATCTTTTTTCGTTATTGTTAATGTTATTATTTTTTTTGGCTATTTCTGTCAAATTCTGGCCGTAATTTTAAAATTATACAGTTGCTCATTAGTGGAAACTGCTAATTGGCCTTCTGTCGCTATTTAGTTATAATTATGTAATATACCTAGCTGTAAGTTTTCCTAAAATGTGTAAATAAAATAAAAAATAAAATAAAAAAATCATACATATTGTTTCAAAATTGATGAATTACTCAACCGATTTCGATAAAATTTATATGGGACCAACGATGAAGAGTATCATAATTGTCCGAAATAACGTGTAACAAAGACAAAAAAAAACATACATACGAATTGAGAACCTCCTCCTTTTTTGGGAGTCGGTTGAAAACAATGTCAGAAGCGGGAGCGGTGATAGGTATATGAAGACTGATGAAGAGTGGTTGACTAGGGCAACCCTGAAAAGATGCTAATCGCTCTGATTAGAAGCTTTTACCTACTTCTTTGACTATTTTTTTATATAGACGACCGGCTGGTGTAGTGGTAAGATGCATTGCCTTCTATGCAAGAGGTCCTGGGTAAGAATCCCGGCGGCGATGGATATATGTGTGATGAACACACATATTAGTCATCAAGTCATGGATGTTTATGTTTATTTAAGTTTATTCTAATAAAAAATATGTATTAATTCAATATGTATGTTTAAATATTTCTTAAGTTTATCAGTTATCTAGTATCCATAACACAAGTTCTTTAAGAAACTTAATTTGGGCTAGATAATGTTGTGTGAGTGTCAGAAATATTTATTTATAATTATTATAAGGTTAGGGCGTTTGTCTTCCATGCTGGAAAGTGCGCATAAATACAATGGTGGTGTACGTCTATCCACAAGAAATCTATTCACTCGACACTCAAAAGTACCAGAACTGTAGTGGTCAGGAAAAACTGACGCAGGCAGATTGTTCCACACCTTGGCAATCCGTACCAACAAGGAACTATCGACTTCTCGGCAAATCCACTATATAGGGATGGAAGTTATTTCATCCACTATACAGGGTGACTGGTGACAAACTGATATTTTGATACTGAATGAGAGCACCCTGTAATCTATTCTGGTCATAATTATGTAATAAAAAAAGGTGCTTAATTTTTCACTACAATTGCCTGTAAATAAATAAAGTTTTGTTAATACTTACTTTACTTACGCCTGAGTCAATCGCGCCACGTGACCTGCACGCGTATTGCTGCCAGCGCTAGTATAAGCATGCGTTGCGTAATCAATTCTTTAACTTTCGGTCTAAAAACTTACCATAAAAACTAAAATAATAATTATTAACTCAGTAGATAATTAATATTTATTTTTTGTTATATTTTTCCTCCTCATGTGTGATCTCAAACTATCACGTGCTCGAATTTCAAAAGTGACCCACCAGTCACCCTGTATAAGGATGGAAGTTGTTCCATCGACTTTATAATCACCACAACACAACTCTTTGTAACTCACCCACTGCAGGGAATGAGTCTCTCCCCTGAGTGACGAAGAAGTATAGGCCATAATCCACCAAGCTGGCCCAGTGCTAGGTGGTGGATGTCAGAAGTTTCAGGGCGCCGCGCCGTAATGGCTTCTAACAAACCCTAACGACTACTGTATACCAGTATACAGCACCCGGGACCGACTGCTTAACGTGCCCTCCAAAGCACGGAAGTTGTCGTGAGAAATGAACGGTCGGCGGTCACCCATCCAAGTACCGACCGCGCCGAACGTTGCTTTACCTGTGATTATTGCAGACGCTAGAGCATCGTCGTAAGGTTGCTTGTTTGACAGTATTTTATCGGCTACATTTTGGTGAGTGTGCGAGTGCTCTTTTTGACCAAATTGAACCCACCCCTTTTTACCACCGGACTACCAGACGCAGACAGAATTTCCATCCGTATATAGTGGATATACCAAGAAGTCGAACAAAACGCTTCGATAGTTCCTTTTTGGTACGGATTGCCAAGGTGTGGAACAATCTGCCTGCGTCTGTTTTTCCTGACCACTACAGTCCTGGAACTTTTAAGTGTCGAGTGAATAGGTTTCTCGTGGATGGACGTGTAACACCATAGTCTTCATGCGCACTTTCCATCAGGTGGCATGGAAGACAAACGTCCTATCCTTATAATATAAAAAAAAAAAAAAAAAATATCGTATGATACACACAGTAACCACGGCGCCGCGACGACGACTTCTAAGGTCTTCTTAAACTTTATAAGGATGTAAGTTATTCCATCCTTTAATCTTTCCATCCATTAAGCTTTGGGGTTACTCTTGATCGATCCTACGCGGCTGATATATGACCTTTGCTGTGTATTGGCCGAGCTTTCGACTGCGGCAGGAGAGGTCCTAGCTTCGAATCTCAGCCCAGCAAGTTCTAAACTTTATCGACACAGCAGCGGTGCGAGCACAGAACTTTATCAATTCGTATGTTTACAAATGCTCGTATAGTATGGAGTCAGTTGCAAGTTTTTAGTAACATTGCAATTTTTTATTAAAGTTATTTAAGAGTAGAACATGTTTACAAACAGTCAAAATTAACAAGGCACACATTTATTTAAGCTGGCCGTGCGGCAATGGATAGATTTCAATGATTGCTAACAAACCGTCTCCATACTATACGAAAATTCGTTAACATACGAGACGATAAAGTTTTGTGCTTGCACTGCTTCCTCGGATCTAGATGTATAGGTACAGTCACTTGCATTAATATGTACATACTTCGCACTGACGATACCCTAGTTGTAACTTTACGTGTAGTGTGATTGTCTAGAGATTTTTTATTTATTTTCTATCTGTATACATATATTTCAATGCTCTTGTGGCGTGTACGCACGCCTTAGATCAATAAGTTGATTGACTATTGTAAATTGATGAACGTAAAAGTTAAAGTTAGCAAGATTGAGATTGATATTGAGAGATTGATATGCAGATTGAATCCCTTGTAACAAGAAGTGAAGAGATGTATTTCTAAGCGATATTTATAGCATTTTATCTACATGTAATTTATCTTTGTATAATATAGTGAATACAAACAACACGGCGAATTTAATTCCATCACACTGCAATCAATCCAGGCTCACATCCTCCTTCAACTTCATTGGTGACCCCGACGTGATTCACGTTTTCGCTTTGAGCCCCTGGTGTTGGATTCGACATTGATTGCATGAGTGTGGTGTGCTTTCGCATCGCCTGTCTGCTGCATGGCATGTTGTGACGTTTTTCACCTGCTTTGTCACTGCACCTGGTTTGTTGGTTTGTACTAACCCCAACTAACCCCACCGGCGTCGTGTTCGACGGACTACAGAGGCGTGGAGCTACGCATAACGAGGTACTCGCTGCTTACTAACTCCCTACGACTTCCGTGGAAGCGCACCCGTCGATGCACAGCAGATTCACCGTGTTTTTACATACTCAGTGCATGTTTCATTTACCAGTGTTTACCGAGCCCTAGTGTTTTTAATACTCAGTTTTTTTTTCTACTTAAAACGGTGGTGGTAACATAATCTAACACCCCAGTGCTTTCCCTCTTAACTAAGTGTGGATTTTTGTGGACATTTAAGAACCTATTGTGTAACTTTTTGTAAATTATAAGTATCTAATTTTAAAAACTTTGTTCTGTTACTTATTAACTTTTTACAACTTCATTTTATAACTTGTCTGTCTGTTTGTATGTCTGGGCATGTTTGTTTGTTAATTTTACATTTAATATAGCGTATAGTAACATAATTTTAACAATTTTTGGTTACACAATAACACCACACCTTTCCACGGAGACCTATTCTGTAAAATAACACTTAAAGAGGCTTATTCTGGTGATCTTTTAAAAAATATTTTTTTTTTATTAATTTTTGTGCATGTTTTTACATTGTTTTACTTTTTTATGTGTGTTTGTTTCTTAGATTTATTGTCTATTAAGTAAGACTAATTTTGCATTTTGTGTAGGTTTTTTCACTGCTTGGTTGTGTGGTATATTATTATTATTTATTTTTTTAATATGGCGGAAGCTTATACTGAGGTTAAGGATAAATTAGACCGCGTTATGGCTGAAAAGGCTGTTCTTGAGGAAAAGCTTAATCAAATTGTTCCCAGCGAAGCCCAAGTTAATGCGGCAGCTGTCAAACTTCCCCCATTTTGGTCCGATAAACCTGCAGTTTGGTTCGCCCAAGTTGAGGCCCAGTTTCAAATAGCCGGTATAGTAGCTGACCTTACAATGTATAATTATTTTGTTGGCCAGATTGATTATAGGCTTGCAGGCGAAATCGAAGACATCATTACACAGCCTATAGAAGCAGGTAAAAGGTACATTACTTTGAAAAATGCACTTATCAACAGGTTTTCTATATCCCAGGAGCAGAAGGTCCGTCAGTTGCTTGGCAATGAGGAACTTGGAGACAGGAAACCGTCCCAGTTTCTCCGTCACCTAAAATCTTTAGCTGGTTCCTCATCTTTGGACCAAAATATTTTAAGGCAATTATGGATCAGACGTCTCCCCCAGGATATACAGGTGCTGTTGACTTCGCAAGCGGACGACTTGAGTTTGGAAAAATTAGCTGACCTGGCAGACAAGGTCATAGACCTTACCGGGCGGTCATGCGCAGTTTTCTCTACCGTTGCACCTTCACCGGACCCTGCCCTCGATTTGGTTTCTCAGGTTGCTGAACTAACCAAATTAGTTCATGCTCTCTCCGCTAGAGGCAGCAGCCGGGCGCGCAGTCGTTCTGGCTCAAAAGGGCGCAACTCGCGCGCATTTTCACCTGCTAGCAAACAATGCTGGTACCATAGACGTTTCAAGAGCCGCGCTTCAAAGTGCATCCCGCCATGCAATTGGTCCTCGGAAAACTCGAGGGACAGTCAGTAGCGGCGGGCACTGATTGTTACAATGTAAGCCGCCGCCTCTTTGTTACTGACCAGGTAACTAAACGTCAATACCTCATTGACACCGGATCGGATTTGTGTTGCTATCCCGTTAGTTGGCTCCCGAGTCGTCGAGAGAACTCCGACTATGTGTTAAGCGCTGTTAACGGTAGCAAAATCACAACATATGGCACTGTCAACCTATGTCTTAATCTGGGGCTGCGTCGCGATTTTGTTTGGCAGTTTGTTGTTGCAGACGTGCAGAGAGCGATAATAGGCGCCGATTTTTTGGCGCATTATCAGCTGTTGCCTGACTGTCACAACAAAAAGTTAATCGACAGCAAAACTGGTTTGCGTTCTGTCGCCACCTCGGCTATGGTTGAACAACCGAGTGTGAAGGCTGTGGTCGCGGGAAGTTCTACATTCGCGCCACTTTTGGCTGAGTTCCCCGATATCACCCGACCACCCGGCCTACCACGGGTCATCAAGCACAGTACCGTGCACCATATTAAGACCACCGATGGTCCTCCAGTGTCGTGCCGTCCGCGCCGTCTAGCACCACAGAAGCTTTCTTGTGCTAAAAAAGAATTTGAGGACATGGTACGCTGTGGCACTGCAAGGCCTTCGAAGAGCGCATGGTCTTCTCCGCTTCACATGACCCCTAAAAGAGACAACACCTGGCGTCCTTGCGGCGATTACCGTACGCTGAATGCCAGGACTGTTCCGGATAAATATCCTGTTCGGCATATTAATGACTTTGCGAACAACTTGTCCGGCGCAAAGGTGTTTTCCACCCTTGACCTTGTGAAGGCCTACCATCAATTACCGGTTTTTGAGGAAGATATTTCGAAGACTGCCATCGTTACCCCGTTTGGCCTCTTCGAATTTCCTTTCATGACCTTTGGTTTACGCAATGCTGGCCAAACCTTCCAGCGTTTTATCGATGAGGTCACACGTGGTCTCGATTTCTGTTTTCCCTATATTGATGACATACTGGTATTTTCTCAGAACGAGTCCCTTCACAAGGAACACCTTAGTACTCTTTTCAAGCGCCTCCAGGACTATGGTGTTGTAATCAACCCGTCCAAATGCATCCTAGGTGCTAGTGAAGTTATTTTCCTAGGGTACCACATAAGTGCTGAAGGTACGCGCCCTCCTCAGGACCGTATCCAAGCACTCCTGGATTTTTCACCCCCAGAAACTGTCCAAGGCATGAGGAGATTCCTCGGAATGTTAAATTATTACCGCCGTTTCGTTCCCCATGCCGCCAAGTTTCAGGCCCCACTCATCGATGCTTTGGTCTCTACGAATAGCAAAGGCTCAAAACCATATCCATGGACGCCTGAGCTCCTTCAGAAATTCGAGGAATGCAAGAGAAGCTTGTCCGATGCAACATTGCTCCACCACGCTATCGCCGATGTCCCCCTTGGTTTGTTTACCGACGCATCGAGTGTGCATATTGGTTCGTGTCTTCAGCAATTCATCGATGGCAAATGGTTCCCTATTGCATTCTTCAGCAAAAAGCTGACCCCTAAGCAGTCTGAGTGGCCTGCATACTATCGTGAGCTATTGGCTGTGTACGAAAGTGTACAGCATTTTCGGTATATACTTGAAGTCCAACATACGACCATCTTTACCGACCATAAACCGCTGCTGTACGCTTTCGTACAGCGCCGCGAAAAGCTCCCTCCTGCACAGCTTAATCAACTGTCCTTTATAAGCCAGTTTACTACCGATATTAGGTACATTAAAGGCGAGGACAATGTTGTCGCAGATGCAATGTCTCGAGTGGACGCTATCTCCCTTGAGCAAGAGTACGAAGCTCTTGTCAAGTCTCAAGAGGCAGACAAAGAATTGAGCCAATTACTGCTGGACAGCACCAGTCTCAAACTTTCAAAAGTTAGTGTACCTGGTACTTGCGTTTCCTTGTTCTGTGATCTCTCGACTGGCAAGCCTCGGCCTTATGTCCCATCCGATCTGCGACGCAGCCTTTTTAATAAGCTGCACAGCTTGAGCCACCCTGGCATTCAAGCTACGACACGGCTAGTAACCGAACGTTACGTTTGGCCGTCCATCAATAAAGACTGCAAAGAGTGGGCTCGTACCTGTGACGCGTGTCAGCGCGCTAAGGTTACGAGGCATAATAGTACTCCTCTTAGCTCCTTCTCAACTCCCTCTGGTCGTTTCATGCATGTCCATATTGACATAATTGGACCCCTTCCTCCTTGTAAAGGGTATCGATATTGCCTAACTGCAATCGACAGGACGTCCAGATGGCCTGAAGTTTGGCCCATGCAAAGTATTACGGCTGACGAGGTTGCAGAAACTTTTGTTAGAGAGTGGATCTCTCGTTTCGGCGTACCTTCCATCATAACCACTGATCAGGGTACTCAATTTGAGTCTGACCTGTTTCGTCGTTTGATGCAGAGTTTCGCTACGAAGCGTATCAGGACCACCTCTTATCACCCGCAAGCAAACGGCATGATTGAGCGCGTTCATCGCCAACTTAAGGCATCTATCATGTGCCATGGTGGCGACTGGCTTAGTGCTCTGCCTCTTGTGCTTTTAGGGATGCGTACTTCTTTTAAGGAAGATCTTAAATCTTCGGTTGCTGAGATGCTTTATGGTGAGACTCTGCGTCTCCCTGGCGAACTTCTGGTTTCCTCACCTACCTCTGGGTCAAATACTGATCCCACTGATTTTGTCGTATCATTAAGGCGACATATGTCGAATATTCGACCTGTCCCCGCTTCTCGACATGGTGATCCATCCACCTTCGTTTTTAAAGACCTTGCCACTTCTTCTCACGTATACTTACGTGAAGACGCTGTCCGCCGTTCCCTACAACCGCCTTATTCAGGTCCGTTCAAAATTATCGAGAGGGCCCCTGATGGTAAGACTTTGACACTCGACATTCGAAGCAGGAAAGTTGCTGTGAGCGTAGATCGCGTAAAGCCTGCTTTCATTGAGACCGTTCCAGATGCAGTGCTACAGTTTCCACCGACCTCACATGCAGATCCTCCCTTAACTATTACTCAGCCGACTCTAGCTCCTGCTGTTCAGCCGGCTCGTAAAGCCGCTCCTTCGTCATCTTCCATTCCGCCTCTTCCTCCGGATATTTCTACAGCTCCGCCATATACCACACGGTCTGGCAGACGTGTTAGATTTAAGGTTTTTAAAGACTAAGTTGTCTTTCTCCGTGGGGGGGTGGTGTGGCGTGTACGCACGCCTTAGATCAATAAGTTGATTGACTATTGTAAATTGATGAACGTAAAAGTTAAAGTTAGCAAGATTGAGATTGATATTGAGAGATTGATATGCAGATTGAATCCCTTGTAACAAGAAGTGAAGAGATGTATTTCTAAGCGATATTTATAGCATTTTATCTACATGTAATTTATCTTTGTATAATATAGTGAATACAAACAACACGGCGAATTTAATTCCATCACACTGCAATCAATCCAGGCTCACATCCTCCTTCAACTTCACTCTTTTCGATGAATAAGTTAGTTACTAATTGCCGCAACTATGAATAGTTAAATATATACCGGTTCTTAAAATTGCCAGTTTCCACAATCGCTTTTTCGACATCTATCGAATGCTGATCTCTGCGTAGATTGAGCAACTCTGCAGTGCGATCACAGAACTTTATCGAATCGTTTGTTAATGAATGTTCGTATAGTATGGAGACGGTTTTTAAGAAAAAATTGAAATCTATCCATTGCCGCACGGCCAGTTTAAATAAATGTGTGCCTTGTTAATTTTGAATGTTTGTAAACATGTTGTACTCATAAATATCTGTAAAATAAATAATTACAATGTTACTCAAAACTTGCAACCGACTCCACACTATACGAGCATTCGTAAACATTCGTTAATATACGATTCGATAAAGTTCTGTGATCGCACTGCTGCTGCTATGAAAGTTGCACACAGATTTCCATAAAATTGCGGCAATGGTAAACGTTATAGCTAATATCAACTCTTTACAGGAAACTTAGAGTGTTACCACAACAATAGATCGATTGTCGTGCGACGGGTCTGGTTGCTTTAATCGATTGACGGATACCGTTTTACTAACCAGTCGATCGAGTAACCCTGGTCTGACGACCGGCTGGTGTAACAGAGGTCCTGGGTTCGAATCCCGGCGGCGGCGGGTATTTGTGTGATGAACACAGATATTAGTCGTCAAGTCATGTACGTTTATATGTTTATTTAAGTTTATTCTAATAAAAATATGTATTTATTCAATATGTATGTTTATATACCTATTTCTTAACTACCTATATCAGTTATCTAGTATCCATTAAACAAATTCTTTAAGAAACTTAATTTGGGCTAGATAATGTTGTGTGAGTGTCAGAAATATTTATTTATTACCCTGTCTATATTCCATCAGCTCAATCGACGACCAATCCATTCTAGCATCGATCGACGCTCTCGATTGATTGCTCTGGTAGAAATAATCGGTCGACGTCGACCAATCCATTCTACCATCGATCGACGATTTTTTACCATTCTACCATCGAGTTGTTAGTTGCAGGGACTGCATATCGGTATACAATTTTTAATTAGTACTCTTATTAGTGTACTGCCTCATCAAACCACAATACCTGTACAAGTTATTAAAATCCAACTTAATTATATCAGTACCCAAATAATGTATACCGGATTAATTTCTGTACATGTTTTTAGTATCTACAGAAATATTTTAACCTATTTAATTTCTGTACCGAAATGTATAGTCAGCATATGACCCTACGCTTCAAAGGCTTGCAACTAAACTATCCAACATTCTGAAGTATCCGCTCATTGTTTAAAAATAAATACTTAAATCAACATCAGAAATATATATTACGGAAAATTATAAAATAAAACAACAGTTAAGAAATAAAATTGATTTACTTCAATATACAATATTGTGGGAATATAAAAAGCGCATGATACAGAGATAGACTCCTTATATAAATATCTCTAGCAAATTATCGAGATAACAAATCAGAGCGCTGTTGTAACAAATAATTCGGCCTTAATTAACAGATTCAAGCTTTTAACTTAAAAACAACTTAATTATAAAAAGGCACATGTTAAGGCAAAATAATGCACATGGTAATATCATAAAAAAATTGATTTAAAATTTCTGTTATAAAGGTCTTATAATAATAAATATCTGCATTAAGTAAGTGCTTTTATGCTGGACTGGGAGCGAAAGAAAAACAGAATGTGCCAGCTGGTTCTCTTCCCGGGCATACTGTAAAGTCAGACAAGGTACCGAGGTTTTTTTTTCTCTTATTTTTAAAAGATGATTGCTGTTGAGTTTCTTGCCACTTCTTCTCAACAGATCGACTTTCCGAAGTGGTGGTAGATTCAGTTCAATTTGTAAATTGTTTGACTTATTTCAAATGTATTTAAATACTTACGAAATAAATAATATTTGAGTTTGAGTTTATTGACCTTTTTTTGAACTATAGGCTGACCCCTTGTATAGTCTCTCTGCACCATTTTCGCAACCGTGACATCACATCATAGTTATTTAATCATAGTTTTATACCCTCTGGTGTTCTGCCTACCCCATAAGGGATACAGACGTGAAGTTATGTTTAAATGTACTACGTAAATAAAAACCCCCTAGTTCTGTTGTGTGTAATAACACAAGCCTTAATAAAATATCACTGTGGGGACATATGGTTGGTGAGTCAGTATGGGAAGATTATAAAAAGTCTCATTATACAGGGTGTCCCGCCTGCCCTATATACCTTCGCGGAGATATTCTAGTACCCATTAGGATTACAAAAAAATATAAAAAATAACGCTTCCACCCTGGACTGGGAGCGAAAGAAAATCATAGAATGCTCCTTCTCTTCCTGGGCATACCGTAAAAGTCAGTTAGGGGACAGAGGTTTTATTGGCGTGTTTTGTGGGCGATAGGCTGACCCCCTGTCACTGCAATAGTCTCTATCCATTATAATACCTCCTAAGTCAAACGTGACATCAGATGGTCTTATGAGCTCTGTTGTTCTGCCTACCCCATAAGGGATACAGGCGTGAAGTTAAGAAGTTATAAAAAAAAGAAAAATTCGATATTTAATTTTCAATTTTTGTATGAAAGCAATAAATTTCGAGATTTTCTTTCATTTCTATTTTTACATATTTTTCTGTAATCCTTATGGGTACTAGAATACCTCCGTGAAGGTATTTTATAGGATTGGCGGGACACCCTGTATAATGAGATAGCAAGATTTTTTTGATATATTACAGAAAAAGACGCAAAATCTTTTAAAATGTTTTCATGTGATATAACTACATAGCTAGGTACTTATTTTTTTTTTATTCACAAACTAAAACATTGAAAAAATCTTAATGCAGATATTATCTAATTAAAAATAACTCTCTAGGAATGTGTACATTTAAATATCTTAAAATATAACAATTAACAGGTACAAAATATATTTACAAATAAAGTTAAAAGTTAACCTAATCATTTATCACTGGTTAAATGTAAAAAAATATCTTTCTAGATCGATTAAAGGCGCAGTTATAATAAATTAAAACTTAATAATGTTTTTAAGTTTTTTGCATTTAAAATGCTCAATTATTCTTAAATAAATGAAAAATGTGATAAATAAAAATTACCCGACCAGGATTCGACCGGTAGCTCAGTTGGAAGAGCACTCGTCCGGCAAACGAGAGGTCCCAGGTTCGAATCCTGGTCGGGTAATTTTTTTTTTATTTATCTCATTTTAATTTATTTAAAAATTAAAACTTTTGATTTCAATCACTTATAGTGCGTTTCTATATAGAATTTCAATTCAAAATTCTTATTTGTAAACACTTAAACGTATAAGCATTGCCATGGCAACAAAAATCCAGATTTGTTTTGTATGAAATTAAGATTCGATATAGAAATTTACTATTAAAAAGTCACATATATGTGATGCGACTTTTGAAAGTATGTTTTTATGAATTTTTATTTAAATACAATATAAAATGTAGATGCGCTTTGTAGAAATTAAGTCCCATAGAACCGATTTCTTTGCATACTCATTCACTGTCCATGCTGTGACATTGTGGAACTCCTTACCGTACAAAATTCGTGAGTCGAAATCACTATATATTTTCAAAAAAAGAGTTAGAGAACATTATCTTTCTCTAACTTAGGTTTTTATATCATATAATTATATATTTTTATATTATAGATCGTTCATTGATAATATTTCAACAATAGTTCATATATTTATATTATATTTATATATATATAATTTATTTAGTTATATACAGGGTTCATTTGTAGTCTCCGGCCAATTTTTTTTATACAATAAGTATCATTTATATGAACTATTTTTGCAAAAAAAAGTATAGGTAATTTTTTTTGACAAGGAAATTAATATATTTTCTAACATATTAACCAAGGCATGGTCACTCTAAATTACCATTAAAATAAATATGACTACGCGCTACTACAACCCATCGTGTAGTACTCCGTCGTAGTATTATCAAAGAAATGCCGCTTCGTAGTAGCTATGTTCATCAACAGCGACTATTTTTTAAAAAGTTTGTGGTTCCATATTTCTACTTTTTTGTACTGAGCGACGCTAAAACAAATACGCAGGTATGTTTATATCGTATCAAAGAAACTAACATTTAAATTTAGCTGGTGATTAAAAATCAACCCTGTATTTTATTGTATGTATGTATTTAGTACGCAGTGTATGTAATATATCCTTATTTGCTTGTAAGTAAGTTGTACGCACTTAATTTGTTCTTTCTATTCTCATTCTCCAGCCTCAGGCTTGCTGGTAGAAATGTCTGATAGAAATAAGCTTTGCCTTTGTACATTTTTTTTTAAATTTATATGTTTCTTTAATTAAGTTTCTATGTGTGTACATAAATTATTAAATTAATAAAAAACATACATGATTTAAAATTGAACTGAGTTTACATAAAACGCTGCCGCCATAAATAAATCAATGGTATTTTGCGGCAAGTTTCGTCTTTTTGTTAAAAAGTCAAAAATATATAGGTAGGTAGGTATTTCTAGATGTACTGACAGTTATATTTAACTAAAGAGAAATGTTCATAGCTGACCTGTCAGATTTTTGACAACTTTTGAAATGTATTAAAACAACATATAGTGCAAATAATAGCTCATTTTTGGTTAATTCCAAATCATTTACTTATATTAGAAACCGCAGCAAGGATTTTAATATTCTACCTTCTCAAGTTACTCAATAGACTACTAGTATCATCCACTTGAAATGATAATCCCGATATCGTTTCTAAGAAATTAAATCAAGTCTGCACCAATAGTTTACATATAAACAGGCAGCATTTCAATGACAATATCATTATACTTTACATACCTAACAAAAAGTAGTTTGACAGGTCAGAGACTATATGGACCGTGAACATTACTCTTTGTTTTAAAGTCAACTCTATAGCAAGTCATAGTATAAAAGCATAAAGGTTTCGAATGGAACTGGCTCTTCAAGCAGCAGCAGACTTTAGAAGACTTTAGATATATTTTCGAAGGCTCTAGACTGAGGCTGCCTGGACGAAATCACCCTCAGTCAAACAAACGATTTTTTCTTTTTAAAAATATTCATTATTTACATTCTAGAATCCTCGTAAGAACCTATGTAGTGAGGAGGTCTTTATTCTCAATATAAACAAAACTCTTTCTTATTTACCAATAACGAGTGATATAAACAATAGTATATGCAATGTTTTGTTTCTCTCACTCCTATACAAAGGAAAGAGAGCAAATATATTTCAGAACTGTTTTACTCGAAAATGTTTCCGAATGAGATGCTAAATTTTAGATAATTGCTAACTAAACCTTTAAAAATCAGATCTATTATTAATCATAATTAAGTTATATTCTAAACTACGATTAAATGAGAAATCAATAAAAAGAGCAGTCTTGTACAAAAGCATCGAGAGTCAAGAAATATGTTAATCTTTTTACAAATTATCAAAACAAATTATCTCTTAAATAAATAGTGTTTGACTCTATTCACTAATAACATAAGTAACGATCAAACAAAATTAGGACGAAGTCGAATTAATATTTATATCAAGTGTCAATGTCACCCTGACAGATGTCAAATTGACAGATGTCAAGCTGACATATGTCATGAAAGTACAAACTTAAACGAAAAGTTTGTGTTTTTAAAACGTACTAATAAATATTTTTGAGGGTGTCTTAATGTATTTAAGTTTAGGGTACAGGATAATTTATATTTTGACGTTCCCACGAACGAAGTAACGAGGAATATCTAAGTGGTTAAGTTTTACACTTTGAACTTAGATTGCCGGCCACATTTTGCAATTTTGCCTGGTTTAATTCGCATAACTGTTGATTCGCAAATAAAAATATATACAGGGTTGATTTGTAGTCACCGGCCGAATTTTTTTTACACACCAAGTATCATTTATAGAAATGATTTTTGCAAAAAAAAGTATTTTTTTTTTAAAAAAGGAAATTAATATATCCGCTAACATATTAAGCAAAGCTTGGTCACTCTAAATTACCATTAAAATAAAGATGACTACGAGGTACTACACAGTTTTTGTGGTACTACGTCGTACATCAAAGAAATGCCGCGTCGTAGTATCTATGTTCATCAACAGCGACTATTTTTTTAAAAGTTTGTGGTTCAATATTTCTACTTTTTTGTACTGAGCGATGCTATAGGTACGTTTATATCGTATCAAAGAAACTAAAATTTAAATTTGGCTGGTGACTAAAAATCAACCTTGTACAATCAAAGATT
Organism: Stenoptilia bipunctidactyla; assembly: GCA_944452665.1. Classification (NCBI taxonomy): domain Eukaryota; kingdom Metazoa; phylum Arthropoda; class Insecta; order Lepidoptera; family Pterophoridae; genus Stenoptilia; species Stenoptilia bipunctidactyla. The sequence goes on along the minus strand of OX101750.1, from coordinate 1,361,304 downwards.
AAAGCTATCAAAATAAAAAATATGCGTTTCTTCAAATCTGACTAAAATGATATAAGTATAGAATTTAAAACAACTCAAATTTAAGTAACAGAGTTATCCCGGACTGATCCGAAAATATGATCCCTTAGGCGATATATGGAATCAGATTTGGAGATAAGTAATAAACCCAAATGATATCCCAGGGCCTAATGCACCTTATTACCTTCACGTTAACACCTAAAACGTAATGACAATGACTTCTTCAATAATCAAGCTATCAAATCCCTCAATTTATTCTTCAAAAGTCTCATTCTTTTATTCATAGCATTCTTATAGTTTCCTTTATCGACGCTTTTGCTTTTGATGCGAACTTTTGTCCGCTCTTCGAATATTTCGTAGAAGTTCGGCAGTGGAGTATCGACGAGCTTAGCTTCGTAGCCAGCGCTCGGGCCCTGGGTTTGTCTGCTTTTGTATATCATCGCCATGTTTTGTATGAAATGAATGAACATTGATGATTCGATAAACCATTCCAGGAAGTATTGGTTTTGTTTTGTTGCGGCGTTTTTGATGAATGCTTCTTTCTGTGGAGTAAGAGATTAATTATTGATAAAATTACGTTTGTTTTATAAAACAGTTTAATTAAATAACATAATTATTATTATTGCTTCCATGCTGGACTGGGAGCGAAAGAAAAACATAGAATGTGCCAGCTGCTTCTCTTCCCGGGCATACTGTAAAAGTCAGTTAAGGGACAGAAGTTTTAAATGCGTTTTTGTGGGCGATAGGCTGACTGACCTGTCACTACAATAGTCTCTCTCCATCTTTATCATCTTGTAACCTCTGGTGTTCTGTCTACCCCATAAGGGATACAGGCGTGACGTTATGTATGTATGTAGTAATTATAATCAACGAATGCAGAGCATTAAAAAAACCGACTTCACGACAAAACTTTGGCTGAGTTATAATGTCATCCACGTAAACTCCGAAATCATACATATTTTGAAATTTTCAATAAAGTCCTCAACCGGTTTCGATGCAATTTATATGAGAACAACTATGGAGTATCCTCGACCATATGAAACAAGAATTTTCAAAATCGGTTCATAATTGTCCGAAATATCGTGTAACAAGGACACAAAAAAAACATACAGACGAATTGAAAATGTTTTAACAGGATTTCAGAGCGGATAATTTTATATTTTAAATTTCAAAAAAATCGGTAAAACTGCTTTTAAATAAAACACTTTTTAACCGGATTTATCGCGTATATTTACATTTTAAATTTTAACTCGACGTTTCGGTGTCTTTGCAGACCCCGTGGTCACGAGCGACTGTATCGAGTAAATATACGCGATAAATCCGTTTGAAAATTGTTTTATTTAATAGTATGAATCGCGAAAACTTAAGACAAAACTGCTTTTATATAATATCGTGGAAACTTAAGACATTATTATGTATTATTATAAAAAGTATAATTAAACTTTTGATAATTATTATGGTGCGTAAAAAAGTATTTCTCTTTTTATTATGTACAAATAAGTAGGCATAAATTATATTTAATCAATTTTGTTTATATGTTGAAATATTTATTTACATACAATTTAAGTAACTAACTTCAGTGAAACACGACCTTTATAGATATATATTTTATCATCATCACTAAGATGATGATAATAACCTCACAAAATTTGATTCTTATTTCAAAACTTAATTCTTACATCACCAGTAGGTCTGGTTTCTCCGAAGCTGACAATGAAAAGAGAAAAAAGTAATTATGTGTAATTTTAATCAGCGCATCAACTCTTGCAGGCTGCCTCTCCACATCAATCCCAACAACATTAGTTCTACAATTTTTTTAAATTAAAAGTTTTAAAATTGTAGTGTTCCCATACAAAAACTGTTTAGAGGCGTAACTCTATTTACTCTGAGCGTGTATATGCCACGCACCTTGCACAGTAAAATATCGATTCATAATAATAATAGGTACTTCTTACAAAATGTAAAGAGTAAAGAGCAAAATTTTTTTTTTAATAAATGAAAAAATGTGTTAAAATAAAAATATTTAACACATTTTTTCATTTATTTAAGAGTAATTAGAAGTCGTCGTGGCGCCGTGGTTACTGTGTGTATCATATGACATCACAGATTAAGCAACCTTCGGCGCGGTCGGTACTTGGATGGGTGACCTCCGACCATTCATTTCTCACGGCGACTTCCGTGCGTCGGAGAGCACGTTAAGCAGTCGGTCCCGGGTGCTGTATACTTGTATACAATAGTCGTTAGGGTTTGTCAGAAGCCGTATCAACACCCTGAAAATTCTGACATCCACCACCCAGCACTGGGCCAGCTTGGTGGATTATGGCCTATACCTCCTCGTTACCCAGGGGAGAGACCCATGCCCTGCAGTGGGCTCATTACAAAGAGTTGTGATGATGAATTAGGCATGCAAAAACTTTAAAATATTATAAATTTTTTTTGTATCAATTTTTTTGTGTTATTTATCAAGATTTGTAAAAGGTCGTAGAACAAATGTTGTTGGGATAGGGATTGATGTGGAGAGGGTGCAAGAGGTGTTGCGTTAATTAAAATGAACCCTGTATTGTATTAAGGTATTTATATATTTAATTGTTTGTAAGTTTTAGTATGTAGTTTATGTAATATATTATCTATCTATTCTGTTAGTAGTACACACTTAATTTTTTATTTGTTTTTCTCATTTCCCAGCCTCAAGCTTGCTGGAAGAAATTTCTAAAAGAAATAAGCCTTGCCTTTGTAGATTGTTAATTTAACTCTTTGTTTTTTTAACTTTCCTTGTGTGTACATAAATTATTAAACAAATAAACAAGTATAGAAAAATACTCACATCAAAAACAACATCCTCTTTCCCCAACCCATCATCCTTCAGCTCTCCAAAGCTGAAAAATCTCCAAAAATCCCCGAAAATGTCCACGAAGAACCTCAGAAACGCCTCCGAAATCATCACGTTTCGCGTCTTCGTGTCTGTCTGTCCGTCTTTGTGTTTGCCCGTCTCCATCTGCAAGGCGGTTTTGAGGGTCTTGTAGCTGGCAGCTGGGAGGATTGTAGATTCGTCTCCCTGGTAGATTAGGACCTTGTTGGGTAAGGTAAGGTCTAGAAGCATGCCCTGTTGAGAAAAGATAAATATAAGAAGATATTTATACGACCGGCTGGTGTAGCGGTAACATACATTGCCTTCTATGCCAGAGGTCCTGGGTTCGAATCCCGGCGGCGGCGGATATTTGTGTGATGAACACAGATATTAGTCGTTAAGTCATGGATGTTTATATGTTTATTTAAGTTTATTTTCTAATAAAAAATATGTATTTATTCAAAATGTATGTATCAGTTTCCTAGTATCCATAACACAAGTTCCTTAAGAAACTTAATTTGGGCTAGATAATGTTGTGTGAGTGTCAGAAATATTTATAATATTTATTTATTTATTATTTAAGAAGCACCAACATGAAATACACCATAATACTATTTGACGTCATAATTCAGTGACGCCATTTGACGACATAATACCAATAACCATTTGACTACCACTTTGGCGATGTGGTAAACCTATCTGCCTCAGACGCCAGTGGTTGCGGGTTCGATTGCCACACGAAACAAGAAAAAAAAAGTTATACATACATACATAACGTCACGCCTGTATCCCTTATGGGGTAGGCAGAACACCAGAGGTTACAAGACCATCTGATGTCACGTTTGACAAAGTTGGAGGTGTTATAAAAATGGAGAAAGACTATTCCCTACTTCGCTACATGGGATCCCATATCACAAGCTCTGCCATGTAGTTGGTGTGATTGTATGGGGATTTTATTTATTTAGATAAAGGAGCACCAACATGAAATACACCATAAAGATCTGATAAAATATACTAAACAAAATCACCCGACCAGGACTCGAACCTGGGACGCCCGTTTGCCGGACGGGTAATGCCATCGAAAGGACGACGCATAATTTTGGTACCCACCTCCAATAGCCATGTAGGATACGCCGTTGTATATAGGTCTTAGTAACCTGAATCAAAGTTACTATTGCGCCAATGTTAACGCTCCGGCGGTAATGTGTTCCGGCAATATTGTATAAAGAGCCAGTTCCTTCCTAAACCCGTGTGCTTTCATCTTCGACCTCATCGTCACTTACCATCAGGTGAGATTGAGGTCAAACGCGGGTTTAGTCACTTATAAAAAAAAAAAAAGTTCCGATCGTTAGTCCGTTCAGACAATCACAACATTCAATTCATGGCCCCAAAGTAAGCATAGCTTGTGATATGGGATACCATGTAGCGAACTAGGCGGGAACCTAGAATATAAATACATATAAGTATAGACAAACGCCCATTTTTTCTCTTGTTCCGTGCGGGAATCGAACCCGCAACCACTGGCGTCTGAGGCAGACATCGCCAAAGTGGTCGTAGTGTTGTGAGACATACCTCGGGCATTTCAGTGGGCGGCATAGATGGCCTAATGGCGGCACACAGTATCGGCAGAGGCGCGTCTAAAGCGGCGCTCCGTAGGGAACTGCCCGCCAGTGATATCAGCGGCTGTTGCCAGACTAACGGGTATAGGATCTGTTGAAGACCCGCTAGGCAGGAAGAGGCAAGGCTGTGGGCAAAAGAGATAGAAAATATTTATTAAATGTGTCACATTGTTTCGAAGCTGCATTGTATACATGTTAAAGAAACTACATAAAAAATACATACAATATATGGTGTTTTTTATAAGGATCAAAATATTTTAGGAGAATGTTAAGAATGATGGGTGGATTCAATTTATGAAAACATTTTTTTTTTGTTAGGTAAATTGATATTTTTTAATTCTCATAAGTGTTGGTGATAACGATGAGTTTGCGATATTAAGATGTTTGTATGACTTCATGGTAGCGGAAGTATGTTGGTAGTACTGTTAAAGAGGGCGCTAAATGCAATAAATGACTGACATCCGATTGCAGCGCCATAGGTTATATCTTGAAGTAGGGTAATGGCAAGTGACACATAGACGTTTAGGAAGGCTAGGCGTGCGGACGTGTCTCAAACGGACGGTTTATAGTAGCTCGGTATTAATTGGTTTTGTTGTAATGATAAAGTAATAGCGTAACGTAACGGCGAATAAAGATTGTATTGTGAATAAGCCGGTATTATGACCAAGCCGACATTCTCAGGACTGAGTAACTGCCTTGTGATTATTTCTATCGTGTTTAATAAGCTTCTTCGCTCACATAAGTTAACAAAATTTTGAAGAGCAATAAAAGCGTTTTTCCAACTTTTTCTGTTAAGAAATACGTTAAGCATCGATTTTTCAATAGTCAGAAGAATTTGATCACTTAAAAGAGTTGTAAAATTTTAATTTAAAAAGAAATATATACAATTTTTTTTTGTTATAAATTGAATACACACATCATTCTTAACCTTCTCCTAAAATAGTTTGGTCTTCAAAAAAATGACCCCGTATAAAACTTTACGAACGTGTACAATTCTAAAATAAAGATAAAATATACAGGTACCTAATTTGGACATTGTTATCTGATTACATTATCGTGAGGATAACTTAAGACAGTGATTTTTTTGGTATTTTTAAATAACTAATATTAACATTTCTATGAACCTTTGTCAACGTATACTTATCAATGCACGTAACTGTAATATGAAGAGAATAAATGTACAAACAAGAAGTACACACTCATTATCAGTTAGACATTGTATTAAAAAGCACAAGATTTTATATAATTAAATATTTTTCATTTCATTTCATATAAAATACACATATTAATTTCGAAAATATCAAATTTTTCTAAAAGTAATCAATCGATTTCGATGAAATTTATACGGGATGAAATTTATATTTATCCTTGCAACAAACACAAAAAAAAAACATACACAGGAATTGAGTCAGAAGAAAATAGCTTCTACGTTCATAACCATTCCATTCCTCTCAACTTCAAGTGACAGATCTGTACCATATGACATTATATGACAGCTTTGACAGACTATTAAAAATGGCGACATGTAAAGATGATCTCGCATGTCGGTTGCCACTTACATTAAACTTTAACTTTTTGTGCGCCATAAATGAAGCTAATTGTATTTTATGATATTTTTATCGAGAACAGCGTAATTTCAGCTACACTTTGGTCAAGAGCTCATTCAATATTCCGCTTTGGAAAATGACCTTTGTCAAACGTGACATCAGATGATTTTAAACCTCCTAGTGTTCTGCCTACACCATAAGGGATACAGGCCTGAAGTTATTTATGTAAGTGTAATATAAAAATATTTTTTCTAAAAACATGTTTCGAGTTGTACCTTTTTTGTATGTAATTTATATTCTGTAATAATAAATAAATACCTATTTTGTTGTCTTAACCTATCACAACGACACATCAACATAAGGAAGTGAAGAAGGCACGCGATAGCAGTCTTTATTTTTAATGGTATTCATTCATAAGTTAGAGTGACCATGCTTTGCTTCATATTTTAGCGAATATATTTCTTGCCTTGTAAAAAAATACATACCTTTTTTGCAAAAACGGTTTCTATAAATGATAGGTACTTATTTAGTGAAAAAACTTTGGCCGGAGATAAAAAAATATCCCTATACTTTTATACTTTTTACAAAAACTACTTTTAAAAAATGAATTTCGAATAACGCGCCAATTCGCGGAATAAATCTGAAAGTTCTGTTTTTATAAAATCTCTAACTTCATAAATAAAGGCCTAAATAAAGGCTTAATATTATAAATGTGAGAGTTTGGATGGTTGTGGATGGATGTGTGATGTAGCGACATCTAGCGACGCGCCATAGAACGACGACGACACGACGAAGTTTCCTACATCGCGCTATCAAAGTTTATATAGCAGCTAACATATATACGACATTCCGACATCAACCGTCGGGCCGTGGGCCGCGGCCTGCCATCCTTTTCTTGGGGATTGTGAACGAACACCCCGTTCCCAAAGATGGATGTATGGATCTCTGGATGAGTGAATGTTCGTTGCTCAATCACGGCAGTACGGCTCAACGGATTTCAATGAAATTTGGCATAGTGATATAGTATACAGTCCAGAACAGCACATAGGCTTTTTTTCCCGATATTTCCGTGGGATTCGAAATTGCTTAATACCGCGCGAAACAGAAACAGCAAAGTCTACGGATTTAACCGCATATTTTCATCACAAAATATTCAGTATATTATCAGTCTTACCTTAAGGAATCGCTAAACAAAATGACTTTTCTCTCCAGCAGCATAGAAGCGAATACTTTGATGACGAGCCCCGCGCCCAGCGTGTCTAGAAGTATTGAGAAACTGTCTTCTATCGTTCGAGGCTCGATCGGCATCTTTATCGTTCTTATTCTGCAATTAAAAGACAAATTAATATGTCTACTACTTCCATGCTGGTCTGGGAGCGAAAGAAATCCTATGTTTGGATACTGTAAAAGTCAGTAAAGGGACAGAGGTTTTATTGGCGTTTCTGTGGGCGATAGGCTGACCCCCTGGGCGATAGTATGACATCCATCATAATAATACCTCCAAAGTCAAACGTGACATCAGATGGTCTTATAACCTCTGGTGTTCCCCGGCCCTATGTCCCTTAGGCGTGAAGTAATGTGTGTATTAATATGTCCAACAATTAGTGTTGTCAACTATACTGTTTTTACTGTTTTTCACTACATTATACTGTTTAATGTTGAACAATATACAAAATTCTGTTTTCAGCATAAAAAGCTATAAACACTTTATATGCTAGAATTTAATTAATAATTTTAATACTTAAATCAAGTAATTGAATACTGTTTACTTTTCCAAAATACTGTTTGATATTCTTTTTAGACTCAAATATACTTTATTTCTAGAAAAAAAGTCTCCAATCATAATTTTATTAAAATCAACTGCGTCCACAAAAATAAGAAAAATGCCAGAACAAATTAATAAATAACAAAAATAAAACCCCCACACAATCAAACTACATGGCCTCGAAGTAAGCAAAGCTTGTGTTATGAGATACCATGTAGCGAACTAGGGGGGAACCTAGAATATAAAATACATAATATATAAAACGCCCAGGGCCGGAACATTCATTTATTTTTCTTAAATAAATGAAAAATGTCATAAATAAAAAAAGTAAAAAATGCAAAAACTTAAAAGCATTCTTTTATTCGTGTTCCGTGCGGGAATCGAACCCACAACCACTGGCGCCTTCATTTCATTTCACAAGGCCATATTAGCCAATTGATTTTTAAATAAAGAAATGTTTTACATGAAAAGAAATGTTTATTTAGTATAGTTCGGCCGTTCAGAGAATGCGTTCCTGACACATCGCGATTGAACTGACGACGTAACTTTGTAATGGCGTTGCAGTTAAGATAAAAAATATTTTTGCTGGTTGTTTACCGTTTTAACAATTGATGAGCATTAGAACAACATTATTATATCAATAATCAATTAATTTTATAATTTTGTGCCAAACTGAGTGTCAAATAACTTGGTAAACAATATTTTTCAAAATCTATACTGCGCTATACAAGGTTATGTCAAAGCTTTATATTTGTAGTGCTGTTCTAACAATAACAGGCTATAAAAGTATCGTAATCTGTTCTTAAACAGGTATACTTTATGAAATAATACAATTTGTTTTTCTTTTTAAGAATTTGAAAATAATGGACTATAAGATAACTTTTATTGAATTAAAAAATTAAACTACGACCAAACCGAATGCGCAAAAAAAGTTGGTTACAAGCAAAAGGCATTGACGCAAATATGCAGATGCTAAAAGCAGAGCTAATTAAATTAGTAAAAGAAAATAAAGTGGCAAATGTGCGATACGAAATCGATGAACTGGCTTTGGAGTACGGTCATCGCGTTCTAAGAATTCCATCGTATCATTGCCAATATAACGCGATTGAGCTAATCTGGGCTAAAATAAAAGGTTACGCCGCCCGCCACTATACTTCCCCGCCATTCAGCACGAAAAAGATGACACCCTATTAAAAGAAGCCTGCGGGGAAGTCACTAGAGATGACTGGGCAAGTTGTTGAAAGACTAAAAACCTGATTATGGAACATTTTGACCGAGATATCAGGATTGATTCTGCTATTGATAATAAAATAATTATACATGCAGGCGAAGGTGATGATGATGAAGACACTACCTCCTCAAGCGAAGCGGAGTCTGATTAATATTCTGTACGCGCATTCAATTCAATGTACTTTATTGCATAGAAATACAGATTGTAACTTTGTAACAAAAAATAAATAAAACAAATTTATTATATTTATATTACCTTTTTTTGGTTTCCACTTAAATTACTAAAATATGAATTTTAAATGATTCCGCCAATTTAAAACGAAAATAATCTTAAAAATAACGCGGCGTTTCATTTTGGAGGAACGGTAACGAACTCAGTGTTATGTTGCCCATCACTAGTCGTGACTAACTGATAGGTGTCAGGAACGCATTCTCTGAACGGCCGAACTATAACTTGTGTTGCTTCCCAGTGCATTTATGACAGCTCTCAAACGGTTTGGCATAGAATTAATCAATGTCGTTATGTCATGTTGAGGAATGGCCTCCCATTCTTCCAAAATTACAATTTTGAGCTCCTGCGTGGTTTGATGTCGAATCCAATTTAGATGTTCGCGCGCAAACTCTGGACGTGCTCGTGTCAATTTGGGTCCATTGGCTGGTTTATGGGGCTTTAAACCACGTTCATTGAGTCGCCTTCTAACGGTCCGAGCACTTACAGCCACTCCGGGAAAGTCCCTGAGCTGTTCTTGTATTTGAACAGAGGTAAGGCGTCGGTTTCGTAAGCTGGTAGTGACAATGTATTGATCTTGTCTCGTCGTTTTCACACGGTAACGAGGTCCTCCTGTTCGCCAAACAAAGCCGCCAGTCTCCAGGTATCGGTGGTATACTCTTTGAACTGCGGAACGACTTATGTGAAGTTGTAAATTCACATCTCGCTGACTTAGCCCAGATTGAAGAAGTGCTACAGCTTGCGTGGCTACTTCAGGGTTAAGTATCCATAGTTTTATAGCCAAAAGCGGTTCAAATTTTAGAAAAATAACTAAGCTAAACTTTTGTTAACAACAATTGCGAAAATTCAAACAAAATCGAAATTAAATTGCTTCAAAAGCAACTTTCTACAGTCATTATTTTTTTCTAATCAGTGACCTAGCTCGGCTTTTGTTCTTTATTTTAAATTCTAAAATTTAGATATTCACAAATTCAAATATGTCAGCATTAAAAATGCATAAAAACTCTTTTGTTATATTGTATATTTTTTGTGTATTGGGCTGTTAGGCCCGGGAATGTAGTGTTTGATGCCATTGTCCGGGAGTTTATTATATAGGTTTTTGCATAAAAATTTGCTTAATTAGATTTAATTTTAAGTACTATCGAACCAACTGAATCATGGCCCACATAAGCTCATTTTGACACTGAAATTTACTGAATACAAAATTTGTACAGTATCCAAAATGTCTTAAGTGCATTATACACGATAGACCTTACAAGTTTGACAGTTTCAAACGAATTATCAGCAAAATGGATAACAATTCAGTTGGTTCAATAAGTACATAATTTAGTTAATTTAACGATACATACCTCGGAGCAACATCCACTAAGACGTTAACCATCGCATTATTATTCTGCAAATCGTACAACTCAAGTCTATTCCCCTCCGACTCACTCCTACACAGTCCATTCACTTCACTCACTTTCTCTCTCACTGGAAGAGTTTTACACTTTTCACTGTCACTTGTAACACTTGTATCACTTGTCCGTAGTATGTTTGTTTGAGTGTTTGGGGTGGATATTTGGATGCTTTGACCGGGGTCAGGAAGGTCGGTTTCGAAAAGTTGTTGTAGTATATTGGAGATTTCTTCGTCTGAGCTGCCGTGGTGGGATTCGATTTCTTCTAGAACCTGCAACATAGAGAGTATTGGTGTTAGTATTTATTTTACAAACATACACACATAGCTCCTCGCCTGATTCCCTTAAGAAAGAAGAAAGAAAGAAAGAAAATATTTATTACCACAAAAATGTAGATTACATTTTGAATACATATCAGTAAATAACAGTAAGTAGGTACATTTGTGGAGGTAGGTGTAACCTCAGCATATTGCTATTGAGAGCGACAAGCATCTCTTTAGCGCTGGTTTACAGTTTACACCTTGAATAAAATATATATCTAGCTGACCCGGCAAACGTTGTTTTGCCATATAAATAAAAAAAAATGATGTTGGCCGATTCTCATAGATACCGGATAAGCACAAAAAATTTCATCAAAATCGGTCAAGCCGTTTCGGAGGAGTATGGCAACGAAAACTGTGACACGAGAATTTTATATATTAGATAAAGATCATTTCACATTAACAGTCATTACAAAGAAACAAAAAAAAAAAAACTTTACAACTTACAACCAGAAAAAATTATGAGGTAGGCAGAACACCAGAGGATAAAACCATCTGATAGCATTTTTGACAAATTTGGAGGTATTATAATGATGAAGAGAGACTATTTAAGTGACAGGGGGTCAGCCTATCGCCCGCAATTACGCCAATAAACCTCCGTCCCTTAATTGACTTTTACAGTATGCCCGGAAAGAGAAGCAGCTGGCACATTCTATGTTTTTCTTTCGCTCCCAGTCCAGCATGGAATATCATAATCGTGATCATAATCACGAAATTAAGTTTCTTAAAGAGCTTGTGTTATGAATACCAGATAATACATGCTATAGAAACTATACAGAAACTATAAGATTTTAATGGAAGACAAACGTCCCATCCATATTTTATTAAAAAAAAAAATACCACTCAGTGTATATTTTTTTTGTTTTTCCGCCACAGAAACCTACCCCTCAGAACACCTGCAAGCCTATTGATCGTACGTATGTTCACTGAGAGGAGGAGGAGAATACGTCAGAAGTACGAAAGGGCACTTGCCAGGGGACAGGTCCCCGGCCAGATGATCCCGGACAGTGTGATTCAGTGTATATTCATATTTTACTATATACATAGGCTGCTTTTTATCTCGATATTACCGCCGGAATAGACGTTGGGATGGTAGTAATCTAAAATAATTGAAAAATGTGATAAAAATGTGATAAATAAAAATCTTTATCATTTTAATTTATCACATTTTTCATTTATATAAGAACTAGCGACCCGCCCCGGCTTCGCACGGGTGCAATGCTGATACACGCTCTTGCCGCACCGGGCGGCCGGCCGGTACCCAGGGACCGGAACCGCTTACCCTTAAAGAGGTTTTTGATTGGGTTTTTCATAGACTTGTTTTAAAAAACCCTATCAATTTGGTAACCGTATCGAAGACTTACCCTAATTTAAGGCTTACAATATCAATAGAGTTAGCTTCATGTAAGCAGTAAGCCTATCGAAAACCCTATTGAAGGTTACCGATTCAATAGGGTTTTAAAACCTGCAGGCAAATTTAATCTCTAAGAATATCAAATTATCAAAAATATCACCATCTATTCAATCTCGCACTTCGAATTATACTTCCGAATTCAACAGCATGCGCGGAAAGAGATAGAAATAGGCTAACCCTATCACAGGGTAAGCGCATCCAAATGTAGTTAACTTTATTCAAAGTGTTACCACGTCGATAGGCTTACCATATCAATAGGGTTACACTTCCATATGGTAAGATTTTGATAGGGTTACCCTATCAATAGGCTTAATCAAATAAAGGGGTTTTCCGGTCCCTGCCGGTACCGCCGCAAACGCTACGTCCCGCAATTTTTAAATCTGTAATATCTTCGAAAATATTCACTTAAATCATACGGTGTAAAGGGCCATATAGATCTATATTAAATGAACAATGTATTCAAGGTATTTAATTGGTTAAAGATTAATGCTGTATTGGTTAAAATCGCTTCGAAAATTCGTCCATAAGAGATAGACATATACCATCACGGACTTTTCTGTAGAGCTTTTCAATGTGTACAATACTTAGTACATTATTTTGATAAATCTCGTAGGGTTCAGCCTGCGTTTGCAATGTAAGCGGAAAAAATGAAATTATTTACGACATCACATTAGAAACCTCAAAAATAACAGTACTTCTCCACTATTTAATGGATGTTATAATACATATAAACCTTCCTCTTGAATCACTCTATCTATTAAAAAAAACTGCATCAAAATCCGTTGCGTAGTTTCAAAGATTTAAGCATACAAAGGGACATAGGGACAGAGAAAGCGACTTTGTTTTATACTATGTAGTGATGATTGAGCATTTTAAATGCAAAAACTTATAAACATTATTAAAACACTAGCTGACCCAGCAAACGTTGTTTTGCCATATAAATAAAAAAAAAATATGGCCGATTCTCATAGATACCGGGGATAAGCACAAAAAATGTTATCAAAATCGGTCAAGCTGTTTCGGAGGAGTATGGCAACGAAATCTGTGACACGAGAATTTTATATATTAGATTGCAATGTTTCACTTTAACTGGGATTCACAATTTCTGTAAAGAAATTGGTCTCGGGTGGTCTTAGCTGCAAAGCTATACCATTAGATGGAGCTACGTTAGCAATATAACGTAAAAACAAAAACGTGGTAAATTTCGAGACGTACCGCCTGGCCCCGGTAGCTCAGTGGGAGAGTAGTCGTCCGGCAAACGAGAGGTCCCAGGTTCGAATCCTGGTCTGGTAATTTTTATTTCTCACATTTTTCATTTATTTAAGAATAATTGAGCATTTTAAATGCAAAAACTCAAAAACATTATTGGTAGTAATCTGATCTAACTTCTTACTAATATTATAAATGTGAAAGTTTGGATGTATGGATGTTTGTTCCTCAATCACGGGAGAACAGCTCAACGGATTTGTATGAAATTTGGCATAGTGTTAGTGTACAGTCTGGAATAGCACATACTGTTTATCACGATATTCACGATAAACAGCCAGTTAATAAATAAATAAAGCATACCTTATAATAAAACCCCGGCGCCCTGTACTTCCCAATAAGACAGTAACACAGCGGGAGACAAGTCGACGCGCCTTCCGGTAATACTCTTCTACAATATCTGAAAAATACACAATAAAATACAAAATTAGTATTTAAATTAACCCGTACCGCGCTCGACGGAGACACGTGTGTCCATAAGCTTCGTTGTTAAGCATTAAAACAAAATAATAAATAGTAATTTAGATAGCCACCCAGATCCACCACCCAGCACTGGGCCAGGTTGCTGGATTACGGCCTTAACTTCCTCGTCGCCCAGAGGAGAGACTCATAGACAAAATGAAAAATGTAATAAAAAAAAATTACCCGACCAGGATTCGAACCTGGGACCTCTCGTTTGCCGGACGAGTGCTCTTCCACTGTGCTACCGGGGCCTGTGGTACGTCTCGAAATTACTTACCACATTTTTTTTTATTTATCACATTTTTCATTTTATAAGAATAATTGAGTATTTTAAATACAAAAACTTAAAAACACTTAAAAATATTATTAGAGAGACTCATAGCCCTGTAGTGGGCTCATGGCATGATTTATTATCTATTAATAATGAAAAAACAATTTCATATAGTTTTTTTTGGAAATTTCATGTATTTTGATGATGTAAGAGATTTTCGTACACCTTAGTGAGATAGGTATTTAGGGCTGACGCTCCAGGGGTTAAGACATTTAAACCATTAAGATGCTTCCATGCTGGACAGAGGGCGAAAAAAAAACCATAGACTGTACCAGCTGCTTCTCTTCCGGGGCATACTGTAAGTCAGTTATCGGACAGAGGTTTTATTGACGTTTTTGCGGGCGATAGGCTGACCTTCTGCAATAGTCTCTGTCCATCATCATAATACCTCCATATTTGTCAGACGTGACATCAAATGGTTTTATAGCCTCTGGTGTTCTGCCTACCCCAGAAGGGATACAGGCGTGAAGTTATGTATGTAGATTTTTCTTGTTTCATTCTCAATTCCTATTTAAATTTTAAAGTCTGAAACTTTTCGCGCAACTTTGTACGCGCTTAAGTACCCTCGCTGTGGGAATTTCAGAAACTCCTTGCATAATACAATACCAAGGTTCACATCCAGGCACTCAGAAAATTAGATTTTTCATTCAAAAAAAAGGTCCTAAGTTATGTGTGTTTGTGTGTTCCATAGCCTTGGGACGGTCTGTATATTGATTGGATAGCTACTCACCCGTAGCAGCGGTCTCCGCGTTCGTTAGTGAGCACTATACTGTAGCACTGAGTGCTATTGGCTTCTACACTGTCTCCCCGCCCGCTTAAAGTCTCGGGAAATATCAGGTTTTCGATGTGCGGCGGGACTTGCACCTGAAAATGTGGAGAAAAGGAAGAATTTTTGAATAAGAATATTTTATAATCACTCATTGTATGTTTAAATCACTTTTATTCATTTTAAATTGACCTTGAGTGTTTAACTAAGTTTATGAAGATAGTTTTTAAGGTTTTAGACATTTTAATTGTGTTTTTTTTTATTTTATTTCAAAAGAACATTATTACTGTTAGACTTATGAAAGAAAGAAAAAAAGAATCTGTTGACATGTTCATTAAAAATTAGACATTTCAGTCAAAATTTATAAGTCGGTACAATATTAAAATTCATATGCCAATTTGGTGAGTCATGGGTCCGCTCATAACATTTTGTAACATCTCTATGTACTAACCAACTAAATCATAACCCACCATAAGTTCATTTTGGCAAAGCGTCTAAATGAAGATAGGTTTCCTTGGTGACGAACTTGTTATTATTTCATTCAACACTAACATTTACGGAGTACAGAATTCGTACAGTATCTAAAATGTCATAAGTGCATAATACGCGATAGACCTTACAAGTTTGAGAGTTTCAAACGAATTATCAGCAAAGTGGGTCATGTTTCAAATGATTCGATGGTAGAGAAGGTAGCAGATCAAGTGTTACATTACCTGTCAAATTTCCTCAACCAATTTTAACTTAATGTCGAGGTCATAGAGTTCAAATTCAAGTAAATTTTTTTACAGATTTGTAACGTTTGCAGCCTTCTTTACATAGCGCGGTTCTGCACTACATCGGAACTGAATTTGAGAAATGACGGTCTGGCGCACGGTGGATTTCAATATAACGAGTCACGAGCGACCACGGGGTCTGCAAAGACACTGAAACGTCGAGTTTGAATTTAAAATGTAAATATACGCGATAAATCCGGTTTTTAAAGTGTTTTATTTAATAGTATGAGTCGCGAAAACTTAAGACAAGATTATTTTACATTTTTCGTACTAGCTCCGTACATTTTTTTGTATAATAATTATAATTCCGTTCAGTGAAAAACTAACTCTGACATCATTTTTATATAATAGCACTTTTTCTATGGTAGCTTATGGACTAGACCCAGCATCCGTCATTCCATAGATCCTTAGTTTTATTAATATAGGAATATAAATAACATTCTATCACCTATTCTCATTAAACTGAACGGAAATGGAAATCTATGTGTGTACAGAAAATTGTGAACGCAGCTTTGATCTTTCTTTAGCTAAATTAAGTAAATGGCGGGGTGAAAAAAATATTAGTATTATGTAATCGTAAGGTAGCCTTGCCAGCTATATAAAAAACCAAATTTACAAATAATTAAAAACCGGAAATAGTTAATAAATTAAACCACTTTTGAAAAAGCCCTTTCAGCTTTCTACGCCCAGTGGTTATGGCTGTACGTTGTTCTGTTTTATCTGTTAAAATTCTGTTTAAAATCTGTTTTATTTTGTGTTTTCATTTGTAAGTAAATAAAGTTTTTATTATTATATTTGTGTTTTGAACATACACTCTCAATTTTTTTTCTCGGTTTTCATGAGTTTCACGGGCTACGCCAAGTAAATATCATTATTTGGGTTAAAGGTGGGATCGTCCTGTAGGAATTTTCGTACAATTCGGCACGTATTCAAAATTATTATTATTATTATTTTCAGCCACTCAGTCAGTAACGGAACAGTTTTATATATAAAGATTTAATCTATAAAATTATGTTTAAGCATTAATAAAGCAAATACTTTAAAAATGCTGATCAATTTATTGCTCGAAATATGGTAAGCCGACATCCAAAATTAAAATTCATCTGCTCCAGCTTATCACATAACACTAGGTACTGTCCCAAAATAAATTTCAATTTAATACTTTATTCTCTTCATACAAGTACTATACCTACTCAAAACTGATGAGTATAGTGAAAATATAAAATCAATTAAAAAACACATAATCATGATTTGAGTATTCAAGATTTATTTTCAACTCTTTTAAGCAAAAACAATGTACTTGTGGAGTGTACTGCCTTGGCTGGGACTCGAACCCAAGTCTATTCACAGCGCGGGGCGAACTCTGAACAAATCTGACAAATTATGTTATTATGTATAACACTCTAATGTTAAACGTTGAGGCTTCAAAATCAGGTATTGTAAGCAACTGTCGAGTTTGAGGTTTAACTGTCTATTTTGACATAAGGGAGCCCCAAAATTAGACTGTAATGTAGAATTGGCTAAATATGAATTTGAAAACTCACCTGACTAGGAAAAACACTCTTCACATACGCCTCCCCACTCATATAGTTCAACCCAACCAGCAAACAAACATTAAACAGCCCTCTCTCCCGCGGCTCAAACGGTAACTCGATATCGATACAATCCGCCTTTTCATCGACACTCAAATTATCGATAATCTCCGAATTAGCGTCCAACTCATCCCTCATTGACAAGACATTCCCGCTTGAATCCGTCAAATTAAACTTTGAATCCGTTGATTGATGATTGTCAGTGGAATGATTGAGAGACGCCATCTTGGTTGATTGATTGAGCGCTTGTTGAGAGGTTCGGAAGCTTTTCCAAGATCGGAATGTTGAATATGGATTATCTATTACTTCTGAGTTGTAGGAGCAAATAGATGTTTGGTGACGGAATCTTGCGGATCTGTTTTCGAGATTGGCCACTTTTGAGGATACTCGGCGGAGGTAGTTTTTACGTTTTTCTGTCAGACTGCGTGTTAGTTTGATTGATTCTGAAATAAGAAAGGAACAAAATAAGAAATCAAATAATGTGTATCTAATGTGATATAGTCTTCACGAAATGAGCATTAGATGCAGCGCAGACGGCACACTTTTAGTAAATATTTAGTTATTAGTAAAAATCGGGTGTAAACTATTTTTCTTTTTATTCTCAAATTTTGTAACTTGATGTTAATTTGCACCCGAAAGGAGCCGGATACTAGTGCTAATTATTTGGTTTGTAAAACTTTTATACAAAAGTTTGTCAAATTATTGTGCGCCGGACTTTTTGCGCGTCGTGTGCGTTACTGCATATAATTGCATAGGTTCTATTTTCACAGACTAAAAAGTGCGTCACGGATAGTAGAACTTTCAGTAATGAAAGTTTATAAACTAAAAATACTAATATAAATTAGTGAAGGGTATAATTATATTTTAAATTTTAACTCGACTTTTCGGTGTTTGCAGATCCCATGGTCAGGAGAGACTATCGGTTAAAAAGTGTTTTATTTAAGATTCAAGGGGTTCTCTCCTTGATGCTGAAGTGGTTTACCTTCGCTGGAGCTGGACTGGTCAGTGGGGAAGCTGGCTTGTTGTCTCCATGTCAGCTGGAAGAGAAATGATGCTGTAGTGGCTCACCTTCGCTGGAGCTGGAGTGGTCAGTGGGGAAGCTGGCTTGTTGTCTCCATGATCATCTGGAAGAGAGCCGATGCTGTAGTGACTCACCTTCGCTGGAGCTGGAGTTGTCAGTGGGAAAGCTGACTGTCTCCATGTTCATCTGGAAGAGAGCTGATGCTATAGAGGCTCACCTTCACTGGAGCTGGAGTTGTCAGTGGGGAAGCTGACTGGCTTGTTTTCCTCCATGTTGCAGGCTGTCACCGCCTCGTAGATCTCGCTCATGAGGCGGTTCAGCTGGAAAGAGAGACACACGCGATGAGCAATAGATCATTATTTTATTAGATTTCCAACGATTCTGCATTCGAATACGAGCGATTGTAATGTCGAAGCGGCTGAGACTTACGAGCCCGCCGGTTCAACTTACGCGATATTTTCCATAAAACTAACCGATCTGTACTTATATAGGTACTCAAATGATAACCAGTTTTACAGTCTTATACGAAAGAGGTGTATAGAGAAAGAATTGTCGGAAGGGGTCCCCCCACGCGGACGTATGCCGATCAAATTGACATCGTTCTTAAAAAGAGCCTAATTAAAAGTACCCGTAACTGGCGATAATGTATGCCAAAGATGTATGTCTAGATCGTAGCAATTGATGTTCCCTTGTATCTGCCTACCCCAAAGGGAGACAGGCGTGAGGTTATGTATGTATGTTTTAAAATCTTCTTTGTTCCAATTTAAAGTACCAAAGGACCTTAACAAATGGTCCTTCGAGCCGGATATGAACCCCATGGATATACAATCTAGAATTACAAATTAAAGAAACATAAAATCAGAAAGCCAAAAGGGAATTTGAGATTGAAAAATCTAGTTTGTCGTAACAAACCAACATTATTTCAGGGCAAAACCCACGTCAAATGCGAAAAGCTTGCGAAGTGCCTCATGGACCCGCAGTGTGTTCATTAAAAAGAGTTTATTTTTATTATTGATGATACTATATAAATTAGCAGCATCCTTTTATTTTCAAGCATTGTAACGTATTTACATCAGCCACTTACATTGATAAATATCAAAATACGGCCCAGCCTAGCTCTGCGAAATGAATGAAGTAAGTAATAAAATTATGTTTGTAAACATTATTTTATTGATTTAATATCCTTGTGGTATTATTGTATATTTGCTAATTAATTGATTAGGCATTGCCTCGAGATTTACCTTGCTTTAAGGACGAATAGTCGTAAAATTTATCGGAATGACCTAGTATGTGTATGTTCTTTCGTGGCTATTTTTAAATATCTAGATTGTTACATCTCGATCTAGGGTTGTCAACTTTTTTTTCTAGAAATAAAGTATTTATGAGTCTGTAAAGAATATCAAACAGTATTCAATTTATTACATTTTTTAACACATATTTTTAGAGGTTCTTGCAAAAATTATTAACAAAAGTGTAACATATACGGAAAGTGTTTAGCTTCTTATGCTGAAAACAGTATTTTGTATACTTTATTTTTGTTCAAGAGTAAACAGTATAATGTAGTGTAAAACAGTATATTACTGTTAAAAACAGTATGGTTGCCAACCCTATCTCGATCTGTACTTCTATAATAAACCGTTTGAAGCGTTTGTCTTTTTGAATGTGCTACTCGTAGTCTCAAAAAAAAACAGTTTGAAAAAGGAAAGACTGTTGGGAAAGGCCTACGGGGCTAAAACTTACGAGGATAAAACATTATCACCACCTCTGTGGTGCAGTGGTAAAGATTCTATTAAGCTAATCGTGAGGTCGCGGATTCGATTTAATTATTTTATTCTAGGTTAGTTAGTTCGCTGCATATAGTATCTCAACACACAAGCTTTGCTTACTATGAGGCCATATTAGGTAGGATCAAAAAAAATACTTAACTATGTTTTTGAGCATAGAGATGTAGTAGGTAGTTAGAAAAATATATGTTTAAAATAAAACTCAAACAGATAGGTCCACATACGAACTGAAATGTCGGTCAAATTTATAACCAAATACTCGCAATATGCTTGTTTAACATCTAACTAAACAAACAATATCGGTATTTCTCGCTTAGCCCGCTATGTATACTTACATAAATTTTCCGTAAGTGCCATCGCTACGTCACGCGTTCGAACGCGCGTTTCATACAAAACTGCAACGTCCGTACCATACGCGCGTTTGATACGGACTTTCGGAATGCGCCAAGCGCCGAGTACGATTCGCGCGTACGGTACGGAAAATGTAATGAAAGTTTGTATGTTTGAATCTCGAATCTCTTAGTAGGTGTTATATAAATCTATGGGTAGGTGTGCCGATTTGAAGATACGGACGTACGGTACGCACGTTCGAACGCGTGAGGCAGTTCTCACTTTTTAATCCTATTTTATAAAGGAGAAAGTTTTATTTAGGAAGGATGGATAAACAAGTTCAAGTGTATAATAACACTAACTATTGCGAACGGATTTAAAAGTAGCCTGTGTGTAAATTTCATCTAAATCCGATGAGCCCTTTTTGAGGCGCTTGAGGCCGCGATTGAGAAACAAACATCCATTTAAAGTTCCATCCAAACTTTCACATTTATAATATGAGTAAGACTGGCAGCTGCACATCCTAGTTCCTACTAATATCATCAAGAATTACGAAAGGCATAGTTACTAGGGCATAGAGTTCAGATTCAAGTAAAAAATTTTGACAGATTTGTATCGCTTGATGTGCTGGCTTCTGTACCTATGATGATGGAAAGAGACTATTGCAGTGACAGGGAGTCAGCCTATCGCGCACAAAACGTCACTAAAACCTCTGGTCCTTAAATTACTTTTACAGTAAACCGTGACAAGGAGCAGCTAGTACCATCGAACTAACTGAATCGTGACCCACAACAAGCTCATTTTGGCAAATCGTCTAAATGCTAGTAGGTCGAAATTCGCTTGAAGATAGGTTTCCTTGGTGACGAACTTGTTATCATTTCATTCGACACTGACATTTAATGAGTACAGAATTCGTACAGTATCTATAAAATTCATAAGTGCATTATACGTTTATTTAAGAATAATTGATTTTCATTTATTTAAGAAACATTGAGTATTTTAAATGCAATAACTTAAAAACATTAAAACATTGCAATGCTTCACTTTAACTTGGATTCACAATTTCAGTAAAGAAATTGGTCTCGGGTGGTCTTAGCTGCAAAGCTATACCATTAGATGGAGCTACGTTAGCAATATAACGTAAAAACAAAAATGTGGTAAGTAATTTCGAGGCGTACCGCCAGGCCCCGGTAGCTCAGTGGAAGAGCACTCGATCGGCAAACGAAAGGTCCCAGGTTCGAATCCTGGTCGGGTAATTTTTATTTATCACATTTTTCATTTATTTTAGATTAAACAATCCCGGGATTTTCGGGGCTAGAAAACGGCCGGGATCCCTAATTGTATTCTCTATACGTGATGGACCGTACAAGTTTGACAGTTTCAAACGAATTTTCAGCAAAATGGGTCATGATTCAGTTGCTTCGATGATACATTCAATGCTTTTCTTTCGCTCCTAGTCAAAAAAGGAAGCATAGGAAGCATTTTTGATGAAAAAAAGTATAACATAAAAATAGTAAGATATATTAAACTGCACCTCCAACTCAACATGACCGTGAAATCTATATATCCGGCCTAACAGTCAATAACTAAATTAATTAATCAATTAATCATATTATTTACTAATATTAGATTCAATTACTACTCCACTCAGTACGTTTCTCTAGTCTAACCTTTTTCAACCCGGCAGTATTATTATCAGACAGCTAAATGTAAATAAGTATGTTTACCTACGCCGTAAGTAATATGCAGTTGCATATTGTAATAGCGACCTTTCACTATGTCGAACTTTTAATAGGTGTACTGAACACCTTCCGCCTGGAAAAGATTTGCCATGGCCAATTTGGAAGTCTCTAAACAGACTCCGGACCCCTGGGTCCTGAGTCCGAAAAAATTCGACCTGTCGGCCGTAGTAAAGAAAACACTGTGAAATGGGGTTTCAGCGTTGACGGAGATGAGCATTAATAATGTTTTGTTAAGTTTAAAAAAAAAAATATTTAAGAATAATTGAGCATTTTAAATGCAAAAAGTTTCCGTACAGAAATTGGTCTCGGGTGGTCTTAGCTGCAAAGCTATATACCATAAGATGGAGCTACGTTAGCAATATAACGTAAAAACAATAATTTGGTAAGTAATTTCGAGGCGTACCGCCAGGCCCCGGTAGCTTAGCGGAAGAGCACTCGTCCGGCAAACGAAAGGTCTCAGGTTCGAATCCTGGTCGGGTAATTTTTATTTATCACATTTTTCATTTATTGGAGATGAGCATTGTTTGTGCGGCGCGACTCCACAAACAATGTTACACCTTCTCTCCTGCCCCAGGTGCCCGGAAACCTGCACTACCGAGGACCTCGCACAAGCCACCGATAACGCCATAAAGGTGGCAAGTTTCTGGGCGGGCAAAATATAATATAATTTCATATTCATCGACAAGCTAAGAAGAAGAATAGGTTTACTAATTGATACCTAGATGTCCTTCTGATTGGCGAACAAATATTGATATAAAAGATCTGACCTGTCAGATTATTAACAACTCATGAAATTTATTAAAACAACAAACCACAACAAGGATTTTAATATTTTACCCTCTCAAGTTACTCAATAGACTACTAGTATCATCCACTTGAAATGAAAATCCCGATATCGTTTCTTAAAAATTAAATCAAGTCTGCACCAATAGTTTTGATATAAACAGGCGGCATTTCAATGGCAATATCATATTTATACATTCACATACCTAACAAATAGTTTGACAGGTCAGAGACTGTATGGACCGTGAACATTATCTCATAACACAAGCCTTGCTTACTTTGAGGCCATGTAGTTAGTGAGATTGTCTAGGGGTTTAATTTAATTTGAAAAGACCGCAATTATCTACTTAAAACAAAAACGTACCCGATACCTGGGTCTGGTCTATTTTGGAACGTATGATATTTATGTATTGACAAAACAATCATTGTATGTATGTATATCCTTTGCCTACAACCGGTTAATAAAAAGCTACGCTTATTTTAGGGCTAGATGGCGCTGTGCAAATATAATGTCAAACAGTATTTATTTTTGACGAGCCTTTCCCGAAACTTCATACGCGCTAAACTAGAGTGCGGCCGTTGTGGGAATGCGTTCCTGACAGCTCCTTATGTCCACTGAATAAAGTTTATTTCCGATTCGAAAGTTAAAAAAGCTATGATTTTGACAGCTGTCAGGAACGCAAACTCCCACCGGTCGCACTATACCCTCCTTGTAAGAATTTCAGAAATTCCTTACATATTACATCCAGACATCCATTGAAAGAACCTTTTTCACCAAGTTTCACATTGGTGCACTCAAGGAATAACATTTTTCATATAAAATAAAAAGTACTTTTTTCACTTTCCCGTGGTAATTTCAGTACTTAGTTTCTTCCTTAATGCCGCCCCACACCCTTTAAAGAATGTATGTTTCAAATTTACGTCCAGTGGTCATGGCTGTAGGTTGTCTGTCAGTCACTCGATCAGTAACGGAACAGTTTTTTAATCTTAAAATAAGATTATAATTATTTATCTAAAAAGTAGGAGGTATGGTGTAAAGATTTCTTTGGCGTATTTAAAGTATTATGATATAATTTGATAAGTGGACAAATTTTCAGACCCCGTGGTCCCGAGCACGAGGTCTGCAAAGACACCGAAACGTCGAGTTAAAATGTAAAACATAAATTATACTCGATTAATCCGGTTGAAAAGTAGTTTTATTTAAATTATGAATCGTGAAAACTAAAGACAATATTAAATTATATCTGTTCATCGATTTATTAGTTCGATGATTGATAGCGCATACCTAGACCTTGGCATAGGCGTTGGATGTGAGCATAGGCAGAGGGTACGTAATGGTGCGTACAGATTGCTGTAATGGAACTAGTTACGTAACATTCTGCGCATTACACGTCCAAATAAGCAACGTGCGTGAACCTTCTCCTAAAATATTTTGATCTTCGTAAAAAAGAACCTATACATGTTGCTGGTGTGTCTAATGTAATAATAAATCTTACATCGAGGTAAACAAACAATCCTACAAATATCATAGTAGGCACAAATGCATTCCTCATCATCATCATCATCACAATGAGTCTCTTCTCTGGGTGACGAGGAGGTTTAGGCCATAATCCACCGAGCTGGCCCAGTGCTGGGTGGTGGATGTCAGAATTTTCAGGGTGCCGATATGGCTTCTGACAAACCCTAACGACTACTGTATACAAGTATACAGCACCCGGGACCGACAGCTTAACGTGCCCTCCGAAGCACGGAAGTCGCCGTGAGAAACGAATGGTCGGCGGTCACCCATCCTGTTACCGACCGCGCCGAATGTTGCTTAACCTGTGATATCGTAAGATACACACGGTAACCACGGCGCCACGACGACTTCAAATATAATAAATGTGAAAATAAATGAACTCAGAATCGGCTAAATTCGCACATAGTTTGTAGGTAACACATAGGAAGATTCCAATGCTGTGAACATAGCTTTAGTATAAACGCTAAAATATGTGATGAGATACAAATATGTGTTGCTCTTTTATACAATTTAGAACATTTAATTAAATTCGGTAGATGATATTTAAATTTACTTTATGAACGGGATATTTATCATGTTTGTTTTTTGAGTTCTCGATATTTCGGCACTGTTGCAAGCGCTATGATCACGACGGCACTGATGCTCATGACGATCCCGTTTTTAAAGTAAATTTAAATGTTGAAGACCATGACAGTTTAAAAACTTATATCGTTAGATGATACCTTAGAATAGGCTTGATTTTTCGTCACCAGCCAAATTTTAATGTTAGTTTCTTTGATACGATATAAACGTACCTGCATATTTATTTTAGCGTCGCTCAGAACAAAAAAGTGGAAATATGGAACTACAAATTTTAGAAAAAATAGTCGCTGTTGATGAACATAGCTACTACGACGCGGCATTTCCTTGATAATACTACGACGTAGTACTACAAAATGAGTGTAGTAACGCGTAGTCATCTTTATTTTAATGGTTATTTAGAGTGACCATGCCTTGGTTAATATGTTAGCGGATAAATTAATTTTTCTTGTAAAAAAAAATACTTTTTTTTGTCAAAAATCGTTTCTATAAATGATACTTGTTGTATAAAAAAAATTTGGCCAGTGACTACAAATCAACCCCGTATAGGTACTAACAACAGACAAAGCCGCGTGCGAAAGCAATCATTACTTTAAGTTTTTACGATTCTACTATCTAAATTATACTATCCTAAAGATAAAACGTTTTAACCGGCCATTTTTGCGTATAATTATTAAATTTTAAGACGATGTTGCGATGTCTTTATAGACTCTATGGTCACTCTTTACTAACTTCTACTTACGAAAGTACAAAAATAATACACTACCTGAAAACACAAACATTTTCACTTTGGACGGCACAATACAACACTGAAACAAACCCACTCTTTTAAAAAAAAATCACTCGTTACGAATTATTGTAGAGTTCGAAATTTAAAAATCACTCGATGTAAATATCCCGCGGCACCTCCGCAGCCGTGTTACGGAATGATCTAATTCGCAATTACGAAACACTCACAAGTGATAAGTGAGTTTGTATATGTTTTGATTCCCTACTCGGGTTTCATGCAAGATGTTACAAGTAAAGAAATCATTTTTAATAGGCCGTTTAGCGTCTTGATTTATTATATAATTAGTTGCAGATGTCATGTTGTTCACATTATCTTTTCAAATATTTTAATATGTACTTGTAACCTGAACTGTTTTGTGTTATTTATGCAAATAAATTGATGATATTCTACTCTATAATATTTCCTTGTGTGTTCATAAATTATTAATATAAGAACATAAAGAATATTTTTTATTGTGACGCACATTTTTTTTTCTTCCTATAAATATAATACAAGAGTTTAGTAAAGATCTGGACCTTTGCACGATATTTATAATGAAACATTAGTATCGGAGCAATGATATGTTTGCTACAGATGCGTTTTGAGTTTTTTATTACTAGTAAAATAAAAACAATTGAAAACAAATCAAAAACTAAAGCAAGACGTGTGTCTTTCAAGCCATTACATAAAACGCGGCTTGATATACGAAATACATACATACATACATAACGTCACGCCTGTACCCCTTATGGGGTAGGCAGAACATCAAAGGTTACAAAACCATCTGATGTCACGTTTGACAAATTTGGAGGTATTATAAAGATGGAAAGAGACTATTGTAGTGACAGGGGGTCAGCCTATCGCCCACAAAAACGCCTTCAAAACCTCTGTCCCTTAACTGACTTTTACAGTATGCCCGGGAAGAGAAGCAGCTGGCACATTCTACGTTTTTCTTTCGCTCCCAGTCCAGCACGAAAGCAACGAAATAAATACTTATAAACTAAAATAAATCTCATTAGTCGTCTCGCATAACGCCATCCCTCGGTATCTTTAAGCGCACACAAAGGAGGCTGGGTCACGCCGATTTGTAGGTACATGACGTATGCTTCAGATAATAAATTATACATTAGCACTATGCAAAATGTTCCGAGTTCGTTTGGGATTTTTTTCCACTTATTCAATACTGGACTGGGAGCAAAAAAAAAAACAAAGAAAGTTCTCTTCCGGGGCTTACTGTAAAAGACAGTTAAGGGACAGAGGATTTGTTTACGTTTTTGTTGGCGATTGGTTGACTCCCTGTCACTGCAATAGTCTCTCTCCACCATTATAATGCCTCCGTATTTGACCTGCTTGATATCAGATAGATTTATTGCCTCTGGTGTTCTGTCTACCCCATAAGAAAAACAAAGTGGGCCAAGATGCCACAGTAAATGAAATTTATTATTATTATTTCGCATACTTACAACTACACGCCTTTCGGCAGAAAAGACCCGACAATCGCACCAGTCGGTCGGGTATCAGGACAAGACAGAAAGTAACCGGCGAACGATTCGGGCAGTATCGAGCAATACCGCTTTCTGCATCCGTGCTGGAAGCAAACCGCCGCCAACATTCAAGGTGTCTGACCAGTGTGGCTGGGGGTCAAACCGTTCGCGGATATTACAATTATAAGGGATACAGCGGTGACTTATGAATGTTTTTCCACTTTACGTACTTGAGAGTCAGCTCAAAATATCATTACCACCCCTAGATGGTGAAAAAAGCAAAATTCCTGTCAAATTCAAATTAGTACGCATATACTATAACAATTGCTAGAAATTCGCGCATGCGTACGAATACAATAGCCAACCAACCAAGGGCTCACTCAATTATTCGTACGTTTTCAAATCGGCACCTATCTATTTTGTGGTATTCGAAGCAGTCGTCTCAAAGATATTCAGGGCCGTAATAAAGTTAAATAAATAAAATCCCCAGACAATCACACCAACTACATGGCCCCGAACTAAGCAGAGCTTGTGTTATGGGATACCATTTAGCGAACTAGGGAGGAACCTAGAATATAAATACACATATAGATACACGCCCAAACCCGTCGCATTTTTTTTAACTTGTTCCGTGCGGGAATCGAACCCGCGACCACTGGCGTCTGAGGCTGACAGTGTTACCCCATCGCCGAAGTGGTCGGCAAACGGGTTGTTTGTTTGTTTGAAACCTCCAATCTCAGTAACTAACAGTCACAATTCAAAATCCTCTAGCCCTGATCTTGCCGAAAGGCCAAGAAATTCCCACGAGGTTAAAACTCAAGCGACCGTCACGCTAGAACTTAATGACATGTGACAAACATTCGCCGCCATATTTTCGATTTATGTTTTGACAAATAGCCATTCACAGGCACCTTTTGTTACAAAACGAGAGCACGTCATGCAAATAATGACAAAGAAATGCAACAATGAGCGTTGGTTGAAAAACATGAATCATTGTCGAACGGTACAAAACAAACAAATTTTCACCATCTCCGTGAAAGTATTAATATGTAGTTCAATACCGATAGCGAATAGGTATTGTAGTGTTGTGAAGTGTCGATAGAAATTCTAGTTACAAACACGTGTTGTGTTAATCGATAAGAGTAGAACTCATGAAAATAAGTTTATCATTTTCTAGATTTCCACTCGATGTTTTTAAAGACAATGTAGTTTTGAGTTTAACGCGACGAAATTTGATGAAAATTCATGTTAATTAATAAAATGACACGGCAATATGAAGAGTTAAACTTAAAAATGCGTGTTTATTTTTTATTGTTAATTTTTTTTGTCTAACGCACTCAAGAGTGTACGACCATTAAATTAGTGTTGCCGAACTATCGATATTAAAACTATTGATAGTTTATATCGAAAATCATGTACCCTATCGATAGGCCTATCGATAGTATCGATACAATCGATAGTATCGATACTGTCGATAGCACAGAACAAGGCAATACTATCGAATGACTGCAACAATATCGATACTATCGATAGTATTGTAGTTCGTTAATAACAAACTATCGATAGTATCGATAGTATCGATACTGTTGATGTTATTTACAACGATATCCTCATAGTTGATTGTGATTGACTATTATACCTGAAAATTATAAACAATACTATTGCAAATTGTTAAACTATCGATAGTCCAAAACAGTCGATAGTATCGATAGTATCGATACTATCGATAGTATCGTTGTAAATAAAATCAACAGTATCGATACTATCGATACAATCGATAGTTTGTTATTAACGAACTACAATACTATCGATAGTATCGATAGTATTGCACTCATTCGATAGTATTGCCTTGTTCTGTGCTATCGATAGTATCGATACTATCGATTGTATCGATACTATCGATAGGCCGATCGATAGTCTTACGATTGTTTGGCTATCGATAGACTATCGATTAATCATCGATAGTCGACTATCGATCGGCAACACTACATTAAATGAAGATTGTTGTATTTGCTACTAGTGGACCGCTACACTACAACTTAACACAACTTCGAATTTTATCGATATCTTTTTATCGACAATAGTCTCAACTCTACCTAATTAAGTCGAAAGATAACACTAAAATTTATGAGTTCAACAGTAGCGTGATCAGACAAGACGTCGCCTCAACGTGTCCTAAATACATTAAACCTACCTTATTTACTAAATTATCAATTTCGGCTTAGCCTTTTGAAGTTAGATTAGAAACATAACATAAACCTAAAGGAAGTTGGTTTTATACAAAGTATATTTTGGTTTTATTTTATTATTATGTCGTTGTAATTGTGAGAACTGAAACCGTTCGACGCTTTCGCATATAAAGTATATAAGTAACAAATCAATACTAATATATAAAGCTGAAGAGTTTGTTTGTTTGTTTGTTTGAACGCGCTAATCTCAGAAACTTTAACCGCGTAACTTTTGATCCCGTGGGAATATCGGGATAAAATATAGCCTATAACCTTCCTCAAGAGTTGGGCTATCTAATGCAAAAAGAATTTTTGAAATCCCACTTGTAGTTTCTGAGATTAGCGCGTTCAAAACAACAAACAAACAAAAAACAAACTCTTCGGCTTTATATATTAGTATAGAATATTTATTTATTGTAAAGTTTCACAAGCCCATTCGGTAGTCTAGGCTTGAAAGAGAAACAAACATCCATACATTCAAATTTTCGCAGGTATAATATTAGTAGGATTACGTCACTAAAAATCAGTCTCCACGCCGCCGTATGTATATGTGTAATTTTGGGAGTAAAACTATCCATAGCTCCGTGTAAGCAGCTCGGCTGTACCAGGCCATTTGCACGCTTATCTTAATAGCTATCTTGTATCTGTCTCTGTCATGACATGACCCAGTCGAGTTGTGTTGCTACTAATTTGTATAATGAGAGACAAAGGAGTGTAAAGAGTTCTTTTCCGCCGCATTTTTTGTCTCGCTCTGTCCAGTTCGTCCACTAACAGATATTTATGTTCCTATAGACAATAGTACTTCCGTTATATGACACAGCAATTACATAGATAAGCATTTGCATATGCAAAGACCATCTTTTGACTAAGGAATTTTTTTATTTGTAATACAAAAATTTTATACAATAATAAGTGACAGCCTAGTGTCTTAACGACGAAAACCCGCAAAGTTTTAAGACCTCGGGGCTAGCATGATACCGCCGACAACGATAAATCGGGCCTTTTTATCGATATTTTCTTAGGATATGGTATTTAGTTTATGTAATTTAGTAAGATGATCACATATTTGGTTCTGTGGTCTTAATCATGGTATCAAATAGAATAATTCTATCATTTATGGTGCACATATTAGCTAACATAATACGATAAAATAACAAAATAATATTGATCTTGTCGATTTGACTATTTATCGATGGTTGCATGCTAGCCCTGCAGTGTGTGTCATATGTACGGTAGGCCCCACAATTAACTTTTTTTCCAATTTCAAGTTTATGTGTTGCTATAACAACAAACAAAAATACAGCATTTATGAAATTTTCAACTGTCTATCACGGTATACAGTATACAGGGTGACTGGTGACATATTTTAGATACTGAAGGAGAGCACTCTGTACTAGATTCTGGTCATAATTATGTAATAAAAGTAGGTGTTTAATATTTCACTAGAATTCCCTATAAGCTTTTATGCTGGAGTGGGAGCGAAAGAAAAACATAGAATGTGCCAGCTGCTTCTCTTCCCGGGCATACTGTAAAAGTCAGTTCAGGGACCGAGGTGTTATGGGAGGCTTTTTGTGGGCGATAGGCTGCCCCCTGACACTGCAATAGTCTCTCTCCACTATTATAATGCCTCCAAATTTGTCAAACGTGACTTCAGATGGTTTTATTACCTCTGGTGTTCTGCCTACCCCATACGGGATACAGGCGTGAATTTATGTATGTATGTAATTCCCTATAAATAAATTCAGTTTCATTACTTTTTAGTTTAGGTACTTGAGCCTGAGTCAATCGCGGCCCGTGACCTGGGTAGCCAACTTGACTAAGGTAGCCAACTTTTTTTTTTCTAGAAATAAAGTATCTTAGAGTTTGAAAAGAATACCAAACAGTATTTTGGAAAAATAAACAGTATTCACTTTATTTAATGTTTTAAACACATATTTTTAGAACTTCTAGCACAAATTATTAATTATAGTCTAGGAAAACAGTATTTTTTATGGCAACCATAGCTGGCACGCAGATCGCTGCCAACGCTAGTGTAACCACGCGTTGCGTAATCAACTTTCGGTTAAGTTTACTCTGTAAATAATTAATATTTATTTTTTATTATATTTTTTCTCTTCATGTATGATCTTAAACTATCACGTCCTCGAATTTCAAATGACCCACCAGCCACCCTGTATAAACGGACATCGGAGCTTTAGAAATGACCAACGTTACTCTCGTTTTACCTTTTGGATACGAAACTCGTAAAAGTCCGGAAATACTGTTCAAATCGGAACAAATATTGCCGTTGTGGTTATTTCTTCCATGCTGGACTGGGAGCAAAGGAAAAACATAGAATGTACCAGCTGCTTCTCGTCCCGGGCATACTGTAAAAGTCTATAGAGGTTTTATCGGAGGTTATTTTGTGGGCGAATGGCTGACCGCCTCTGACTGAGTCTCTCTCCACCTTCATAATCAAAGTTTGACAAACGTGCCATCAGATGGACTTATAGCCTCTGGTGTTCTGCCTACATCTTAAGGGATACCGGCATGAAGTTATATATGTATGTATGGCATATTTGGGATCAGACTGTATGAAATAAGGTCTCTGGCTTGGCGTAGGTGCCTTGAAGGTGTCCTAACAGTAATCGGCAGTCGTTTGGATTAGTCACCGTGAACCAAGAAAGAGGTGTAACAGTTTTGATTTGTATCATACAGTATCTGACCTGTCAAACTACTTTTTGTTAGGTATGAAAATGTATAAAGATGATATTTTTATTGAAATGCTGCCTGTTTATATCTAAACTATTAGTGCAGACTTGATTTAATTTCTTAGAAACGATATCGGGATTTTCATTTCAAGTGGATGATACTAGTAGTCTATTGAGTAACTTGAGATGGTAAAATATTAAAATCCTTGCTGCGGTTTCTAATATAAGTAAATGCTTTGAAATTAACCGAAAATGAGCTATTATTAAGCTATTGCATAGCTTCTTACGTACCGAAAAAATTCTAACACCCCCCACTCCGACCGGCACAGGGGTGATACTTTGATTTCATAACTTTACATGTGGGCTTTAATAAACAATCAGCGCCATCGACTAGGAACTTGTGGAACTTCATATTAGATCAAACATTACTGCATTAATAAAATAAATAAATAATTATAATTGCATAAGTTGATAAAAAATGCTATGCAATAGTTTTACCGCGGCAGTCTCCAAGTGCCACGCGTCTTTTTTTATTTGCACTGTAGGTATGTTGTTTTAATATATATGATGAGTTGTCAAAAATCTGACAGGTCAGCTCTGAACACTACTCTTTACTACATTGCTGACCCAACAGTCACTCTTATCAATGAATTTCGCTCCCTTATCTCGTCAATTCCCAAACCTATCCTTATCCTTGGAGACTTTAATTGCCATTTGTCTGTCAATATACTATTTCTGTGTAAACATGTATAAATCTATGATATAAATATTATTGTTTTAGGTAAATCAACGTCCGGTCTGCGTCGCGCACCACTTGTAGTGTTAATTCCATTGTGTCCTTAACTCTTAGTACCGTGTCTATCCCATCATATGATACTGGCAGTAATAGCTTGTCGCCTCATATCGACGGCTGGTTGCAAAACTGTGAAGAATTGAATTGAATTGAACAAGGTTCAAAATAGAAGTTGTCAGAGCGATCTGTTAGCGAAACTCATTCGAATTATTATCATCTATGAGTCTGCAAGCGGCAATCAAACTTAAGGTGGTACCTACAGCACTATTCTATGGGGCCATGTGGCTAGTTTAAGTCAACCCTATACGGATAATATCGCTCTGAAATGCGTCTTAACAACTCCATTCTAACATCGACCTTGCAATGTGTTTCATGGTTTGTTGAACAATACGACTCTAGAATAAATTATCCATTTAGAATTATTATGAGGAAAAAATTATAATGATAAACCTTACTGGTTTTTAATTGATTGCACCATTTTTATTCTTAATTTACCTCCTGTGGTAATTACGGCATATACAGGGTTAATTTTAATTAACGCAACACCTTTTGCGGGCAGCCTCTCCACATCAATCCCAACTCTCAACATCAATTTACAAATTAAATAAAACACTTTTTCACTTTTCAACCTTCCATGCTGGACTGGGAGCGAAAGAAAAACATAGAATGTGCCAGCTGCTTCTCTTCCCGGGCATACTGTAAAAGCCAGTTAAGGGACGGAGGTTTTATTGACGTTTTTGTGGGCGATAGGCTGACCCCCTATCACTGCAAGTCTCTCTCCATCATTGTAATACCCCCAAATTTGTCAAACGTGACATCAGATGGTTTTGTGGCCTCTGTTGTTCTGCCCACAAAGCAGATACATAGTAGAGCTGCTGTAAGCAAAGTTGCACAGCTTCAATTTGGGTTGTCCTGACGTCACAGCCTTTAGTGCAAGCTATTCCTCGCTAGAGGCACTGGCGTCAGTTCGTCGCTGACTTCTGTGAAGTATGCACACGCGTAGATATTAAAAAAAATTAAATCCTCCATTTGTTTCTCGATGTAAAATTTAGTTTTCTATACTTTTATAAAGGAATAACATTGACAATCCAAATAAAATTAACTTACCATGAAGATAATTTCATTCATAATTATTTTTTACAAATTGTTTGTTTTCCAATTATTTGTGTCCAAAATTTCAGATTGTTATTTGTTGCCCAGGTGATTTTATGCCGCGAAAAAAGGTTGCGTTATCTGCCGTCAAGTAGAAATACTTTTATTTCGCGGTTTTTTCTGACAGATTTGGAACGTATGAAATTTCGTTAAAAAACTAGAGCCACCTAGTAAAGTATAGCTGAACTTTTTTGATGATCATACAAAATATACATACATACAGGTGCTGGCCAGACGTCTATACTAAAATGAAACGTGTTATTTCGTGCCACTGCTTCTCAATAGATCGACTTTTCGAGGTGGTAGATTCATAAAATGATTTAAATTATTTCAAGTTTCTTCCATGCTGGACTGGGAGCAAAGAAAAAACACAGAATGTGCTAGCTGCTTCTCTTCCGTGCATACTGTAAAAGTCAGTAAGGGATAAGTTTTGTTGTTTTGTTTTGTGGGCGATGGCGATAGTGGCGATGTATATATTATTTCAAGTGTATGTATGTATTGTATTCTTTGATTACGGCCATTTGAATTGCGCGCTCTAATTGTCTCGGAATCTGTATTTTAATTGAGTTCAATTGGAATATACTTGGATTCATGTATTATTTAACTAGCTGTTGAGGTTACCATTTCTATGAAAAAAGCGCCATACATACGTCAACATCTTCATGTACCTACTTTCATGTTCCTTTTTTTAAATTGTGTGTAGGTACATATTTTTTTTTATGACTTACGTGAACTAGCATTTTCAATCTTTAATAAATAAAACTGTTCCGTTACTGACTGAGTGACTGATAGACAACGTACAGTAAGGAAGGAATTCCCGAAATTCCCGCGGAAACTGGAAATATTGGACTTTTTAGTTTGTATAAAGAATCTTATCTTTAAGTGCACGGATGTTAAACTTGGTATAAAGGTTCTTTTAATGGTTTCTGAAATTCCCACAAGAAGGGTAGTTAAGCGCACACGAAGTTGCGGGAAAAGGCTAGTAGACAATAAAAGCACATAGTTACAAAGTTGATCGGAATTAAAGTTTTAACCGACATCACAGTACAATATACATATACAGGGTTGATTTGTAGTCAACGTCCAAATTTTTTTTACGTAATAAGAATCATTTATAGAAACTATTTTTGTAAAAAAGGTAGTATTTTTTACAAAGAAATTAATATTATTCGCTAATATACTAAGGACAGCATGGTCACTCTAAATTATAAATGAATACCATTAAAAAAGACGACTACGCGCTACTACCAATAATTTTGTAGTACTACGTCGTAGTATTATCAATGAAATGCCGCGTCGTAGTAGCTGTGTTCATCAACAGCGACTATTTGTAAAACAGTTTGCGGTACCATATCTTTTTTTTTTTTGTACTGAGCGTTACTAAAATAAATATGCTAATAATAATAATAATAAAGTCAGCCCGTAAACACAGTTATAACCGGCTAGTGCCGAGAATAAATAAAAAATGTAAAAAAATAATAATAATAATAAAATACTTTCATACTGTATACTTTTATATCAGATCAAAGAAAATAACCTTTAAATTTGACCGGTGACTACAAAACAACCCCGTATATAGTAATTAAACTCGGCCGCATCTTTGAAATAAATTCCTACAGCACCGCCGCGGTCCGTTCACATGTGATAAGGCTGCCCGCCTTCAGCGTTTAAATTCAATTTGCGTACTTTGTGTTTACTTCCATTTTGTTTTGTGACTGCAAATATACTTTCTTTGTATAAAAAATAAAAACTTTGTAAATTGAATAGGAAGTGTTAAACAAAAATACGTTTTGTGTCAAAAAAACCATGTTTACGTTTGAACAACAAATCGGTCTTATAAATTAGCGACCAAAAAATACTTGCGCATCGATTGAGATCCATGAAAAGATGTATTATTACATTTTAAACTATAAACAATCCGCATATTAACGTAAAGCTCAATCAACAATTGATCCGGTATGTAGACACTCGCGACTGGCCGCATGCCGAGATCGAGCCGCGTAGGTATAGCTCGCGTTTCGTCCGTTTGTATGAGGTTGAATTACTGTGGATATCTGTACTGTACCGACACCTCCTGGCCGGTAGCCAAACAGCTGACCACTCAACCAATGACACGCACTAAACGATTACGTTAGTTCAATTAGCAATCAACACTTCAATATATCTCTAAATAGAGATACCTACTCATTTCTGTGAACTAAAATAAAATGTTTGTTGTTTATTAACACCATCATCACATGGGTTTGGGCGTTTATCTATAGGTATATAGTGTGGCGAATTTAAAAAAGTCCCATCATGGTAACCCCGACTATTCAATTCAATTCAAATCATTTATTTCAATCAATTAACAGATCATTGGTACATACAGGTTATTATCAGGATAGATACAATAAAAAAATAGTAATAATGAGAACATAAGAATTATCAATCAAATTACAAATTGAATGTTAGTATGAAAAATGTCAATATTAAATAATTAAGAATACAAAAAAATTAAAAAAAAATTAGAATGATAATATTTTAGAATGTCAAAGATGGGAAAAGCATTAATTACTGTATTAAATTTAAATTTACATCTTCAACGTACGACACATATAGATTAAACAAACAAACATGATACTTGAATATTTTTTTTATAAAATTAACGTAAAAAATAACAATATTGGTAATGTCCTACTTTTTGCTGTACAGTATTAGGTCCTAACAGATGAAATTGGTGTTTTGTCGTACTGGCCACTTTAATCTCAAATATCTCTTCTTGGGTTTAGAATTCCAAATTCAAATTTATACAGCTATTTACTCATCAATTTGTGTCTCGAGAACTGTATTTCTTTTGGTTTTTTCTTTGCGTCATTGAGTTTACAAAATGGAAAATTTAAAATTTCGCGTTATTTACGAATATGAGTTCTAGTGAAAAATTAAGTACCCACTTTTATTACATAATTATGACCAGAATCGAGTATAGAGTGCTCTCCTTTAGTATCTAAAATTTGTTACCAGTCACCCTATATAAAACTGTTCTATTATTTACTGAGTGACGACAGCCAGAGTACAGCCAGAACTGCTGGGCGTAGAGCGCTGAAATTTGGAACAACATTCCTGTAGGGGTGCACTGCACTAAGGAAGAAATTACCAGAATTCACACGGGAACGGGAAATACAGGACTTCTTTGACGTTGACAACCGGCTGGTGTAGCGGTAACATATATTGCCTTCTATGCCAGATGTCCTGGGTTCGAGTCCCGGCGGCGGCGGACATTTGTGTGATGAACACAGATATAAGCCGTCAAGTCATGGATGTTTATATATTTATTTAAGTTTATTCTAATAAAAAATATGTATTTATTCAATATGTATATCAGTTATGTAGTATCCTTAACACAAGTTCTTTAAGAAACTTAATTTGGGCTAGATACTGTTGTGTGAGTGTCAGAAATATTTATTATTATTATTATTTATTATTATTCTTTGCTTATAATAAGTTTCATTCGGCGATGCGTCAGTATTAATGACGTCCATGACGCCCACAAACCACTTAAAGTTACATCTCTCAATTACTTATTTGATAGCTTTCATAACATAGAAACTGGTCAAGTTTCGGCCTTGCAAAATAAGGGTTCCGTAAGTTTAATACCTACCGATTTTGGTCTGGCAGCGAAAGATAAACATAGAATGTGCCTGCTGCTTCTCTTCCCGACCATACTGTAAAAGTCAGTTAAGGTTTTGTTGGCGTTTTTGCGGGCGAAAGGCTGACTCCTAGTCACTGCAATAGTCTCTCTTCATCATTATTATACCTCCAAAGTCAAATGTGACATCAGATGGTTTTAAACCCTCTGGTGTTTTGCCTGCGTGAATGTTACGGATTTTATTTTTAATGTGTAGTGTGTTGCTTCCATGCTGAACTGGGAACGAAAGAAAACATAGAATGTGCCAGCTGCTTCTCATCCCGGGCATACTGAAAAAGCCAGTTGAGGGACCGAGGTGTTATGGGAGGCTTTTTTGTGGGCTATAGGCTGACTCCCTGTCACTGCAATAGTCTCTCTACAATATTATAATGCCTCCAAATTTGTCAAACGTGACATCAGATGGTTTTATTACCTCTGGTGTTCTGCCTACCCCATACGGGATGCAGGCGTGAAGTTATGTAATGTATGTATGTATGTGTAGTGTGTACCGTCTAACATCTTGCCCAACGTCGTAATCATGATAGGAAGTAAGTAGCTACCAGGTTTTGAGGAGCGAGATTCAAAATATGCGGCATAAACGAAAGATTAGCAACCGTTTCTTTTAAGTAAGTAGGTAATAGCCGCGACTTAATATAAATAAAAATAAAATCCCCAGGCAATCACACCGACTACATGGCCTCAATCAAAGTAAGCGAAGCTTGTGTTATGAGATACCATGTAGCGAACTAGGGGGGAACCTAGAATATTAATACATGACTAATAAAATTATAATAATAATAAAATATATTTCCAAAAACCATATTAAATTTACAATACTTATCTATAAACTTCGCACTATGCACAGCCTGTATCGCGAGGTTCATACCTATTTTCACATTACTGAGGAATGTTTCCAATTGAATGCCTATCTTTTAAGCTAAAATAAGCATTTCAATATAACATACATAAGATTACATATTACTTAGATACAATTTTATTTTATTTTGTCTTTTACGGTACGGAACCCTAGAGAGGTTAAATTTTTGTTACTACCTACAAAAACAACTACTTACCAATCGGATAGCGTATTGACTTGTAAGGGTAGGGCGATATTTACAGCTTCTATTTTCCGTCTATTAATTGCGA
Source organism: Stenoptilia bipunctidactyla (assembly GCA_944452665.1). Taxonomy (NCBI): domain Eukaryota; kingdom Metazoa; phylum Arthropoda; class Insecta; order Lepidoptera; family Pterophoridae; genus Stenoptilia; species Stenoptilia bipunctidactyla. Next base: position 1,322,043 of record OX101750.1, on the reverse strand, counting down.
AATGTCACGAAACAGGGCTAAATTAAAGGTCGAGGTTGTTAGGGTGGGTTTAGGAGAGGTGACTTTATAGTTTTTATTATTTATTATACCTATACCTAGTTGTTGTCGGAAGGAGCGCCTTGGGCCGATTGATTTGGCGACATTCTTAAAAAGGGCCTAGTTAAAAGTAACCGGCGATCATGTATGAAAGTCCGGAGGGTGAAAATATTAATGAATGTGGAGGAAGCGAAAGAGGTATGTCTGGGTCGTAACAAATGAGTGTTCCCTTGTCTCTGCCTACCCCAAGGAGAGACAGGCGTATATAACCATAGTTATATGGGTGTTTCTCTGCTATTTGGAAAATAGCCCATACAAGACTGTCGCTAAGCAAATTTAATTAAATTATGAGAATTTTTGTTCATAAAATGAAGGACAATATATCAAAATATATCTTTTGAAAAGCCAATTGATTTTCGTCCTGGTTTTGGAGTTACAGACGATTAACAAAAAAACATGACATTACTACTGTTTTAACGAAACAAATGTGACTACATACTTAATAATCAAATACCTTAAACAAATACTAAAACTACAAGGTACTAAAAAACCGACACACTTATCACGGACGCCAACTATGGGGCTTAGGGTGCTACCAGACCGACATCGATCGGTTTTTTCAACCGACTTCCAAAACAAGGAGGAGGTTCTCAATTCGTCTGTATGTTTTTTTGTGTCTTTGTTACACGATATTTCAGACAATTATAATTAGATTTTAAAAATTGTTGTTTCATATGATAGAGGATACTTCATAGTTGGTCCCATTTAAAATTCCTCGAAATCGGTTGGGTACTTCATTGAAAATTTCAAAGTTTTGAAAAATTATGTATGATTTCGGAGAATGTTTACGTTGATGACATTCTCAACTCACGTTTTGGCGTGAAGTCGGTTTTTTTAACGCTCTGCATTCGTTCATTATTTCTGATTGGATCTGATCGAATTGGTCTAGTAAAAACTATGGATCATAGTCTACTTAACCATTCGACGAGCGATTGATTGTTGTGATAACTCCCTTATAAATAAGCGCAAATTCGCTGAGCGGGTAATGGAGATGGCTGTGCTCTGAGTTTCCTTGCGAATCGGAAGTAAAAAGATTCGCAGGCGAACCAGTCACCAACATAGCAAGAATAGCAAAGCTGAAGTGGCAATGGACAGGGCACATAGCTCGCAGAATGGATGGCCGTAGCCGTAAGTTTAATTAGCGATGCGCTAATTAAAATTAACCCCGTATTTATGCTATATTGACTTTTGCTAGAAATAAGTCCTTGAAAAAAAAGATGGTAATTTTTTCAAAACTTAACTTTCAACTTATTCAAAACACGAAATTAGATATCCAACTATTAAATGAATTTATGAGCACATGTAGGCAACGTTTACACATCTATACTAATGTATAAAACTGAAGAATTTGTTTTTTTGTTTGTTTGTTTGAACGCGCTAATCTCAGAAACTACAAGTGGGATTTGAAATTTTTTTTTTCAAATCCCACTTGTAGTTTCTGAGAATTTTTTTTTTGCATTTGATAGCCCAACTCTTGAGGAAGGTTATAGGCTATATTTTATCCCGAAATTCCCACGGGGTCAAAAGTTACGCGGGTAAAACCGCGCGCGGTGGCTAATCTATACTAATATTATCAAGAGGAAACCTTTGTATTTTTGTATGTTTGTGTTGAATAGGCTCAAAAACTACTGGACCGATTTCAAAATTTCTTTTACCATTACTTAGAGGGATTCTTCCGAATCCATATAGGCTTCTTTTTATCCCGAAAATCCCGGGAATCGAAATTGCGTGGGTAAAAACGCGCGCGGTGGCTAGTATTTAATAAAGTGAATTCTTCTAGTATAGCGACCACTTTGGCGATGGAGTAAACCTATCTGCCTCAGACGCCAGTGGTTGCAAGTTCGATTTCCGCACGGAACAAGAAAAATAAAATGTTCCGGGTCTGGGCGTTTATATGTATTTTATATTCTTGGTTCCCCCTAGTTCGCTACATGGTATCTCATAACACAAGCTTTGCTTGCTTTGACGCCAGGTAGTTGGTGTAATTGTCTGGAGATTTAATTATTTAAAAAAGAAATTAAAAAAATAGCAATAACTTTGCCTCCCATGTTAGAGGTCCAGGGTTCGAATCCTAATTGGGTTGGATATTAGTGTGGTGAACATAGATACGAGAAGGAGCCGTTGCGTCGTGAATGTTTGTTATGTTTTTTTCTATTACTTATAATTACCTAAATTTGATTTTTAGATAGGTAAAAGAGTGAATATCTACAATTTTGTTCTTTATTTTGGATTCAAGTATAAAATATTCCATGCTGGACTGGGAGCGAAAGAATAACATAGAATGTACCAGCTGCTTCTCTTCCCGGGCATACTGTAAAAGTCAGTTAGGGACAGAGGTTTTATTGGCATGTGGGCGATAGGTCAGCCCTGTCACTGCAATAGCCTCTCTTCATCATTATAATACCTCATTTGCCAAACGTGACATCAGACGTTCTTATAACCACTGGTGTTCTGCCTACCCCATAAGGGATACAGGCGTGAAGTTATGTATGTATGTATGTAAGTATAAAATAATCATTTATAAAGAACAACTCAACAGTAACTACTAACCTTCACAAAAAAATCCAATCACATAACACCACCGAAACCGCTTCCACAAAAACAAAACACAACACTTCCTCTATGTACTTCAAACAAAATAACTAAGTATTCAAATGCGTATCACATCACAAAATATACAACCTGATTCAAACAAAACATCCTAGTCAGAATGCATAACACAAACAAATGAAGAAGAAGCACTGAGCTAAAATACCGCGTAAAACAAAACGTCAATTTTTTTTTCTTTTGTTATTTCTGGCCTGGCCTGGCAGCCGGTGTGATTCCTGAACGAATGATTTCGCGCGGAACGCTAGCAGGGCACTACCGCGTCATTTGGTTAGGTCGCCTTGGTTTGAAAGTAAAGCTGTATTTACATGGCAGAGGGCGCGAAATGTTTAGGTTATTGGTTTAGATGTTTATTTATTATAGTAAGAGTTTCGTTTTCTTTTTACTAATTAATCGAATACGTACCTTTTGAAAAATATGAAAAACTATTTAGCAATTAATGTTTGCAATTCATGAACAAAGTTAATTATTAAGGTATAAGTAAATGTCCCTATTTTCCTACTCGATCAAAAACTACGCGGTTAAAAACCAAGCGAAATTTTTTAAACGCGATAGATTGGGAACCACTAAACTGATTTTATACGGTTATGAACGAAGTAATTCATGCGGATTGTATGATGGTATTAGTCATCTAAGATTTATGTGAAATGCATATAATATGACGATCATTGTCATCCCTTTGATGTAAGAAAGAAGATTTATCAAAAGTTATCGTTTAAAATGGGAATCAAAAAACTCAAACACTAAGGCTGTATTGTTAGTTTCTCCTTACAATCTGCCTGCGTCTGTTTTTCCTGACCACTACAGTCCTAAAACTTTTAAGTGCCGAGTGAATAGGTTTCTCGTGGATGGACGTGTAACATCATAGTCTTCATGCGCACTTTCCATCAGGTGGCATGGAAGACAAACGTCCTATCCTTACAAAAATATCACTAAGACGTAAGGGGCATCGAATCTCACAAAAGCGTTAATGTTTATCTATACGTTACATCAACCAGTGCAAACTGAGCACGGTAGCATGGCGCTATAATATCATGACTAGAACCTATATTCCTTTTCATGAAAAAAGTCCCGTGATTTAAGCGATAATACACTCTATGTGTTTGACATAAGAGCAATGCACGGGACATCTTTTATGAAAACGAGTCTACTTATGACGGCGGACGCAAAGATTCTGACTAACAATGTGATAGATTTATTAAAATAATAAATGAGTTTTTAGAAAAACTGTGCCCACCCCTATGATGTAAGAATGAAGGTTAATCAATAAGCCTTTAGAATTATGTTGTTTTGCAGAATTTACTAAGAGATGTTTGGTAAAACCATAAATATTTAACATCTCTAAGTAAATTCTGTAAATAAACCAAATTCAAGTCCATAAACTTGGCAGTTTCTCAAAGAAACTTTATTTCTAAATGTACCGGGTTCCGATTTGACTGAAGCTGTCCCCTCGGAAAAAAGAAAGTTATTAGTTATTATACTTTTCATCAACCAGTGTAAACCCTGCACTATCGCAGCATTACACTAGAACTCCATGACTAGGTAGGTGCTTCCGACAGGGCGACGATGATTCAGAACGCAATAGATACATAACTTGATATTCGTAAACTCTTTCCTATACTTTATATATTAAGACGAAATTAGAACCAAACACCTCTCAGTAAATTCTGCAAATAAGTAAAAATTTAATAATGTTTTTAAGTTTTTGCATTTAAAATGCTCAATTATAAATGCAAAAACTTAGTAAGTAAAAAGTAAAAGTAAAATTTTAGCCCATAAAGTTGGCATTTGGTCAAAGTTACCTTATTCCTAAAGGTACTGGCTTACGATTGGACTGAAGCTGAACAATAAAAAAAATAAAGATACATATTTATACTTTAAATCAACCAGTGTAAACCCAGCACTATCGTAACATTACGCTAAAATTCCATGACTAGGTAGGTACATCCGACGAGCGACGACCGTTATGACTCAGAATGCAATAGATAGTAACTTTGTTTTCGACATCCGAACTAAATATGGATGAAAAAGTATCATCACGCTACTCTAAGTTTCATTCATGATATTTTTACTCGCTAATAGGCTAATAATGTCCATTATTAATAAACCATAACATTATAATTATAAGACCTTGTTGTATCTTTTACACAAAAATTATCATTTGTATAAATAATTGAGGATCAAACGAACTTCTAAAGTGAAGTTCGATCCTAATTATGTGAACAGCTTCTTTCGAAGCGATTGAGGTTTACTTTATGTAGTAGCGCCACCTACTGCTAGCCTTTGCACGGATTTTAGAGTCTATGATAAGGGTTCTTTTCTTTTTTTTTTTTTAACAACTGTCACGTTTCGCTCCCTATGTCAGCATCCAGTCTACAGAACTCATTTTGTTTAAAGTCAATCTGTCTTATTCCTGTTTGTTCATTTCACTATATTGGGGTTGGGTAAAATACAAATATAAATTGAAATTACTCCATGTTGAAACATATTCATATTATGCTTATTTCAAAGCATAATAACGGGTGGGTTTATATTAAATCGCTTCGAAAGAAGCTGTTCACATAATTAGGATCGAACTTCACTTTAGAAGTTCGTTTGATCCTCAATTATATTTCACAGCTTCTTTCTTTGCGATTGAGGTTTACTTTATGTAGGATGTTTAAAGATTAGTTATAGTGAAATGAATTGGCAGAGTAGTAAGGTAAAACTCTTCAATAGTAAATAAACATACTTATTGAAAACAATTCAACAATGATTAGGCAAATTATTTTTCGTTACAAAGTTTGTTATAATTTCTAGCAAGGACTGAGGAAGAATCCGACCATCCTGCAGTCTTTTTGATAGGTCAATAGAAACTCCTAAATAAATAGCTCTTGATGTAGCAGCATGTCATGTACTATGTGCACTAAAAATATTTTCATCAATACCACTGAGAGTTAAAGTGTTTTTAACCCAGTGACTTAAAGTTTGGAAACCTATATGTTTCTTAAAACTAATAAACAAATTATCAGGTTTCCTTAAATTTTCGTTTTATTTATATACCTACATCTGTAAGGTTTTTGCTGGACAAATTTCTGGACGAATATTAAAAAACGGAAACTTTACCAAGGTCTGTTTACTATTAAATTTAGAGGTTTTTATAAACCCTTTTATAAGTACCTTTTTTAGTTATTAAAATATTTTTAATCTTTGTCACGGATAAAATTTGAACACGATGTTCCGTTACAAGAGCTATTAGTGTAACTGTTTTCTTGGAAAAGAGTCTTTAAGTCAAGGTCTTCATTAGGAAATTTTGTAGGTAAGTAGCTCAATACAACTGCTGGATCCCAGGTATGATCATACTTGATGTGGTTGGTCTTCACATAACGACTCCTTTCATGAAACTTTTTAACCTGTCATATTGGGAATTTATGTTTAATATTAATGATAATGCAGATCTATAGCTATTAATAGTACCGTACTTAGCACCTTTTTCGAAAATTTCAGTTAGAAAATGAACAATTATTGGTTTAGAAGTTTGAGTAAAACTAAAATTATTATTTTTGCAATATTCAATCCACGCCTTGATACCTCCTTCACACTGTCTCGGTAAGAATTATCCAACAAAGATGCCAACATAATTTCAACGGACTTTGAAGACAGTGATCTTTTTACTAACGCTTTCTGAACAATTTCGCGGCAACCAAGGTTAATGTTTAATGAAGGTTGAGCGCAGATCTGAAAGGAGATTTCAGCGAATTAGTATTTAGTAAATACAATCACAACACAACCTTTTAAACAATGGCAACCATAGTTGCGTGGGCCAGTATGGTACTACCACAATACCCACAGACTTTTCACTAACAATTTTCTGAAGAGTTTTTGCATCTGGGTCATTTTTCCAGGTTACATAAATAGGACATTATAAGTTGCATCTGTTTGCAAAAAGATCAACCGATAGTATTCCAAACCTATTTGTTATATTATTAAAGGTATAGTCACTTAGATCCCATTCAGTGTCATTAAACTGTTTTCGTGACAAACTCTCAGCTTCTGTATTATCTTTTGAAGTAATATAAGATGTAAAGATATTGATCTTACGCATTCCACGCTATTTCCATTGGTCTCGGGTAATATGATCCATATGTGAAAACTGAACACTACCCATTCTATTTATACAGGTAATGGTAATATCTATTCTTAACAATATATCACAATCGTAACTACCATAATTATGCGAATGTTTTAAGTCCGAAAAAACTGCTTTTAATTCCAGAGTATTAATGTGTAGCGACGACTCGCTTTCCTTCCAATGACCCGCTGCCTCTTTTCCATCACAAAACCCGCCCTAGCCAGTATATGATGCGTCAGGATAGATAGTTTTAGTGTATTGGCCTGTTCTAAGAGGAGAAAAGCCCTCTTCTAGATAATTTAACCACCAAGTAAAATCATCTTTATTATATCTGGGTAAATTCACTACCTGATCATAAGTAGGATTTTTATTTGGTGACAATATTTTAAATTGCTCGAATAACTTTGTGTATTATTTTTTCTATTTTAAGAACTTTTTTTTTTTTTTTTTTCTGTGGGTAGTTTTAAAATAATTTTCTCTGAATCAAAAATAAACCCAAGGAATTTACATTGTGTTCTAGGAACAAAGCAACCTTTTTTCGTATGCATTATGAAACCTAAATTTATTAAAATATGTTTTGTAATTCTCATTACAATCATCACAATCTTTGCCAATGTAAAATATATTATCTAGATATATTATGGATGAAAAAATTATCCCGACGTAAAAATTCCATGACTGGTTTTAATATTTTAGTAAATACTTATATAAAGAGCGGTGCATAAGTCAAACGTTTAATATTTGAATTCATATAAAACGTTGTTATATTCAAATCGAAGGTACTTTCGGAAAGACTTATCAACATTGATGAAAAAATAACATGTAGCATTGTTTTGTTAACTTATCAGCGGTTCTGTAATCTTCCATTTTGAAGTGTTTTGTAGTAAATTAATTCAAAGATTTTAAATTATGTATGAAGCGATTTTCACCGTATAGCTTGAGCACAAGAAAAAATTTGTGATAAAATTTACCTGGCTCATGAGAACATACGAATATAGCATTTATTTTTAATAGTTTATCCAACGCTAAAATATAATCTTTATGGCCATGTATTGACCTTGGGTAAACACAAGAGCTACTTTGTTTAGCGGGCAGATATTTAAAAGGTCTTTAGTAACCAGCTATTCACGATAATATTAATGGATCACTCGTTATCTAAGCCCATTTTTGATGAAAATATCGTAAACGTCCATCGCACTGCACCTGGTGGTTTATTTCCGCTGGTTGCTAATGTTCCACGACCGTTCGTGGTAGGTCCTACGTGGCGGGTACGTGTAGCTCTGCTGTGGAGCTCGAGCCGGCAGCTGTGGCTGCGGAGATGACGTCGTCGTTTTTTGCAATTTGCAGCGTTTCAGCAACATCTCCTCCCAATAGATAATCATCGCAACTTGTATTGGTCAGCGTGTCACGCAGGCATACGTTTATGGAACTCATTATTATGTTACGATGAGTTTTAGTTTCCCTATTCTGGCTATCGCGACAAGCGTAACTCAGCAGTTTTAAAAGTTTTTGCTTCAAAGTTTCATTGAAAATGATTACCATCGCTTGCGATAAAGCTGCCAAGGCGATTCCAATTTGCCCTTTTTTTTTTTTTTTTGTTGATGTATAGAATCTCGTTTGGTAAGAGTTTCAGCCAATGCTGCTTTTGCTTCTAAATTTAATAAAGGGAGCAAGTAAATATTTGCAAATTGCGGGTACAAGATAGTCCTCAACAGGCTTATCTTTAGATTCTTTAGATCTTCAGCCGACAACTGCTGGTTTTTAGACCTCTTCCGGGACATTAATCGTATCAAAAAAAAAAAGGCTGATAATGACGGAGGTAGCTCGGGCACTTCAAATCTTGGATTCGGCGTGCAAGATCGTCTCCACCGCAAATCAGATTAATCGCCAACGGCGATATTATCTGGTAACTGACTAATCAAAAGAATTAATTATATGCATCGAAACTCGATGACTACACGCACATACCATGTGGGTAGTTTTGTGTCAACGACATTTTTTCTAATATTTATTAAAATTATATTAGAGATTCTCCACCGTACATCAGATTAATCGCCAACGGCGATATTATTATCGAGTAACGGACTAAATAGGAGAATTAATTGTATGCATCGAACCTCGATGACTACACGCACATACAATGTGGGTAGTTTTTGTGTCAACGACATTTTTTCTAATATTTACTAAAATTATATTAGAGATTCTCCACCGTACATCAGATTAATCGCCAACGACGATATTATTATCGAGTAACGGACTAAATAGGAGAATTAATTGTATGCATCGAACCTCGATGACTACACGCACATACAATGTGGGTAGTTTTTGTGTCAACGACATTTTTTCTAATATTTATTAAAATTATATTAGAGATTCTCCACCGTACATCAGATTAATCGCCAATGACGATATTATTATCGAGTAACGGACTAAATAGGAGAATTAATTGTATGCATCGAACCTCGATGACTACACGCACATACAATGTGGGTAGTTTTTGTGTCAACGACATTTTTTCTAATAAGTCCCAACACCGTTGGGTTCTTCGGAATTTGTAATTTGATGTCTCAACCTCCTCGAATTATTTTCTTGAGAATTTTCTCTTCCTTCGATGCACAATTTTTACCATTTAAACTTTTAAAATTTAACTAGCTAATTAATATATTTTAGTCGACGTGCGCAGGCTACAGCACGGAAACGCAGAATGAGTTCTGTAGACTGGATGCTGACATAGGGAGCGAAACGTGACAGTTGTTAAAAAAAAAAAAAGAAAAGAACCCTTATCATAGACTCTAAAATCCGTGCAAAGGCTAGCAGTAGGTGGCGCTACTACATAAAGTAAACCTCAATCGCAAAGAAAGAAGCTGTGAAATATAATAATTCGTTTTTGCGTCTTATATATATTTTTTACTTATTTTATATATGTTGGCTTTTATTTAATTATTTATATCAAATATTAATATTTAATTAAATTATTAATATTTGTAACAATCCTTTATATTCATATTTGTTATATTTTGTCGTATGTAATTATTGACTCAAAACAAGGGTGTCTATATCCTGTTGTGGAATACTGTCCCAAGTCCTGCTAAGATGCAAGGAAAGGTGGTGTTCATGCTCAATATTTTTTGAACTGGCTGGGACTTGATCCCAAGACGTCTCATGCTACAGCAATATTTAATTAAATTATTAATATTTGTAACAATCCTTTATATTCATATTTGTTATATGTATTTTGTCGTATGTAATTATTGTCTATAGGTATTCTATCAATCAATTCAAATGTTCTGCCCTATTATTATTGTAAGTTTGTGATAGATTTCCTTTGCCCCGGGTTGCCTGGAAGAAATCGCTTTAAGCGATAAGGCCGGCCACATTGTCGTTGACAATATTGTTAAAATGTTTATTATTTAAGTTCTGTGGCAATAAAGAATATTTATTATTATTATATTTGTGTTTTGAACTTACACTCTCGAGTTTTTTTCGTTCTCGGTTCTCTCGTGAGTTTCACGGGCTACGCCAAGTGAAAATCATTGTTTGGGTCAAAGGTGGGATCGTCCTGTAGGAATTTTCGTACAATTCGGCACGTATTCAAAATGGCTGCTTTTTGCATTGTGATATATATATATTTTGGGGTAAATTTATAATGTTAATGGAGTTGAATAAACTTTAAGGTAGAACACCTGTACAATATAAGCTTGGTTCATTTTCCAAATCCGGGTGATTTCTTCTTTTTATTATTATTAATGTATCGTTAGATTAACTTTTTCATACAAAACTTATAAGTATACAACGTTGATACAAGCGAGAGGCATTAAATGACACCACATATACTGTTAAGTTAACCCACAGCAACTATTACAATTATTTTTACACAAGTTCTTTTCTTTAATTTATATTTTGTATGCTGGCTTAATTTGACAGATTAATTTATTTTGATTAACTGTATATTTATTTGATCGCCTTCGGCTTTCTATGTATGAGATGTTTTAGTATTAATTTATTGCTTTGTGTTTATTGTCTTCTTATTTTGATTTATATATTTAGATTTTTTTATTTTAATAATTCTGTTCAGCCCAAGCCTTTAAACTTTTTTTTTAAACAAATGCTGTCTTATGTTCTTCATATTTTTTTGTAATATTTTATAATGATTGTTGAATGCGCATGTATTGGGTTATAATTTAGAAATGAAACTATTATTACTTATATTACTTTACATAAATTTATTATAATTGTAATCTGTTTTGTGCATATACAAATAAATAAACAAGTACCTATATGAAACAACTTTTTTCAAAGAACTTAAAAAGCTTAATAATTAAGTTCAAATGTAAACAAACATCCTTTGTAAAGATTTGGACTGACTTTTTGACATTTTGGGGTGAATGATAACTAACGATACAGTGATCGGGAAGATACAAGGTGTTTAAATACTAACATAAACTTCCAGAGGTTTTAGAGGCGTTTTTGTGGGCGATAGGCTGACCCCCTGTCACTACAATAGTCTCTTTCCATCTTTATAATACCTCCAAATTTGTCTTGTAACCCCTGGTGTTCTTCCTACCCCATAAGGGATACAGGCGTGACGTTATGTATGTATGCATGTATAACATAAAACTAAAAAAAATTCAGCTATTGCTTATTTTGATCTGATTTTTATTGTGTAGCCTGATAATGATACACAAAATATGTGGTTTCATTTAATGCCTCTCACTTGTATCAACGTTGTATGATATAGGTATGATATGTGTTTAAATCGGACTGCGTAGCGCAGTGGTGGCAGAATTTGGCTGGAGCACGAGACGTCTTGGGATCAAGTCCCAGCCAGTTCAAAAAATATTGAGCATGAACACCAGCTTTTCTTGCATCTTAGCTTTTTTTAAGCTATTGCATAGCTTCTATCGCGAGCCTTGAGTGTGGGGACCGAATCCAGAAATTCCGTAACGAAAAAAACCTAACACCCCCCACTTTGACCGGCACAGCGGTGATACTTTGATTTCATAACTTTACATGCGGGCTTTAATAAACAATCAGCGCCATCTACTAGGAACCTGTGGAACTTCATATTAGATCAAACATTACTGCATTAATGAAATAAATAAATAATTATAATTGCATAAGTTGATAAAAAATGCTATGCAATAGCTTTACCGCGGCAGTCTCCGAGTGCCACACGTCTTTTTTAATTTAACTTTATCTAAAAGTTAATTATCAAATTAGATAGGCCATTAAACAAGGTCTATTTTAAAGTAAACAAAAAGGTAATGGAAGTTTAGTTCTGTAGGTTTAATTGAAATATCCTTAGACCATGTTGATGTGTGTATTAGGACTATTATAGCCTCAATACATACATACATAACATCACGCATGTATCCCTCATAGGGTAGGCAGAACACCAAAGACCAGTAAAACCATCTGATGTCAAGTTTGACAAAGAGGTATTATAACGATGGTGGGAGACTATTGCAGTGGCAGGGAGTCAGCCTATCGCCCGCAAAAACGCAAATAAAACCTCTGTCCCTTAACCGACTTTTACAGTATACCCGGGAAGAAAAGCAGCTGGCACATTCTATGTTTTTCTTTCGCTCCCAGTCCAGCATGGCAGCATAGTCTTATAGTAATAAAACGTAGCAATTGGCGTTCCCCTAAGGGTGACAGGCGTAAAGTACGGTAGGTATAATAGAAAAATACTTGTACAGGTGACTGGGTGACAAATTTTAGATACTGAAAGAGAGCACTTATTTACTTTACTTACGCCAATCAATCGCGGCATGTGACCTATCGCGCGGATCGCTGCCAACGCTAGCGTAACCATGCGTTGCGTACTGAATTCTTTAACTTTCGGTTAAGTTAACTCAGTAAATAATATATATTTCTGTTTTATTATATCTTTTCTCTTCATGTATGATCTCAAACTATCACGTCCTTGAATTTCAAAAGTGACCCACCAGTCACCCTGTATGCTGTTATATTTAAGAATTATTTTTTTAAACATCTTTTTACATTCTTCATATTTATCATCCATTGTTTATACTTGTATCCAGCTGAAGCACGGTGCTTAAAAACAGTCTTTATAAATCGATTTTTTTCATTGACCTCGTTAACAAAAAACGTGATTGTTTTGATGGTAGCTAATGTAGGTATTGTGCATTTAAACAGCCTTTAATGAACCCGAAAACTAGTCTTTTTACATACATACATATATAGGGTGTTTTTTATGAAGATCAAAATATTTCAGGAGAAGGTTAAGAATAATGGGTGGATTCAATTTATAAAAACAATTTTTTTTTTGTTAAGTAAATTTATATTTTTAAATTCTCATAAGTTAACAACATTTTGGTTTAGTCTGTTATTTAAGATTAAATAGCAAGAAATAAAAGCGTTTTTATTCAACAATTTCTATTAAGAAATACGTTAAGCATCGATTTTTCAATAGTGAGAAAAAAATTATCACTTAAAAGAATTGTAAAATTTAAATTTAAAAAAAATATAGGTAAGTACTTATACAATTTTTTTGTCATAAATTTAATCCACACATCATTTTTAACCTTCTCCTAAACTATTTTGATCTTCAAAAAATGACCCTGTATAACTTCACGCTTGTATCCCTTATGGGGTAGGCAGAACACCAGAGCCTATAAAAGCATCTTATGTCACATTTGACAAAGGAGGTATTAAAATTATGTAGAGAGACTATTGCAGTGACAGGAGGCAGTCTTTTTATTTGTGACTAATCCCAGGTTTGACCACAATCTGATTTGTTTTGTAAAACAAGGAGAGTACGCTGTCTTCCATGACACCTGATAATAAGTGATAGTGATAATCAACGAATGCAGAGCATTAAAAAAACAACTCCATATATTCTTTCAAAAAAATTAGTTTTTCAATGAAGTACTGAACCAATTTCGATGAAAAGTATCATAAGAATCATGTATGGGTTATTCCAGACAACAATCTATATCTGTCCTAAATTTTACCTAGATCAATCAACCGGTTTTTGCGTGAAAGAGTAACAAAATTCATACAAACAAACTTTCATGTTTATAATATTAGTAGGATTTTCATACATATACATACATACATGACCTACTTCACGCCTGTATCCCTAATGGGGTAGGCAGAACACCAGAGGGTATAAAACCATCTGATGTCACGTTTGACAATTTCGGAGGTATTATTATGATGGAGTGAGACTATTGCAGTGACAGGGGGTCAGCCTATCGCCCGCAAAAACGCCAATAAAACCTCCGTCCTTTAACCGACTTTTACAGTATGCTCGGGAAGAGAAGCAGCTGGCACATTCTATGTTTTTCTTTCGCTCCCAGTCCAGCATGGACTTAGTAGGATTGATTTTCTCTTATCTTCCTATCTATCCACCATTATAATACCTCCAAAGTCAAACGTGACACCAGATGGTCATATAGACTCTGGTGTTCTGCCTACTCCATAAGGTATACAGGTGTGAAGTTATGTATTTACGTATGTATCTTCTCTAAAAAATTATAAATTTAAATACCTACACAAAAATACTAAGAAAATTGTGTTTACAATTTACGAATAAGCAGCGATTTCTGCCAGACAATTAAAGCTTTATTTCATGGTTATTTATACCCAATCGCAGTCTTGGAACTAAGTTATACGTCAATCGTTTAAAAAAATGCTATCTATTTTCAAAATTTCATCAAGTTCCGTCCTTTTGTTTTGGAACGTTGGAGAAGTAAACATACAAACATCCTGAAATAGTGACAATTGTTTGTTTGTTACTTCCTGGAATAATGAGAAGTTGGATTTAAATTGAGATCAAGAGAATCGTAATCGTAAGGTACAGTAACGTGCATTAATCTGCAACAGAATTATGTATACCACCCAGTCTCCCGCACACATACAGTATGTCCAAGGTATCGCGCGATTGTCCAAGGTGGTATACATAATTCTGTTGAAGACTGAACACACTTCACAAAAACAAATCTTTGAAAATGTATACATATTACAAGACGTGACTGTACCTATACGTATAATTACAAGATTTTTCGTGCGGTTTTATCCGATTTCGAATCCCGCAGAAATATCGGGATCAAAAGAAGCCTGTGTGCTATTCCAGACTGTACACTATCACTACGCAAAATTCTTTCAAATGCGTTGAGCGTTGAGTTTAAGTTACTGTGACTACGCCTAGCTAAGAATTAGTACTATTTAACTAACACATCTATCCTATTCTTCCATGCTGGACTGGGAGCTAAGGAAAAAACATAGAATGTGCCAGCTGCTTCTCTTCCCAGGCATACTGTAAAAGTTAGTTAAGGGACAGAGTTTTTATTGGAGATTTTTTTTAATGGGCGATATGCGGACCCCCTATTGCTGCAATAGTCTCTCTCCATCATTATAATACCTCCCAATTTGTCTAACGTGACATCAGCTAGTCTCTTAACCTCTGGTGTTCTGCCTACGGGTTAGAGGCGTGAAGTTATTTATCTATTTAATAACGTCTCTAGTAATAGTTTCAGCACTAATTACTAGATGGCGCTACAAGTTCCAATTTAGCAGATCTCAATCTCATATTATAGGTTATTTTATTATCTGTGCTGCATTGGTCAAGTGGTTGGCTAAGGCGTGAGAGGTCCTAAGTTCGAGTCCCAGCCATGCCAGTTAAAAAACAATTGAGATATTCGAATTTTTATGTTTGAAAATGAATAAAAAAATAAAAATTAAGATAGTTTCATAATCAATGTAGGAAACAGCGATACCAGTGACTGACGATTCATTCCATATAGAATTGCTGGATTCAGATTTTGATTACAATGAATAAGAATAATTACTGTATTTTGTTGTTTTATTTTTAATTCTGATTAGTACTGGTTGCCTATCATTTTCATAATATACTTCTCAACAAAAACTAGGACAGTACCAATTTTGTTAGTTGTTACGATACTTCTATAAAAAAAACAAGTATCAAGTTTGTTTAATCTATGTCTTCTATGTAATTCGCCAGATTTTTCCAGTCTCTACTTTCACTAGCCAGATCATATACCTAAGTTATTTGTCAAGAAGACTAGTTAAGTGCCTGTGGGCACTTCTGGAACGTCACCTGCAGAATTTTTGAGCATCTGCCTACTTGGCGGCATAGTTTTACCCTGAATTAAAATATTTTTTACTTTTTTGTAATTAAACATGTAAATTAAACGAGAGGGTTGAGTAACAACTATTTAATTGACAACAGATAATAAAAAACAAAACTAAGTATAAAAAGGTTACGCACAAAAGAGTTTGGTACTATGGAGGTTGCCAACAAGTAAGTACTATTTCACTGACACATCTATGTATCCTATTGACGCATAACAGCTGTATTATTCTACTTATCAATCTACTTATAACCCGTACGACTGCGCTAACGCATATACCCATCCCGCTCGCACCTTGTCTCACGCACTCCCGCGCAACTTTGAAGTTTAATAACAGGGATTAAAGTTTATTTTACAGTGATAATAATTTGATTTATTATCTAATTAAGATACTCAGTGCTCTATTATTGTAAGAAGGGAAGGATGCATTGAACTTTTGATGTAAGGGTTCTAAGATTCGAAATAATTGCTTTTTGTCTAAGTACTAATTTTTCAACCAGCTTCCAAAAAACGAGGAGGTTCTCAATTCGTCTGTTAGTTTTTTTTTTGTGTCTTTGTTACGAGATATTTCGGAGAATTATGAATCATATTAATTTTTTTTTTTCATATGATAGAAGATATGAATTTCATAAAAATCGGTTGAGCAGTTCATTGGAAATTAAAATTTTTTTTGAAAGAATATGTAAGTATGATTTCGTAGAACGTTGATGACATTATAACTCAGCCAAATTTTGACGTGAAGTCGGTTTTTTTAATGCTCTGCATTCGTTGATTATGTATGACAGAATAGGAACTACTTGATAAAATATAGAATATTTTTTTTCTTTAAGAAACGGCTATCAAATTCATTTTTATTTACGAGTTGCAGTTTATGGGATGAGTAGGTACCTACGTTCAAGGAAAAAAACAGACAAACTATTCATTTTAATAAATTAAGTAGTATAGATTTACATATAAACTTACAAAAACGTATACTTTATGTGGTATACTAGTTTACTAGCATGTCATCCGTAATTTCAAAAAATATAATTTCATAATTAAATCTGTCATATCATCGTAATAAATGTAGAATTGCCCAACCTTCCCAAAAGATGCGCTATCGTATACAGAAATGCAGGTGGTTACATCAGCCACCTCCCAATAAAGAGCGGCGCGGGCAGCGATTTCCGCGACACGCTACAAATATTGAGCTTGTATGAAACCGCGACAAATCACTCGAGCGCCCGTTGGCATGGCGCACAGTGGGTCCATCCGCCGAATTTCGGGACATAGGGTCTAACTTTGGATTTTCACTTTTTTTTTCATGCTGATGGATAGATCTCATTAGCCTTTATAATAGTTGTTCTGACTAATTTTTTCGTAAGCTTTATAGTTTGGACAAAAAAAAATATTTTTATTTTTTTTGTATGGAGCTTTTCATTAAAACTTAAATTGCTTCGAAGTCTCGGTAGATCGCGCTTTGAAACCTATTGCATTGTATACTACGTCCAGTCTACTATCGTGTGACTTGATGAACATCTGCATAAAGTTGCAATTCTCCGAGAAAAATGGTTCGGAAAAAGTGAAAAAATGCAGATAATAATAAGTTCACTTTTTATTGTCTTCAAGTCTTTTAATGTCACATTTAATAGGTATTAGTGATTTAAACTACATATTAGCTGATATAATTACTTAAAAAGTAACCACAATACTTTGAAAGGTAAAATTAATGAGGGTAATGAGCCTAATATATCAATTTAATCTAAAATAAAAATTTACTATCTTTACAATTATGATGTATAACTCGGCCATCTTTATATGTGTTTATTACATATTTAGTACATAATACATAGTAATTAACGAATAGCTAAATAGAAAAAAAAAGATAATAATACAAAAATACAATTATTATGTAATCTAACAACAATACGTTTGAAAGGTAGCTAATGGCTAGGGCTTAATGACTAATTAGCTTTTCTAATAACAATATAAAAAGTGATTTAGCTTTTAATTACTCAATAGTGCCAATAATAATTAGTTTAGAGTTAGGAGAAACCTAGAATTTCGTTGTTGTTGTTTAAAAAGGTATAAAATTAGTTATAGTTTGAAATTACAATTAGTATTCGTTTATACGTACAACTATACTTACATCTTGTGATTGTGATCGTCATAATGGAGAGTTTAGTTAATAACCTAGACTTATTTATGATTCTAAGGGAACAAGTAGGATCTTTATCGGATAGTAAAAAACTCTTCCAATTTTTACAACAAAAATTAAGTGTGTCCGAGGAAAACAATAATAAGCTTCAGAAGTTCTGCACGCGATATTGTTCTACTGTAAATGCTAAATGGGAGCGAAGTAGTCGAGTCTTAAACCAATTTATAAAAAGAAATGGTGACTGGTTAGAAAGCACCATAATGTGGCCTGAAGGAATTATATCTGAAGTTGTGAACAAGGAAGTGCTTGAGATTTGTGAAATTGAAAACATGCCACCATCTACTTCAGAAGCTTCCACATCTACGTTTACCCCTCGTAAACCGTTTGAAGATTTGAGCTGCAAGCAAAAGCGAAGACGTGTGGAAGAAATAAATAAATCGCTCTCGTTATCCCCAGAAGAACGGAATACTACCATGATGGCAAATTTAAGAAGCTCGGGACATAAAGACTTGAGTAAAATAATGAACCACTTGTTGAATCACCCCGAAGATGTACACAAAGTGAAAGAATTTTTGAGTGACAGTAAAGAAAAAAGCAACACATACTCGCCCGATAAAGCACTGGCTCTATTAGTGTCTCTTAAATTGAGTAAGTGGCAGTACATAAACTTAAGAGAAGCATCATGCGAAAATGGATCAGATTTGTATCCCTCTTACTACAAAATAAAACAAGCAAAATTGAAATGTTATCCAGAGAGAGAAGATGTAGCCATCACTGATGAAGGGACCTCTATCAAACTGCAAGCTTTACTGAACTTAACAGTATTCAGACTTTTGGATGTGGTTGCATTAGACTTGGACTCAACAGCTGATTTAGTGCTTATAAGCAAATGGGGCTTTGATGGAGCTTCAGGTCAAAGTAATTACAAACAAAAGTCTGAGTATGACGATTCATCAATTTTCATGGTCAGTCTTGTTCCAATAAGACTACAGAAATAAGACGGGACAATTGTTTGGGAAAATGACAGACCTTCTTCAACGTTCTACTGTCGACCTATTATGTTTAAGTTTACAAAAGAGACCCAGGCCACAGTGACAACCATAAAAGCTGGTACCGCAAAAGAAATTGAAGAACTTCAGCCATCAAAAATCAAACAAGTGAAAGTAAAGCATCAATTACTCTTGACGATGATTGATGGCAAAATAACATCGTATCTGTCAGAGACGTCTGCAGCAGTATGTGATATTTGCAAAGCAAAGCCCACAGAGATGAAAAATTTGGAGTCAGTTCTTCAAAAACAAAAAAATGAAGATGTGTTCCAGTATGGATTGTCATCTCTACATGCCTGGATAAGATGCATGGAGTGCTTACTTCACATTGGTAAAAATTAAATCAATATTATAGAACTAATAATATTTCATATCTTTTTTCTTAAGAATTCTGTGTTACATTATTTGTTATTCATTAGTATATTTTTTGTTTTACAGCTTATCGCTTGGAGTTCAAAAAATGGAGTTGCAGGGGAGATGATAAAGAAAAAATGATAAGCCGAAAGTGTGCTATACAGCAAGCATTCAAAGAGGACTCCGGGTTACTAATTGATGTCGTCAAGCAAGGAGTAGGCACAACCAACGAAGGCAATACTGCTCGAAGATTTTTTAGGGATGCAGACACAACAGCGCGTATCACAGGCATTAACCAAGAGCTAATAGAAAGGTTTCATGTGATTCTCCAAACTATTGCATCTGGAGAGCGCGTGCAGCTAACTAAGTTCGATGAATTTTGTCGGAATACTGCGGAACTATATATTAAATTATATCCATGGTATTATATGCCTTCAAGTGTACATAAATTGTTGATACATGGAACTGACATAATTAGGCATTTTGGTGCAATGCCTATCGGTAAGCTTTCCGAAGAAGCAGCAGAAGCTCGAAATAAAGATTTTAGAAAATATAGAGAGTGCCATTCGAGGAAAATAAGTAAAACAGCTACGAATGAAGATATTTTACACAATTTTCTTTTATCTTCTGATCCAAAGATCACAAGCTTAAGGCCTCGAATGGCAAAACAAAATACATTGTCTTTATCTCAGAAAGTTAAAGATCTTCTGGTGAGTCTTCCTGCTGAACCGGATTTTGAGTTTATTGATGTAGATAGTTTACAAGATAGTCATAGCGATAGTGAATAATTTTAAGGAAATTATAAAGTTGTTGTTGCTTGTTTGTTTATTCATCTTTTATATGAACTCTTAAGTCATAATTGTGTTTTTGTATTATTAAGTTTTATCTTTTTGCGTTCTATTTAGGTAATCTTTTTTTTTGTATTGTTATTTGTCATTGAGATATTTTTAATAATTTTATCATTATACTATTTTGTCAGTACCTATTTAACAAAAAAAATTGTCGCAACTATTATTAATTTATCTATATTACATGTTGATACAATTAAATAACTACTAAACTCGAGCTTCCTAGGTAGTAGCTGAAAATGTTATTTACTTTTGTCCGTGCATTAATGTTTATAGTATTATTAGTTTTCTTTTTGTGTTTAAAATATGTGTATGTATTCGTTTCCTCGTTGTAATTGTGTTTTTTTATTCTTATCTATTTCTTTCTATTCGATTATTTTAGTAATTCGTTACCTATTATGTACTTAATATGTAATTAACATAAATGAGGATTGCAAAAGTGGACATTGTAATCTATACATATAATAAAATGGTAGGAAAGTCAAAACTGTACATTGAATATTTTTTTAAAAGAATACTTGGGGTATGATCTACAATCGAAACAGAAACAAAAAATATAGTTTTTAGAATTTTTGTCTGTTTGTCTTTCCGGGATAAACTCAAAAAGTACTGCATGGATTTACTTCAAATTTGGCATGAAGATAGTTAAGAAGTCGGGTCAACATATAGGCTACATATTATCACGCTAGCAGTGTTATAATCGTAGGTGCGTTTGGTGCTGCATAGCGTTCACGCAGACGACGTCGCGGGCAGCAGCTAGTTGTAAATATATTTTTAGTGATTGTTTTCTAACTAAGCTAGTAAATTAGCAATATGTTGTTACTTTATTTTAATTAGAAGTATTAGGCTCATTGGCCGTATTAATTTTACCTTTCAAAAGTATTGTTGTTAGTTTTTAAGTAATTATTTTAGTTAATATGTACTTTTACCCACTAATACCTATTAAATGTAACATATATAAGACTTAGAGACAATAAAAAAGTGAACTTATTTTTATCTGTATTTTTTCACCTTTCCGAACCATGTTTCTCGGAGAATTGCAACTTTATGCAGATGTTCATCAAGTCACACGATAGTAGACTGGACGTAGTATACGATACAATAGGTTTCAAAGCGCGATCTACAGAGACTTCGAAGCAATTTAAGTTATAATGATGCGCTCCATACAAAAAAAAATTAAAGATTTTTTTTTGTCCAAACTATAAAGCTTACGAAAAAATTATTTAGAACAACTATTATAAAGGCTAATGAGATCTATCCATCAGCATGAAAAAAAAAGTGAAAATCCAAAGTTAGACCCTATGTCCCGAAATTCGGCGGATGGACCCACTGTGTGGCGTCAAGAACGGTCCAGATTCTCCGCGTCGCAGCCCGCGCCGCTGTCGCTCTCGCTGTCGCTGCCGTCCATTTTGCAGCCTAATTCTCTCTCATATAAATACAAAAAAAGACTCACATTCTCCTTATCAACATCGAGCTGGTGGTTTCTCTTCGGGAGACTGATTCTACCTCCTCTGTCTCTGCCTCTCCTCTCAGTGTTGAACTTCCTAAAGTGCGCCTGCACAGGTTTTTTCTCCTCCAGATTTTCTGACGATTTTGATACCTGATGAGAAAATCAAGCATGTCAGCTGTATTAATTAAGTCAGTTATAAATTGATTATGTATTAAATGACCTATTTTCTTGTGTATTTATAATAATCATTTATTTTACCATTTATTTATTTATTTACATTTCAGTTTTTAATGTTAGCTATGTTGATACATTTCTTTTAGTTTGACCAATACAGGAAAAGAAAGCCCAAAGCCGCAGTCAATCTTTATGCGATAAATCCGGTTAAAACGTGTTATTTTAAATTATGAATCGTGAAAACTTGAGTTCAATTGAGTTCAAAAAATTGAGTAACCCTAATAGTAGAAAAAATGTACAAAAAGTAAACAATAACCCTATATTTTTAGTTAATTTTTATAGGTACATGTTATTTATAGTAGGTAATCAATAAAATTAAAAATAAAAAAAAACGATGGCCACACCGGCCTCGACCTTGCGTCTCTCAGGCCAAATGGTTACTATTCCAGACACTTAACACCCGCAACTACAGCTGTACTTGGGATTTCCTATGAAATAGATAATGAATTTGTATGCTTTCCCAAAAATGTGTTTATGCATCTCTGTTCGTATTCAATACAGAACAAAATATTCTATCTTATTTCAATGTTAAATGATTATTGACTCAATTTTCATACTTTTTTTCCACTCAAAACAAAATTATGAGACAATACGATAAGGATAATTTCCATGTGTGTTTATATGTTTCAACATCTCTTTTTGAAAAGAGTTAAGATCTGAAATCAATCAGATTTGAAAAAATCTTTTAAAAATACAATAAGTATCTCCTGCGATAATAAATTCTCGTAAGATCAAAATTATCACTGTTAAAACTGTGCAAATCTGCTCATTTATAAAAAAAGGTCTTGGGTCTAATATATTAGAATACGTTTTTACAAAAATATTGAGTCATCATCATCACCACAACTCCGTGTAATGAGTCCACTGCAGGGCTATGAGTCTCTGAGGCCGTAATCCACCAAGCTGGCCCGGTGCTGGTTGGTGGATGTCAGATATTTCAGGGTGCCGAAATGGCTTCTGACAAACCCTAACTACTGTATACAAGTATACAGCACCCGGGACCGACTGCTTACCATGCCCTTCGAAGCACGGATGTCGTCGTTAGAAGTGAATGGTCGGCGATCACCCATCCTAATACCGGCCGCACCGAGCGCGCTTAACCTGCGATATCGTTTGATATGCACAGTGACCACGGCGCCATGCCACGACGACTTCAAAAATATTGAATATGTGTACAACAATAACATTATGTAAAATTAAATAAAATTATTGAAAATTCATGGTATCCGGAACAATTTCGGTCATACTGATGATATTTGATCTGTGTCTACAAACACTTTTTGACATTTCATTTCTGTTTATTTACTTTCACGGATTTATATTGAGACGAGCGTTTGCCCGCGACTTCGTACACGCATAAACTCGGGGAATTCCTTCCATTATACAAACAGACACTTATTGAGGAACTTTTATACCAAGTATCACATCCGTGCACTCAAAGAATAAGATTTTATCATACAAACTAAAACATCATATATTTCCCGTTCCCGTGGGCATTTCGGGAATTCCTTTCATAACACAACCAGTCTTTTTTGAAGAACTTTTATGCCAAGTATCGTATCCGTGCATTCAAGGAATAAGATTTTTCATACAAACTAAAAAGTCCAATTATTCCCGTTCCCGTGAGAATTTCGGGAATTCCCTCCTTAGTGCACCCCTACATCCCCTAAAGAATGTATATTCCAAATTTCAGCTCTCTACGCCCAGTAGTTACGGCTGTACGTTGTCTGTCAGTCACTCAGTAACTCAGTCAGTAACGGAACAGTTTTATACATATATATATATATTAATGCCAATTTACATGGTTTTACAAGCAAAGGATAATCTGCATGTATTTTGTTATACTTTTATGCTCCTTGCCTTTTTGCCCGACTACGGAGGAGCAAAAAGGAGGATTATGATTTTGCCGTGTATCTATGTATGTATGTGGGTATGGATGATCATCTGTTCCCTCAGAACTTCTAAACTAGTAATCACAATTGAACGAATGAGGTGTCGTTGGAAGCCGCGTTACTGTCCGCTGGTTATAGGCTACATAAAGTTACATTAAATTGACTACAGCGCTCTCTAGGGGACTTAAATTGAAGAACTAAAAATAGTTTTTTCTTTTCTGTTTCGTGCGGGTATTAAATGAAAGCGCTTCGTTTGCACATTTCAAACATGTAAGTTAAAAAAAAGTTTAAAAACTAAAAACCGACTACTAAAATACGCTCTAAAAAGTACGAAACAAGAAAATAGTCTGCGCTGAAATATTTATGTATTTACGTCATATTGATAGAGATATGTTTAAAGGATAGCCGTGGTCGTATGCCACTTTTTATAGCAAAACAGATTCATTTTAATAATAAAATAAAATTAAAGTGGCATACGACACGAGCAATATAATGAAAAACAAGAATGTGCTAAGTAAATTCGATGGCAGATAGCCGGTAGCTCAGTGGAAGAGCACTCGTCCGGCCAACGAGAGGTCCCAGGTTCGAGTCCTGGTCGGGTAATTTTTATTTAGCACATTTTTTAGTTATTTTAGTATTTACCTATGCTGGACTGGAAGCGAAAAAAAGCATAGAATGTGCCAGCTGCTTCTCTTCCCGGGCATACTGTAAAAGTCAGTTAAGGGACCGAGGTGTTATGGGAGGCTTTCTTGTGGACGATAGGCTGACCCCCTGTTACTGCAATAGTCTCCCTCCACTATAACAATGCCTCCAAATTTATCAAACGTGACATCAGATGGTTTTATTACCTCTGGTGTTCTGCCTACCCCATACGGAAAATACAGGCGTGAAGTTATGCAGTTATGCAGTATTTACCTGACTCCGATTTATCAAAATCGGTTTAGGCGTTGCTGGAGTCGGCTTGTCCGGAACACATCCGTTTTCGAAATTCGAACGTAACTTCTGGAACTCCATTTTGGGGCTGGAGGTGACGAACTCAGGTTCCGGTGTCGCAGGGCGGGACTCTTCGCAGGGTATGTCATAGATTTTCTGGTCCTGGGGCAGAAGAAAAATAATAGATGTTAGGGATCGTTGTTTTTTTCGTAGCCAATTTGATTACCAAAAAAATTAATTAATTAACTTCCCGGGCATACTGTAAAAGTCAGTCAAGGGAAGGAGGTTTTATTGACGTCGTCGCCTGTCGCCCAAAAAAAAACTTCCATCCCGCTGTCCCTTAACTTCCCTTAACGGCCCGGGAAGAGAAGCAGCTGGCACATTCTATTTGTTCCTTTGCTCCCAGCCAGCATGAAAGAAGCTAAAGAGTTTGTTTGTCTAAACGCAAATATCTCGGAAACTACCAGACAAATTTGGAAATTTATATAATGAATTTCTCTTCGGGAAGGTTATAAGCTATTTCTACTATATCGACGGTGGAATGAAAAAAGTTACCAAGCGCCATATTGCAAATTTTATAACAGCGCCGTCTAAAGATTATTTTTTTCTTAAAAAAATTGTAAAAAATTGGAAATAAGAGGTATTTGAAAAAAAACAACAGTTTTTTGAAGTATTTTAATGCCTTTATAAATGGGCTTTATTAAAAATAAGAAAAACTGTATATTTTGCAAGAAAGTGGCGTTTGGTTACGATTTACCTGAAATTCAAAGCAGGTAAAAGTTACCAACCGACAAAAATATTTTATCTTTCAAGCTGGTAAAGATATCTAAGTATATTTTTATCTTCAATTATATCGAAACAAAAAGGGACAAGCAGATATTTTTTTTTTAAATTGAACAAGCAAAGAGGTCTAACTTTCATAAAATCGTGTTATTAAATCAAGCAATGTTTACTAGATAACAAATGAAATTACGTTAGCGTAAGTAATAATTTACCAATCACCAAATAAATTTGATCTAGAAATCAAAGTTTTTACATTCAGTAAGTAAATTTGTTCAGTTCACTTAGGTTGAATGTTAAAGAAAAAACCTATTAAGTATAAATTTGGAATATGGCTTTGAAAAATAAAAAGACAGTGTTCATTTGTTTTATAGATTTGTTTATTTTATAAAAAACTTATGCTACTACTTATCAGTAAAAATTAAAAACAACCTAGTTGCACATTATTTGGTATATTCTTAACGTGAACTTTTAAATAGACTAAGCTAGGAATGCTAAACGAAAATGCAAGATATCTTAAAAATAAAGGTATGCGATATACCTTCAAAAGTACATTATATACTTAACATAAATTTAAATTATTTTTAACATTTCAACAAGTTAAGTCCAAATCAACTCTCAAATATAAAACGATACATCTTATTCCAAATATTTTCAAAACATCACGTACCTTTAACAAAAATGGAGTTTCCTGTCAGATAAAAAAATATTTTCTTTTTTTTTATCCTTAAAATTTTTATTACGTCCTAAGAATTATCTTAATATTTTTTTTCAAGAATCAGAACAATTCTAATTGTAATACTCACTTATATAGTTTTACAAATAATCAACATTTAGGAATATATTTTGTTTAGTTACGTACGTAATATAAAAAATTTTAACTTAGTTTCTAGACAATATTATGTTTAATTAACAACAGTCTTCATAATTAAGGCACTAAGTACTGAGATCCATGCATTAAGCAACTTATATCTATAATACGTTAGAGATCAAATATAAAATTAAAAATATCACGATGGATACAGGTTGGTAAAAATTAAAGATTTTCATTATCTGAATCAACATCATCAACATCAGACGCCGGCAAAGCGAGTTTTTTGTTTGTAGAGTGAGGAATATCGGTGAATTCATTTCGGAATTGAGTGGGGATCACTTTATCATTGCAAAGTTTTAGTAGGTCATCATATTTTTTCTTGGCAATTGGGATACGTGAACGATAACAAGACATAAGAGGCACTCTAGTCTTAGACTGAACCTCAATGGTATGTGACTTGGCAGATTTATTCATGGAATATTTGATTTTCATAACGTTGTTTTTTTTTAATGTAGCTACTCTAATTTTACTTATTTTTCCCAATAAGTTCCCCTTAAAATACTTATCGGCCAAAGAATCCCATTTGTAAAAATCTTCATAAGTCAATCGTTCAACCTCATATGGGAAAGGATCATTCCGTGCTGTACTAAAAACAGTGTACCATTGTGAAGGAGCGTATATTATTGTCCTTTTCAAACTATTTTCAATTACGGCATGCACACTGTCAACGGGCATATAAGTGTGTCCTGTAAGTAGGTAGTTAATTTGTATGGTAACCAAATTCTCACACTCTTGTAGAATTGAATGTAACATAGCCAAAACCACCTTATTCCTGTTTTGACCTGGGCAACAGTCGCAATAAAGGAGTAAGTTTTTTATGTCTCCCCTTCTGTCAACAGATTTAATATATTTATGTAAAATGCTAGATATTTCATTCGCACCTCTATTTCCATTGCTCTCGTCCCAGTAATAACAATATACTTTGCGGGTTCCATTTTCATAGAAACATAAATTGTAAATGGCTAATTTTCTGGAGTAATATAGAAGCATTGATTCACCATGAGGAGTATTTAAAACCTTTTCTAGGTCAAAACTTACACAAATTGTGCTAGGATCAGTTTTCTGTATGTTTTTATGGGCGAAAAAACGATTGTAGCTCTCATTTTTTTCTTCTTCGTGATCCTTTTTTTCTTTTGCTATGGCTAAATCTGCTACATCTGCTTGGTGGAATTTTAAACATTTAAGACATTTGTCTTTTTTCGGGACGTGAAAGCCAATGTTGAAATCGTCTGAAAATATTTTTCTAAATATTTTTTCACTCACAAAGTCCACACCGTTCCCTACACACTGGTTTTGATATACTTTGTAGATGGAAGCAACATTTTTATAATCCTGTGTCAAATATACTTTTGTTGAATCGTGTCGGCAGTAATGAGAAGGTACTGCTGGTAAGGATTTAATGAAATTTCTAACTGATTCTATTGTTGCTGGAAGAGTTTTATTTGGAGGGACGTGTTTTCCACGTAAGTCTTCCTTAGCGCAACCCCAAGTGGAGTTTTTTACTGTTTTATAAATGGATTTGGAGGAAACATTCAGTGTAGCAGAAAGAAATTGTAAGCACACCGGCCTCTTACCCTCTCCTTCGTTTATGTGATACTTGAAGCTTATCGAACGTTTTCCCGTGTCCGATCTCTTACGTTTTACATCTTCTTTTTGCGTCATACTTGCTAGCCAGTCTCTTCGACGCTCTGCATTATGGTTCCAAAAATGATTGAACACACTCACCCTCCTTTCTTCACTAATAGTTTCGCAATTATTGCCGCACTTTTTCCCTAGGCATGGATTTGGTTGAACAGATTTTGCTTGTATTGTCTTACCATCTGTTCGTACATATTGCTGTCCAGCTCTTATCTTTTGAGACCTCTCCTTCTTCTTGTTTGTTTTCTTTTTTTTAAATCCTTCTTCTCCTACAATTTCTTCTGGGATATTGGCCAAGTTTTCACCCAGCTTTTTTCTGCCAGCTTTACCTTTCTTCTTTTTGGATCCTCTTTTATTATTTTCTATTACTTCTTCATCTTCGGTATCGGTAAACACCGAAATGTCTTCTGAATCTGCTTCATCACAGTCTATAAAAGATGAAAAATCTTCATCTGATAAGTAATCGATATATTTCTTATTAGTTTTACATTTCCGTTTACGACCTCTTTTCAAAGTTTGTAGTGCAGTCGGTTCAGAATATTCTCTAAAAGTCGAATTGGTAGAATCAGCGCTTGCTTGGGTAGTACTTGCAATACTATCGGGTGTAGTCAAATTATCATTGGCGGTGATATTAGAATGAATATCCAAGTTTAATGCAGGAGATGATTCCGGAAGACTAAACTCACAGGGGCTAACGGTAAGGGTTACCGGTTCAATAAAATTATCTTCATTATTTTTACCGTAGCTGTTAACACTCGTATTCCTCGATGACTGTTCATTGTAAGTCTGATGAACACCAATTTCTGTCAGAATATAATCACTGTCTGCAAGAGGGTGTTGATCTTCTGCCTGATTCAGTAGAATATTACTTGGTTTTACAGAAGGAGCGGATGGTCCGGCAACAATTTCGGGTAAAAGTGTTTCTTTTTCATAGCAAAATTGTTCAGTGACATAATTTGGATAGCATACTTCCGACTCATTCACAGATGCATGTTTTTCTGAAACTGTACCCGTTTGCCCTGTTGACATTTCTTCCAAAATCTCATCGTCCTGAAAATAATATTTTTTTTTACATAATGAAGTAGATACGTTATGTAGTACCTATAACATGGTAATAATATATCTTTATGATTATATTTATACAGGGTTTTAGTGGGTCTCTTTAGAAATTCGAGGACGTGACAGTTTGAGATCATACACGAAGAGAAATAATAATATAAATATTAAACATTTACTGAATATACTTAATCAAAAGTTAAATAATTCATTACGCAAGACATGGTTACACTGTTTACTATAGATCTACCGGGATCTGAAAGTAAAAAAGTAAAAAAAAATAGCGATTTGCATATGGCAACAAAAATATGTCATCTCTAAACTGAAATTTCGAGAAATTGTTTTTGGTTTGGCTTCAAAGGACAATGGCTACGTAGTATGAAAATTTTACCCAGGCCTGGTGCAAAGAAATTTATCTTAAAATACCGTCAATATTATGTAATAAAATACTGCATATGGGGTATGACTGAAATATTTTCCTGAATGTTTATTTAAATAATAATATTTTTTAACGTTTGTCCGCTTCTTCACCTGAATGACTGAATTGATTTGAATGAAACTTGGTACATAGAAAATAAGGGCCTAAATCAACATCGCGAAGGCGAAAATGGATCCAGTATTACTATAACATTTTACTGAAACATTAATATAATCCCTGGCTAACTTCGAAAGCAACTTCACACTTGAAGAAAATTATTTAGGTCATTCCAACTATACACTATTTAATTTACACATTTTAGGTATATAACCTGAAATACATTTCATTGCCACCGAGCCTGGGTTTTTTTTGGCCATTGTCCTTTCCCTTAAGAATTTCCCCAGAATTGCTAGCGTCAATTTATTTTTTCCCTTTTAGCCATCATATTCTGGTAGACCTATTCTTACCACGTACGTACGCAAGGCCCTATCAACACAGAGTAGGTAGGTATAGACGAATTCTTGAACGGTCGTGAAGCATTAATGAACTCTTCATTTATTTATAGGAAATTCTACTGAAAAATTAAGTACCTATTTCTATTATACAGGGTCTTCTTTATGAAGATCAATATATTATAAGAGAAGGTTAAGAATGATGTATGGGTTCAATTTATGAAAAAAATAAAAATATACGTATAACTATATTTTTTTTATTGAAATTTTCAAATCTTTTAAGTGACCGAATTTAAGTTTAATCTGTTATTTACGACAACCTTGCAAGAAATAAAAAAAACCTATCTATTTATTTTAAGAAAATAACTTCACTAAAACAAAGATCTTACGCGGTTAGTACCTACCTATCCACGCGAGCAAAGGTTGATGCCTCGCGCGCCCGGGCGATGCGCGACCTACTTAGCTTGATGTATGACGTTACAATCAGCTGTTGTAATATCATACTTATTTCGTATAAAAGTTGATTCTAATTTCCCATCACACTTCAACTATCAATTTAACGTTCAACTTATTGTAAATACCGTTTCAGTAATGTTGACTTCTTTGATAATGTTTAAATTAGAAATAAATTTAAAAAAAGCTTTCGTGCTTGAGCTGTTTGTCTCAACGAATAAATGTATTTTACAATCAATTGAATGTTTAAATGGAATCACCTTATTATCAACTATTATTATTTACAGTTTATGTACAAAAATAACTTACATATTGCTTCCTGTCAATGATTTTAGGTACACAGCACACGAATACACATACACTTTATAGTAACTGCTGCACATGACTACCTCTTTGCGATACACAAAGTCTTGTTCTTTAATAACATTGGCAGCACACAACATTGGGGCACGTGGAGTAAATGTGCCATAATCTCGATGGCGCTGCACAGCTCCTAGAATTGTTCGGAGGGCGGGACGCCTTCCATGTCTCTGCTCGTACGTGTCACGAGCTCGTGACAGGTTCTCACTCGCAGCACTAGCACAAAGCCATTTGAAGATATTCTTGGTTCGTGTACGCGAAATTAGGCATTTTGATAATTATTAATTTACGCGCGCGTATCATTAGACAGACTTTTACAGACTGGCGAGCGCTCGCCGAGCGGTGAGCGGGTCGCGCGCGTTTGGCTCAAACAAAGTCGCCGCCGCCGCGCCGCGCCGACAAGCCAACAGAGTGTTGTCGGCGCGGGCGGCTCGCTTGACTTTCGGTGTCGATAGTGCCGTCAGAGAATACCTACATACCTTTGCCTAGTGCGATTTTTCCTGTGTGTGTGAGTGAGTTTCGCGTAGTATAAGTTATTGTTTGGTTATGTATAACGTATTTCTTAATATAAATAGTTAAATAGAAACACTTTTATTTCTTGCTTTAGTCGTAAATAACAGATTAAACTAAAATGTTGTTAACTTATGAGAATTATAAAATATTTATGAAAGAATTTTTTTTTTGTTAATTGTAACAAAAAAAAAATACTTTCATAAATTGAATCCATGCATCATTCTTGACCTTCTCTTAAAATATATTGATCTTCATAAAGAAGACCCTATATAATTATGGTCAGAATTGAGTACAGAGTGCTCTCCTTCAATATCTTTAATTTGTCACCAGTCACCCTGTATACGTTTTGACATTTAAGTTTCAGGTATCTACTTCATTCACTATGTCCAATCACGAAAATGAATAAAATAGGCAAGTAAGTTTTATCCGATGATTAGCAACGCCCTACGCTTTTACTAGCGTTAATTCCGATCCCTTGAAAATTTTGAGATAAAACGTAGCTTATTTTTTCTGACTATAAAGTTTCATCCAAATCCGTCCAGTTTTTTTTTGCTTGAAAGAGTAAGTAACATCTATACAACCAAAATATACCTACATAGATACATCATAAATCCATTATGTAGCTACACATCCATACATCCAAACAATAAAACTAAAAAGGACTTTACCGGCTCTGGTTCAGCAAAAGACAATCTTTTGCGGACTTTGTTTAATCGTTCTTTAAATTGGCCCTTTTCTTCTGGGATTTTCTCGTGCTGAAATATACAACATAACACATTACCTCGTATTACGACCAGGAAAGGGTTGATAGAGCAAGACACGATTACATCTTGAGTGACAATTTATTAACAAATACAAATAGTTTATATAGTAAATTATACGTGTACTCATTCACGTCACAAATATTTAATCATACTTTTATCTTAATTTTATCAAGCACGTTTAATAGATATTAATATATTCAATCTCTGTGGGTCACGTCTGAGGACGCCACAGATACTCCCCCCTTTAAAAAAAGGTAAACACAAAATAGTAATTTAACATTCTTATTCTAAAATTAAATACTATATAACAATACCAAGCAAAACACTATTTTTTTTTGTTGACATACCTAATATTAAAAATATTTGTAAACCTAGCAATTTCTATAGAACTATGACGTCAGACCACA
The DNA here is from genome assembly GCA_944452665.1 of Stenoptilia bipunctidactyla. Lineage (NCBI taxonomy): Eukaryota > Metazoa > Arthropoda > Insecta > Lepidoptera > Pterophoridae > Stenoptilia > Stenoptilia bipunctidactyla. The sequence goes on along the minus strand of OX101750.1, from coordinate 1,289,498 downwards.
ATAACCATTAAGTCGAATAGCTTGAGTTTGATGCTGCAATTAATTTAATTAGGTACTTATTATAATATATATATTTTTGTTTGGAAGGAGGTCATAACCTTTTTCATTAAAAATAATAACATTTTAAACAGACGTAGTTTTAACAAAATGAATGTCTTTGAAAATGTAAGCATAAAAATAATTAAACAAAGTTATTTAGGGATAAATTATTATGCTATCGCAAATAAACCTAACTGGTGGCTTGCGAAGTCTGCGTGGTCGAGATGCGTCATTATTTTTCTCGCTGAGGACTTGATAATTATTCGAGCTATCGTCAGCATCTGCGAAAAACGCTGGTTTAACACGGTCGATGGAAATAAACGACTGCCGATTGTTCATTTGTATCTTCAAATATTTATCGTTTCTTTCTAGAACTTGATAAGGGCCTTCGTATGGCGGTATTAAACTTCGCTTCATGCGGTCGCATCTTACGAACACATGTGAACACTTAGAGAGTTCGGGATGTACAAAAGTAGAATTTCTACAGGGTGTTCTTTTATATCTATCGTGTATGTTTGTAACTTTCGAAATATTTTCTCGCAGGTTTTCTATGAACGTTTCGTATGTTGTCAGGCTCGTATTCCTTTCGAAAAACTCTCCCGGTAATCTAATGGGGGTGCCGTAAATCATTTCCGCAGCACTGAGTCCTGTATCTTGGCGGAGACTTGCACGTAAACCCAACAATACGGTGGGTAGTTCTGTGGACCAATTTTCCACACAGCCGCGAGCCATTATTGAGGCTTTCAGGGAGCGGTGCCATCTTTCAACCATCCCGTTCGATTGGGGGTGGTATGGAGTGGTTCTAATCTTCTCAATGCCCATGAACTTAGCTAATTGTTTGAACGTTTCTGATTCGAACTGTCGGCCTTGATCCGTTGTAATTTTCTCTGGACATCCAAATCTTGTGATCCAGCCATTGTATATTGTTTTGGCGACTGTCTCCGCTGTGATATTCGAAACCGGGAACGCTTCAGGCCACGATGTACAACGATCTATTATTGTAATGATGTACTGTTTTCCTCGCGAAGTAGGTAGTGGTCCGACTATATCAGTATGAATGTGTGCGAATCGCTGAGCAGGCAAAAAGGTTCCGAGCGGCGAGACAGTATGTCTGGTTACTTTAGCTTTTTGACATTGTAAACAGGAGTCACACCATTTGTTTATGTCTGAGTTCATTTTGTACCATATGTATTTTTGAGTAATTAATTTTCTTGTAGTGCGTTTTCCGGGATGACTTAGGCCGTGAATATTGTGAAATATAGTTTTCCGCATTGATTCGGGAACGTAGGGGCGAGCTTTTCCGGTGGAAACGTCGCAATAAACATATTGTTGACAGTTGGAAGGCTGTACGTATATGATTTTCAAGCTCTTACTTTGTTTGAGCTTTTCCAATTCTGGATCATTTTGTTGTTTCATTGAAAGAATTTTGTAATCCACTAGCGAAGGTAATGATATTTCTTCGACTACTCGAGATAATGCGTCAGCTACAATATTGTCGTACCCGCTGACGTGTTGTATCTCGGTACTATATTGTGATATGTAATCCAGCTGCCTTATTCTTCGAGGGGTGTCGTTTACGGATGGTTTTTTTGAAAATGCGTAGGTGAGTGGTTTATGATCAGTATAGATAGTGAATTCTCTGCCCTCGATTAATCGTTGAAAATGTTTTATCGACATGTAAATTCCAAGCAGTTCTCGGTCGTAGGTCGAGTATTTTGTTTGTGCTGTGCTTAGCACTTTTGAAAAATATCCCAAAGGCTGCCACTTGTTACGTATTTTCTGTTGTAAAACTGCGCCTACGCATTTTTCGCTAGCGTCGGTAAATAATGCTATGTGAGCATTTGCTGCGGGATAGGACAGCGTCACGGCCTCTCGCATATTTTCTTTACACGATTTGAAAGCCTGTTCGGCTTCTTGAGTCCACAGAATTGGAGTTTTATCATTTTTCTTTGAATTTTGTAAATATTTGTTTAGCACTGATTGTTTAATAGCTGCGTGTGGTAGACTACTCCGGTAAAAATTTACCATTCCGAGAAACCGTCTCAATTCTTTAACAGTTGCAGGTTTTGGGAAATCTAAAATAGATTTTGCTTTCTCATCAGTTGGAGTGATTCCTTGGCTCGTTATATGATAACCTAGGAAATCGAGTTCTGTTTTGAGAAAATCACATTTTTCTAAGTTAATAGTTATCCCATGCTCATGCAGACGTTTTAAAATTATGTCAAGGTGTTGCATGTGTTCTTCTTTTGAGCTCGAAGCGCAGAGCAGATCGTCGACGAAAATATAAACGAAGTTAAGGTCTCTGAATATTGAATCCATGAATCTTTGAAATGTTTGTCCAGCGTTGCGTAGCCCAAATGTCATCTTTGTAAATTCGAATAGTCCGAAGGGTGTTATTATTGCCGTCTTAGGTATATCCTTTTTTGAAATGGATAGGCAGTTATAGGCTTTCCGGATATCGAGTTTACTGAAGATACGTTTTCCTTCCAGGATGTAGGTAAAATCTAACAATCTGGGCAGTGGGTATTTATCTGGAACTGTGACTTTATTTAACATTCTGTAGTCACCACATGGTCTCCATTCTCCGTTCTTTTTCTTTACCAGGTGAAGTGGACTGGCCCAGGGGCTGTCTGATGGACGACAAATACCCCTTTTTATCATTTCATTAAATTCTTGCTTTGCGATCTTATATTTGTCTGGTGGTAATGGCCTCGCACGTGCTGCAACGGGCGCTCCTTTTGTTTCAATATGATGTTCCACTTGACACTTGGAGTTAGATATGTTTCCAGCTGGCTTGGTTATATCTTCATATTTTCCCAGTAATTTTCTTATGCTCTTTTCTTGTGAAACAATTTCGACGATAGGATGATTTGCTCTGATACTTGTTGCAGGCGTTGTCAGCTCAGTAACTTTCTCAATGAGCTTTTTTCCGTCTAAATCGACGAGTAATTTATGGTACTGTAAAAAATCGGCACCAAGGATAGATGTGTTAACGTCAGCAATAACGAAATTCCATTTGAATTGGCGACTTAGACCTATGTTAAGGTTCAATGTTTTTTCACCGTATGTATTTATAATGCTACCGTTCGCAGCGCGTACTTTATGGTTTGTAGCATGCTTGTGCTTGAATGAGTTTCTTCTTAAAACTGATATATTTGCCCCGGTATCGACTAAAAACCTCTCGCCACTTTGTAGGTCGGCTAGGATAAGGCGGTCGTAGGGGTGAATAGCACAAAGTTCCATCCTAGTTCGAGCTAATTGTAGTTTCCGTTGTTTGATCTGGTTTTTCCTGGCACATGATGTTTGATAATTATATGTCTTTTTCATGAATCGCTTATGATATTGACCTTGGTTACGATTCCTCGATGCACTTTTTGACCTTGATCTTGAACGGAATTCACTGTGTCGATACTTTTCGTTTTCGTCGCGTAGTGCAGCGATTTCATTTTTCATCTGTGTCAGCTGATTTGCAAGTCTAGTGACCTCATTAACTTCATAACTTAAGTTTTCAAATATCCGGTCTGCCATCTCACTCATTTTATCGAGTGTTGCGTTTTCTAAAACTGTAAGGATGGATGTTACAGTATTCGGGAGTTGATGTAGCCATAACGACCGGATTGTCTCGTCGTTAGTAATGCCTTCTCCTAGTTCCTTCATTTTACGCAGCAACTGAGATGGTTTTTTGTGACCGAGATCCATTTTGTAGAATAAACGTTGAAACCTCTTTTGCTTCGAGTCTTCGTAACAATAAATGAGGCGGTCCTTAATAGTTTTATATTTGTTTTCATCCGGAGGGTTAACGATGATGTCACTGACTTCGCGTAGTTCATCCTTCGATAAATGTGCGATTACCAGATTGTACTTGTAGACATCTCCTTGTTTCTGTGCGGCGACTATAGCTTCGAAATGGGTAAACCATAATTTGGGTTGGTCTTGCCAGAAGCGTGGGATACGTTCCGATATGTTTCTGGCGGCAACTTCAGGTTCCAATGTAACAGGATTGACTGGAGCACGTAGAGCCATTTTCCTTTTTATTTCTGGTCGGGTCCTCAAAACTTCTTGCTTGATTGGCTGCGTGACTAACTTCGGGGTCACCACTTATTACGACCAGGAAAGGGTTGATAGAGCAAGACACGATTACATCTTGAGTGACAATTTATTAACAAATACAAATAGTTTATATAGTAAATTATACGTGTACTCATTCACGTCACAAATATTTAATCATACTTTTATCTTAATTTTATCAAGCACGTTTAATAGATATTAATATATTCAATCTCTGTGGGTCACGTCTGAGGACGCCACACCTCGTATCTATTTATTTTGAAATGAGATAAGTAAAAAAAATATAATAATATTATATAGGAACTTACCGATGTCGAATCGTTATTTTCCACACCCGAAATTAATAAAGCACGGCCAATTATGTTATCTATTCGCCGACTGCGATTCATGATGATCTCAAATATATAACAATTTATCACTCAGATAAACACATATACGCTTGAAAATAAAAGTTTCAGTTCATACCAAGTGTCGTACTACACAAAACAATCATAAATAAATGCGAGAGAGCGCGCACGCGGCTTGCCTTAGCGACAGTGGAAGTGCGACTGATCAATAAAATCGTTACCATCCGCCACAGTAGCTATAATTCACAGCGGTGACAAGCGACAAAGCGTCAAGTGTTTGTTTGGGTTAACCACATTTAAAATCAAAATAATTAATCCACTAGTAAGTATCTAAGTGACACAATTTGAAAAAAAAAGGCAGGTAAAAAGTTACCAAGCAACACTTATTATCTTATTTTCGGCTAGTAAAAGTTACTATATCGAATCTTTGGTATGATTACAGTTTGTGAAAAATTACTTAACGACAGAAAAAATATCTTAAAGATTTATAAAAGTGTCAGAAATACCATTAATAAATAAATGTATTTCAGATAAAACTTCCCAAGTACCTATTTGATTCCAACAGTGGAAAGGTAGAAATTACTTACTGTAGTATGAATTACAATTGTGTTAAGGTTAAAATTACCAAATGAAAAAAATTGCGAGTAGATATAACCAAATACCTATTTTTTTAAAACGTGTCAAAATTTTGTCGCTTGGTCGCCGAAAATAGGAAAAATGCCCGTTATTACGGAGTTCCTAAGCGACATCAAAAGTGCTCGTAGAGACATGGGACTAAAACTGATCGATAGAGAAAAATTCGCTGATTCCGAATATATAAAAAACTCATTTTGGTCCCTTATGTCGCTTGGTAACTATTTTCATTCCACCGTCGATATGTATTTTGACGACCGGCTGGTGTAGAGGTAACATACATTGCCATCTATGCCAGAGGTTCGAGTCCCGGCGGCGGCGGATATTTGTGTGATGAACACAGATATTAGCCGTCAAAAATATGTATTTATTCAATATGTATGTTTATATATTTCTTAAGTACCTATATCATCTATCTAGTATCCATAGCACAAGTTCCTTAAGAAACTTAATTTGGGCTAGATAATGTTGTGTGAATGTCAGAAATTACAACTCATTACAACGTTTCAAAAAATATTTTAGAAATTATCTTTTTAAGTACCTATCAGTCTAGTTTGCCGAGTGGGGTGCGGGTTGTTCCGGCATATACGTCCAGTGTATGAGAATGTTTATATTTATATATGTATGTATATAATAATTATTATTTTTTCATATATATTTCTCCTTTATTTATTATGCAATAGTTTGTAACATTAGGTTTATTGATATTATAATTTGATATATAGTAGAAATTCATCTTTATTTGGTATGCGATATATGTTTCTTGGTTTACTTGATTTTTATTTCTTTTTATTGTTTAATTACATATATATTTACAAGCTGCGTTAGCGCGGACACACACTAGATAGGGCTCATCTGAAAATCAGCGTTGTGGCTACCGCTGCAGCAGTGTGCTGAGATGGGTCCTATTCGGTAAGCATGCTACAGCACAAGATTATTTATTTAAGCCTTTGCTTTTTTTTTTTTTTTTGCAATTTTAATGTTTTAATGTAATTGTCAAAGTAATGTTATTTTTATTTTTTATTGTTATGTGTTTTCCTCTTGTTTTTATTTCTTATCTGTTATCTATTTGTTATATTGTTGCTTTCACTCCGTAATTTTTTTTCGTAATTTTGCCTGTCTTTTTAATTTTCTGTCTTTTTTATGCTTTATTGTATGTGGTAAAGTTACTATGTGGGTAATTGTTTTGCTTGTTTCATGTTTATTATTTGTTTTGTTTTCATATTTTATTATTCTTTTTTTCACTGTTTGGCTTATGTTTTTATCTATTCTGTTGTGTTGTGCTGTTGTAGTTTTCCGAATAAATGTTTTGAGTTTGAGTTTGAGTTTGAGAAATATTTATTTATTTATGTATAAAGAAACTCGTACAGAATCAAAACGAAACTCGAGTAAAAACGCGTGTGACTGTTAGTTAGTATCTAATAAAACACCAATATTTCAAAATAAACAAGTTGAGACCTGCCTAAGCAATAAAATGTCGCAGGATTAACTTGAAGTTAGTTGTGTAATTAATCTACAAGTTATTGATACACAGACTTATTTCAAGTAGATGTATTAACCGAATCAGAATAATAATAATCAACGAATGCAGAGCATAAAAAACCGACTTCACGTCAAAACTTTGGCTGAGTTACATTTATTTATTTACACTTCAGTTTATAAAGGTACAGTAAAAGAAAAAAGAAAACTTACATTAAACATAAAAACTTGGCGGTCTTATCGCTGAGTAGCGATTTCTACCAGACAACCATGACTATATGTCTCAACGTAAACATTCTCCGAAATCATACATATTATTTCAAAAAATTTAAATTTTTCACTGAAGTACTCAACCGATTTCGATGAAATTTATATGGGACCAACTATGAAGTATCCTCTATCATATGAAACAAGAATTTTCAAAATCGATTCATAATTATCCGAAATATCTTGTATCAAAGACACAAAAATATAAGAAAACATACAGAAGAATCGAGAACCTCTTCCTTTTTTGTAAGTCGGTAGAAAATAAATATCTATAAAATTATAGTACCTTTTAATATAATAGCTTTGATTGTACTAAATAAAACTGTACTAACAGTTAACTTACCTGAACTTTAAACTGAGAAAAAAACTTACTTGTGGCTTTGTACACAAGCCATATTGCTGTAGGTACTATTCAGTTAAAAGACATCCATGCCAATATCCATGCAAATATCAAATGTAACTGTTAGTTTCTGCCTTATAAAATAATTTGAGATTTTACGATTACGACATTATTTATCTAGAAATTCCCACGGGACCAAAAGCAACGGGAATAAAGCTACGCGACACTGATAATCTATAAGTACTAACATAATAAAGAAATGTATAATTTTGTCTTTAGATTTCGCGATTCATAATTGTTCTATTTATGTATTTATATTCTAGGTTCCCCCCTAGTTCGATACATGGTATCCCATAACACAAGCTACGCTATTTTTTATAATTTATTTTAGTAACGAATAAACTACAAAACTACGGGACCGATTTTGAAAAATATTTTACCAATAGAAAGCTACCTACCTACATTATCCCTGAGTAGGTACTGTTGACTTTACTTTATAAAGATTTTTTCATCACAACTCCGAGTACGTAATGAGCCCACTGCAGGGCTGTACTGCACTGTAGGCTGGCCTCTTGCTGGTTGGTTGATGTCAGAATTTTCAGGGTGCCGAAATGGCTTCTGACAAACCCTAATGACTACTGTATACAAGTATACAGCACCCGGGACCGACTCCTTAAGGTACCCTCCGAAGCACGGAAGCCGTCGTCGTGAGAAATAAACGATCGGCGGTCACCCATCCTAATACCGGCCGCGCTTAACTTGCGATATCGTTTGATATGCACAGTAACCAGCACGCCCCAACGACTTCACAAAGATATTTTACCCGGATCAAATGAAACCAGTGAAAACACAACGTTATAAGTGTAACATAGAAAAAAAAGTATAACCTCAAAAAAAAGTCCGATCAAAACGAATTTTATTGAATATTCTGGGTCTACTTTAAATAGGTCTGTGACCAACAGTGGCTGTCGCCAAAACCTGCAGCTTATTGCCCAATCACTGCGCACAACCGCCGTTCGACGCCACGCCGACCGCAAATTGCGTGTAGTACATTTACTCCATCCGACCCGACTTTATATTGGATGTCGTGGCGGTAAAAATCCTGCCTTCTATGCCTAGGTCTTAGCTTTTTATAATTTTTTTAAAGCATTGTTTTTTCAGTAATCTTCAATAATATATTTTTTATTGTGGGCCTATACGATTCGAAAAGATACCATTTCAAATATATTTCCAAGCTGCTTGCAAGTAGCAAATCTTAAGAGAGTCGCTCTCTTAAAATGTGCTACTTCGACACAAAGTACGAAGAAGTAAAAAATTACTTAGTTTAACAATTGACAATTAAGGTGCAGCGCAGACGGCACACTTTTGGTGCAATCGAGTCTGCGGCGCTGGATGGACCGCATACTCGTTCGCACAAAAAGATTTTAGTTATTAGTAAAAATCGGTGCTTAACTATTTTTCTTTTTATTCTTAAAATTTTGTAACTTGATGTTAATTTGCGCCCGAAAGGAGCCGGATACTAGTGCTAATTATTTAATTTGTAAAACTTTTATACAAACGTTTGCCAAATTATTGTGCGCCGGACAATAATTTATTTGAAATACAAGCAAAATCAATAAAATTCAAAGAGTATTGCGCTGGAGTGCATCGCATGCATTGCAAATCGTGATGTATAAGGCTAAGCCTTGAAGGCTTAAGCTCTCTACCCTAAAATAGAAGGCAATTGGGTTTTGTAATGTACCTTAATAATAGAAATTAATTATATAGTACTAGAAAATTAATACTTTTCTATCCGCAGGTAATTTCTGAGCTCATTAGTTACAAGCAAATGATGTAAAATTTAAACCGTATTTTACAGCCATTTAACATCAAGTGCGGCTGCAAGCATGGCACCATTCACGTGCATTAATATATACACACTTCGGAACTTATTCAGTTGTGATAAGGTTTAAAATTCAATGAAAATGTATACATATTATAAGCCGTGACTGTACATTACATACATACATACATAAATAACTTCACGCCTGTATCCCTCATGGGGTAGGCAGAACACCAGACGTTATAAAACTGTCTGATGTCACGTTTGACAGATTTGGATACGTACATTACAATGGTAAAAAATATGAATATAGGGCATTAAGATCATAAAAATGAGAGCTTTAAACGCTTAAAGCTGCAAGCCTCCAAGGCTACAAGCCTTTAAGCATTTAAGTCTTTAAGGCTCTAAGCCTTTATATCTGGAAGCCTTAAAGGTTTGAGCCTTGAAAGCTTCAAAGTTAAGGCTCAAGTATCAAGGCTTAAATTTACAACACTAAGAGGGCCGCCAGACTGTTGAAAACACGTTGAAAACCAATGCTTCCAACCAAGGTTAAGGAAGGTTAACTTGTTGACAACCAATTCCGAGTCATCCACACTGTTACAAACGGTGGTTTCCAACAAGGAGACAAACAAGAACACAAGCCAAGGTCACGCCAGGCCACGCCCCTTAATCGTCAGTGTGCTCTGATCTCTCGCGTTGACAACATCTTCGCGATGGCAGTTTTGTATGCAATTGAGGATACAAAGAAGGAAAGGTTGAAACGCAGGATAAAAAGCTACAAACTCGAGTCATTTATAGTTATAGTTACATAGTAAAATATACAATAACAAGCGTACACACTGTCCTAAACACAGACATACATCTACATAGATAACGCAAATGCATGTCCTTTGCGTGTCCGAACCCCGACCAAGCGTCAAGGTTGGTCGCCTCTAGATTTAATATGTATTGTAATATGCGTGTATGTATTGTCTGTTAGAAAATCGAGTCAACAATATCAATATCGGTCTTAATAATCGATTTCATCGACGGTATCGGTGTCTCTGAATCTTTTTGTATTTTCCAGTAATATATATCAGCTGTGACGTCACAATAGGTCTTAAAAAGTCGGCACGCTTGGTTCGAATACAAATCGTGGCACTTGCGTTGTCTATGTAGATGTATGTCTGTGATTCTAAACACCGCCGTTTCCAACCCGCCAAGGTCATGTAATTTGGTTGTCAACAGCCATCTTCACTGTTGGAAACACGTTGTAAACTAGCAAGGTCACCTTGGTTAGATGTTTTGTTTCGAACAGTCTATTTGGGCCTTAAGCCCCGATTTCACCAATTTCCTTCCGATCCTAGATTAACTCGAATTGATCGCGTTTTATTACACGCTGAAATTGGGGCTAATTGTAAATCATCACAACTTTACAATATTGAACTAATGTACCACGACATCAGAGGGCGAAGAAGTGGCAAGAAATTCAACGAACAGCATTCATCTATGCAAAGTAGTTTACAACTTGGATGCTTTTCGTCTTATATTTACGTACAGATATATTATAATGGGCTAACCCATAAAACCTATAAAAACAAATCCTTAATTCGATTTAAAAATCATTAACCTTGACCATCCGATTCATTACCCAAAATCGTGACATATAAAACTCCCTACAAAGTTCTAACACAAGTCACTGACTCGCGTATCGTGTTGATAATCAGACAGTAGTGGCGAGATTCAATTAACTTCATCGCATCATATGGTTAACGTAGCGGTATGGTCAATTCGCCACCGCTTCGTCACTACTACCAACATAGCGGGCTCAATGGGTAATGAATGATGGATCATCGAGCTGTCATTAGGACTTTTTTGTCCAACATAGTGGTATAAATAATTGTGGGATGGCAAATCCGCTACGCGGCCTTCTATGTGTTTTATTGAACTATTTTATTTCTGTGTCTACTTATTCAGTTGCAAGTTTCACAAGCATAGTAAAAATAACACTTTCAAAGATTATTTTATACTAGCCACCGCGCGCGGTTTTACCCGCGTAACTTTTGATCCCGTGGGAATTTCGGGATAAAATATAGCCTATAACCTTCCTCAAGAGTTGGGCTATCAAATGCAAAAAGAATTGTTCAAATCCCACTTGTAGTTTCTGAGATTAGCACGTTCAAACAAACAAATAAACAAAAAAACAAACTCTTCAGCTTTATATCTAGGGTCGGCAGACTAAAGCACTTAAGTCAAAAAGATAAAGTTTTCAGGAAGTAAAAAAATTTTATTTATGTATTAGAAAAATTAAAACATTATTGAGTAATTTACAATATAGTTTTTTTTTACTTCCTGAAAACTTTATATTTTTGACTTAAGTGCTTTAGTCTGCCGACCCTAGATATATTAGTATAGATAAGATCCGAAATTCGGTTGTCATCACAAAACTTATGCAATTGTATTGTTTTAGATCATTTTAATCAAACAAAAGCTGTTTGGGTCAGGGACTGCATATCGGTATAAATTTTTTAAATAGTACTAGTAAAATTTCAGTAAGTACCCTTATTAGTGTACTGCTTCATCAAACACAATAACTGTACAAGTTATTAAAATCTAAATATATTAAATCAGTACCCAAATAATGTATACCGGATTCATTTCTGTAGATGTTGTTAGTACAGAAATATTTTAACCGATTTAATTTCTGTACCGAAATGAGTAGAAGCATATGTACCTACGCTTCATAGGCTTCAACTAAACTATCGAACATTCTACAGTTATTTAAAAATAAAATATTAATATTAATACCGGAAAATTTCAGTTAACTGAAAAAAAAATCAGTTATGCTACAATAATAAAAAAGGTACAAGAATTATTTCAGTATGAATTCCTGTACTGTTATTTTTAAATACACCTAATTTACCGGTATGACGTCATACAGAAAAAAAATTGTACAGAAATTCATACCGGTATACAATCCTTGGTTTGGGTTACTACTTGGGAATCTGGGAAGAAATGTCGAAGTTTTTGGAAGAAGATTTGACTGATATTTCGGCAGGCGCGGTCCCAGGGGGGGGGGTCACAGGGGACATGACCCCTCCCAAAATCATGAAAAGATGAACCCCTTATAAGAGAAGGTGGAAGAAAAAGATACTCTGATACAAAAAAAATTGTCGTGACCCCCCCCCAACATTCAGTTGTGACCCCCCCCCAAAATTTCAGTCTGGGACCGCGCCTGTATTTCGGTCTTAGAATAGCCCTATGCCAGACAAAACGTGTCGTGAAAAGACGACCAATCCGAATGGCCCCCGCCAGGTGGTAGGTCCCCATGAGTATCCGACTGGCTTGCGACCATCGTTCATTTAAAACCTGTCGCCAAACATCACATCTCCTGCGGTGATATATCCCGGCAATATTTTATGAAGAGCCTTCCTAAGCACATGGGTTCAGATAGGAACTGACTCTTAATATAAAAATGCCGAAATCCTGATATTTATTTATTTTTATTTTATTTTACGCTTTTAGGAAAACTTACAGCTATTAAAGTTCAGTAGTGAAGAGAAATTAATTGTTTATGGCTATTTACAAGTTTCCACTTTTAAAAAAATTACGTTAGATACAAATAAAGTCACATCCCACCGTCAAAATCACGCAAAGACACTCAATAAATTCAACAGCAGTGCGAGCACAGAACTTTATCGAATCGTTTGTTAACGAATGTTCGTATAGTATGGAGACGGTTTTGAAGAAAACATTGAAATCTATCCATTGCCGCAAGGCCAGCTTAAATAAATGTGTGCCTTGTTAATTTTGAATGTTTGTAAACATGTTGTACTCATAAATATCTGTAAAATAAAAAATTACAATGTTACTCAAAACTTGCAACCGACTCCATACTATATGAGCATTCGTAAACATTCGTTAATATACGATTCGATAAAGTTCTGTGATCGCACTGCATTCGCTAGTTAGGCGACAAACAAGAAAGGTTTACCTATATATGCAAATAATTTACAGAGAAGGAATTTTATAGAAGCAGAATTTATATGAAAGGTGGTCTTTAACTAGACGAATCTTATAAGGGTTTGGATCCATCTCTACTGTACGGCGCCGTATGCCTTATAACGGTAAAAATGAACGCACCACTCAGCGCTTCATTTTTCCTCTTAAAATTATCTCCATCATGGTTCATTACAGAAAAGTATGGATTTACCCAATGTTTTTGTTTTAAGCTATTGCATAGCTTCTATCGCGGGCCTTGAGCGTGGGGACTGAATACAGAAATTCCGTAACGAAAAAAACCTAACACCCCCCCACTCCGACCGGCACAGCGGTTATACTTTGATTTCATAACTTTACATGCGGGCTTTAATAAACAATCAGCGCCATCTACTAGGAACTTGTGGAACTTCATATTAGATCAAACATTACTGCATTAATAAAATAAATAAATAATTATAATTGCATAAGTTGATAAAAAATGCTATGCAATAACTAAAGCTTTACTGCGGCAGTCTCCGAGTGCCACACGTCTTTTTTCATTCGTCGTCTAAACAGCACCAGGAGCAGGATACGTCTTTCGCGATCCATATCAAGCCAAAAACTGTTATTTTAGTACGTGTGTGCGGCGCGGTACGCCGCCGTGTACAGCCACGCAAGGACTGTATACCGGTATGAATTTCTGTAAAAAAAAATTCTGTACGACGTCATACCGTTAAATTAAGTGTATTTAAAAATAACAGTACAGGAATTCATACTGAAATAATTCTTGTACCTTTTTTATTATTGTATGCTACTGATTTTTTTTTCAGTTAACTGAAATTTTCCGGTAAGTATTAATATTACAATTTTATTTTTAAATAACTGTAGAATGTTCGATAGTTTAGTTGAAGCCTATGAAGCGTAGGTACATATGCTGACCTATACATTTCGGTACAGAAATTAAATAAGTTAAAATATTTCTGTACTTAAAACATCTACAGAAATTAATCCGGTATACATTATTTGGGTACTGATATAATTAACTTGTACAGTTATTGTGTTTGATGAAGCAGTACACTAATAAGGGTACTGAAATTTTACTAGTACTATTTAAAAAATTTATACCGATATGCAGTCTCTGCAGCCACGTACGATACTGCGCGGCGCCGTCTCCCGGCGGCGGCGCCGTATGTAGAGAAGGATCCTCGCCTTAAGTGTTCCAACACAAAGCACGGTAGGACTATCCTAAGCGGCTACCCATAAAAATATAGTTAATCATCATATAAGCACTTTGGACTACCATATTTCTACAATCTTCCATGCTGGACTGGGAGCGAAAGAAAAACATAGAATGTGCCAGCTGCTTCTCTTCCCGGGCATACTGTAAAAGTCAGTTAAGGGTTTTTACGGGCGATAGGCTGACCCCCTGTCACTGTAATAGTCTCTATCCATCATTATAAAACCTCCAAATTCGTCAAACGGGATACAGGTGTGAAGTTATGTATGTATGTATGTATTTCTACAAAGGTAATTCTTTCAGGTAACCTTGTTAGCAACGGTTTAATATGCTGTTATTAATTTTTGGATGGTGAAGTCGGAAAGGGCCGCTCAAGGCGTGCGTATTTCGACCAAGTTAGCAACATACATAAAAATGTCCTAGTTAAAAGTACCCGTAACCGGCGATCATGTAAAGATTTGCGAACGTGGAGGAAGCGAAAGAGGTATGTCTGGATCGAAGCAATTGGTGTTCCCTAGTCTCTGCTTACCCCAAAGGGAAACAGGCTTGAAGTATGTATGTATCTTAATTTAGATTTAAGAATTATTATATGACATTCAAGCTATATCTAAAGGCGCACTTGTGAAAGTATCACAGCTAACCGACTGCAAAAATAAAGTGTAATGTCATCGGTGTTACTGCGGCTTACGTAATTATCACTTTCCATTTCTCGTTATGGGTTGCAACGGTTTTAAGAAGTGTTAGAGAACTATAGTTTCTTTTTAATTGCCTACAGTATATGGGTTCATCGTGTATATTGTAAATTACAATGGGGAGTTTTCTGACAGCTCATAAAAACTAGTTCAAAAAACCTCTATAGATGGCACTTTTAAAAAGCCGAAGGCGTTAAGTCTGTATACCTACTATAATGTAGGTAAGTGGTATCTACCATCTATGGTTATTTATACGTTCAATTCATGTTCAATTTCTGACACAGACATCAATTTATTTATTTTACTTTTAAAAACGCATTGTGGAATAAATTCTTCGCCTTCGCCTTTTGTAAAGCGCCATCTATCGAAGCCTTTTGTACCAATTTTGTACAGTTTTGTTTTTTTAATGAGCTGTCAGAAAACCTTTCATTATTCCGATCTGTTACCTTGAAAAATTCACCATCGGGTATATTCCGGGAAACGTATGTCCTAAAATTTACTACGCTGCGCTGGGTTAAAAAATGGAATTTACTTTAATATGATTTGACTGTACCTAATTAATTTAATGTATTTTGAAATTGTTTATTTAATTTAATTTGTTTTAATTTGAATTTAATATAATTGAAAGTGAATCGAAGTGAATTTGTACAAAACTAATAATAGGTTAAAAAGTGCTTAACTAACACAATATGGACTCTGGTCTGAAATAAAGATTTATTATTATTATTATTATTAATTCTTATTCCATTTTTTCATCCTAGTTACAGTCAGCGTGTCAATTTATAATATGTGTAATCTTTTTTATAACATAAATTGAATGTCGTCGTTATATTTTGAACCCAATTAAACGATACGGAGTAACACCAGCTGTGATAGCCAACGAAACAAACAAAAGAACAGACTTTTTTCACTACACATATTTTTCTGTTACATTTATTACGTCAACTCAAAATTTACCAAAAGTTTGTACAGTTAATCCTATTAACAATTTACGTAGTGCTGATGATTAGTAAGCAATCATCGTTAATATAAAATTAGAAAATCTCTAGTCAAGTGTACATCATCGAGGTGATGAAAAGGAAGTGAGTAAGATCATCATCATCGTCACGATTCTTTGTAAAGAGCCCACTGCAGGGCTATGAGTCTCTCCCCTGGGTGACGAGGAGGTATAGGCCATAATCCACCAAGCTGGCCCAGTGCTGGGTCAGAATTTTCAGGGCGCCGAAAATGGCTTCTAACAAGTATACATTCCCAGGGACCGACTGCTTAACGTGCCCTCCGAAGCACGGAAGTCGCCGTGAGAAATGAATGTTCGGCGGTCACCCATCCAAGTACCGGCCGCGACGAAAGTTGCGTGACCTGTGATATCGTTTGATACACACAGTAAACCACGGCGCCACGATGACTTCGAGAGTAAGATAAAAAATCCTATTATTCACCCAGTTTAATGTAAATTCTCAGACATAAGTTTCCCTAGGGTGAATTCTTTAGGGTAATAGATCGGAATAACCCGTAAATAATACTAAAGTATAAGTATGTTTCTTCCATGCTGGACTGCGAGCGAAAGATAAACATAGAAAGTGTCCACTAAGTGCATATTATAATCAACGAATGCAGAGCATTAAAAAATCCGACTTCACGTCAAAAATTTGGTTGAAGTGTAAGGTCGTCAAGGTAAATATTTTCCGTAGGTACCTACTCATAAAAATAAAATATAAATAAATATATAAATATTTCTGACACTCCACAACATTGTCTAGCCCAAATTAAGTTTCTTAAGGAACTTGTGTTATGGATACTAGATAACTGATATACTTAAGAAATTATAAACATACATACATACATAACTTCACGCCTGTATCCCTTATGGGGTAGGCAGAACACCAGTGGTTATAAGACCATCTGATTTCAACTTTTGACAAATGAGGTATTATAATGATGGAGTGAGACTGTTGCATTGACAGGGGGTCAGCCTATCACCAGCAAAAACGCTAATAAAACCTCCGTCCCTTAACTGACTTTTACAGTATGCCCGGGAAGAGAAGCAGCTGGTACATTCTATGTTTTTCGTTCGCTCCCAGTCCAGCATGGACTGACATACATATTTTTTATTAGAATAAACTTAAATAAACATATTAACATCCATGACTTAACGACTAATATCTGTGTTCATCACACAAATACCCGCCGCCGCCGGATTCGAACCCAGGACCTCTGGCATACAAGGCAATGTATGTTACCGCTACACCAGCCGGTCGTCTAAAACTCATACATTTCTATTTTATCAAAATTTTGAAATTTTTCATGAAGCAAGTACTCAATCGATTTCGATGAAATTTATATGGGACCACCTCAGCAGTATCCTCTATCATATGAAACGAAGAGTATGTCAATGAGAACCAAAGGAGAAAGTTAGTTCTTAGTTCTTTTGTTCCATTGATCAAATAATTATATATTAAATGTGATTAATAATTAAATTACATAGTTGTGAGTGTATTGAGGGGAGAGTTTATGAGTTTATGCTGCAAACTTGACGCCAGCGACAGCGGCGCGGGCAGCGATTTCCGCGACACGATAGAAAGTATAGAGGTTGTATGAAACCGCGACAAATCGCTCTCACGCCCGCTGGCATCGAGAACGGCCCAGATTTCCCGCGTCGCTCGCTGTCGTTCAGTTTGCAGCCTAATTGTGTGAGTACGAGGTCGATATGCAGTGTAATAATTACATTATTATGTTCATTGGTTGATAAATGTATGCAGGTGCTATTTAGGCACAGTCTTATGCTAATATATAAAGCTGAAGAGTTTGTTTTTTTGTTTGTTTGAACGCGCTAATCTCAGAAACTACAAGTGTGATTTGAAAAATTCTTTTTGCATTTGATAGCCCAACTCTTGAGGAAGGTTATAGGCCGAAATTCCCACGTGATCAAAAGTTACGGGGGTAAAACCGCGCGGTGGCTAGTACATATAATAAAACTGAAGAGTGTGTTAGTTTGTATAAAACTATTCTGCCATTGCAGACACCGTCATTTGCAGACAGACAGCCTCGGCTATTGCCGCTTGTTACCTTAAAAAAAATGTCGCATACACATTGCTAAGTGCAAGCAAAAATGAACTTTGTGGTGGTCAGATACCGTGTTTTCGAGTACATGCTTGAAAAAATCCGATATGCCAATTACTGTACCTATACAATAAACAACGAATGCAAAGCGTTAAAAAAACCGCTGAAGTGTAAGGTAGTCAAGGTAAATATTCTTAATTTTTAATTTTTCATGAACTACTGAACTGCGCCGTGGTTACTGTGTGTATCATAACGATATCACAAGTTAAGCAACGTTCGGCGCGGTCGGTACTTGGATGGGTGACCGCCGACCATTTATTTTCTCACGGCGACTTCCGTGCTTCGGAGGGCACGTTAAGCAGTCGGTCCCGGGTGCTGTATACTTGTATACAGTAGTCGTTAGGGTTTGTCAGAAGCCGTATCGGCACCCCTGAAAATTCTGACATCCACCACCCACCACTGGGCCAGCTTGGTGGATTATGGCCTAAACCTCCTCATCACCCGGGGGAGAGACTCATACTCTGCAGGGGGCTCATTGCCTACAAAGAGTTGTGATGATGATGATGACTCCATCGATCCAATATAATTTCGGTGAAATTTATATGGGACCACCTCAGACGTATCTTCTGTCATATAAAACGAAGAATATTTCAAATCAATTCATAATTATCCAAATAAGTCGTGTAACAAAGACACAAAAAAACATACACACGAATTAAGACCTCCTTTTGGAAGTCGGTTGCAAAGACACAAAAATCGATACACCCACTAAACAGTCAAGAGGGAGGTATACCTACATATGAAATAAGTAGGTACCGTAACATACTGCTTGAGCGCGCCTTATATTGATAAATAAAGTCGGCTATGGTGCGAATATATCATTGTTTTATTTTATACTAGCTTTATCCCGCACACACTTGTATGCGCTTAACTACTCTTCTCGTGGAAATTTCAGAAACTATACAACCAGACACCCACTGAAAGAAACTTTATTTCAAGTATCACACCCATGCACTCATGGAATAAGTTTTTTTCATACAAACTAAAAATCATATATTTCCCGTGCCTGTCGGAATTTTGGGCTTTTTTTCGTAGCACAACCAGTCACTCTTTGAAGAACCTTCATGCCAAGTATTACAACCGTACACTCAAGGAATAAGATTTTTCATACGAACTAAAAAGTCCAACTCCTTCCCGTGAGAATTTCGGGAATTCCTTCCATAATACAAACATACACTTATTGAGGAACCTTTATATCAAGTATCACATTCGTGCACTCAAGGGATGGGATTTTTTCATACAAACTAAAACATTTATATGAATAAATTGAATAAAAGTGTATAGTTACAAAAGTGCCTCTCTTATAATAATAGATAGATAGATAGATAAACTCGTTTATTGAGGTACTACATGCACACACATTAATAAAAAAAGACACAATTTGAAACAAAACAAAAAAAATAATAATAATGTAATGTGCTGCAGCATTGCAATCGGCCATAGCTCAGCGTAATTATTTACTCAGAGAGTAAATCGCTGGTTTTCAGCTACTGCCTTGAGGAGGTACACACGGCACCTAACCAAATCAAAAATAATAGTAAACCAATAAATAATAAATAATTATATGTAAGCCCTTTCATTTTTAAATTTACATAGATTAATAGGTCAAAAAAAACTGGATTAATGATAAACATGTTCACTGCCAATGAAGCATCAAAGAGACGGCAGTTTCTGATTTTCTAAAAGTAATTCTTTGAATTTATTTTTAAAAGATTCTTTATACTTTATCCTCCTTAATAAATATATTTAGAAAGATCCCATGCGTTTCAGTACCTAGCTGCTCTACAGTTGAATCGATAATCTCCTCCTTTTTACACGTCCGTTGAAAATAGCTACATACTCTAAACAAGTGAGGTTATAGAAAGTGAAATGATACAGGTTCGATTACCGACAAGTACCAAACGAGTTGCTATCTTGTAACGCAACATGCCAACGCCACCTGGCGGGAGTTCAATAATATTAACATACCAGTTTGTAGTTTGCGCGAATGGAAATCGCGTTTGAGTAATAAGCCCGCCTACGTGCTGTAATATTATGTAGCTAAGTACGGTAAGCTTTATAAAAATATTATATCGATTTAAGTCTCTTAATGCTGGACTGGTGTACACAAGCCATATTGCAATAAAGAGTCTGCTATTCATGGCAAAAAATGCCATAATAATAATGTGTGTATAATAATAATCATAAAATCATATAATAAAATCCCCAGACAATCACACCAACTACATGGCCCCAAACTAAGCAGAGCTTGTGTTATGGGATACCATGTAGCGAACTAGGGGTGAATTTAGTATATGAAATAAGTACATATAGGTATAGATAAACGCCAAGACCCGAACATTGTTTTTCTTGTTCCGTGCGGAAACAAACCCGCAACCACTGGCGTCTGAGGCAGATAGATTTCAACCATCGCCAAAGTGGACGTCACAACTGCTCCCTTACTGATTGAGGAACTGACTGAGTGTTTGACAGACAAAGTAAAGCCAAAACTACTAGTCTAACAGAGCCGAGATTTGGAACATACATTCCTAAGGGGGTGTAGGGATGCACTAAGGAAGAACTTCTCGAAATTCCCACGGGAACAGAAAATAAAGGACTTTTAGCCTGTATAAAAAATCTTATTCTTTGAGTGCAGAGTAGTGAAACTTTTTAAAAGGGTTTATTCAATAGGTATCTGGTTGCATCATGAAAGGAATTTCCGAAATTCTCACAGGAACGGGACCTTTGACTTTTTAGTTTGTATGAAAAATCTTATTCCTTGAGTACACATGGAAGGAATTCCCAAAATTCCTCGAAAACGGAAAATATAGGAATCTTTAGTTTATGCGCGTACGAAGTCGCAGGTAAAAGCTCGTAAATAAATTTGAAAAGTGTTATATATATAAATAAACAAACAAACTTCATCTTTATTATATAAGTAAAGATATTATCCAAACCAACCAAAAAACGCTCACAGCGCAGCGCCTCTAGTGTCAAAAAAACGCAACTATAAAACACTTAATTAAAAATAAATGTAAAATTATCGATCGCGATCGATAACAAACAGCGACATGAGCGAAAGTGAAAGACATGCGTCCGCGCAATTGGCCTATTCCGGACGTTACGATATAATATCCCATTCAACATAATGTAGAATCTTGATATCAAAAGAGACCAAGACCCAATTAACGAAAGCTTTCTTAAGTGTTGTCATGATTCAAGTATAGATATGCTGTCAATTTTTCGTAGGTAACTGTCAAAAAATCTACAGGGTGACTGGTGACAAATTTTAGATATTGAATGAGAGCACTCTGTACTCGATTCTGATCATAATTATGTAATAAAAGTAGGTACTTAATTGTTCACTAGAATTCCCTATACATAAATTAAGTGTTTATTCGCTCACAACTCTGTAAGCCGACGACGCATCAAAAGTAGTAAGCCGGGCGCCATATTAGTATGTGCGCTAGTTTAGCCATGGGTTGCGTGATGAACTCTTTAACTTTCGGTTAAGTTTACTTATTAAATAATTAATGTTTGTTTTTCATTTACTTTTTTTCTTCATGTATGAAGTCTCAAACTATCACGTCCTCGTATTTCGAAAGTGTCACCTTGTATAATTAAAATTGTAAAATATAGAAATAATAGTTATTGTAGTATTCTGCCCTGCTAATATAAAAGCCGCTCAATAAACAAAATATAATAATGCAAGGTTGTTTGGAAGAGATCGCTTATCAGCGATAAGGCCGCCTATAGTGCATGTCTAGATGTTCTTTTTATTTTAAAAGTATAATATAAATGAATTATATCGACAACTTAAGAATGAGCCCCTGGACGAGCCCACGTGCGCCCGCGTCGCGTATGGCTGACCAGGGAAAGTGATCCGATTGCCGGAACAAGGAAGCTGCTTTTTTGTTACCGATTGTTTGTATGGAACATGTTCTGAAGTGTTTATTGAAACACGTTTATGACATACATACATAACTTCACGCCTGTATCCCTTATTGGGTAGGCTGAACACCAGAGGCTATAAAAACACCTATGTCACGTTTGACTAATTCAGGGGTATTATAATGATGGAGAGAGACTCAAAGTCAAAGTCAAAAGAATCTTTATTTCGTAAGTATTTAAATACATTTGAAATAAGTCATAATTTACAAATTGAACTGAATCTACCATCACTTCGGAAAGTCGATCTGTTGAGAAGAAGTGGCAAGAAACTCAACAGCATACATACAAACATAACGTCACGCCTGTACCCCTTATGGGGTAGGCAGAACACAAAGGTTACAAGACCATCTGATGTCACGTTTGACCAAATTTGGAGGTATTATAAAGATGGAAAGAGACTATTGTAGTGACAGGGGGTCAGCCTATCGCCCACAAAAAATCTCCAATCAAACCTCTGTCCCTTAACTGACTTTTACAGTAAGCCCGGGAAGAGAAGCAGCTGGCACATTCTACGTTTTTCTTTCGCTCCCAGTCCAGCATGGAAGCAATCATCTTTTAAAAATACACAATAACAATTTACAATCTTCTTGCATCCGGATATCTTATAATAAAACTTTATGCTTATCCTTAATTCTATCGAAGGGTTAATCTTAAATATTTTGGAATTTTATTATAAAAGCGTTTTTTATTAAAAAAATATTATAAAATTATAAAAGTCACTATTGCAGTGACAGGGGGTCAGTCTATCGCCCACAAAAAACCTCCACTAAAACCTCTGTCCCTCAACTGACTTTTACAGTATGCCCGGGAAGAGAGCTGCTGGCACATTCGATGTTTTTCCTTTGCTCCAAGTCCAGCATTTTTGATTTTATAATAAGGAACAGGCGAGGATATTGGGCTTGCAATCGAAATCACATTCTCCAACTTTAGGTAAGTCTCTCTAATGTCAAATTTAGAGGCCTCAAAATTAGTTTTTACCCGACAACGGCGAAGCAAAAAGGAGAGTTATGATTTAGACCTGTATGTATGTATGTGGGTATGGATGTTCATCTGTTCCCTCGTAACTTCTGAACTAGTTATCATAATTGGCCATAATTAAAGTGTCCTAGGGAGCGTCTTGATTGTCCGCTGGTTAAATTGACTACAGCGCCCTCTAAGGGCTTAAAGAACTAAAAAAACGACCACGGATGGCCGTGGATGTCTATTGATGATTATGATGTCAAAAAACACCGTTTCTTCCTAAGCCCATGTTTTGCCATCTTCAGCCTAATTTTCACTTCTAGAAAAGAAGAAAGAGTTCAACATGAAATGAAAAGTTTTCACGGTAGGTAACTTTTACACTTTGTGAAGGTTAAACGCTGGATGCCTCTGTCCAGCAGTGTGAGGTTATTCATAGTAAAAAAAATGATTCTAGACCACAGACCATTGCTACCTGCAACTCCAGGTAGCAATCATGTATGAAAAGATTAATGAACGTGAAGGAAGCAAAAGAGGTATGTCTAGATCGAAGCAATTGGTGTCCCCTTGTCTCTGCCTACCCCAAAGGGAGACAGGCGTGAGGTTATGTATGTACTAAAAAAGCACGACTATGGTCCCTACACAGTCGGATACGCCAAACAAAGCTGTCTCACCCGTTGTCCAAGGTGAACGAGAAACGCAACAACGGGACGCAATACGGAAATATCAAATGGACATTGCATGGCAGGTGTCCTACGTTGTCGCGTTGACACAATAAAATAAAATCCCCAGACCACCCCCACTACATTGTCTCCACGTAAACAAAGCTTATTTTATGAGATAGGAGTCTAGAATATAAAATACTTAAGTAGATAAACGGCCAGAGTCGCTGCCTTATCACGTAAATATTAGCGATCAGCTATAATGGCGCAGTCATCACGCCAAGGACGCGCTATTCATTGCTTTATATCGTATTATGTAAGCGATAGCTGATCAATCGTTCGTTGATCGCAGAATGCATTTATTGCTACGATACTAGCGCCAAAAACAATTTGGTAGCTAACAAAGAAACTAATAAAATGTGAAACAGATGTTTGCTTTTAAAATTTCGCAGAAAAGTACACACGAAAAGTATTAAAGTCAAAGGGATTATATGCACTTTTAGTACATCGATTGTACGATAGAGGCAGCAAAGTCTTCGGATTGCTATGGCTTTGTTTTTGCTGTAACGTAATACGAATTAGTTCTTTTTTAGCAAATCTTGCGCAATTCATGCTATTGCAAGTTACGTGATAAGGCAGCCGGATTTTTTTTCTCTTTGCGTGCGGGAATCGAACCCGCGGCCTCTCGATTAGCGTAGTAGCGTCTAGACAACTGCACCACGAAGACTGTTAAATAATAAACAACAATACTTGAAGTATGGGAAGTAAAGATTTCAAGGAAATTTATATGTAACCATCTGTGAAAAATAATACTATCCAATAAATTCAAATAAGAATCATCAAATCATTAATTGATCGAATAATCACTTACTTATAAAACATAAATTTAATTTAATTTTAATATACTTTTCTATTTTTATTTAATTTAAATTTATTAAATCTTAAGGTAATTATTTCTGTCCTTATTTTTTATTTTATGTTTTATTTTGTTAAATGTATCTTGATTTGTCTTTTTAATTTGTATACTTTTTAGTTTTATATCCGTTATATATTTTTATATTGTAACTAGCTGACCCGGCAAACGTTGTTTTGCCATATAAATTAAAAAAAAAAAGATGTTGGCCGATTCTCATAGATACCGGATAAGCACAAAAAATTTCATCAAAATCGGTCAAGCCGTTTCGGAGGAGTATGACAACGAAAACTGTGACACGAGAATTTTATATATATTAGATATTCCAAGGGAAGAAGCGGGTCATTTCCGACACGAGTGTCATTGACTACTCACTGGAAAGTCCCAGCATATCAATGTAACCAAATTATTGAAATAAAATAAAATTTTCAATTTCAATTTCAATAAAAAATTATGTTTTGACGAATTTAAAGCCTCTTATTATTGGAAGTCGGTTAAAAAGAATTTTTAATCATATTTTATCGTACATCATTTTATTTTATCGATTCTTAATCACATTCCATTAGAAACAAACATTCATTGGTTTCGTAATATCTGTTATACCTATTTATAAAATAACTATGAGATACCCTACTTCTGCATGACTAAGTATTGATAAAAGTCTGTCAACCGTGTTTCGTAAGGGCGCGGAGGGAATATTCTAAGCGGACCCTTAGCGGCTAAAAATAATTAACCTGTATTTTTGAAAACTATTATAATACGGCTAATAAAATACCTTTATAAACGCGGTACATACATACATAACCTCTCGCCTGTCTCTCCTCGGGGTAGGCAGAGACAAGGGCACACCAATTGCTACGATCCAGACATATCTCTTCCGCTTCCTTCACGATCATTAATCTTTTCATACATGATCGCCAGTTGACCAATTAATTATGTACCTATTTATACGGAGACTTCCATGCTTCCACGCTGGACTGGGAGCGAAATAAAATACATAGAATGTACCAGCTGCTTCTCTTCCCGGGCATACTGTAAAAGTCAGTTAAGGCACAAAGGTTTTATTGACGTTTTTGCGGGCGATAGGCTGACCCCCTGTCACTGCAATAGTCTCTCTCCAGCATTATAATACCTCGAAATTTGTCAAACGTGACATCAGATGATTTGATGACCTCTGGTGTTCTGCCTACCCCTTAAGGGATACAGTACAGGCGTGAAGTTATGTATGTATTTATGTATTAAACGGAGACTGATTTTACTATGTTTTATCTCGTAAGCTCATGGTTTTTTTAATGTAAAAGTTAAGGAAATATTATTTACAAATGATAAAAACATACATTTTTGATTAAGTAGGTAAACACTTTTATGCTGGCCACATTTGCTGGCCACCAAATGACATCAATGTGTCATCAAATGTGGCCAGCATGAAAAAGTGTTTAATTACAATTTTGCTATCAACTTTCTGAGTCATAGATTGATTTATCACAATCATAATTGATTTTATTTACTGCAGGTATAGTATATGACATAGATAAAAGAACAGCTGATTTTCAACCGACTTAAAAAAAAGGAAGAGGTTCTCAATTCGTCTGGATGTTTTTTTTTTAAGTTAACTCATAACTTTTGACTGGGTGAACCGATTTTGATGACTCTTATTTCATATGATAGAGGATACTTTACAGTTGGTCCCATATCAATTTCTTCGACATCGATTGAGAATTTCATGATTTTTTTTTAAATATGTATAAATTCGGAGTTTGTTTACGTAACGACCTTATACTTCAGCCAAAGTTTTGACGTGAAGTGGGTTTTTAAAGCTCTGCATTCGTTGATTATTCATTATAGTTAGCTTTTTAACGTATAAGTGTTTGAACGCGCGTACCGTACGTCCGTATCTTCAAATAGGCACACCTACCCATACATTTATATAACACCTACTAAGAGAGATTCCAACATACAAACTTTCTTAACATTTTCCGTACCGTACGCGCGTATCATACGCGGCGCTTGGCGCATTCCGAACGTCCGTATCGAACGCGCGTATGGTACGGACTAGTGATGTGCCGGATCGCTAAAAATGTAGATCCGCGGATACGGATCCAAAAACTGATAGTCGGTGTCAAGATCCGCGGATACGGATCTTTATTGTTAATGTATTGTTATTTACAAATTTGTATTGTTATTGACATAAATGTAGTCCTGTAATTTTAATTTCTTTTAGTTTATTATTAGCTAAAGTGTGGCATTTTATACTTAAATTATATTTGGGCCCAATCTAATTCATTACTATTTAAAATTTGAAAAAAGAATATTTTACTAATTATGTTTTAACTAGATCTCTTTTAAGACGTAAGAAACAGATTTATTATAAGAACTTTGTACCTACTTTACCATACTTATTGCAATAAAGGAATTCTGTATTTGTTATTATTTTCTTATGCAATCGGTATAGGCGCGAGTGACCTTGAAACGATAGTTGACACTTCGCTCGCCGCAACGACACGCAGGACATGTTCCGATTTGCGTCGCGCGGGTATTACTTTTGTTTTGTTTGCCAAATACTTGATTTAAAAAATAATAAAAACTGAATAGATTTTAAGATTTTTTCAAATTCTATCTCATGTCCTACATACAACATTTCATCCTATAAATTGAAAATTAGTAAAGAAAAGATCCGCGTGAAAAGTAACGAATACGGATTTTTTTTCCCTGCGCATATCCGCGAATATGGATACGGATCTCTGGCACATCTCTAGTACGGACGTTGCAGTTTTGTATGAAACACGCGTTCGAACGCAGCGTTGGCACTTAAAGTTAGGAAAAAACTCTCGGCACTCCTATCAAAATTGATCAATAAGAAGGACGCCATGTTTTGTTCCCTACATTTTGGGCTTTACGGGATGTAAGGAACATAAAAAATGGTTTTGGAAAGAGGATTTAATAACGAATAATTATTAAACATTATCAATAGGAGAGAAAAAGCTATTAAAGATAGAAAAAAAATGGATTAAATTTTCCTATTACGTAGTTTATCTATGTGCAATTCTTAACAAAAAATAATAATACATCTATTTATAAGTGAGGGCCTAAATGCCGCTGTAAGTATTAGAAAGATCACGAAGATCATTCATGAGTTTATTTTTAAACAGCTCTAAATTTATGTTGACGTCCCCATTCATTCCAAAAGGAGGGTGAGATCTAAATATAGAATACTTACTAAATTAGAACATATTTTAGTCTGCGAATTCTTGAAACAAAGAACTTGCTTTCTTATTTTAAAAATGGAACTTTTGGTTTGAAAAACGTGAGAATCTCTTTTTTCGTAAGTTGGTTGAAACTGTTTTTTGCGTTTAATCCTATTTTCCTATTTTTTCCTATTAGAAGTCGTCGTGGCGGCGTGGTTACAGTGTGTATCATACGATATCACAGATTAAGCAACGTTCGGCGCGGTCGGTAGGTACTTGGATGGGTGACCGCCGACCATTCATTTCTCACGGCGACTTCCGTGCTTCTGAGGGCACGTTAAGCAGTCGGTCCCGGGTGCTGTATACTTGTATACAGTAGTCGTTAGGGTTTGTCAGAAGCAACTTTGGCGCCCTGAAAATTCTGACATCCACCACCCAGCAACTGAGACAGCTTGTTGGATTATGGCCTAAACCTCCTCATCACCCAGGGAAGAGACTCATACCCTGCAGTGGGCTCATTACAAAGAGTCGTGATGATGATCTTACTCACTTCCTATTCATCACCTCGATGATGTACACTTGACTGACTTTCTTTCTATAATTATGATGAATGAAATATTACGTAATAAAAATTATACCCGTAAGTACCTAACTCATTTTTTTATCGTTCCACCAACACATATAACAAGGAATTTTCTGGAATTAATCTTTTTTGCACATCGTTAACAAGTTTGAAAAAACTGTTACAATAAAATCTTGTAGGAAATCTTTAAAAATTGCTATTTTAAATTATGTTTGTATTAATATTGTTTTGTGTTATTTTGATTCTGATTGATTAAGTTGCTTTGTTTTGTATCGAGACCGTTGTCACTAATTTGAATCACTGTATAATTATTACTACTCAACTCACTTTATATAAGTAAGTATCATAAAATGTTTTTGCTGTCCACTTTGAGCTCACCTTTTTGGGCACTATTGGTCTTTTATGTAAACCGTTTTTTTTTAAATATATATTATACAGTGGAATCCGTTTATAATGACATCGAAGGGAAATAAGAAACAAGAAATACTAAACGGACGTCATACAGAGCATAGGTACTGCAAGAATAAATAAACTGTTTAAGTTAGTATGTGATTTATTTTAATAGAGAGGAATAAAATAGAGATAAAACAAAACATTAAATAAATTGAATACTGTTTATTTTTCCAAAATACTGTTTGATATTCTTTTCAGACTCAAATATTTCTAGAAAAAAAAGTGGAAAAAAAAGTTGGGAGCCCTAGTTCCAGGTTCGAGTCCCGGTCGGGTGATGATATTATTTAGCATATTTTTTCAGTTATTTAAGGGCCAGTTCGTTCCTAAGCCCTTGTCATAGTCTACCTCATTTCACTTACCATACGTGAGATCGAGGTGAAATTTAGGTTAAGTCAGCTACAAAAAGGCAACTACCACACAAATGTCAAATCGACAATGACACTGACAAATAGCAAACGTCATCTGCGGAACCATTAAAACGCTATTTGTCTGTCAAAGCCATTGTAGTCGAATGTCGCGAACTTTCGCCGCGTTTCTAACGGACCGGATATGGAATCGAACTTCTGACTTTCAAATTTAGTTTCTATTACTAATAGGCTAGAGCTGAGTTTCAATGCTATATACTTTTGATCTCAGATTTTAAATATTACAATGTCTGTGCGTTGTCATGGCAACCGAAATACAGATTTCTGTGTTAAGTGACAAAATCTTGGACTGGAATCAATAAATTATAATTTTGATGATATAGAAATCAAGTGTATAGGACTTACCCAAAAAGCATACAATCAATGGATCTAGCTACAGAAGGCAATATGTCAATTACAGAGGCAAAGGCACAAACAAAATGAAATTTACATCTTTGGAAAGCTCGTTTAATCGAGGTTTAGAATACAGCTAGGTATATAAAAATTTAGTTCATACATACATATACATAACCTCACGCCTGTCTCCCTTTGGGGTAGGCAGAGACAAGGGAACACCAATTGCTTCGATCCAGACATACTTCTTTCGCTTCCTCCACGTTCATTAATCTTTTCATACATGATCGCCGGTTACGGGTACTTTTAACTAGGCCCTTTTTAAGAACGTCGCCAATTTGATCGGCGTACGTTCGCCTAGGGCGGCCCCTTCCGACAGCACCATCCATTCTTGCTCTGTAAACCTCTTTCGTAAATCTACTTTCACTCATCCTTTCCAAATGTCCAAACCACCGTAGCATACCCTTTTCAATCTTAGTCACTACATCTTCTTTCAAACCGCATCTCTTTCTTATTTCACTATTGCGCACCCTATCACTCAATTTCACTCCACACATGCTTCTCAGCGCTCTCATCTCCACAGTTTAGTTCATGCCCCTTTAATTTTTTTTGACATCCAGGCGATTGATACCAACTCATATTCGCTCTTAGTTAAACAAGCCAAATCTATAAAGTATTTATTTTTAATTGTTAAAATAATACATTCTAACTGGTTCAATAATATTTTTACTGTGTAATGGCCCAGAACCGAAATGTACGAACTCGATGATCGGAGGGGGGGAAGGAGAAGGAGATACGCTCACCTTCTCCCTCCCGATAGCCAGCCATAGCAGGTGAGGGGACCTGACACGGCTACTAGGGCTATGGTGGTGAAATGGTCTAGTGTACTGGACCATTTTCGACGTCGTCGGAGGGCGCTCGGCTCAGGTTGAGCGCAACCCGCCGGAGCTCGCGTGTAATGCCAATGGCGGTACCGTGAGCTCCATTTATGGCGGATGAGGTACACCTGGAAGTTTTTAGTGGGTCGGTTCGGCCTTTAGCAGGATCCTCCCCACATACCCCGCCGTTCCCCCTTGGGCGGTCGAGGACGTGATGGCACGTTTTCCTCCAGTCAAAAAAAAAAGGAGCTCGATAATACTGGCCTTTCCCTAACCAATGTTTAACTCAATGTCGAGGACGTTGAGTTCAGATTTAATTTCATTTTTTGATAGGTTTGGAACACTCGATCTGCTGCCTTCTGTACCGTCATAGTTATTCCAGAATTAATTTTTCTGGTGCAACAGAACAAGCATCTTGAACGTTTATAACATCATATTAGTAAGACTGTCGAGTAAAGTTGTGCATTAATGTTTAATATTGACCACTTTGGCGATGGGGTAAAACTATTTGCCTCAGACGGAGTTATGGGAGGCTTTTTTGTGGGCAATAGGCTGACCCCCTGTCACTGCAATAGTCTCTCTCCACTATTATAATGCCTCCAAATTTGTCAAACGTGACATCTGACTACCCCATATGGGATACAGGCGTGAAGTTATGTTTATGTATAAAATAGCTGTTTGTATGGATGACACAAATCCTTCTTTGTAAGCTATTTTGAAAAAATTGTTGTTGACTTCTTCACTACTTCTCAACAGATCGGCTTTCTGGAGTGGTTGTTTTTTCTTTAAAATATGTAGGTAACTACCATACCATAACTACCTACCTTATAAATAGAGTTCATTTTAACTGTGACTTCGAATTAAACCGTTGTGCAAAGCTTTTCTTGATTATTTAACTTCGTAATCTAGCTTAAAGTAGAACGTTATAAGTGCAAATTTCACCCTTATTCGAATGTACTAAAGTGTCTTTTCAATAAATAAGTAAAGCAAAAGCTCACATACATCCTTATTTCAATGCAGAAAGGTTTCTTTTCAAACAGCAAGGCAAATCATTTGATTTGGACTATCGTGTGAACTGGGTTTATGGATACGGTACTTCTGAAAGTCCATCAATGGTTTAGTCATGTATTTCTGTCCTACTGTCAAGTACGCACCTACCTAAAGTGTAAAAAAATTAAGTGTTTACTTTAAACCAACAAAAGTAATGAGAGGTTTTCTGACAGCTCATTAAAAAAACAAAACGATGCAAAAATGGTACAAAAGGCTGCGATAGATGGCGCTTTGCAAAAGGCGAAGTCTTGTCTGTCATAAAGCCATTTATTCCACACTGCATTTTTAAAAGTAAAATAAATTAATTGCCGTCTGTATCAGAAATTGAACTTAAAAATAACCATAGATGGTAGATACCACTGAAATACATTATAGTATACAGACTTAACGCCTTCGGCTTTTTAAAAGTGCCATCTATAGAGGTTTTTTGAACTAATTTTTATAAGCTGTCAGAAAACTCCTCATTGAAGGTGTGTAAAAAAACAACAAAAATATTGAAAATAATATAACCTATAATTTTATAACGGTATTTTCAACCGACTTCAAAAAAAGAAGGAGGAACTCAATTCGTCTGTATGTTTTTTTATGTTTGTTACATCATAACGTTTGACGACCACTATGGCGTTGGGGTAAACCTATCTGCCTCAGACGCCAGTGGTTGCGGGTTCGATCCCCGCACGGAACCAGAAAAAAAAAATGTTCCGTGTCTGGGTGTTTATCTATTTATGTATTTATATTCTAGGTTCCCCCCTAGTTCGCTATATGGTATCCCATAACACAAGCTATGCTTACTTTGGGGCCATGTAGTTGGTGCAATTGTCTGGGATATTTTTTTTTTTTGACTGGGTGAACCGATTTTGATGATTTTCGTTTTATATGATAGAGTATACTTCCATTTTATCATAGATTGAGTGCTTTTTTTTTAAATATGTCCCTATGTATTCGGAGATCGTTTACCTTGACGACATTCTACTTCAGCCAAAGTTTTGACGTGAAGGCGGTTTTTTAATGCTCTGCATTCGTTGATTATTGAACGCGTCTATCTCTGAGATTAATAGTAAAGACCTTAATTATATCAGTCGGTAGGTACCTATAGATCATATTATACAACTTGTAATAACATGGATAATTGAACTCGCAGGATGTAAGCACTTACTGTCAAGGTGACTCCTTATTGAGACCTGCGTGGCTAGCATGCAACCATCGATAAATAGTCGAATCGACAAGATAAATATTATTTCGTTATTTAATCCTATTATGTAAGCTAATATGCGCACCATAATAGACAAAATTACTCGATTTGATACCATGATTAAGAACACAGAACCGAATATAGAGAATATTGTTTATAATATACTTATTACATTCATATTTTAATGTTTAAATTATTTTTCAACACACTTGCTCGTAAAGTACCTAAGCCTTATTCTATTGAATTTAGAACTATAAACTGGGCTATAAGTCACGCGTGCATAATATATTATGCCCTAGTGCATAATATAATGAATCCTACAAAGTTGAATTGTACCTTTGTGCAAATTAAATGCGAGTAAACAGAGCATATTTTATTGATCCGGGTTATACATTAATTTTTTTCAGAAACAACAAAGAGGTTTTATACCACTTCAAATCCATATACATTTTTAAATGTTTACGCCTTATATTAGTTAAACAAAATTGTATATCAAACAAATTATTCACAATTTACAATAATTTGTTACAAAATATTAAAATATTTGGATTTACCACTCCAAATTAAATATTTTCATGTAAAATAGGCTGTATAATATGCTATACAGCCATTGACACATTTGGCGGAAAAAAAAACCTACGCGTATGCGCGAAGTTCGGCGCCATTTTTCAATCACAATTCACAGCTTTGTTATCAAGTGTGTTTGTTATTTTATGACCACGTATGTCTGTCTTTTACTCACAAGTGTGTTGAAAAACGTCGTATATAACTCGTGAGAGTTGCTAATTACAGTCTCGGCTCATTATTAACTTCGCTCACTTGTTACATAATATACTATTATATTATATGTTAAATTTATAACTAATAACTTATTTGCATTTATTTAAATATTTATGTTATTTATTCTATACTATTTTTATTTGAGCACATCGTGAATTTTTATTTGTTACTCTATTTTATAAATTATTATTACTAGATAATTCGTTGATGTATGCACCATTTCTATGTTTTAATAATGCTTTATTTGTAAAAACTACCCCAGCCTCCAAACCGGCACAGCTGAAAATCAGCGCTGCGGCCTTCGGCTGTAGCATTTGCTGAGCTGTTGCCGTTTTGCGACAATTTTTTTATTATTAATTAATATTTAATAATTTGTGTTTGTAAAGTGTTTTTATTGTCGAATTAATCATTTCTTTCTTTCTTTCAACATACATAATACATAACGTCACACCTCTATTGTGGGGTAGACAGAACACTAGAGGTTACAAGACCATCTGATGTCACGTTTGACAAATTTGGAGGTAAGTATGATAAAGATGGAGAGAGACTATTGTAGTGACAGGGGGTCAGCCTATCGCCCACAAAAACGCCTTTAAAACCTCTGTCCCTTAACTGACTTTACAGTATGCCCGGGTAGGGAAGCAGCTGGCACATTCTATGTTTTTCTTTCGCTCCCGGTCCAGCATGGAAGCATCTTTCTTTCAAATATGTCATAATCTTAATAAATTACATACATTAAATACCATATTGTCCACGTTGTCGACGGTAAATCAGGCCTTTATTTCAATATTTTCTTAGAATATGACACTTAGAATATGTTTTTCTTTAGGATATGGCAGCTTTGGTTCTGTGGTCTTAATCATGGGTATTTAGTATGCTCAATAAGCAAACCTGTTTAGACGTGCTTAAAGCAAGCCCCCTTGCACCCGCGCCTATAGTAACATGCTCAAAAAGTGCTAGAAATGAGCATGCTAATTTTGAGCAACATTCCAACACACATTCTCAATTAAAGCATGCTTTCGTGCTTGAAATGAGCATGTGTATCAGCAGCTTTACGCTTGTTTTGACCCAAGAAACTTCATTGAAATGAGAATGGTAGTTTAAAATACTATCGCGTTTAAAGCCCTTTGCATTTATTATATCAGAGCAGTACCTACCTACAGTAGTATAAATTTACAACTTGTAATATTGGATAATTAAACTCACAGGATGTAAGAACTTGCAGTCAAGGTGACGCGCTACTAAGACCAGTCCTGTTATCGACTTATAAGGCTCGTTCAATTCGATAAAAATACGATACGTTTTTTTAAAACGAGTAATTGTGAGTTTCTCTCTTATGTTTGCATGCAACATGTTTTAATATTAGACGTTTATGATCAGATAGTAATTCATACATACATGTATACATAACTTCACGCCTGTATCCCTTATGGGGTAGGCAGAACATCAGAGGTTATAAGACCAACTGATGTCACGTTTGACTAATGAGGTATTATAATGATTGCGAGAGGCTATTGCAGTGACAGGGGGTCAGCCTATCACCCACAAAAATGCCAATAAATCCTCTGTCCCTTAACCGACTTTTACAGTATGCCCGGGAAGAGAAGCAGCTGGCACATTCTATGTTTTTCTTTCACTCCCAGTCCAGCATGGAAGTGAAAGAATGGAATACTAATTCATCTAATTAATATTTTTTACAAGTTAGGGCGAAGTCGTCGTGGCGCCGTGGTTACTGTGCATATCAAACGATAACGCAGGTTAAGCGCGCTCGGTGCGGCCGGTATTAGGATGGGTGACCGCCGACCATTCATTTCTCACGATAACTTCCGTGCTTCGGAAGGCACGTTAAGCAGTCGCTCCCGGGTGCTGTATACTTGTATACAGTAGTCGTTAGGGTTTGTCAGAAGCCCCGGCACTCTGAAATATCTGACATCACCAATCAGCACCGAGCCAGCTTGATGGATTACGGGCTTAACCTCCTCGTCACCCAGAGGAGAGACTCATAGCCCTGTAGTGGGCTCATTACACGGAGTTGTGATGATGATGATGACAGCTTAGGGTCGTGGCCACGCGCGTGGCACTTTCGCTAGTAAAATTTCATAGATTTGCTTGTACAGTCGTGTCAATGGATAACTTAATCTCTTGCTATTTGGCTTAACTTCAGCCATGGGGTAACACTGTCTGCCTCAGACGCCAGTGTTCGCGGGTTCGATTCCCGCAAGGAACAAGAAAAAAAGTCCCTCCTAATTCGCTACGTCGCACCCCATATCACAAGCTCTGCTTAGTTTGGAGCCATGTAGTTGGTGTGATTGTCTAAGGATTTTATTTTTATTCGATTCAAAGCGAAAAACGATGTACGCGCTTGTAGTACCTACATGCGGGAGCTAGACATATCCTACGCGCGTGGCGCGTGTCGTACGTCCGTGTCGCAGTTTCGTAGGAAGACGCGCGTGAACACTCGCGTGCTCGCGTGACGCAACATTGGCCCTTGGCTGTTTCACGCGATTTCACCCACGCAGCTACTAATCCCGCGGGATTTCGGGATAAAAAGTATCCTTTGTGTTATTTCAAAGTATAATTTATATTTCTACCGAATTTTTATCAAGATCCGTCAACCAGTTTTTACGTGAAACACTAACAAACATTCTTACATAGAAACATTAGCGTATACATGTGTTAGTAGGACATTCACACCACTTTATCTAGCCTAAATTAATTTCTTAATGAACTCGTTCTATGGATACTAGATAACGGATGAATAAACTTCAGAAATATTAAACACAGGTACAGAAGGCAGCAGATCAAGCCTGTCAAATTTCTCCAACCAATTTTCAACTTAATCTCGACGGCATACAGTTCAGATTCAATTACATTTTTTTGACAGATTTGTAACGCTTGATCTACTGCCTTCTGTACATATTGATGTAGGTATTAATAATAGAAATGAAGTTACTTATCATTTAAATATCCATGACATGACGGCTATTAGCTGTTTTCGTGTCAAAAATATTCACCCCACCGGAATTCGTATACACAGGTAAGTAGTTACTTTATTTACCGCTTAGAAGGTAATTTATTTACCTCAATAACAGGTCGTGTTTTTCACACTATTTTTTTTATATCGAACACTAATTTAAGTGCTTCCATGCTGGCATACTGTAACTCAGTTAAGGGACTGAGGTTTGATTGGAGATTTTTTGTGGGCGGTAGACTGACCCCCAGTCACTGCAATAGTCTCTCACCATCATTATAATATTGATGGTGAGTACCTCCAAATTTGTCAAATGTGACATCAGATGGTTTTGCAGCCTTTGGTGTTCTGCGAACGCCATAACTGATACAGGCGTGAAGTTATATGTATGGTATGTACTAGTTTCTGATGTTCACGCTTTCAAACAAACAAACAAACTTTTCAAGCTTAAAATATAAGTGTAAGTGTGTATGTATTTTATATAAGTATATTTAAAGTAGATGTTATATTTTTTTTATGTATTTGTATGTATATTTATAAGTATTTAAGTAGTTTATACGATATTATCGATTAGTACACACTATTATTGCATCTTAACCAAACTCTCCAGTCTTAGGTCTGCTGGAAGAAATTTCATAAGAGATAAGTAGTACCTTTGTACTTATTTTTGTTCAATGTGTTTCTTTATTGTATCTAAACTTATGTGTACATAAATTGTTAAATAAATAAATAAATACCAAAACCGAATTTGACTCTCAGTTTCTTACTTCAGATGCCTTATATCATGTTACAATAGTATGTTGTAATGAAATACCCATGTTAAATTAAAAGTTATGCAAATATTTCAAAACTATGTTTTAGAAATGCCGCATTTAAATTAATTCATTAACACATTCAGTGCCGTGTTTTAGGAACACGTACTGCCTGCTTAAATACATACATACATAACTTCACGCCTGTATACCTTATGGGGTAGGCAGAACAACAGAGGTTATAAGACCATCTGATGTCACATTTGACAAATGAAGTATAATAATGATGGAGAGAGGTTATTGCAATGACAGGGGGATAGAGGCTAGTGCAATAACAGCCTATCGCCCACAAAAATGCCAGTAAAACCTCTGTCTGAGTTTTATAGTATGCCCGGGAAGAGAAGCAGCTGGTACATTCTACATGTTTTTCTTTCGCTCCCAGTCCAGCACTTTTAATTTCCGTATATGAATAGCTCTACTGTCCCATGAAAAACATTTTCTTTCTTGTTCCATGCGGGAATCGACCCCGCAACCACTGGCGTCTTACGCCAGTACCCCATTGCCAAAGTTGTCGTCCAAAGATAAGCTTCCTATCCTTTTTATTTAAAAAGTTAAAAATAGTTAAACAAATAGTTAGTTCGTTGTTAAATAAAGATCTCAAAACAGATTGTTCCATTTTCGACCTTAGTATCATCACAGTAGGTTTAAGTCAAACGCAAATTTGCAGAACAAAAACATAAAATCTATTACGGCTGATAATTTACTTATAAAATAAAATTAACGAATGCAGATCATTAAAAAAACTGACTTCACGTCAAAACTTTGGCTTAGTTAGTTATAATGTCATCCACGTAAACATTCCCCGAACTCATACATATTTTTTCAAAATTTAAAATTTTCAATGAAGTGCTCAATCGATTTCGATGAAATTCATATGGGACCAACTATGAAGTATCTTCTATTATGTGATTTTAAGAATTTTCAAAATCGATCCATAATTGTCCAAAATATCGTGTAACATGGACCACAAAAAAAACATACAAACGAATTGAGAACCTCCTTTTTTGGAAGTCGGTTGACAAAAACACGTAAACTTATTTTTTAAATGTTACTAAATTTCATACAATTTAGTAACATTTAGGTGTTAAATAGTAAATCATCAATCTCATTATTCGAAAATCGACATTATAGTATTTTTTGTGTCAAAAAAATCCAACAATAATATTGTCTTAAATTTTCACGATTCATAATTTAAATAATACTACTTTTTAACCAGATTAATCGCGTATAATCACGAGCGACTGACCACGGGGTCTGCAAAGACACCGAAACGTCGAGTTAAAATGTAAAATATAAATTATAGGTACGCGATTAATCCGGTTAAAAAGTGGTTTTATTTAAATCCAACAATTTTTAAATGCTACACAATCGATTTCTAAATAGACATAATTTTAGTTTAATTTTCAAAAGTTCCTGTAAAGTATTATTAATCGATTTTGAATATTCTTGTTTCATAATTAGAGGATATTCCAGAGGTGGTCCCGTATAAAATTTTTGTACTTTTATTGAGTACTCTTTGAAAAAATTTTATTTTTCGAAAAAAATATTCGAATTGTACCGTTAATGACCTGATACTCGACTAGGATTTCAAAGTGTTAGTGAAGTCGGTTTTTTTAATGCTCTGCTAATCGTTACTAATAATAATAACCTTCAATGAAATGAAATGCCGAGAAAATTTTGTTTTCATTCATCATAACACCATCGAATGGCCGCTTAATGACGTCACAATTTTGTACTTCGGCTTTAACAAGGTGTTGATAGCTAGTGAATAAGATATTACAGTAGACCAAGAGACAAAAAAACTCTTGGCACTATTTTTCAGTAAGGATTATACGAATTAATACATGCTTACTTAGTAGTTACTGGCCTTTGAATGTACAGTCTGCAACAGAATTATGAATACCACCTAGTCTCCCACACACATACAATATGCATGGATATTGAATGCGTGCGAGAGACTTGCTTGTATACATAATTCTGTTGCAGACTATGGAAATTGTGTAATTTGGTAAAGTAAACAAAACACATTTATTTTTATCTGAGTTTTCTTCAAAGATTAGTTCTAGGAAACCAAATTGAAACTGGCACTCCACTTTTTTTTTGTCGACTAAGTACAAAAGTTGATAAGTTTTGCAAGTAAGCCTCATCTGTTTAAAATTACTTTTTCATGTAAATAAGTTGCCTGGAAGAGATCGCTCAATAGCAATAAGGCCTCCTATTCGTTTTATATTGAGTTTTCTATTCTTTTTTTTTAAATGCTCTTGTTTTATATTTAGTGTATATGTACAATGAAGCCTAAATAAATAAACAAAATAAGTACACCGTAATGCGACATCGAACGTGTTAACAACTAAGATGCAAACCGAGCAGGTGCACCGAGGTGTGACGGTTTGGAAGGTCGTCACACCTCGTCGCATGCGAAGATACCTCTGATGCGGAGCGGTGTGGGTTACAGGGAGCTGTGACCGGCCGCGGCAGCTCCTGGTTCTTTTTATTTTATTTTTATTAATAAAGGCCGCGTAAAGAAGTTTTTTGGCGTTTTTCAGGGCGATAGGCTGACCCCGTGTCACTGCAATAGTCTCTATCCATCATTATAATACCTTCAAAGTCAAACATGACATTTTTTTTATATTTTAAGGATAGGACGTTTTTCTTCCATGCCACCTGATGGAAAGTGCGCATGAAGACTATGGTGTTACACGTCCATCCACGAGAAACCTAGTCACTTGACACTTAAAAGTACCAGGACTGTAGTGGTCAGGGAAAACAGACGCAGATAGATCGTTCCACATCTTGGCAATCCGTACCAAAAAGGAATTATCGAAGCGTTTTGTTCGACTTCTTGGTAAATCCACTATATAGGGATGGAAGTTCTGTCTGCGTCTGGTAGTCCGGTGGTAAAAAGGGGTGGGTTCAATTTGGTCAAAAAGAGCACTCGCACACTCTCCAAAATGTAGCCGATAAAATACTGTCAAACAAGCAACCTTACATCAGATGTTCTTATAATCTCTAGTGTTCTGCCTACCCCATAAAGGATACAGGCGTGAAGTTATGCATGAAAGCGCGCGCTGAACCTCTATCTCACCTGATGGAAAGTACAAATGAGGTTGAAGATGAAAGCACACGGGTCTAGGAAAGTACTGGCTCAATCAATGCGGAGAAATTTTATCATCATCATCACAACTCTTTGTAATGAGCCCACTGCAGGGTATAAGTCTCTTCTCTGGGTGATGAGGAGGTTTGGGCCATAATCCACCAAGCTGGCCCAGTGCTGGGTGGTGGGAATTTTCAAGGTTCTGACAAACTCTAAGTATACAGCACCCGGGACCGACTGCTTAACGTGCCCTCCGAAGCACGGAAGTCGCCGTGAGAAATGAATGGTCGGCGGTCACCCATCCAAGTACCGACCGCGCCGAACGTTGCTTAATTTGTGATATCGTATGATACACACGCCACGTCGTATGATACAGTAACCACGGCGCCACGACGACAAATTTTATTGCACCAGAGTATTTTACTTTTAATTTACATACATATAACTTCACGCCTGTATCCCTTATGGGGTAGGCAGAGCACCAGAGGTTATAAAACCATGTGATGTCACGTTTTACAAAGAGTAACTTTTCACGGTCCATACAGTCTCTGACCTGTCAAACTACTTTTGTTAGGTATGTGAATGTATAAAGATGATATTGCCATTAAAGTGCTGCCTGTTTACGTCTAAACTATTGGTGCAGACTTGATTTAATTTCTTAGAAACGAAATCAGGATGTTCATTTCAAGTGGATGATACTAGTAGTCTATTGAGTAACTTAAGAGGGTAAAATAATAAAATCCTTGGTGCGAAATGATTTGGAATTAACCGAACATGAGCTAGTATTTGCACTATATGTTGTTTTAATACATTTCATGAGTTATCAAAAATCTGTCAGGTCAGCT
This sequence comes from Stenoptilia bipunctidactyla, assembly GCA_944452665.1. Taxonomy (NCBI): domain Eukaryota; kingdom Metazoa; phylum Arthropoda; class Insecta; order Lepidoptera; family Pterophoridae; genus Stenoptilia; species Stenoptilia bipunctidactyla. Next base: position 1,248,431 of record OX101750.1, on the reverse strand, counting down.
ATGAACATTACTCTTTGAAGGTATTTATAATTTAAAAAACCTCCAATAAAATCTCTGTCCCTTAATAAATGAAAAATAATATTGAAATTGTGAATCCCAGTTAAAGTAAAGCATTTTAATGTTTGATAATATTTTGAAGATTTTTGCATTTAAAATGCTTAATTACTCTTTTATAAATAAAAAATTATGTTAAATAACTCTGTCCCTTAACTGGCTTTTACAGTATGCCCGGGTAGAGTAGCAGCTGGCACATTCTATGTTTTTCCTTCGCTCCCAGTTCAGCACTTTTAATTTACATATGTGAATAGCTCTACTGACCTATGAAAAAGTCGCTTTTACGACACGCTGCGTGTCGACAAAAGGCGACTCTAACAAGCGACCCAAAATCCTTATCAAACCGATAAAGTAACTTTTATAAAATTCTCACTTTTAGAAACCAAATCTATGAAAACAAAATATATCGTAGACTAACTGTTTCACGCGGTTTTACCCGCGCAATTTTTAATCCCGCGGGAATATCGGGATAAAAAGTAGTTTTTTGACGACCACTTTGGCGTTGGGGTAAACCTATCTGCCTCAGACGCCAGTGGTTGCGGGTTCGATCCCCGCACGGAACCAGAAAAAAAAAATGTTCCGTGTCTGGGTGATTATCTATTTATGTATTCATATTCTAGGTTCCCCCCTAGTTCGCTATATGGTATCCCATAACACAAGCTATGCTTACTTTGGGGCCATGTAATTGGTGTGATTGTCTAGGGTTTTTTTTTTTCTGTGCTATTCCAGACTGTACACTGTCACTATGACAAATTTCATGCAAATCCGTTGAGCCGTTAAAGCCGTGATTGAGGAACAAACAAACTTTCACATTTATAATATGAGTAAGATGACGTTTTGCTTAGCTAGTTGGGGTTTGAAAATATGCATGTCGGATTTTTAATGCTCTGCATTCGTTGATTATTATTTTATTAATTTATTTTGAACAATACAATTACATTTGTTGTTATCAGACACGTGTGATCACGGGTGTCTGTAAAAAGAACTCTTCAGAATACTAATAAAATAGCACGATAAATGTGACAAATTTTATTTTATTTATACTCAGTACATATTGTTTGTTAATTAAAAAGTATAATTATCTTCATCACATTAACTTCACACATACAGGGCGTCAAATAATCTAATATATAAAATTCTCGTGTCACAGTTTTCGTTGCCATACTCCTCCGAAACGGCTTGACCGATTTTGATGAAATTTTTTGTGCTTATCCGGTATCTATGAGAATCGGCCAACATCTATTTTTTATTTATATTGCAAAACAACGTTTTAAATACCTACATGCGCAAAATTCATAAATTGATTATTCGAGTTAGGTAATAAGTAGGTACTTAATTTATCATGTTATTATTTTACAAATAGCGACTTTATATTACTTAACATTTTTTATCTAATAGTATCTGTTTACTTGGAGGTTCTATTGGCGCTTTTGTGGGCGACCCCTACTATCTATCCACCATTATAAAACTTCCAAATTTATCAAAAGTGAAATCAGATGGTTTTAGTGCCTCTGGTGTTCTGCCTACCCCATAAGAGATACAGGCTTGAATTTATGTATGTATGTAATAATAAATACTCTTTATTGCCAAATAAAATACAATTTTACAATTAGGTACTATAAATAAAATATATTGACAATGTGGCGGCCTTATCGCTACAAGCGATTTCTTCCAGGCAACCAATGTATTTGTTAACTTAATAAAGCAGAAGATCTCTGAAATTGTCCGTTGAGTTAAATAGAAAAAATCATGTTTAGGTATATTTTAGAGCATAATTTTAAAATAGATTACATTTCCAGTCTTCCATGCTGGACTGGGAGTGAAAGAAAAACGTAGAATGTGCCAGCTGCTTCTCTTCCCGGGCATAATGTAAAAGGCAGTTAAGGGACAGAGGTTTTAAAGGCGTTTTTCCCCCTGTCACTACAATAGTCTCTCTCCATCTTTCTGACGACCACTTTGGCGATGGGGTAAACCTATCTGCCTCAGACGCCAGTGGTTGCGGGTTCGATCCCCGCACGGAACAAGAAAAAAAATGTTCCGTGTCTGGATGTTTATCTATTTATGTATTTATATTCTAGGTTCCCCCCTAGTTTGCTATATGGTATCCCATAACACAAGCTATGCTTACTTTGGGGCCATATAGTTGGTGTGATTGTCTGGGGATTTTGTCTGCGTGACATCAGATGGTCTTGTAACCTCTGGTGTTCTGCCAACCCCATAAGGGATACAGGCGTGACGTATGTATGTATGTTATGTATGCGTTATGTATGTATGTATGTTATTCTTCATCACCAGCCAACAAACGTCCATTGCTAAACAAAACCCCCTCTCCCCCAAGATCGCTCGGTGCTTCGCTACCCGCATCCAGCGTTTACCGATGACCTTGACAAGGTCATCGGCCCATTTTCACCATCTAAATAAGTAGGTCTGCTTAGAATGCCTTACAGCCCCTAAATAAGTGTGTCGCAAAAGGCGCGTCCCGCTTGACACCTGCTTGGTGGTAGGAACCTTTCACCCGGAACGGTTTACCTATCTGTCCCCCATTTCATATATATCGTCGTGGCGCCGTGGTTACTGTGTGTTTCAAACGATATCACAGGTCAAGCAACGTTCGACGCAGCCGGTACTTGGATGGGTGACCGCCGACCATTCATTTCTCACGGCGACTTCCGTGCTTCGGACGGCACGTTAAGCAATCGGTCCCGGGTGCTGTATACTTGTATACAGTAGTCGTTAGGGTTTGTCAGAAGCCATTTTCGGCGGCCTGAAAATTCTGACATGCACCACCCAGCACTGGGCCAGCTTGGTGGATTATGGCCTATACCTCCTCGTCACCCAGGGGAGAGACTCATAGCCCTGCAGTGGGCTCTTTACAAAGTACATACATAACTTCCCGCCTGTATCCCTTATGGGGTAGGCAGAACAACAGAGGTTATAAGACCATCTGATAACACGTTTGACTTTGGAGGTATTATAATTGGTGGCGCCATCTATCAATATTTAAGTGAACTTTTTCTACTTTAGTATTTTTGACACTCACCCTCCCCCCACCTTACCGACCCTGGACTTGAAGTTCGACCGCGAACGGATCGAGGACGCAACACGTCGCTGTGCTGCTATAATTTAAATCTAATTAGCTACCGGAGCTGAGCAATAAGGAGTAACCGATTCACATTTGGCACCAAACTCATCAAGGAAAGAGAATCCGATCACCGAAAACGGCGACTACAGGCTAATATTCCCAACATCCCTTCCCTTTGTCTGGTGAGTCATTTTATCATTAACTTAATTTGAAAATATTGTTTTTTCCAACCACAATTACAGTCCACTTAATTATCGATAGATAGTGCCGCCAACAAATTTTGGTCCATACGAGCCGGATGACAGCAGTATTGTACTGCTGGGTTTATTTAATTATTCACGTTGTAGAAGGAGTTACGTATATATATTATATTATATCACTGTATATTTATTATATACCAGTCTAGTTTATCGCTATAAATCCTGGTAATAAAGTAAATTCTCGTTAATTGCGTATTGTTAAATTCTAGTTACATCTACCCGCGTTATACTTTAAAAAACGCGTCTTAACGTATAATCCGTTTATGCAGCGGCTTTAAAATAAAATACCTACAGATTCTTTCTATTTATTTTACGAAATTGTTATACTAGTTTGTGCTAAGTTATTCGTAAAATAATTCCAATGACTAGCAGAACTAAGAAGGTCGATGACATATCGGACGCCGAGTCAGATATGCAGTTGGCGCTTCTCGAAGCTCAAAGAAACGTAATATTTGAGAATATTCAGAGAATATACGATGATAGTAGACTTTTTAACACCAACGAGGAGGCAAAGGAAAGATTTCTTAACGCGTACACGAATGTTGAATCATTATACAATAAATTCAATGATTTGTTAGTTAAGTACAATGAACGACTTTTGGTAGTATTTCCTCATTCTAAGCCAAACTTTAGCGCCATGACCGCCTTAGAGCAGTTATATGGATGTATTAAACGTGTGGGTAGCCAGGTGAGCGAGCCGCCGACCGCCGCCGCGGCCGCCTGCGCTCCACGCAAGTCCCGACCGAGTCTTCCGCCGATCGAGCTTACTTCCTTTGATGGAGACATACGCTCATGGCCGTTATTTTATGCGAGTTTCAAGTCTACAGTACATGACAATCAGTCACTATCCGATTCCGAAAAGTTATACTATTTAATAGGTAAAATAACAGGCAAGGCCAAGACTGCGTGTGCCGGTATAACTCCCTGTGCCGAGAACTATAACCTTTTGTTTCAAACATTAATTAATAAGTACGAAGATAAACGAATGCTTGCATCTACCTACTTAAATCAGTTGTTGGATTTTAAGCCGTTATCACGTTCGACAGCGCATAATCTTGATTTGTTTACCGACAATTTCGTTTCAGCGGTAAAGGCTTTACAAAATATAAAGGTTACGAATTTAAGTGACTTAATTATCTTACATATCGCACTTAAAAAACTAGACCCAGATACCGTTCTTTCGTTCGAGAATAATATTCGGTCAACTGAGATACCCACGTTTGGCGAGCTGGTCGAGTTTATTAAAAGTCAGTCTAAAATATTACAGCGTTCGTCGAATGATTATAATACAATCGATAATAACAAAAAAATGGACCGACTGCGGTCAAAACATAATTCCAACCCTCCTAATTATCAATCATTCGTTAGTACTCTCGCTAATCATTCATTAAAATGCTTATGTAGTAATATTGTACATAGCCACTTATATAAGTGCCCCTCCTTTGAAAAAATATCGCCGGAAGAGAGATTTAAACGTGTTAAAGAAAATAATTCATGTGTAAACTGCCTTTGTATTAAACATAAAGTTTCATCATGTAAATCTACTATGTTTTGTAAAATTTGCCAATCTAAGCATCATACGTCTTTGCATTTCATTAAATCAGCTGATCAAGGTCCTAACCGAACATCGAACCGCAATGATGCGAGTGCCTCGCCTGTCTCGACGGCCAAGAACACTGCCGCGCCACCGCAGGCGCATCTTTCTAGTGGCAGCGTTGCATTGTGTAGCACAGCTAAGTTGAAGGATTTTAATATCTCGTGCGTAGGAACTGGACGAGTAGGTATACTACCGAGCACTGTGCTACTTGCAACCGCGCAGGTTATTATGTATGACAGCTTTGGTAAGGAACATTTAGTAAGGTGTTTATTGGATACGGCATCGCAATGTAACTTTATAACAACGAACTTGTGTAATAAATTAGGTATTCAATCACGTAATACATTGAATACGATTGTTAAAGGGATCGGGGCGACGGAGAAGAATGTGAAGGGGTCGACATCTTTTTGTATTTATTCGCGTTTTAATAAAAATATAAAATATGAAATTTCGGCTTTAATGATCGATTATATTACCGATAGTTTGCCTTCGGCTGTAGTAGACGTGACGGCGTGTAAGTACTTAGATAAGTTGCCGCTTGCCGACGCCTCGTTCGGGACACCGGGGCCCGTGGACGTGCTGCTGGGCGCCGCGCTGTTCCCACATCTACTGCTGCCGGACGTCGCGCGCGCAGACGCCCCCGCCGCGCTGCCGCCCGCCATACACACCGCGTTAGGATATGTCGTTATGGGTTCCGTACCAACATTATATAATCAACCAAATAGTACTGCAACTTCGTGTTGCGCTATTGTAGAATCGGATAAGAGTATAGATAACTTGTTAAGGAACTTCTGGGAGATTGAAGAACTTCCCGTCGCTAAAGTTCAAAGTCCGGATGATAATGAATGCGAGATGTTTTTCTGTTGTACTACGAAACGCGACCCAGTTAGTGGTAGGTACATAGTCGGTTTACCGTTCCGTGAGGATCCCTATTTATTAGGCGATTCTTATAAGATTGCGCGTAATCGTTTTCTCTGTTTAGAGCGGAAGCTTGAGGCTGCGCCCGCGTTGCGCCTGGCTTACGATAATGTTATTCGCGAATACTTAGAAAAGGGTTATTTGTCGATAGCGCCGCAAGATGAAGATAATAAATCTTTACCTCCGCGTTATTTTATACCGCACCATGGAGTGATCCGAGAAGATAAGGTATCGACAAAGTGTCGAATCGTTTTAGACGCCAGTTCGAAAACTAGTTCGAGTATATCGTTAAATGATATTTTACATAGCGGTCAGAATTTGCAGGGCGACTTATTTAAAATAATATTAAATTTTAGACTATTTCGAATTGGACTTTCCGCCGATTGTAGACAGATGTTTTTAAATCTTGAAATGCGGGAAAGCGACCGCCGCTTTCAAAATATACTGTATCGGTACACACCGAGTGATCCGGTAACTACGTATCGATTTAATAGGGTATGTTTCGGTTTAAAATCGAGCCCGTTTCATGCGCTTAGAGTTGTTCGACAACTGATATCCGATGAAGGCGATGGGTATCCACGTGCGAAGGAAGTAGCTACTTCTTCATTGTTCATGGACGATGTGGCTTTTTCCGTGCCTGACGAGGAACAGGCGGTGGACACGGCAAAAGAATTAATTTCTTTTTTTAAACGAGCTCAATGGGATCTCGTTAAATGGAGTAGTAACTCGAGACAGGTGTTAGATAGTATTCCAGATTCACATAAGTTGCTTACAGAGGTAGATTTTGATAAAAGCATTGATCTTAAAGTCTTGGGCTTACGCTGGGCCACAGACTCCGATACATTTTATTTTAAAATTAATACTTTTACGCAAGAGAAATGCACTAAGCGTAGTATTTTGAGTTTCATAGCGCGCTTATGGGATTTGATGGGCTTCGTAGCACCTATCATTTTGTACGCTAAGCTTTTTATTAAAAAGCTTTGGCTTCTTAAAATCGGTTGGGATGACGAAGTACCCAGTGACGTTTGTATTAAATGGAAACAGTTCTGTTTTGAATTGCCTTTACTAAATAATTTTAAAATACCTCGTCACTTAGGAGTCGCTGCTGACTCAAAGATAAGTTTAATCGGGTTTGCGGATGCGAGTGAAGCCGCGTACGGAGGCGTCGTTTATTTGCACATGGAGTCCGCCGCGGGCCGCACTGTGCGGCTGGTCTGCGCCAAGTCGAAAGTCGCACCGATGAAACAGCTTTCGGTGGCCAGGCTGGAACTGTGCGCCGTCTTGTTACTCTCTCAATTATTACGCCTCGTTTATGATAACTATTCCTCACGTTTAAAAATTAATGTATATGCGTTTACCGATTCTAAGGTAGTTCTTTATTGGTTAAAGGGCTCCCCGCATCGATGGCAGACATTTGTAGCCAATAGGGTAGTAAAAATTACCGATAACATATCTCCGGATGTGTTCTATCACGTAGCGGGAGTCGAGAACCCAGCAGACTGTTTGTCTCGTGGTCTCACTCCCCAAGGTTTGATTGCCCATCCGTTGTGGATGCATGGTCCTCTATGGCTTGACGATAGCCCGTCGCAGTGGCCAACGAATGAAATAGATTTTACTAACATTAAGAATCAAATTCCGGAACGTAAAGTGTTGGTTCATGCACTTACTTCACCTACCGAAGGTGAACATGTACTTTCTTCTCTTACTTCCCGCGTTTCTTCATGGACTAAGCTATTACGTATTATAATTTATATTTATCGTTTTTCTAATAAACTTCCGCGTAGCGAAACTTCGGCAATTACGTCTAGTGATTTTAAATTTGCAGAAAATAAATTGCTGCTTTATTTACAAAATAAACACTTTAAAATCGATTTGCTTAATTTACAAGCCGGTAAGAAATGCTCACCTGCGCTATTAAAACTTAACTCCTTTTTGGATAACGGCCTAATTCGAGTAGGTGGTCGATTAGGTAATTCCGAATTGAATTATTCACATAAACACCCCGTAGTACTTCCGCATAGCGACCCCGCAATCAATCTATTAATAGACTTTTACCATAAAAAATATTTACACGCCGGTCCAGAGCTCTTACTGTCATTATTAAGGCATCAGTATTGGATATTAGGCGCACGTAACGTAGTAAGGCGACAAGTACATAAATGTAATACTTGCTTTAGGTTAAATCCGAAATCCTCTTCGCCTTTGATGGCTGACCTTCCCGACATACGAGTTGTTCCTGCTATTAAAGCATTCGCATATACAGGGTGTGACTACGCAGGCCCTATACAGTATGTTCCGATCAGGAAACGGGGTGCTAGGAGCCTTAAGGCCTACTTGTGCGTGTTCACGTGTCTCACGACGCGCGCGGTTCACATTGAGGTAGCCGGCGACTTAAGTACGAGTAGTTTTTTGTCCGCTTTGAAGAGATTCCTTTCCCGCCGTGGTCCAGTGCAAGTTATGTATTCGGACAACGGTACAAACTTCGTAGGAGCGAGTAAATATTTACGTGAATTATATAATTTTTTAAATCGAGAATATAACAATAAATTTGAAATTGAATTAGCCGAGAGTCGTATCGTGTGGAAATTTATTCCACCGGCGTCCCCCCACTTTGGTGGTTGTTGGGAGTCAATGGTTAAATTAATCAAAAATCATCTTTTTCGCGTGATAGGGCAGCAGCTCTTATCTCTTGAAGAGCTGAATACCGTTCTCACCCAAGTTGAATGTTTGTTAAATTCACGACCGTTAACCGTTTTAAGCTCGGATCCCTCTGAGCCCCTGTCCCTTACACCGAGTCATTTCCTACACACATCTCCTATAAATTCAATGCCCGCACCGGCAGTGGACGTCAGTATGACGCCAAGAGATAGACATACTCTCGTAGATAGTCTCGTGCAATCGTTTTGGAAGCGGTGGAGTGTAGAGTACTTGCACAATCTACAAGTTAGGGCGAAGTGGAACTCTTTGACTACTCCTATAGTCCCAGGCTCTGTAGTTGTCATCAGACAGGACAACGTCCCGCCTCTGTCGTGGCCCTTGGGCGTCATAGATAAGGTTCATCCTTCTAAAGACGGAACAGTGCGTGTAGTTACAGTTAAGACGTCTAAGGGATCTTTCCTGCGCCCGGTAGTACGCCTTTGCCCACTTCCGACGCAATAAATACATCGTATGTTTTAGTATATTTTTAATTTGTTATGTTTGTTTATCTTAATATTTGTGTTTGTCTAACTCAATTTAAATAGTTATATTCACTTATGAAACCACGAAACGTAAGAGAAGTAACGCGGTCGTTTGTAGTATGTAGTATAAATTCCGACTAGGAGCGTACATTATATAGAGTATATTTATTTATTATCCGTTTATTTTTTTTTAAAGCCAACGCTTTAAGGGCGGGGTGAAATGGTGGCGCCATCTATCAATATTTAAGTGAACTTTTTCTACTTTAGTATTTTTGACACTCACCCTCCCCCCACCTTACCGACCCTGGACTTGAAGTTCGACCGCGAACGGATCGAGGACGCAACACGTCGCTGTGCTGCTATAATTTAAATCTAATTAGCTACCGGAGCTGAGCAATAAGGAGTAACCGATTCACATTTGGCACCAAACTCATCAAGGAAAGAGAATCCGATCACCGAAAACGGCGACTACAGGCTAATATTCCCAACATCCCTTCCCTTTGTCTGGTGAGTCATTTTATCATTAACTTAATTTGAAAATATTGTTTTTTCCAACCACAATTACAGTCCACTTAATTATCGATAGATAGTGCCGCCAACAATAATGTTGGATAAAGACTATTGCAGTTATAGGGGGTCGGCTGATCACCCATAAAACCTCCGTCCCTTAACTGATTTTTACAGTATGCCCGGGAAGAGAAGCAGCTGGTACATTCTACGTTTTTCTTTCGCTCCAGACTTCATATTAAATCTATCGCCAAATATCCGTTAATGTTTTAGGAGGAAGCAGTTGCTTTTGCTGTGTGCTGTCATCTTCAACCTCATCTGCACCTGCTATCAAATTACATTGAGGTTACACGAGCTAAGACGGAATCTGAGCAACTGTGAGGGCATCATCATCGCATGCAGCTAGGGTTGTCAACTTTTTTTTCTAGAAATAAAGTATATTTGAGTCTGAAAAGAATACCAAACAGTATGATGGAAAAATAAACAGTATACAATTTGTTAAGTCTTTTAAACAGATATTTTTAGAGCTTCTTTCACAAATTATTAATTAAAGTCTAGCATCGTATTTAGCATCATAAAGTGTTTAGCTTTTTCTGCTGAAAACAGTATTTTGTATGTCTTTATTTTTGTTCAACAGTAAACAGTATAATGTAGTGAAAAAAGAATATAATACTGTTAAAAACAGTATGGTTGACAACCCTACACGCAGCTCAAAGGCGAGTTTAATCACAAATATATCAACGAATGCAGAGCAGGGACCGGAACCGGTTACCCTTAAAGAGGTTTTTGATTGGGTTTTTCATAGACTTGTTTTAAAAAACCCTATCAATTTGGTAACCGTATCGAAGACTTACCCTTATTTAAGGCTTACCATATCAATAGAGTTAACTGCATGTAAGCAGTAAGTAAGCCTATCGAAAACCCTATTGAAGGTTACCGATTCAATAGGGTTTTATTTAAAACCTGCAGGCAAATTTAATCTCTAAGAATATCAAATTATCAAAAATATCACCATCTATTCAATCTCGCACTTCGAATTATACTTCCGAATTCAACAGCATGCGCGGAAAAGAGATAGAAATAGGCTAACCCTATCACAGGGTAAGCGCATCCGAAAGTAGTTAACTTTATTCAAAGTGTTACGACGTCGATAGGCTTACCATATCAATAGGGTTACACTTCCATATGGTAAGATTTTGATAGGGTTACCCTATCAATAGGCTTAATCAAATAAAGGGGTTTTCCGGTCCCTGATGCAGAGCATTAAAAAACCGACTTCACGTCCAAAACTTTGACTGAAGTATAAGGTCGTCAAGGTAAATGTTCTCCGTACTTACTATATGTATATTTATTCAAAAATTTTAAATTTTTCATGAAGTACTTAGGTACTCAATCGATTTCGATGAAATATATATAGGACCAACTCAAAAGTATCCTCTATCATATGAAACAAGAATACTTAAAATCGGTTCATAATTGTCCAAAAAATCGTGTAACAAAGACACAATAAAAAAACATACACACGAATTGATAGCCTCCTCCTTTTGGAAGTCGGTTGAAAATAAAACTGTTACCGAGAGCTGTCTTCAATTAATCACATACATACGTAACGTCATAACGTCTTATAGACCATCTATCTGATGTCACGTTTGACAAAATTAAAGAGGGAGAGAGACTATTATAGTGACAGGGAGTCAGCCTATCGCCCACAAAAACGCCTATAAAACCTCTGTCCCTTAACTGACTTTTACAGTATGCCCGGGAAGACAGCAAGCTGGCACATTCTACGTTTTTCTTTCGCTCCCAGTCCAGCATGGAAGCGTTAAATCATATTTAATATTAAAATGTATTGTATGTATTGTTGAATCAACGAATCAAATCGTTTTTACGACAGCTGTGACGGAGGTGGTGTAACACTATCTGCCTCAGGCGCCAATGGCCGCGGGTTCATTCCCCAGACATTGCTATCACATGATACTTAACTTTATTTGTCTGGATGACGTATAATGTATGATATGTTTAATTAAGAAACAAAAAGTATACAATAAATTGTCTTAAGTTTTCACGATTACATAACTCACGCCTGTATCCCTTATGTGGTAGGCAGTACACCAGAGGTTATAAAATCATCTGATGTCACGAATTTGGAGGTATTTTGTTGGTGGAGGGAGACTATGGAGAAGAAAACGAAAAGCTCTAACTGCTTTCTTTTTAAGTAAAAAAATATTAAAAAAAGAAAAGATGTCGCTTCATACGCTTGACCCATTACAAACCGTCAAATGAACAAGTTGTTATCGAAATTGCTGGTGCACTGTTCTTTTTTTGCGATATATCTACCTATATATGATAATTTGTTTTTTCTGTATGAAAATGTGGGAAATATGGACCGTACTATGTGCATTTCCATAAAAGTTCAAATCAAGTTCATCCACAACTTCCACATGTGTATATCCCCAGAAAAACTGTTGTATCCATTTTCTATCAAACTTAAGACTATGCAGTGATGCATTTGCATTTTTTGATAAAAAAACAGTATAAAATTACCTTTTACTATGGTATTTGACAGTTGCTATTTATGAGTCAAGCTTAATTTGCGCCCCTAGTGGAAAAAGAAGGCAGTTTTCTACCCCATTGCAGTGACAGGAGGTCAGCCTATCGCCCAAAAAAAACTCCAATCACACCTCTGTCCCTTAACTGACTTTTACAGTATGCTGGGGAAGAGAAGCAGCTGGCACATTCTATTTTTGTGTTAACCCTGAACGCTACGCTCGAAGACTAAGAACCAAATGGGATGATGTATTACTTTTTTCACCTAACAATCTGATGTCTGACACCTCAGTCGCTCGTAACCACGGGGTCTGCCAAGATACCGAAACATCGAGTTAAAATTTAAAATATAAATTAAACGCGATATATATGTACGGTTACAACGTGTTTCATTTATAAACTAGATTAAGTACCTGAACACACTAAGTATGGGTTCTAAACCTTACTACGGGTCATCCGTCAGGATGCCTGATGCGCGCCCCGGTCCCACGGGGTGGTAGCTCATTACACGATCTAGGAATAGCTCTTGAGTTAGGGATCGGAGAAGGGGGTGTTTAGTGAGTAGAAGTCTCACACTGGCTGGGTATACGGTGGCATTCCGTCGGCGAGCGGTTGCTACTGTCGGCGGGGATTTATTCCCGTGCAGGGCCCTAGGAGTATTCACCCTTTGGGGCGCCACAGTAGGGTGTCATTCTTTGGCAGGAAAAAAAAAAAAAGGGTTCTAAAAGTAAGCTTTTAATTGTATAAACTTGTGTAATGGAATCCTCTGAGCAGACCTAGGGGATCCTAGTACCACCTAAACTCAAGCAGCCCTCTTCTTTCTGAACACACAAATCAATCACAGAACTGTATCGGATAGTGTGTTCACAAAAGTTCATTTACTTGCCACAGGACAAGTTTAAATAAATGTGTTCCTTGTAAATTTGGAATGTAGGTATGTGAACATTTGTGAACAAATATATATATGACTAGCTGACCCGGAAAATGTTGTTTTGCCATATAAATAAAAAAAAAATAGATGTTGGCCGATTATCATAGATACCGGATAAGCACAAAAAATTTCATCAAAATCGGTCAAGCCGTTTCGGAGGAGTATGGCAACGAAAACTGTGACACGAGAATTTTATATATAAGATTAACCCTTTGATAGATTTAAGGATAAGTATTGTGTGAAAAGGTCTGCTATAAGATATCCGGATGCAAGAAGATGGGATTCCCTGGCTGTAAATTGTTATTGTGTATTTTTAAAAGATGATTGCTGTTGAGTTCCTTGCCACTGCTTCTCAACAGATAGACTTTCCAAATTGGTGGTAGATTAAGTTCAATTTGTAAATAGTTTGACTTATTTCAATTGTATTTAAATATCTATGAAATAAAGAATTTTTTGACTTTGACATGTTGTATTTTTAAATAATTGTAAAATAAATAAATTAAAACATTGCCTACAATTTGCAACCAACCTTTTTTGGACATTTTATAAACATATGAGCCGATAAAGTTCTGTGCTCGCACTGCAGTTGAGTAAACATCACTCAACAAATGCATCATGGAGGCTATGAAGTACTTAAAACTTATAATCTTCCTTTGCAAATGGCTAGAAGCTTAAGAGGTTAGGTATTTCACCCTGTCGGGCAATGTAAATATATAAGTAGATGTAACTTTAAGTATATACTTACAAATATAGTTAGATACTAAATTAAAGTTATTAAAAAAAGTTATTTTATTGTCATATGTTTATTCTAAATGATTAGCTTGAATGAGGAGCTTTCTGATGATGACGTAATAATTATTAAAATTGATCCTGTAGGTAGCTTTCAAGTTACCTATCCATATCAAACTAAGTTTTCTCTTTAAGTAAGTTGAAGTTAGATATGTTACTTTTAGTATTGGTTTTCCAATAATAAAGAAATATTATTATTTTAAGTGCAAAGTGAGTTCAACTCAACAATGGGTTTAATTTATCATTACTTTCTATTATTGTAGATCTCTCCTATGTCAAATTTAATGTTTACTAATTTAAAAAACATTTAAATTCATGAAACCTGTAAGTAAATTGAAAATACCTTAAAGAAATTTAATTAAACTAAACTCACCTCATCACGATCTGTCCTTAAATCCTCCATACTTTTGCTGTGATTTTTACAGCTGTTCAAAGTCCCATAACGATTCTTATTCCGGAAGCTCCTGACCACTACACTGTCACACTTTTTCACAAACGGAACATCATAAATGTGCTCCTTCTCCTTCTCAACAAAAAACTTAGAATTACCGTCCTTGCAATTACAGTTCAAGTGACATTTAAAGTTAGTATCCTTTACTTCGTTTGATTGACATTTGACACACGGTTGCGAGCCAAGGAATGTACTAAGTCTTCTAGTGTTATGATCTAAGCTATCTGTACTACATGAGCAACACATTTTCATAGAATTACGGTTAGAATCTGAATGTATACTCATTCTTGTATACGGAAGACTTGACATAGATTGACTTGGTATGGCACAGTTCAGTGAAGTTAAACATTTAGTGACTGAATCAGCTAAGTTATGATTCGGTAGTAACGTTTTATGCGTTATATCTAGGATTTCAGTACATAAGTAATGGATTTCTTTTGGCTTTTCAAGTGTTAAGTTTGTTTCAGCGACATCGTAAATGTTTTTTGATTGATTTTGGGCTTCTCGTTGTTGCAATACTTGTTCTAGTTTCTCGAGCATCTTTTTTGTGTCCTTTTTTGGTTTCTCGGATTGCTCTGTTATTGGTTGTATTGCGAATACACGAGGAGGCTTTTTAGGAGGTGGGCCCATGGGAAGGGGTTGTTTTAGAGCTTTTTTCAATGTATCTGTTAATTGTAAATGTGGATTTTTACGTTCAATTCTCATAGTCTCAGTGCTGGCACATAAACTATTCATAAACTCTAAATTTGGTTTACTCTGTAATTTTTCTTCAGGTTTTTCAAAATGGTTAAGCAGTTGTTTTACTTTATTACTTTTATCTTCTTCTGCAATTTCTGTTTCGGAGCTGACTCCACTGTCCGTCATACCATCCTGTTTATTTTCAAAGTCCTTTTTCTTTGTTTTGTCAACTTTAGCATATTGGTCTAAAATATGTTTTGGCACATCAGAATCAGGGATAGAATCTCCAGGATTCATTTCTTCAGAGTTATTAGACTTTACAGATAATACAAAGTTTTCCCTCTTCATGTGATCTTCAAGAACATTACCTAATTTCTTCAGTCTCTCTTTGCTCAGTCTCTTTTCTGGTGACTTCAGCACAAAATTGCTTGATTCAGACCGTCCGTGACAACTACCATGTCTTTTTGGACTGTCATTTATTTTCTGGCTGCGATCACAACGAAATGCATGACTCCTATGCAACTTCTTCCCGGGATCACTTATTTGTCTAGTAAGAGATTTTTTACAGTTACTGACACTCCTATTTACATCAGATTTATTGTACAAATAACTTGAGTTAGGCTTTGGAATATCCTCACTAGAAGACTCCGATTCAGTAATGAAACTTATGTTTTGGGTATCAGACTGATCATTTGTAATGTTTTTATTCTCTTTATTATGAATACCAGAGGATAATGAAGCATTTTCGCAAAGTAAATTACTAGTAGTTGAATTAAAATGTTTATTCAGCTGTGGCTTAGTTTTCTTATTCACAATCAATGGAACACTGTCTGTATTCAGATTTTCAAACTTATTTTTGATAGCTTGAACTCTATTTTTGTGCTGCGATATCATTATTTTGATAAATCGTACGACATTTTTGAATTTACATCACTTAGAAATTTCACTTTCAAAGTTTACCAACACTGATCTGCACACTATAAAATGATACGAAAATATAGTAAGTAACGGGTAAATGTCTTGACACTAAATTATATTTATAGCAACGATAACAGCCGCACTAATCGGTATCAACAAGACGTACCTAGGCACAGACCAAGTACTTGTTTTAGATTTTTTTTAGGTCGTCAGGAAACCACAACTGTTTTGTTTTGTAACACGATTGAATGAAAAACAAAGAGAGGAAATTGCAATCCGCACTGCGATTTGCGCAATAAGCAAGTTATAAGTTTATAAACACGAGCCCTGCGTGATTAAAACACTAAGTACACAAATTAATATTAAATTTTCGTCGTTTTCAACTTCAAGGCGTCAACAGTCGCTCAAACGTTTGCGACAGGCACTCAGGCAGGGACGAGGGAGGAGACAGAGACGGGGGACAAACTTTTTGTGATACCAAACGCGAACACCATTTTATGCCCAATTATCATAAAAAATAATTCTTGTCACCTGTAAAACTCGCCATACTTTGTATTTCTTCGTCATCCATAACTTTTTTTTGAGTTAGTCATTTTAAAAGGTAAGGCGGTTACAATAAATCATTGTACTAATTCAATATTGTAAAATTTTCTGACAGCTCATTAAAAAAACAAAACTGTTCAAAATTGATACAAAAGGCTTCGATAGATGGCGCTTTACAAAAGGCGAAGGCGAAGAATTTATTCCACACTGCGTTTTTTAAAGTAAAATAAATTAATTGACGCCTGTATCAGAAATTGAACGTATAAATAACCATAGATGGTAGATACCACTTACCTACATTATAGTATACAGACTTAACGCCTTCGGCTTTTTAAAAGTGCCATCTATAGAGGTTTTTTGAACTAATTTTTATGAGCTGTCAGAAAACTCCCCATTATGAAATACGTAATTTGCATACTGAGGCCGATCGTGACACTTTTAAGTATTGTCAATAATGGAAAAATATTAGTAGGTAAACCATTGAAATATTGTTTTTTTTTTATTGTACTTTCACTTAAGCTTACCTTATCATTAAATATTACTAAAGAACAAGGAATATACTACAAGGAAGGCCATTTTGGTACATTAATGTTTTGTTTTATTAAGTATATTTTTTGTTATCTATAGAT
Source organism: Stenoptilia bipunctidactyla (assembly GCA_944452665.1). Lineage (NCBI taxonomy): Eukaryota > Metazoa > Arthropoda > Insecta > Lepidoptera > Pterophoridae > Stenoptilia > Stenoptilia bipunctidactyla. Next base: position 1,231,348 of record OX101750.1, on the reverse strand, counting down.
AGGTATAAGTATAATTATTACTTTTTTCTTTTGTAAACAACAGATTTTTGTACCAAATAAACGTTTTACTTACTTACTTACTTACTTACTTACTTACTACTCTCTATAGCTAACAGGCCTGGAAAGTAACTATAGGTGTTTTCATAATAAGATGTCCCATGCATTGCTCTTATGTCAAAGACATAGGGTGAATTATCGCTCAAATCATGGGACTTCTTTCGTGAAAAGGGCTCTTATTTTTAAACTTTCCTCTACGATCCTGAAAAAAAACTGTATTAAATAAAAGTAAAAAAATATTTTTTACCAATTATTAAATTTGTACCTTTGTTTTTAAACTAATAAAATAAAATTAAGGGTTTTTTTATGGTGTACCTGTTGTGCTGCTTTGAATTCAGTCCGTTGACTAAACAATATGATAATAAATAATAATAATGACAATAAATAAATAAAAAAATAAATAAATAATCTGAATCTCTAAAAAATATATTAACCGCTTAAATCGTGAACACTCATTGCAGCTGATTTATCCGGCAAAGGAAAACAAAACATAACTACAAAAAGCGCCATCTAGCAAACACAGTTGGTATTAAATGTACAAAAGAATATTTCATTAAAATACGGTAGCGTTTCCTACTAGTACGTAAAGAAATTATTAGATGGCGTTACATTTATTTCTTAAAGTTTTATCATATTGTATTTAAATTAATTCAGAGAATTAATTTAATGGGTAATTAAGATATAAATTATGTTTTTTTTATAACTGGTGTACTAATCGAGATATTTTTAGATTCTATTTTTTTTAAATAGAGTAAGATAACCTGATTGTAACTGAAGATGAGGTCGAAGATGCAAGCACTTGAGCTTAGGAAAGAACGTGGCTCTTCATTCATAGAATATTGCCGAACACATCGCGGTCGGAGCGGTAATATTTAGCGGTAGATTTTATATGAAGAGTGGTCGCTAGATTTAAGATAAATCATCTCAGTAATTACTTAGTTCGAATACCTAGTTATTATTATTATTACTAACCCTGGATTTCACAAAATTGGGCAAAGGCCTCCCTTTTCTCTTTCCATTTTAGGCGATCAGCTGTTTCCGCGGGCCAGTTTGGGCTAAATGCGTCCAGATCATCTTTCCACCGACGGCGTGGTCGTCCGCGACGTCGTTTGGTGTCAGGTTGCCACGCGGTTGTTATTTTAGCCCAAAGATCTCCTGACATTCGATAAACATGACCTGCCCAATCCCATTTAAGCCTGGCAGCTTTCAGGGCGACATCCGTGATATTGGTTTTGGAGCGTAGCGTGGTGTTTCTTACACGATCAGTTAATTTTACTCCCAATATAATACCTAATTGAAATGTATAAAATACGATTAAACGTGGTGATTTTAATTATCTACTGATGAAGCTATATTAAAAGCGTTTGAGTCACAAGGACTGTCAACTGAAATTTTAGCCAATAAATTTGCCATTTATCTTGATAAGTCAGTCAAAGAAATAATTCCAAATTGTAATATAAATTTGAGCCAAACTAAAACTTCCATTAACCCTGTTGAAGCAAGCATGAATTTTAAAAAAGCCAATAGTAGTGACGTTCTGAAAATAATAAAAACATTAAACTCAAATAAGGCACCAGGTCCTGACGGCATCAAAGTTTCGGACATAAAAAACATAGGAGATAAAATAGCACCAACCATTGCCCACTTAATTAATTGTAGTATGAAATCTGGTTTGTACCCTGATAAACTAAAGGTAGGCTGGGTTAGACCAATTTACAAAAAGGGAAAAAGAGATTTATTTTCTAACTACAGACCCATAACACTTCTTTCAGCTATTGACAAAATAGTTGAAAAATACGTCTGCGAACAAATACATGCATTTTACAAGAAACACAATGTAATTAAGGAGTACCAATACGGATTCCAAAAAGGAAAAAATACCACTCAGCTCTTGTCCAACTTTACTGATGAAGTTAATAAATTTCTGAATGAAAGAAAATACGTGCTTGCTCTGTTTATTGATTTTTCGCGCGCATTCGATACCTTAATACATAGCCAGCTCGTCGATAAGCTTGATAAAAGTGGATTGCGTGGCCCGATTCGGAATTGGTGCGAAAACTACCTAAAAAACAGAGCCTTTGCAGTTAAACTGGATAATGTTTGTAGTGACCCTGTTTCGGTTTCAGAAGGAACTGCCCAAGGATCAGTATTAGGACCCCTGCACTTCCTAGCATATGTCAATGACATGAGCAGCAGCATCACCAGCTCAACCTGCTACCAGTTTGCTGACGACACATGTCTTATCATCGCTGACAGGAGTCCGGATTTGGCTTGTAAAAAAATGCAAACAGATTTAGATGCCTTAAATATATGGTGTCACGACGCAGGTTTAGTTATGAATGCTAGTAAAACCAAATTACTGGTTATAAAATCACCTTACAAGAAAGATTTGAAAATACAACCACTGGTTGCACATAATCATAACTGCTTACATAGCAATGGTTCATCATGCTGTTGCCCGGTCATTGACATTGTTAGTAATCAAACTTATCTCGGCTTAAATATAGACCAAAACTTCAACTGGGGCCCTCATATCGATCATGTCTGCAATAAAATGAGACAGTTCTTAGCGAACATCACTATTCTTAGGAAACGAATCCCTTTTAAAGTGAAACGAATGTTGTATAACTCACTAGCTGAATCCTACATACAATATGGATTAAGTAGCTATGGTCGAACCTATAAAACGTATCTTGATACAATTTATAGACTTCAACTAAAAATATTAAAAACAATCGTTCCTCCTAAAATTAAAAATGAATTTTACAATAATGATAACGCTATTTTTAACTATTGCAATATTTTACCAGTCCATAAACAAGTGCATTACTCCATTCTCAAAGAAAACTTTTTTAACAATTCCTTACAGAATTTAATTGAACACCCTGTATTTACTCGAGCAATTTCTGGGAATCGGCTCCGTACAGTGCGCGCTAACAACGCGTATGGCGAGCGAACTACCGCCTATATTGTTCCTCGTCTTGTCAATAAACTACCTTTGAACATCAGACAAAATCTTAGCGTAACAAATATAAAAAACATATTAAAAAAACACTTTGTTAGTCAATTGTTATCAATTGAGTAGCACCGAAAACATAACTTTAATACTAAACACATTATATTGCTACCCGACTCCTCTTCATTTTTAGTAAAAAAATTTTTTTTTATCAATTTTTTTTGCCCTAAATTAAAACTTAAGTAGCACTTTAAGATGAACTATCTGTCAAAATTTAATAGTATTACTAGAATAATTATTATATTAAGATGTAATGATGTATGTACCTAACTCATATTAGCGCAAGTATAAACCTAAGTGGATTTTTGTCGCTAATTAATTAAGCATTCTATAAATTGTAAAACTGATAAATAAATTAAAAAAAAAAAAAAAAAAAAAAAATGCAATTTTAAGAAAATTTCTATGAGATGTTCGACATTGCGTCGTATTCACTTATATGTAAAAGTGACTATGTATTTATGCATATTATTATGCATAGTCGCCACTTAATAAATCGCCCGATGTAAAAGCTTTAAAGTAGGTAGAGGTACATTAATTACTTCACATAGAAATTTTCTTAAAATAGTATTTTATTTAAATAACGACGTGTACCTAATCGTATTTTAAACATTTCAATTTATTTATATATTTTGGAGAAAAAAAACAAACAAACAATGTGGTTAGTAAAAAAAAACATGTCAAATATAGTGTTAGTTCATTGTAAACTCCTTAACATTCTCACTGAGTAAGTAGGTATTAGACAGATGTTGAGACTTTAACTTATGGATACAAAACAAAATAAAAAAAGTGGATAAAAAATGAAACAGCTTATAAAAACAAATATTACAAAGATTTTAGACAAAAAAAGTACTTAAAAAAAACGTAAAAAAAGAAAGAAAAGAAAAGGTAAAATTTTAAAAGATATACAATTACGGCATTAGTAATAATAAAAAAAAAGAAAATAATATGTACAAATACTTTACCTATCAGATAGACCAGAAAGTAGTATGTTAGTTGCTTTTTTGAAACTATGAAGGGTTGTTTGGAATATGTCAACTAATTCAAGTCTTTTATTATATGTATAGCAAATAATTATATGAATTCGTCGTGGCGCCGTGGTTTCTGTGTGTATCATACGATATCACAGGTTAAGCAACGTTCGGCGGGGTCGGTACTTGGATGGGTGACCGCCGACCATTCATTTCTCACGACGGCTTCCGTGCTTCGGAGGGCACGTTAAGTTTCTCAGAAGCCATCCCGAAAATCCTGGCATCCACCACCCAGCACTGGGCCAGCTTGGTGGATTATGGCCTAAACCTCCTCGTCACCCAGGGGAGATACTCATGCCCTGCAGTGGGCTCATTACAAAGAGTTGTGATGATGATTATGGCAAATACGGTACATCGGGGCGCGATGCCCTTGGTTTGATGGATGCAGATCTAAGTTAAACAAGTGTGTGGCTCGTGTTCTTCTTTTCGGAACAGTAAATGTAATTTCTGGCAAAATTTATACTGTATGGTAATTGACATTTCTAATCATCTCCCTGTACAGTACAAAAACTTACAGTTCATAGAATACAAGCGGAAAATACTTGACTTACTTACAAGGACTGTATACCGGTATGAATTTCTGTACAATTTTTTTCTGTATGAAGTCATACCGTTAAATTAGGTGTATTTAAAAATAGCAGTACAGGAATTCATACTGAAATAATTCTTGTACCTTTTTTATTATTGTAGCATAACTGATTTTTTTTTCAGTTAACTTAAATTTTCCGGTATTAATATAAATATTAAAATTTTATTTTTAAATAACTGACCTATACATTAAAATATTTCTGTTCTTAAAACATCTACATAAATTAATCCGGTATACATTATTTGGGTACTGATATAATTAATTTAGATTTTAATAACTTGTACAGTTATTGTGTTTGATGAAGCAGTACACTAATAAGGGTACTGAAATTTTTCAAGTACTATTTAAATATTTTATACCGATATGCAGTCCCTGCTTACTTAAAACAAAAGGATATTATACAATTAATTAATATTTTATGGACTCGAAATTATAATGTATGAATGTTACCTATTAGATTGATGATGTATTCTAGCTTGTATTGTAATAAATGTTATATATTACTAGCTGACCCGGCAAACGTTGTTTTGCTATATTAAAAAAAAAATAGATGTTGGCCGATTCTCATAAATAAGATACGCACAAAAAATTTCATCAAAATCGGTCAAGCCGTTTCGGAGGAGTATGGCAACGAAAACTGTGACACGAGAATTTTATATATTAGATTTCCTATAAGAAAATTAATGTTATAGTTTATAATTAACATTTGCACGCTGACTATCAGTAGAAACTGTTGATCCACACAACACATTCAACCAGCTTTTGTATACATTTTCATGCAAATAAATATGATTTGATTTTGATTTGATTTTCTCTAAGCAAATCAGGACAGTTAATTATTAAGCAAATCAGGACATAATCGAATAAGGTAGCTATTCGATGTTGCGGTGAGTACATAGTGAGAGATCATCATCATCATCATCACAACTCTTTGTAATAAGCCCACTGCAGTCTCTCCCCTGGGTGAAGAGGAGGTATAGGCCATAATCCACCAAGCTGGCCCAGAGCTGGGTGGTGGATGCCAGAATTTTTAGGGCGCCTAGATGGCTTCTGACAAACCACAACGACTACTGTATACAAGTATACAGCACCCGGGACCGACTGCTTAACGTGCCCTCCGAAGCACGGAAGTCACCGTGCGATATGAATGGTCGGCGGTCACCCATCCAAATACCGACCGCGCCGAACGTTGCTTAACCTGTGATATCGTATGATACACACAGTAACCACGGCGCCACGACGACGACTTCAGTGAGAGATACGGAGTTTGAAATAGGTATTGTTATTTAGGTCTATGGTCACGAGTGAAGGACAGTAGAAGAGGTATTATGTATGACCATACGGCAAAAAATCACGGTTACCTACCTACTGTCTGAGAATTACCGTGAATGTTAAATACAAAACATGATACACAGGGTTGATTTTTAGTCACCAGCCAAATTTAAATTTTATTTTCTTTGATACGATATAAATATACCTGCATATTTATTTTAGTATCGCTCAGTACAAAATTTAAAGATATGGCACCACAATTTTTCAAAATCAAATAAAATCATATTTATTGCTTCAATGTATGGTACAAAAAGTTGGTTATACTATGATACGTTCCTTATACAAAACTGTCTAACAGCATGCAATCTCTTTAGTTAGGTATACAAAATAATTAATTTGAAGAATGTGTCACGCATATAGGTTAAACATCATTGACATAATTAGTCAATGATTACGATATTTACACTGCAGAAAAGGGCTATTCGTGGAATGTATAAACTTGGAAGTAGAGAATCTCTAAGAGAAAAGTTTAAAGAGATTGGTATCTTGACCTTTGCATCACAATATATATATGAAAACATTATGTATATTTATAAGAATAGTAGTAAATTTAAAACCATGAAAGATAAGCATGATAAAAATTATTCTGTAACTAGCTGACCCGGCGAACTTCGTACCGCCTAACAGTCAATGAATGTCGTGTTACTTTTTAGCTGAACTAATTTAGGCTTTGATGAACGTAAAACAATGATACAAAATAATATATTTATATAGATAGAAACAAAAAAGTATTTTATTATGATGAATGATGATGAAAACATACATAGGTACAGAATGAGAATAAAAATAAAAAATAATTTAGTACTTCAAACTCATGTCAGAAAAAAATGATTGAAAACTATGTTGTGCAGATTGGGAAAAAAAAAACTCTGATTAATTCATTAATAGGATTTTCATTCAAGCACTTTGTGGTAAACGACATTCTTTGTTTTTTGGTCAGGCGCAAGAACAAATAAAGCGGATGGTTTGCCGACACGTGAGCATGCCACGTACAATTGACCATGAGAAAAACATGCATTTTCTAGATTGAGTCCACAAATAGTTAAGGATTGGCCCTGTGATTTGTTGATCGTCATGGCGAAGGCAAGATGAATCGGGAATTGAATTCGTTTAAACTCAAAGGGCAAATCCGTTGGGATCATCGGAATCCTTGGGATAAGAACTTCCCCATCTTTAAATTTTCCTTTGAGTATCGACGCGTGAATCACATTGATCATCAGTTTTCTTATCACCAAACGCGTTCCATTACACAGTTTTGGTTGGTTTTAATTTCTAAGCATGATGACTACCGAGCCAACTTAAAGTTTTAAATTGTGCGGTGGTAAACCAGGCACATCCAAGGAGTTTAAAAATTCAGCTGGATAATTAGTGGCTTCTTCGTCGATTGTTACACAGCACAGTCGATAGATTTGAATGAACACAGAGTACCTACGATTTGATTTTGAATTATAAAATTGAGGTCATCTACATCTTTATTTTTAGCGGCCAAAATTGCTCGTTCACTTAACTATTTAGTATTTTTGTGGTTAGCAATGATATCCGGGAATACTTTGTTGATAAGCTCGTCTTTTGATGATACGAAATTGCAAAAATTTGGAGGAAATGAAATCAAACCGCTCGATTTGTCAACAGGAACACGGCCATTACCGATAGTCAGCAATTGCTTCGAGAAATCATCAGCAGATAGATTGTTCAACAATGCAACTCTCATATTTACAGACAGTTGAAGTTTCTTTACATATCGCCACAGATTTGATGCTTTGAGGCCAGCGTTTATTTCGTCGGCAGCAGTAGATCTTGGAATGACTGGTAGTATTTGTCGGAAATCGCCAGATAGAAAATCATTACACCACCAAAACATCTCGAGTCATTGCGCAGATCTTTTAATGTTCGGTCTAGTGCTTCCAATGCGCATTTGTGCGCCATTGTTCATTCGTCCTATATGATGATTTTTGATGCTACTAAAACTTTGGCCATTGCGGAGTGTTTCGAAATGTTACATGTCGGTTGTTCAGTAGTTTGAAGGTTTAATGGCAATTTTAACGCTGAGTGAGCCGTACGGCATCCGTCTAACAATGGCCGCTATTCCAGAAGAAGCAATTGCTGCCGCAATTTCGGATCTCGCACGTACAGTGGCCAAAATCAATGACATGAGGAATGTCGTCCCAGTTCCACCGGGGGCATCCAAAAAAAATAAGCCGCCATTTCCATCATCAATGGCATTAATCAGTGTATCATAGACTTCCCTCTGCTTAGGATTCAACAGAGGTACATTCGTTTGAACTGATTGGATTAGTTCATGTGGATCATATTCACGTTCATGTTTCAATTCTCTATTAAATGCGTCATTCATTCCGCGATCTGGCGCTGGCATTCCTAACCTAACTAACAAACTGCCGCACATGAGGTAACACATATCTTCGATCAAGAGCAAAGTCTGGTTATGGATCTCCTCACTCACCTCAAGATCGGAATTTCTTGAGCTGACGCGAATTCGATGTGAAATACCTTCTGACATGTTATCTTTGTATTTGTTCCACAGGTCACGTGGGTTCGATGGGAAGCATGTTGAAATTATGATAGCAAATAATGTGCGTATCTGACTTGGAGATGCAGAAATAATTGCTTCAGCGATTGTTGTGTCCCAATGAGTATCGTTTTCAAGCAAATTTAGCTCTTGACATGCTGCACGAAATGTGGGGCACACGATACCATTAACAGTTCGTAGTGATTCAAATGATGTTGGCCCTCGAACATGTACCAGCAACAACCGCAAATAGAAACATTCATCATTCTTCGGATGAACTGTGTAAATACGACCAAGAGCATCAGTAGAACGCATATCTGAATAACCAGGAACTGCATCGCCTTGCTTCCGACGTTGAAATTTCTTCGATGTAGCGTTCCAAGTGTAATAACGTGGCATTTCTGAGTAAAGCAAAGTTCGTGTGAACGGATCGCTTTGACAAATCGCAAAGAAACTGGTCAGTGTTGTCGCTGGAGGTGTTTCGGCACGTTGAGCAGCATTCGACGCTGTGAAATATACTTTCTGACCGTTCTCTAGATGCACCTTCAAATGTAAAACAGTGGGATGACGTTCGTGAATAGGGAATGAAAATATACGCCAAATTGCTTCATTGCAGTTCACATATCTACCAACTTGATAGCGCGTGATTTCATCGTTGGTATTGGATGTTTGGATACCAAAAACCGCCATGTCGCTCCCTTTCGTGACATATTTGCAAATGTATTTAATTGACTTGACCGAATTGCAATACTCAACATTACAATGTGCTTTGAATGTTTTGGAAAGAAGTGGCGAATATGGAACAATCCAACTGTTGTCAACTACGAAATCGTTTCCTTTCACTTTAGTTGTGATAGTTCTACCATTATCATCGGGCGATCGACGCCGATACAATGGATAACCATCGTTGCCTGTAATGGTCTCTGCCGTCAATTTTCGTGGATACCGTTTGGAACACTTGCCGTCGACCATGCACGGTAATTGTCGGTTGATAGTGTCACACGGTCCATGAATCATATTTTCGGGAATTAAAAATTAAATAATTAAAAAATAATTTTCGAAAATTAATGTCTAAAACAAACAAATATAACAGTACCTGAACTTTGTAGACATTTTACAAAAAATAAATTTCTGGACGCACACATGTTGTCTTCAGAAAAAAATAAAGTTGTGGCTTAAAGGTCTCAGCAACCAGGCCATAAGCTCCAAAAAAAAATAGTTGTTACTCTATTTGACAGGATTGGACAACAAATGTTTGACATGTAATAAACAAAGCATCTATTGAAATCATGGTAGGTAGTAATTGAAAAGATTAAGTATTCATTACACATATCGAGTTTTTATTGTTTTTAAGTTGTATTCTGCTATTCGGGACGGAAACAAATCCAACAAATTAAAAACCATGGCAATCGGTCCAGCCGTTCTCGAGTTATAAGTGTTGTAACAAACACGACTTTCTTTTATATATATAGATGACAAGGAACGACCATAAATTAGCGTTTCCCAAATTAAGGCTGGCTAAAAGCACCAAATCATTTATGGGAATGTCAATACGTATTTATAATAAAATACCACAGTCAATTCAATCTCTAACGTTTAATAAATTTAAAAGAACTATCAAAGAAACATTATGCAAAAAAGGCTACTATAAACTCCAAGATTATTTAGATGACAAAAGAGCGTGGGATTGATGTCTCCACAGGTTATTTCCAAATATTAAACATTAATCACTATGTAAGCAGCTTGGCTGCGACATGATATTGGCAAGCACGAATAGCTGTCTTCTGTTTGTTTGTTCATGTCATAGCAGAGCTGTATTTCTGCCAAATTGTACCTATAATAAGCACTTTTTACAAAAGAGTGCCGAGAGTTTTTTTTCCGCCGGCTTTTTTCCTCTCGGTCTACCTAGGGTTCTACTTTCATTTCGTTTTTTAAAGCCGAAGAAGAAGTAGTAGTAGACATCACCAAGACATTGGGGGATAATGGGCGATCATTATCTTTATAAGCTGAGAGACGCACACTTCTCGACGGAGGCCTTCCCCTGGATTCTTCATGTCGTCCGGACCCGCGCCGCCCTCATCCAGCATTTGACGTTCGTAAAGTGTATAAAATTACCTACTACGAATAAAAAGTTTTCATTTTCATTTTCATTCAGTCTAATAATTAATTTAATATTTTAAATTTAATAATTTATTTCAGTATTTAATTTAAAAGCATTACAAAAATAACCATAAAGGTTGATGCCTCCTTTTAAGCTTATTAAAGCCTGTGTCAGGAAGCATCGCTCTTCCATAGACGAATGACTTATCTGCTATTTACATAAAACATACATTTTATTTCTAATTTAAAAAACTAAAGATTTGCAGAAACTTAAGCAAAAACAACATTATATTTCAAAGATTAAATTCATCAATAAATCAATATATATAAAACTGTTCCGTTACTAACTGAGTGACTGAGGTACTGAGTGACTGAGTGACTGAGGTACTGAGTGACTGAGTGACTGACAGACAACATACAGCCGTAACCACTAGGCGTAGAGAGCTGAAATTTGGAACATACATTCTTTAGGGGATGTAGAGGTTCACTAAGGAAGGAATTCCCGAAATTCCTACGGGAACGGGAAATATAGGACTTTTTAGTTTGTATGAAAAATCTTATTCCTTGAGTGCACCGATGTGAAACTTGGTGTAAAGGTTTTTCAATGTGTTTCTGGTTGTGTTATGAAAGGAATTCCCGAAATTGCCACGGAAACGGGAAATATATGATGTTTTAGTTTGTATGAAAAAATCCCATCCCTTGAGTGCACGGATGTGACTTGATATAAAGGTTCCTCAATAAGTGTCTGTTTGTATTATGGAAGGAATTCCCGAAATTCCTACGGGAAGGGGTTGGACTTTTTAGTTTGTATGAAAAATCTTATTCCTTGAGTGTACGGATGTGATACTTGGCATGAAGGTTCTTCAAAGAGTGACTGGTTGTGCTACGAAAAAAAATTCCCAAAATTCCCACGGGCACGGAAATATATGATTTTTAGTTTTTATGGAAAAAACTTTTTCCTTGAGTGCATGGGTGTGATACTTGGTATAAAGGTTCTTTCAGTGGGTGTCTGGTTGTATAGTTTTTGAAATTTCCACGAGAAGGGTAGTTAAGCGCATACGAAGTTGCGGGATAAAGCTAGTCGTTTATATAATTGTTACTATAAAGAATAAACTTAACATAAATTAAGAACTATCACTATATCATTAACATGGGTTATTTATAACAATTACAGTATCGATTAATATTTTTTATGTTCAAAATATTCTTTCAGGCTATGAAAACACTTCTTTTCATCTTTTAACCATTTAGTCATTTCAAACTTAAACTTATATAGTGGCATTAACTTTAACTGTCTTGCTTTACATTGTAAATTTTAAGGCACATCGCACTGGTTATGATAAAGTTGCAATTTCGGTGTTACATTATAGACTAATCGGTCTCCATGACGTGTTGCTCTAGTAACCGTTCTCTCAACATCTCTCGCGCCAATATTTATTACAAATAAGTAGTCGCTGTTGATGAACAGAGCTACTACGAAGCGGCGTTTAATTTATAATACTACGACATAGTACTACAGGATGTTTTGTAGTAGCGCGTAGTGTTCTTTATTTTAATGGTATTCATTCATAATGTAGAGTGACCACGTTTTGTTTAATTTGTTAGCGAATATATTAATTTTCTTGTAAAAAAATTTGGCCGGTGAATAAAAAACACTCCGTAATTTAACTAGCTCAGTCAAATTAGTTAAATCAGGGGAAACAGTTCGAGTAATTTTGAGAATAGGCACAGTCAGGTAGGGTGGAGTTGCGTAAAATGGACTGGCTCCTAAATTGTACCACCTTGAAATCTACCAAACCATAATAGTATATTATGTAACAAGTGAGCTAAGTTGCTAATTATAGTCGAGACTGTAATTAGCAACGCTCACGAGTTACATAAGACGTTTTTCAACACACTTGTGAGTAAAAGACAGACATACGTGGTTATAAAATTTATTTGAAGCAGCTGTTAGCTGCTGCGCGTCAGTAACCCTGTCCCATTACACGTACACACGCTATTGTTGCTTGGAGGCGCCGTGCAGCCGCTGCTGCTGCACGCGCGCCGCCGCCTGGACGCGCGCGCTCATATTATTAATGTATAACCCGGATCAATAAAATATGCTCTGTTTACTCGCATGTAATTTGCACTAAGGTACAATTCAACTTTGTAGGATTCATTATATTATGTACTAGGGTATAATATATTATGCACACGTGACTTATAGCCCAGTTTATAGTTCTAAATTCGATAGAATAAAGCTCACTTTACGAGCAAGTGTGTTAAAAATATATTTTTTAAGCATGCAACACTATTTAATCATATTGCCAACATAATAAAGAAGCTGCCAAGAAGCTGCAAAAAAACTATGTCATTTAATAGATGGACTTTATATGTTTTTCATTTATTTCTTTCCAACTCCTCTAAAGTAGAGGGAAATTTGGATTATTCACTAATCGGTACAATATTGGAACCCTATGTGGTTATACGTTGTGGAATACAGATTAACATACTAAAAGTCCTCGAGGGTGGGGGGTGTTCTGAGGGTGTGGGGGTCAAAGGTCCCTAATTTCAGGTTTCTGCTCATATCTCGAATATCTGTACAAATAGCATCATTATTACTTCAGTAGGTATCTGCAAAGCGTCATGTCAGGGTGACCCAGGTTGCACACCTATGCTGGTTTATTTTGAAGTGTCCAGTTAGTGGGTATACTGATAGATAGATCTGGTGAATCAGACGATCACTTTAGTGATGGGGTAAACCTGTCTGCCTCAGACGCCAGTGGTTGCGGGTTCTATTCCCGCACGGAACAAGAAAAAAAAATGTTCCGTGTCTGGGTGTATCTATTTACGTATTTATATTCTAGGTTCCCCCCTAGTTCGCTACATGGTATCCCATAACACAAGCTATGCTTTCTTTGGGGCCATGTAGTTGGTGTGATTGTCTGGGGATTTTATTTTTATTTTATTTTATCAAATAAGAATAAACTTAAATCAATATCTTGGCATTCCTGGCTAATTTGTGTGCGTGAAAATATTAACTTACACTTCATTGTACACGATTAATTTTATAAAAAAGGTGTCAGGAACTGCTGATATCGTGTCGCGTAAGGGTGTTACCAGACTAATCATCGATTTTTCGATCGATGTTTTACGATGGGATTGGTCTAGTAAAAATTATCGATATCAAATTAATCCATTCTACCATAGATCGACGCCTTCGATCGACGATATATCGATTGGTTATTACTATAACGCATACCTACTTAATTGATTTACTTACTTTATTTGACGCGGCTGAAAAATCTGAAACTTTTTTATTTTCATTCCAAATAATTCAGGTAGGTTACTTACTTACATAATCAAATAGACACTTAATAATTAATTAAATAATTATAGGCTTAGAACATTCAAATGTATATAAACTTAAAAAAAGAATCAATAATTGCACTTAGGTCTACTTGCGTGTGTAAGATGACATAAGCCTGGTGGAAGATGACACACTATGTTATCTTAGACTTTTGTAGGATGAAGCCGTTTTATAAATACACGAGCTTTTCCGCGCAACTTCGTACGCGCATAAACATAAAAGTCTTATTTTTCCCGACCCCTGGGAATTTCGGGAATTCCTTCCATAATACAATCATATACCTATTGAAGAACCTTTATACCTAATATCACATCCGTACACTTAAGGGAAAAGATTTTTTCATACAAACTTAAACATCGTATATTTCCCGTTCCCGTAAGAATTTCGGGAATTCCTTTCATAACACAACCAGACACACATTGAAAAAGCTTTACACCAAGTTTCACATCGGTGCACTCAAGGAAGGAGTGCACCCCTACATCCCTTAAAGAATGTATGTTCCAAATTTCAGCTCTCTACACCCAGTAGTTACGGCTGTACGTTGTCTGTCAGTCACTCAGTCACTCAGTCAGTAACGGAACAGTTTTATATATATTGATGAATATTATATCGACTTGAACGATGATTCAAATTATAGCAGAGATTATTCAATCTACTTTTATATTTTTTTTATCGTTCAAACAAATGAAATGGCGGGAGACCAAAATCAGATCAGATTCAGAATCAGTGGCAGACAAGATCTAAAAGGGCGCGTCCTACGCATAACTCACCAGATTTAGGAAGGTCGGTTTAGAATGGCCCTTCAACCTCTGGACAAGCGTATCGTAAATGGCGGCAAATCCTAGTGACCGGGCAGCTTTTTTTTGTTCCGTGCGGGAATGGAACCCGCGAACACTAGCGTCTGAGGCAGACTGTGTTAAATAAAACACTTTTTAACCGGATTTATCGCGTATATTTACATTTTAAATTTTGACTCGACATTTCGGTGTCTTTGCAGACCCCGTGGTCACGAGCGACTGTGACCACGGGTGACCAAAGATCAGTCGCTCGTGACCACGGGGTCTGCAAAGACATCGAAACGTCGAGGCAAAATTTAAAATGTATATTATATACGCGATAAATACGATTAAAAGTGTTTTATTTAATAGCAGACTGTGTTACCCATCGCCAAAGTGATCGTCTGATTAATTGGACAATCCACTTGAGTGTATTACAATGTATACTTCATATTAAAAATATATTTGTAATATTCTATTATGGAAGGATGGAAGAAAGCTCAACTTATTCCTACTGAGAGTTGTTGAGTGGAAAGAGCACCAGCACCAGTTCCAGCATTTGGCGAACATAACGTCACGCCTGTATCCCTTATGGGGTAAGCAGAACACCAGAGGTTATAAGACCATCTGATGTCACATTTGGCAAATTTGGAGGTATTATAAATAATAAATAAATATTTTTGACCTCACACAACATTATCTAGCCCAAATTAAGTTTCTTAAAGAACTTGTGTTATGGATACTAGATAAATGATATACTTAAGAAATATATAAACATCCATGACTTGACGACTAATATCTGTGTTCATCACACAAATATCCGCCGCCGCCGGGATTCGAACCCAGGACCTCTGGCATAGAAGGCAATGTATGTTACCGCTACACCAGCCGGTCGTCTATAAAGCCGGTCGTCATTATAAAGATGGAGACAGACTATTGTAGTGACAAGGGGTCATCCTATCGCCCATAAAAACACCTTTAAAACCTCTGTCCCTTTACTGACTTTTACGGTAGGCCCGGGAAGAGAAGCAGCTGGCACATTCTATGTTTTTCTTTCGCTCCCAGTCCAGACCGATAGTGTACCTTTAATTATACCTCCCTTAAGCTTTTAAACGTTTTTTTCATTCTTATTTTCGTAATCATAAGGTTTTTCAATTATCTTAGTATTAATAGAACACAATTAATGTATAATGCACGTAAACACATGACGCTCATATTGTTTTCAACTGAAGGTACACTCGAGTGGAAAATTTGAAAATATGTTACGGAATATTGTCTTGAGTGTTCATGGTCCATAATCTTGAATAAAATACTTCGCTTTTCAAGCGGATAGGAAAAGGTTGTGATGCTTGGACCTTACTTTAGGGGTTATCCTAATCTTAATAATATTATAAATGCAAACTGGACGGCAGCGACAGCGAGAGCGACAGCGGCGCGGGCACGACGCGGGGGTAATCTGGTCCGTTCTCGACGCCGCCAGCGGGCGTGAGAGCGATTTTTCGCGGTTTCATACAAACTCAATATCACAGTACAGATATATAAAGTAATTAAACTCGGCCGCATCTTTGAAATAAATGCCTATAGCGCCGCGGTCCGTTCACGTGTGATAGGGCTGCCGCCTTCAGCGTTTAAATTACATTTGCCTACTTTGTGTTTACTTCCATTTTGTTTTGTGACTGGAAATATACTTTCTGTATATAAACAAATAAAGCACTTTGTAAATTGAATAGAAACTGTTCAACAAAATACGTTTTTTGTCAAAAAACCATGTTTACGTTTGAATAACAAATCGGTCTTATAAATTAGCGACCACAAAATACTTGCGCCTTGATTGAGATCCACGAAAAGATCTATTATTACATTTTAAAGAATAAACAATCTGCATATTAACGTAAAGCTCAATTAACAATTGTTTCGGTATGAAGACACTCGCGACTGGCCGCATGCCAAGCGCATGCCGAGATCGAGCCGCGTAGGTATAGCTCGCGCTTCGTCCGTTTGTATGAAGTTTAATTACTGTAGATATCTGTACTGTGTCAATACTTTCTATCGTATCGCGGAAATCGCTGCCCGCGCCGCCGTCACTGCCGTCCAGTTTGCAGTCTTACGACACGTGTATTTAGACGCGGTAGGGCCATTCACAACAGACTTTAAGCAGTCATAATTTATTGTATTTCGTATATCATAGTACATATCAGTGTTATGTACCTACAAAGTAATATGTTGAGGAAAATTTTTTAAATGACGTTTTTGCCCTAAGCGCCTGACATCAAATTAAAAATGATTGTTTAGATAATCATCTGGTTAATTTGTTTTTCAAGATACTTACACATTCATTATTATCCTTATTAACCGACAGAAACAAAGAGGCGTTTTAGTACTTTACGGTGATTCTGTTTTTTGGTCGCGACGGATTTTTTTTTATAAACCTTCATTTATAGCCTGAAATTAGAAAATGCTGGACTAGGAGCAAAAGAAAAACGTAGAATATACCAGCTGCTTCTCTTCCCGGGCATACTGTAAAAGTCAGTTAAGGGAAAGAGGTTTAAAGGCGTTTTTGTGGGCGATAGGCTGACCCCCTGTCACTATAATAGTCTCTTTCCATCTTTATAATATCTCTAAATTTGTCAAACGTGACTTCAGATGGTCTTGTAACCTCTGGTATTCTGCCTACCCCATAAGGGATACAGGCGTTACGTTATGTATGCATGTATGTAATTAGAAAGAAAGAAAAAATTATTTATTTTCTGAATATGGTCGGTAGTTACCTACATGGTTTTAACATTATAGTGCAGCATAATCAACAATGCAATAGCGTACATATTTTTACTATGTCCTTACTCAAAATTACATAACCCATCAAACAATACCTAAACATTTCAAAAATAAAAACATAAATTTCATTTAATATTTTAAATTTTAAGGTCATAACAAACATAAAACTTATTGGTAAAACATATCAAAATGTTACGAAAAATACAAGCATATGTCCAACCTGGGTCTCACTGAGACGGCGCTCTGCAGATACAGCGAAAGCGCAGAGGAAACCCCTCTACACCTACGGTGCCACTGCCCCGCAGTTATGCACAAGCGCTCCGCTCACCTGGATAAGCACGAACTGGATCCAAAAGAGATTAGGAGCATCGCCGTAAGGAAAATACTAAATTTCCTGGACTCCATTGGAGTGTGCGGCGAGTTATAAATTGAGACTCACACAATAGATCTTTTAGGTCACAGTGTGACGAGCGGACAAGTCACAAAACTGCTCATATAGTCCCAAAACCCCCAATAATAATACTAAAAATAAGATTATCAATTTAAAATATACCTAATTGAATAAGGTATGTCATAATAGTATACAGTGTGTCTGCGCATTTTTTTTATATTGTAAGGATAGGACGTTTGTCTTCCATGCCACCTGATGGAAAGTGCGCATGAAGACTATGGTGTTACACGTCCATCCACGAGAAACCTATTCACTCGACACTTAAAAGTTCCAGGACTGTAGTGGTCAGGAAAAACAGACGCAGGCAGATTGTTCCACACCTTGGCAATCCGTACCAAAAAGGAACTATCGAAGCGTTTTGTTCGACTTCTTGGTAAATCCACTATATAGGGATGGAAGTTCTGTCTGCGTCTGGTAGTCCGGTGGTAAAAAGGAGTGAGTTCAATTTGGTCAAAAAGAGCACTCGCACACTCACCAAAATGTAGCCGATAAAATACTGTCAAACAAGCAACCTTGCGACGATGCTCCAGCGTCTGCAATTTTTTATTTGTAAGATTGTTGCGCATGTAGTAATAAAACTTTAAAGGCAGTTACTACATACTATTTCATTTACGAAAATACCCTACATGTCAGGTAAATTCGAAAAGCCCGCCAATCTGCAGCCATTTTTATTTTTAATTCACCAAAATTCACCTCAGTTTGTAAAACATCGGCTGTTAAGGTTGTACGTATTGTAGAAGCGTATTGTTGGTGTTTTTTTAAAGGCAAAAAAGTAGAGTATATGACTGCATGAAAATTCATTAAAATAATAGTTTTTCCGTTGATTGCCGAAGGGACAAAGTTTATTTTTTACAAAATCTTAGCGCATCTGGCCACTTTATTCTGAAATTGTGTGAAAACTACACCATTGACCCATATTTGAGCCCGTCTAGGAAATATCGTTTCGGAAAGTCGCCCGGCTGGTGTTTCAACCTAGGACCTCGCCACAGCCGAATATTTGACGAATACATCACAGTGGCCATCACTAAATATTAAATAATAATAATAAAATAAAATCCCCAGACAATCACACCAACTACATGGCACCAAAGTAAGCATAGCTGGTGTTATGTGATACCATGTAGTGAACTAGGGGGAACCTAGAATATAAATACATAAATAGATAAACACCACATTTTTTTTCTTATTCTGTGTGGGAATCGAACCCGCAACCACTGGCGTCCGAGGCAGACAGGTTTACCCCATCGCCAAAGTGGTCGTCAAATATTAGCGCAGACCAGACACTAGTTTTCTAATTATTAAGATAATTAGCGATCAGCCAGCGTAAGTTTAACACGAAACTTATAAAAAAATATACAGGGAGGAAAGATTTCTCACTTTGATCTGGAAACCCTGGACCTGGACACAGACGTCCTGGAACACCTAAATCTGTTTCTCAGTCTTCGAGCGTAGCATTCTGGGTAAACACAAAATGAGCTGACAGTGTCTTGAGTTTCAGCATTTCAGGTCGTGCTGTTTGTTGGATGTTTTATTTGAGAACTCTAAGAATAGGGTTCCATTTCGATTTTAGATTTATTTAGTTACTGCAATTTAATTTCAATGTTTTATAACTTCTCTGATCATTCAAATGTATCTAATGTTTCTCCCTAGATAGAACTTTTAAAGAGACTAACAGCATATAGGAAGGAGGAGTTATACAACAGTATTTTGTCTTAAGTTTTCACGATTCATAATATAAACAAAACACTTTTAACCGGATTTATCGCCTATAATTTCTGATCAGGTCTGCAAATTATACGCGATTAATCCGGTTAAAAAGTAGTTTTATTTACAACAGTATTTTCTAAATCAACTGTATTTTTCTGCTATGAAGACACATTATTAACTTAAATAACTTTATTTATAATAAAGTATTTATTTAAAATTAGTTTTTAAGAGATTTTATGAAAATAAGTGGTGGATTTTTTTCACGCTTAGCTCTGCTTACGTCGAAAATCAGCCTTAATTCCGATATTAAATCAGCATCGTAAAAACAATAATACTATCCCAATATCACGACATATTTTGCATATCACCATGACTTTTTACTAACGTTTACCATCTAAAAGTATCCCAGTGATCAAATCCACGTGTTTCATAACATCCAATAGAAAAACCAGGGACATTAAAATCATAATACTAGGTAATTGAATTTATAGTTAAAAGTCATTTTTCAAAGAATCACAGGTCATAGGGCATGCGCAATAAAGTAACTCCCGCGCAGGTAACAATCTAAGCTGCAATTAAAATACTTAATATTAATTAGCGATCTTGGCGAGGGAAAACACCTGAAAATTTCCTTTGGGTTCCGTTTCAGTATAATAAAAACACGGTTAAATTTACGGTTCATATTATTTTTTATTACAAAGGGTTATGCTACGGTGGTTTGGACATATGGAAGGATGAGTGAAAGCAGAGTTACGAAAGAGGTGTAGGTACAGAGCAAGATTGGATGGTGTTGTCGGAAGGCCCTGTCCTAGGCGAATGTATGCCGATCAAATTGGTGACATTCTTAAAAAAGGCCTATATATTAAGTTAAAAGTACTCGTGACCGGCGGTCATGTATGAAAAGATTAATGAACGTGGAGGAAGCGAAAGAGGTATGTCTGGATCGTAGCAGTTGGTGTGTCCTTTTCGTGAGGTTATGTATAGTTTCGACAAGGATCTTTTAACGCGTGGCAAAAATTGGAACTAACCACCGTCTTGGGAAATGTAACTTCATGACTTTTAAAGCTCATATTAGTTAATGCACTTTTAAATATTCAATATTAAGATATGAAATACGCCACAATTTACAAAATGTGGGCTTACTTATTGTATTATTACAGACGACCACTTTGGCGTATGGGTAAACCTATCTGCCTCAGACGCCAGTGGTTGCGGGTTCGATCCCCGCACGGAACAAGGATAAAAAAAAATGTTCCGTGTCTGGGTGTTTATCTATTTATGTATTTATATTCTAGGTTCCCCCCTAGTTGGCTATATGGTATCCCATAACACAAGCTATGCTTACTTTGGGACCATGTAGTTGGTGTGATTGTCTGGGGATTTTATTATTTATTATTATTATTATTATAAAATTGAAGAAGTTTTATTCACAAAGAAAAACAATTTAAAGTCTCAATAAATCCATTTTTAGGAGTAAAGAAGCAAGTTGCCTCTGCAATGTTTACATATTGCCATACTTTGAAGAATACACTTTAGAACAAATTTATTTCATTTTTTAAATTTCAATAAAAATTACAATTTCAGGAGAATTGTCTCTTTAGAAATAAAAAGAGAAGAAAGATAAGCAGATTTTTCACAAACCTTTCAAAATACGAGCATTTCTAGATACGAGTAGGTACCTACCTACCTAATAAAGAAAGTAGTGGTGACGAAGTTGACGAGGAAAACAATTAATTATAAAAACATGCTATTATTTTCATGTTACTATATTTTTTATTCTCATATTTTCTTGCTTAATTTTCTATTTATGTCTTCAACCCTGTGTTTTTGTACCACTAACGTTTTTCTCAAAGTTTACCTGAGAAGAGGGAAATCATGCTGAATGGTAACCCTTATTTCACCTCTACGCCCCTCTGACGTCATCATCCAAGCGCCAAAAAAGCCTTGTCGGACTGTAATATGTATTTTTTTATTACAATTTTAACTTGACATTTCGCTGTTTTTGCAGACTCCGTCATCTTATAATATTTAACTTTTTTTTGCATCTAGTATTTTTATTTTGGGCACTACTTACTTAATTATTCTTAAATAACTGAAAAAAAATATGTTAAATATAATCACCCGACCAGCAGGGCTAGCATGCGATTTCGGACAGAGACTCGAATCGACAAGATAAAATATAGGGTAGCCTTATATTAGTCAATAATATTTTAATAGCAGATTAAGATGGATGAGTTGGTCATAATAACGAAAAAATATATATTTTAAATATTTTTCATAAATTAAAATTTCGAAATTCTACTAAATGATTAAAATTCAAGTTTGATCTGTAGTTTATGACTACACAGCAAGTAATAAAAATGTTTCCATCTAATTGTATGTAGTCATAGAATGTAGATTAATCTTAAATTTTACTCACAGATTTGAATGACAGATTTGAAATTTGAAATTTTTAATTTATGAAAAATGATTTTTAAAAAGAAAATCGAAATTCAGACCTACTCATCATTCCTAATCTGCTATTAAAATATAATTTACTATTATAAGCGCACCCTGTATTATAAAAAAAACCATACACGTTAAATTCGGTTTTAAAGTGTTTTATTTGTTATATTAGTATCTACTAATAAAATAGTAATATGGACCATAGTCACGTCACGGCAATGCTTGTAATTCATTAATACTTTCTTCCATGCTGGACTGGGAGCAATGGAAAAATATAAAATGGGCCAGTTGCTTCTCCCCGGGCATATTGTAAAAGTCAGTTAAGGGACTTTTTTGTGAGCGATAGGCTAACCCTGCAATAGTCTCTCTCCACTATTATAATGCCTCCAAATTTGTCAAACGTGACATCAGATGATTTTATAACATAATTTTATTATGAAGAAAGTCTTTGTTTTTTGTCATTAGCGATCAGTCATAAAAATACATTCACGCGATTTTAAACGGTACCGTCAAATATGCCAACTTTGCCTCCTAGGGTATCTTTGCCCGAAACGCAATTTTTAAACTATTCCGTTAAGGTGTGAAAATGTATCAGTAATAAGTTAAAATTTATTACGATATTAGAAAATACACTATAATTATAGCATCATCGTGTAAGATGTTTGTCGCAAAGTTCACTCAGTAATTTGTTGGAGCGTGTCGAAAGAGGACAGTGTTTTTGCGGGCAAAAAATTGTGGAATTATAAAAGTGAATTGTGTATGATGGGGAAGACTCAGGTAAGTTTCTTTTATTGTACGTTATAAAAGACAATGTGCTGAGTGATTTGGTAATGGTTTCAACACTGAATATTGTTTTAATTAAAAGATATGATGATGGGCAATGATACCCTGAAATGTTCCAACCTTTGAAAGCCAACATTGCCCGCTGACTAAAAAAGCCTAGGGCTGTCACAATTTACACACTGTATAATATACTAGCTCTGCCCGCGGCTTTGCTTTCGGTAAATTATATTGTCCTATCATTTACTGCTTATGTAGCGTACGCATCGGAAAATTTGGACTCGTAGTTTCTAAGATTGACGCGTTCAAACAAACAAACAAACTCTTCAGATTTGTAATATCAGTATAGATAATTAATAAACTTACTACTTACATTCGGTCAATTAGATTACTAAGAGTTGGTAACTTATTGTAAAAAGGGAAGGCATGAATGCGAGTATGGTTGAAGGAAGTATTTCCTGGAACTACTATGTAAAAGGTACCTGAGTTTCATATTCCAGGTGAACCAAGTCCCGGGCGTGGAGCCAATATTAAATGCTTTTGGCATGTCTTTCTTAGTAAATAAATAAATTAAAATAATTGAGGTGAAATAAATAATTAATTAGTTTAACAAAAAAAAATTGATAAATAAAGAAACAGATTTTCTCCTGACTGTTTGTTTTTTTGTTAGGTACCTAGCTGGCCCATAATTTTTATTGTATCTATTTTGTTTATATTTCAGAAAAAGAAAATTAAATCCAGAATTTGACAGAGGAAACTTAGACGTACAATTAGGGTCTAGAATATATAAAAAATACTCCGAGGTCATGTTGAGATATGCATGCGAGGCATTTGAAACACATCAAATTTCTTCAAGAGATGCTGAAAGACCATTCGTTATCACAAGACGCACAATAATTAATAAAATTAAAAATAAACATCAGAACCCTGTTGGACATCCTACCGCTTTAACACCCGCAGAAGAAATAAAAATTTTAAAGTTTAGCAAGTATCTGGTAATTTTTTCTCCCCGCTTACTAAGATAGTCCTAAAGTTGGTTCATGAATACGTGAAGAAAAATTTTCGAAGGCATATATTGCTCAGCTGTCTGATCTATAGAACTACAACAGTTACTAAACTTGTTTTACTTGTTTTTTTTTAAATGAGTTCTATTTTTCATAACACGTATAAAAATAAAAAAATTTAGAGATTTTATTCAAATGTGACAACCCTAGCATTCAGAAATCGTGAATTTAGGTTTGTATGGAAAAGTGAAAATATCCTTTGGTAACATTGCCCATTCGGTTTGCTATGTGAGATTTAAAGAAAATGGTTAGATTTCTGCAGCAAACGCCATCATTACTCAAATCCTTGAAGTGGGTTTTATTATAATGCAGATAAATTAGATTTTTGCGTCAAAAATCAATGTGGGCAATGTTGGCTACAAATCCACATTACTTTGCCCGCCATCAGAATCAACCAAAAGTGGGATTAAATATTAAATTATTACAAAAATAACTAAAAATATGCATTCACTTCATTGTAAAGCTGATGTAGATAGTAAATTAAACACAGGTACCCATAGAATTTTTTTAAAATATTCGTAGTTTTTTGAAAAAAACGGGCAATGTTGGCGTGTTTGACGGTAACCTTCAACCTTATTATAATTTCTAGATCTAAGTCTGATATAATTTACCCTTCTTCGCCATCATCATCAGCCTAGAGACGTCCACAGCTGGGCAAGGGAGTCCCCCCAGTTACTCCACGTCCACCGGTCCCGCACCACTCTCCGTAGTTCAGTGGTCTAGGCTAGGAGCTACTGCGCCAACCGGGAGGTTGCGGGCTCGATTCCCGCACGGAACAAAAAAAACGAAATTCGAATCATCATTCGAATGATTCTTCATTCGAAGAATCGAAATTATAGGATGTGATAGTTTAAGATCATACATGAGGAGAAAAAAATAAAACTTAACCGAAAGTTAGAGAATTCATTACGCAATGCGTGGTTACATTAGCGTAATACAATAGATACTTAGCGGGTGGTGTTGTTCGCGTGGCGGGAACGAACACTGCTGTGTGCGTCTGACGCGGTGCGTCGGGAAAAGTGTAGTATGTCTCTTTATTTATTGATAGGGAATTCCGATAAAAAATTAAATACCTACTTTTGTTACATAATTATGATCAGAATCGAGTTGAGAGTGCTCTCCTTCAGTATCTAAAATATGTCACCAGTCCTCCTGTATAAAACTATTTTTTCGTAAATTCATACATAATTCACCCAGTCAACACACGCAAACAAACATGTCCATATACCTACCTACACAAATAATTGCATTGAACGGGGATCGAACCCGGAATTGCTGGGTTATGAGGCAGATAGGGTAACCACAGCGGTCGTCATCCTCGATAGTATTTCATAAAAAAAATATAATTTAATAAAACATATCACTTCTTTGATTAAAGCTAATGTAACTATGTAAACGACTACTAGCGACATCTATTATCAAAACCAGAATTAAAATTTTAGAACTTCAAAATACTTTGAATTTTAATTAAAACGATCGTTAAAACGAAAAGATTTATTCATCATACTTCACAACAACATATATTTGCATATTCTAATTCTGTGGGTATTAACGTAGCAAAATATTCCATGTTTACGCTATTCCAATATTTGGTAAGACGAAAACCCCGAACTAAACTTTGGAACCCAAATAACCACATTTTTGTGAACTAAGTTTAACTATAAATACCTATGTATTATCTTTTCAAGACGTTTTAAACCGGATCTATTTGCATCTGAATTATTTTAAAACTTAATAAAATCCCCAGATAATCACACCAACTACATAGTTAGAACTAAGCAAAGCTTGTTAAATGGGATACAACATAGCAAACTAGGGACAACCAGGAGTGTATATGTTACCCGCAATCTGTATAATTCAGGTATTCTATACCATACCTAGGGAATGTATAGAATACCTGGTGCGTTCAGGCCATATATGAAATAAAATGAACATTATTATCCATTTCATACTTTACCTAGGTAATATATACAATTCCTAGGGATTGTATAGAGTACCTGCCGTTCTACCGGTAATGTGTAAAATAAACAGACCTCGGTCTGTATTTTAACAGGATACTCGGTGTTCTATAGAAAATTTTAATGTCTTAGTTCAATAATATATTGATTGAGTTTCATTAAACTTTACAGAAGAACGCAGCGACCAATTACTGAGTTTTGTCATACAGTCTCTAGCTGTACGGTTAGATTCTATCCATAATATTTTATTTATATTTGATTTTTATCTACTAGGAAAGTTTCAAATTGTTAATATAAAGCCAGCTTAATCATATAATTGTATGACTCACAAAAATAAGAAATAAATAAATACACATAGGGTGGTACACAGGGTGACTGGTGGGTCACTTTTGAAATTCAAGGACATGATAGATTGAGATCATACATAAACATAACATCACGCCTGCATCCCTTATAGGGTAGGCAGAACACCAGCAGCTACAACCATCTGATGTCACATTTGACAAATTCGGAGGTATTAAAATGACGGAGAGAGACTTGCATTGATAGGGAATCAGCCTGTCGCCCACAAAAACGTCAATAATTCCTCCGTGCCTCAACTGACTTTTACAGTTTGCCCGGAAAGAGAAGCAGCTGGCACATTCTATGTTTTTCTTTTGCTCCCAGTCCAGCATGGAAGCTCTTTTCTTCTTTCATACATGAAGAGAAAAAATATTATAAAATAAATATTAATTATTACTTAACCGACAAAGAAAAAATGACGCAACGCATGGTTACGCTAGCGTTGGCAGCGTTCCGCGTGCCAGGTCACGTGCCGCGATCGACTCAGTTCTATGTAAACAGTAACATAATAGGTAGAATTTATTTATAGGAATTCTAGTGAAAAATTAAATACCTACTTTTATTAAATAATTATATTCAGAATCGAGTACAGAGTGCTCTCCTTCAGTATCTAAAAGGTAATGTTTCCAAATCGTAGGTAAAAATATGCTGGTATGTATAAAAATATCTAAAAATTACAGTGACCTTAATTAATGGCGCACAAAGTTTAATGAAAATAGCAACTGACATGAAAGGTCGTCTTTACTTTTCGCCATTTTTGAAACTTTTATTACTGATTAATAATTCTTCCATGCTGGACTGGGAGCGAAAGAAAAACATAGAACGTACCAGCTGCTTCTCTTCCCGGGAATACAGTAAAAGTCAGTTAAGGGACAGAGGTCTTATTGACGTTTTTGTGGGCGATAGGCTGACCCCCTTTCACTGCAATAGTCTCTAATGTATAAATATAATAGTAGACTCCAGAAGATCACCAACTCGTTCATGGGTCAATGTGTACGCTTTTATAATAAAATTCCAAAATATTTAAGGTTAATCTTAATCTTCGATAGATTTAAGGATAAGTATAAAGTTTTATTATAAGATATCCGGATGCAAGAAGATTGTAAATTGTTATTGTTATTGTGTATTTTTAAAAGATGATTGCTGTTGAGTTTCTTGCCACTTCTTCTCAACAGATCGACTTTCCGAAGTGGTGGTAGATTCAGTTCAATTTGTAAATTGTCACTTATTTCAAATGTATTTAAATACTTACGATATAAAGATTCTTTTGACTTTGACTTTTGACTTCTCTTCACCATCATAATGCCTCCAAATTTGTAAACGTGACATCAGATGGTTTTATACGCTCTGGTGTTTTGCCTATCCCATAAGGGATACAGGCGTGAAGCTATGTATGTGTGCATTCTATGTTACTCTTTTTCACTGTTAAAGCAGTGTTTTAAAGCACATTCATTACATTGACTCAAGAAACAAATAATTTAATACATATCTTCACGCCTGTATCCTTTATGGGGTAGGCAGAACACCAGAGGTTCGACAAATTTAGAAGCATTATAATGATGGAGAAAGACCATTGCAGTGACAGGGGATCAGTCTATCGCCTACAAAAAAACCTCCAATAAAACCTCTGTCCCTTAGCTGACTTTTACAGTTTGCACGGGAAGAGAAGCAGCTGCCACATTCTATGTTTTTCCTTTGCTCCCAGTCCAGTATGGGAAAGAAGCAAACAATTCAATTTAATTTATTATAATTTTGCAAAGCAGAAACACCAACCTCTTGGTCACCCTAAGGTTGAATAAATGGTTATGGTCGATGGCGTTTTAAGGTAGCAATAAGGGTGACCATGACAAACAGTAAATTCAAAACTTTTTTTTTAATTAAGAAATTATTTAACATCGTTTGCATATTTTTGTCGTTTGTCACATTAATTAATTAATTCAAAGCTAATGTAAGTAAAGTAAGAAACACACATCTATCTATGTTTACGATCAAAATGGATTGAATCACTACATTCTATTCTAAATATACAGGGTGTCCCGCCTACCCTATATACCTAATACCTTCACGGAGGTACTCTAGTACCTAATTAAAATAAAAAATAAAAATAATAAAAAAATGAAAAATTTGAAATTTATTTTTCAATTCTGGTATGAAGAAAAAAGTCAAAATTTATTATTATTATTATTTTTTATTTAGTCACCGGTAAACGCTGGATAGGCGGCGCGGGACCGAGCGACGTGGAAGACCTTGGGGGAGGCCTATGTTTAGCAGTGGACGTCTACAGGCTGTGGATGATGATGATACAAAAATTTAAAAATAAATTTCGAATTTTTCTTTTTTTATAATTTTTCTGTAATCCTTATGGGTACTAGAATACCTCCGTGATTGAGGTATTATATAGGGTTGGTATTTATATAAGATTGGCGGAACACCCTGTATATTTCACCTAGTAATGGCTCAAGTTAGTATGGAATCGTCAATGCGCGTGTCCTACTTACACTTTGCCAGTTTATATTAGGTGGTTTTGTTAAAAATAACTTGCTTTTCCTGTTAAATCTATTTTGAGAAACTAATTTACATTATAGAGTGATGAAAATATTGCCTATAACGTATATTCTTAGGTATCAAAAAAATTGTTATGCAAAATTCGGAGGCCGTTTGTTTTTATTTAAAACTGTTTTGAGTGTTTCTTCCATGCTGGACTGGGAGCGAAAGAAAACATACATAACTTCACGCCTGTGTCCCTTATGGGGTAGGCAGAACACCAGAGGCTGTAAAACCATCTAATGTCACGTTTGACAAATTCTTAGGCATGATAATGATAGAGAGAGACTATTGGAGTGATAGGGGGTCAGCCTATCGCCCACAAAAATGTCAATAAAACCTCCGTCCCTCAACTGACATTTACAGTATGCCCGGGAAGAGAAGCAGCTGGCACATTCTATGTTTTTCTTTCTCTCCCAGTCCAGCATGGAACATAGCACATATCCCTTGGTTTCCCGTTTCTAAATGGAAATACTTGATGAGGTGAAGTGCTTATTCAATTGCTCACGACGCGACTCCTTCCTTTTTCAGAGGGTTCCTACGTTAAGGAGTCGGTCTCGGGTGCTGTGTACGTATACAGCAGTGGTTATGGTCTATCATTTTTTGACCTCAAAGTTTTGACAATCACTAACCAGCACTAAAGTCGTTGTGGCGCCATGGTTACTGTGATATCAAACGATATCGCAGGTTGATCGCGCTTAGTGTGGCTGGTATGAGGATGGATGACCGTCGACCATTTATTTCTCAGGCCGACGACTTCCGTGCTTCGGAGAGCACTTTAAGCAGTCGGTCCTGGGTGCTGTATACTTGTATACAGTAGTCGTTAAGGTGTCTCAGAAGCCATTTCGGCGCCCTGAAAATTCTGACATCCACCAACCAGCACTGAGCTAGCTTGGAGGATTACGGCCTAAACCTCCTCGCCACCCAGGGGTGAGACTCATAGCCCTGCAGTGGGCTCATTACACGGAGTTGTGAGGATGATGAACCAACACTGGATCAGTTTGTGGTTTATTGCCTAAACCTCTCTAGGTTGCCTAGGGGACAGAGATATGGCCCTACAGTGGGCTTATTAAAAAGGGTTGTATGTAATGATGATGTTAAATATATTTGCCTTAAAAAACAGCAAATCTGCCGCCAGATGTTACCGCTCCGGTGGTGATATGTTCCGAAAATATTTTATGAAGTGTCCGAACTTTCCTAAGCCCAAGTGCTTTCATCTTTGACCTTATCTTCGCTAACCTTGAGGTAAGATTGAGGTTAAACGCGGCCTTAGTCTGTACTGTAATTAAAAGGCTCGTGTATATTCCACGTGACAGTTCAAGCCATTGCCCTTAAACTCACCATGTTTTCACAATCACTGTTAACACGTTTTATGTTTTAGATAATTAATACAGAGTCCAAGTTAATTATAGTTATTTATAACTAAAGAATGATTATAGACTGAATGAATATTTATAGAGTGAAGAATGAGCCAAAGAATTAAGTTGTCTCCATAAAAATCTTTTTTGCTGATTGTACTCAAAAGTCAGAAGTCTGCTGTATTTTTCCGCTCTCACTGAGGAGTGGTGCAGCTATTCACGGCACCTGGTAGAAAGTGACCATGCGGTAGAAAATGTTACACGTCCATCCACGATAAACCTTTTCACTCGCGGCTTAAAAGGATCAGGACTGTACTGGTAAGGAAAAACAGAAGCAGGCAGTTTATTCCAACCTTGGCGATCCATATTAAAAAGGAAGTATCAAAGCGCTTAGTTCAACTTTCTGGAATATCTACCATATAAGCATGGAAGTTCTACCATACCCTATCCAGTTAAAAATCCAATATCTTCTCTATTAGTTCATAATCATCATACACAGCACTGCATAGTCATGAGTCGTTCCCTCTGGCAGATCCGTAGAGTAAAGAATATTTGCGTATTCTTCCGTTCTGAACCGTCTTCTTCTTTCTCTAACAGCCATTGTTAGTCAGACTAACCTGACAATCAGTCAAACCGTAAGGATTCACAGAACACAGGGTCAAGAAATAAACACAAAGAGATTGGTATCTACCTAGGGTTTAAGGTAGTAATATTACACAAGAAGTAGTATTAGTATTAGAAGAAGTAGTATTAGACAACAGTAAGACATTGGTGGATAATGAGCCGAGAGAGGCACACTGCTGGACGGAGGCCTCCCCCCGGATTCTTCGTGTCGCCCGGACCCGCGCCGCCGTCATCCAGCGTTTGACGTTCACAAAGTGTATAAGCATACCTACTGTAAATAAAAAGTTCTCGTATTCATTTTCAAAAGTCCAGGAGAAAAAGCCAAGTCATTAGAGAAAACGAATCTGTGAGCAAATAAGCTAAGAGAGCACATTTGAAAACAGTAAACCACAAGGGCGATGCCCCATGTCTACGGTGCGGCGCCATTTTCCGTGTTAAGTTTTGGTCTGGTGATCATGACGCACAACGCTGCAGTATGCGCCGCAATGCAGCGTCACAACGCAGCATTTAGCGTCCCTGCGGAGAGGTGGTCAGTTGATTTTGCCGCAGCTACCAAGGTAGGTAAAAATTCCATATTGACTCAGTGACACACACCCGTGACGCACACCGCACATCGCAGCGTTGAACCAAAAATGACGCCGCGCTGTGCGGCAGTACACCTCCCCACTTCACTGCGCTTGCCCCTCGCCGCTGACGCATACTGCGACGGAACAAGAGAACATTCTCGACGTTTTTCATATGATTGACAGGCATACCGCATACCGCAGCGTTGTGCGTCTCGATCACCAGACCAAAGCTTAACGGTACGGCACCGCCGCCACAGAATATTGTGCCACAAAGACGTCCACGGCGTGCTGCGCAGGTTGCATCACTCATTGTATTGTATTGTCAGCCAAGAACTTTGATTTTGATTTTTCACCGTTTCGTCACACGGCAAAAGGCGCTGCACCGTAGAAGCCCTAAGCTGACTGAGTAAGGGGTAAGCAAGGCGTCGACTCCTGCGACCGAGTCCTTTGTTTTCAGAAGTATTTTGTTTTCGGGCTCTACCTTAGTTTTTTCCATTGGTCATGACTTCGTGGTTTCTCGACCGATTTTTAATTTATATACCTCAATCATTATGCAAGGAATATTTGTCGGTGGCTTTTTGGAGTAAATCGACGTTTTAAAGGCTGTCACCCTAACTTTTTATCATTTTATGTTTTTCTTTAACGATTTTCGCAAAAGATAACAATAATTATAAAGATTTGACTATTAATATTATTTATTTAGAATATCTTTGTACCTAAATAAAAGCAAAATTGATTATAAATACCAATTTTTGAGATTTATTAATATATTCAATATTATGAATCGGATTTTTTTGTAAGAATCTCTAAGTATCTTGGAAAATGTTAACTTTAGGACAGTAGGTCCTATAGTGATTTCGACTGGAATTAGCCTATTACTATCACTTCTTAATGGCTCCGCCACTAATTACCAATCACCCTGTATAGAACCCGGAACCGACTGCTTAGCGAGCTCCGAAGCATGGAAGTCTCAGTGAGAAATTAATCATTGCCGGTCGTTGTAGCGACCACACCGAACGTTACTCAAACTGCCACCTAGGTATATCGAATGATATGCACTGGGGACACTTTCGTAAGCTGGTTGGTAGGGATTCAAAGGGTTCATTTGTAGCAACCTGTGTTCCCCATCTGACCTTCTCTTCCCGGGAATGCTGTAAAAGTCAGTTAACGGACAGAGGTTTTAAAGAAGGTTTATTGTGGGCAATAGGCTGACCCCTTGTCACTGCAATACACACATACATACTTCACGCCTGTATCCCTTATGGGGTAGGCAGAACATCAGAGGTTATAAGACCAACTGATGTCACGTTTGACTAATGAGGTATTATAATGATTGCGAGAGGCTATTGCAGTGACAGGGGGTCAGCCTATCGCCCACAAAAATGCCCATAAAACCTCTGTCCCTTAACCGACTTTTACAGTATGCCCGGGAAGAGAAGCAGCTGGCACATTCTATGTTTTTCTTTCGCTCCCAGTCCAGCATATCACTGCAATAATTATTTTGAATTTGGCAAACTTGACATCAGATGGTTTTATAATCTCTGGTGTTCTGCCCACCCCATAAGGTAGACGTTAAAAGTAGGAAAAAACTCGTGTAGATTCCACGTGACAGTAGAAGCCAATGCCCTTAGACCCACCATGTCTTCACAATCAGTGTCAACACGTGCTTCAGACAACGCGACAATTAATGCTGAGTGCATGATAATTGTAGTTGTTTACGAGACTGAAGCATAATCAAAATAATTAAATTGTCTCCATAAATACCCCTTTTAATGTTAAAAGTTGCATGAGAATTCTTGAAATAAGAAATTTTCACTGCACCGAAAATTTGATTTAGTCTATAGAAAAAAAATGGCCCGTAGAAGGAACACAAAATAGGACGTAAAGCTGCAAACTGGAAGGCAGCGATGCGAGGAATATGGGCCGTTCTCGACGCTAGCAGGCGCTCGAGCGATTTATCGCGGTTTCAATACTTTCTATCGTGTCGCGGAAATCGCTGCCCTTGTCGCTGCCCGCGTCGATGTCACTGTCGCTGTCACTGTCGCTGCCGTCCAGTTTGCAGCCTAATAGTCATAGACCATAGACACATAGCTTGTTACTGAGATTAATCACCAACCTTAGGGTGATACTTCGATGTTTTTGCTACGGAAAATTATTATCAACTAAGTTTGCTTCTAGAGTTAATGCAATAAACTCACTTTGAAATACACTATAGAAACAAAAAACAAACTGTTTGCGACTTATGCGTAACCTAGTAAAAACAACTATAAAAAAAACGTCCAAAAGTTACCCGCACCACAAGCCACCACCAACACGTGTTTCGCTTCAATCAGAAGCATCCTCGGGGTGCCACGACGACCACCGAACTGCTGTTTGTTTGTCGTGTTCGTTGCACTCCTTGCCTCTTGAGCCTTTGCCTTGTGGCAACCTGAGGATGCTTGCATGAGGATGCTGAGGTCGGTGCATCCTGCATCACTAGAGCTTTGGAGTCGCGGATTTCTTAAGGTAACTTAGTTATAGTAGTACTAATCATTATATAGACCGTGTAGAAAGTTCCGTAGCCTGCAATATCAAATGATATGCACAGAAGCTTGCACCGTGAGCTGGCTGGGTGGGATCAGTATCCTGCATATCCGGGAAGCGTAGTGCGTGAATGCATGTTCTAACGTTGCTTGTAAGTAGTATCTCCGTCTGTATTCAAAAAGCGCAGAGTCCAACACACAAAAAATGCACCCACGCGCGTTCGTGCATATCATGCACCCAAGCGGAGTAACATCGAAAGTGGATCTGTTGAGAAGAAATGGTAAAAAACTCGACAGGAATCATCTTTTCATAAGATATCACAGGTTAAGCAACATGCGGTGCGGTCGGTACTTGGATGGGTGACCGCTGACTATTCCTTTCTCACGTCGACTTCCGAAGGGCACGTTACCCAGTCGGTCCCGGGTGCTGTATACTTCTATACAGTAGTCGTTAGGGATTGTCAGAAGCCATTTCGGCGCCCTGAAAATTATGACATCCAGCACCCAGCACTGGGCCAGCTTAGTGGATCATGGCCTATACCTCCTCGTCACCCAGGGACGAGACTCATTCCATGCAGTGGGCTCATTACAAAGAGTTGCAACGATGATGATGATGAATTAGTTTAGTGCGTAAAAAACCCGCTTGACGTAGATGCATCGGTGCGTAGGTGCGTGGGCACTATGTAAATCGACCTAACCAGTGTTAACCCTCAATCTTATCAGATGGTTAGTGATGATGATGATGAAGAGTATAAAAATAAGCAAAAAGGCTCGTGTATAGTCCACGTGACATTTAAAGCCATTGCCCTTAAACCCACCATGTTTTTATAATCACTGTCAACACGTGCTTTCAGACAACACCACAATTAATGCAGAGAGCAGGATAATTGTAGCTATTTACAATAGCTACAATTATCCTGTCATCAAATGAAAAACCTTTCATTAAACCTATTAAGTCTACCATGCTGAACTGGGAGTGAAAGAAAAATATAGATGGTACTTGTTGTTTCTCTTCCCGGGCATACTGTAAAAGTCAGTTAGGGGACGGAGGTTTTATTGAAGTTTTTCTGGGCGATAGGCTGACCACCTGTCACTACAATAGTCTCTCTCCGTCATTATAATACCTCGACATTTATAACACTTTTTTTTTTTTTTGTTTTTCCGCCACAGAAAATTTTGGCACCCCCTAAAACAAGCTTTAACCAGTAAAGCAAGCTTTAGCGGGAGGAGGATGAATCCTATTACGGACGAATGGGCATTCTATAAGCTGTTAACCCCAGTGGCTAACGAAAAATAGAATGCCCAGACAGTGTGGAGACTCACTCAGTGAAGCCGAGCATACCCACTAAACATCCCCCTTTACGACCTACCTTGATTCAGGTACTTGATCATTTATCGGAGCGACAGCCAATTGGAGAGAGAGGCTGCGCAGTGAGCGGCATCCGGACGGCTGCCACCAAAAGGAACTGAAAGCGAGAAATTCAGAAGCTAAGACTAGCAGAAATGACAAAGCTGAAACTAAGAGATTATCTAGAGCGATCGGACTCACTCTGAGATAGGAATTCTGGAAAGAAGGACTACGTTTAGAAACGTTGAGCTTGCTGGAGTTTCCTGATAAGGGGCGCGAACTTGGTTAGGACCGGAAGAGCACCGTTGAAACCTTCTGGGCTGGCGTCGAGAGCGGCGCCAAAAGCCAGGATCTCGTCGATGGGAGCGAGCTGGATCCAGAACGCCATGCGGTCTTGAGACCCTTTTGCGTTCTGGCACTGGGAAGCCGATATGGCGGCCGGTTGCGATTGAGTCGCGACCCGGCTGCGCTGACCTGAAACGATAGAAGTAGAGGCCTTAGGGGCCTTTGAACTGACTGGAGGAGCGTCCGAGCTAGGCTGCGGTCGCTCTCTCCAGTTCTCGATGGGCTTCACGGTAGCCCTGGCAGCACGCGGTGCCTTGGGGCAGCCGCGAAAGTTTGCTGTGTGGCCTGACTGGCCGCACAAGACGCAGGACGGAGCGGTGGGCGATTCGGGAGTGCGAGAGCACTCCTTAGTCCCATGCGGATCTAGGCACTTGACGCACCTAGGGGAAGCAAAACAATTTGCCGCCGCATGACCATACAGTTGGCAGCGGTGGCACTGACCTGGGAAACCACGCTTGTGTGGAACTTCGACGCGGATGTTGGAGAGACCGCACACGGTGGGCTTGCCTCTGAAAATGGACTGCCCTTGCGGGCTCTTCGCTAGGATTATTAGCGCAAGTGGAAACTGCTTGCCTCGGCGGCTGTGCATTTTGTGCACAGATTCGACGGGGAAGCCTTGAGAAGACAAGTCCTCTTGGATTTGCTCGTTCGAGAGCTCGAACGGCACGTTCCTGAGGACGGCACGAATCTTACGCTCCTCAGGGAGGGCGTAAGTGTGGTACTCGAGCTTTTGATCAGCAAGAAGCCGATTAAGATTCCTGAAATCGGAAATGGAATTGACAACGACCTTAATAGAGTCACCCACGTTGGATGCCTTACTATACTGGATTTTGGGATTGTGTCTACCGCAGAGAGCTGAGACCTCGGTCCAGCGGCTCTTGTCCCGTAGAAAGACGGGGGGCGGAGACTTGACTTTCGGCGGAGCCGAATCTGATTGCGACGCAGGCTGAGACGCCGGGATCGCTGAAACAAAAGGCGCAGGAGTAGACGCCGGTGCGACATTTTGCGGAGCAGGAACAGCGGCTGGAGCAGCTGAAACGGATGGAGATAAAGTCGAAGAAGCATCTTGCTTCTTCTTCTTAGACTTGGACTTTTTGCGAACCTCGGTGAACGGAGCAGGAGATTCTGGAACTAAAGGAGCGGAGTCGGAATCACTACCCGGCGGGGTAGTTTTCCGTTTGCATGCGGTGGAGTCTACCAACATGCGATCTGAAAGAGGGGCGACGTACTCAGATGGATCTGGAGACGCCGGAGAATCGGTTTGGAACCCCTGAGAAGAGGAGGCGACCTGAGGACGATCGGACAATTGCTCTCGCAAGGACTCGATTTGAGCGAGAAGGGCTTCCTTCTCGGCTGCATGTTGAACTTCGAGGGGACGAGCGGATAATTGCTCCTGCAAGGACTCGAATTGATCGAGAAGATCATTCTATTTAGCGGATACCTGATTGTGAGCCTCTATCACTTCTTTATGCTTGATGTAGTTTTCTCTCGAATAGTCCTGATAATGTTTTTTATCACGAAAGACCTGATCGCAATGATCGCACTTAAGACCGGTGCACTTAGGGTGCCGAGGCATAATGCTGGGCTGAAAGAAAGTCTACGAGGACAAACTGCGCTGAAAAAGAAAACGACCTAGTACGGACCTATTGCCGGTGAACGGCGGTTACGTATCCACCTGATCAGCGATGCTTCGGCCGGCAGCAGTCGGGTCCGCCCTGAAAAGGGCAGATGAATTAGCCCCGAAACCACACAGCCTCCACAAGAGAAAACTTTCCGAAAGAGCTTAACTTGGCACCTGACCCGCACGAGTGCGGGGGAGGGAACAAGGGCAGCGTAATACGAACACTCGGGAGCGGCCGCAGACACGACCGTTCGGGAGCGAACGCAAACGGGAAGTGACGTGATTTTTAACACGTGACATCACATGGTTTTATAGCCCCTGGTGTTCTGCCTACCCCATAAAGGATACAGGCGTGAAGTTATGTATGTAAGTCTTTTAAATGTTGCTGGCTGGCGAAACGGCCAAAAACAGAGGTGCGAATCTCCGTTGCAGCGCATATTTGTATTGAGAACACAGATATCCATATTGAAGAATTTTGTTGTGATGATGGGGTAACTCTGTCTGCATTAGCGGCAGAGGGCGCGATCCCCACACAATGTATATAAATCTATGTCGACGACAGAAAAGCATCGTTACGACGCAAGTAAGAAGATGAGGCGTAGCCTTTTGATTGGCACAACAATTCAAGAATCCAACTTTCTGTTACCACTGTAATATCTGTTTTAATTTCATTTTGTGTTATGTGATTTCCATTTGTAATTTTGTTAATGTCGTCTTTTTTTTTGCATTTTCTTTCTTTTGTATGTTCTAACTATTGTTATGTGTCCGTCACTAAATGTACTTCTATTCTATTTTATTATATGCATTAACATGTTTATTGACATCAGTCTGGGTAGATATAAATACACATAATGTATCATAATTATTACTTATTTACAAAAAATATTAGTTTTTGTATCTACTATATCTGTTTTCAGGAACCTATAAGACAAGGTATATGCTCACTCTGTAGGGATAGGTGGAGTTGTGTGAATAAATGTCCAGTATGAAACATTTCATATTACGAGTTTTCTCTTGATTCTGAAAATTCAGTTTGACGCCTTCAAACACCGATTGTAAAAAACGAATGGTCTGATTTCAGTTCTGTTTTCAGTTTTGGATAGGTGTTTTGTTTGAAATGTGATTCTAAGCAGAAGTACAAAAATTTTTTTTTTTTGGAACGAAAACACCTTTTACTGCAAAAAATGTCTTTCAATAAAAAATAAACATCTAAATTTCTGTGGCTACCTAACGAGGTTAAACAATAAGTATTTATTTACAAAGTTGCAGAAAACATGCAAAATAAAATTAAAAACCTACATTTTTTAATCCTCCAAAATATAACCAACTTTCATATATTTTCTAAACAGAGACCTACCCTACTGATGCTGTAAGGTGAAAAAAATAGATTTGCAGGCGGACCAAAGTCACCGATATAGCCAGAAGGACTTCAAAGCTGAAGTGGCAATGGGCAGACACACAGCTCGCCGAACAGATGGCCGTTAAGGCAGAAAAGTTCTCGAATGGCGACCATGTACTGGGAGGCAGGCCCCCCGCACGATGGACCGACGACCTGGTCAAAGTCGCCGGTAAACGCTGGATGAGGGCGGCGCGGGACCGAGCGACGTAGAAAACATTGGGAGTGGCTTATTTCCAGTAGACGTATATATGGACGTCTACAGGGTGATGATGATGATGGTGAATAAAAATAA
This sequence comes from Stenoptilia bipunctidactyla, assembly GCA_944452665.1. NCBI lineage: Eukaryota > Metazoa > Arthropoda > Insecta > Lepidoptera > Pterophoridae > Stenoptilia > Stenoptilia bipunctidactyla. Next base: position 1,192,433 of record OX101750.1, on the reverse strand, counting down.
GACAAAGAAGGATATATCTAGGATCGAGGTGGCCAACCTTAGTTGCATATTTTTAAGTCTACTTTTATACAACATGTAACAAAATGGAGAGATAAAACTAAAGGGTTAGTTTCTATACCATACGTAGAATATACAGTTAAAGAATTAGCATGATCAGTGCTGGTATAGATTTTCATACAAATTTATTTAATTATTTTATAACAAAATATTTTGACTACCCTAGTCAACCTAATAAGCTAAAACAAGACTTGTGCCGCAGTCAGTGACCTTATGACCTTTCCCGCACCGGCTAAACTTTGTAGTATCTGTCTTAGTTACCCATCACTTTATTTTTACGCCATCTGTTATCGAATAGATTTCATCAAAAGCTAACAGCTGTTTTTAGGGTTGACACTTAGATATTTTGATCTAAACTTTGAATTTGTTTTTCGGCCGTACCGTAAGGATAACAAATTTATATTATTGTTACTTATAAACTACATCACCAAACATACAAACAATCCCCTTAAGTATTATCTCTTCATTATGTTACACGTTGTATATATATGGGGATCTTATTATTTTCTATATTTATCAATGACATATTAAAATATTTTATCCATTCAAATATCTAATTATGTGCAGACGACATGAAAATTATTTGTAATATAAATAGCTTTAATGACACATCAAAACTCCAACCTGACCTAAATAACTTTTACCTCTATTGTCCACTTCATAAATTAGATCTTAATACGAGTATATCAAAATGCTGTGTATGCACTTTCACTATAAAAGCAACGACTATTAATTATGATTATACAATCTATATTCTATACTTCTATATATCTATATCTATACTAATATATAAAGCTGAAGAGTTTGTTTGTTTGAACGCGCTAATCTCAGAAACTACAACTGGGATTTGAAAAATTCTTTTTGCATGTGATAGCCCAACTCTTGAGGAAGGTAATAGGCTATATTTTATCCCGAAATTCCCACGGGATCAAAAGTTACGCGGGTAAAACCGCGCGCGGTGGCTAGTAAATAATATACCATTAGCGAGGGTGAACTCAATGGTTGATCTGGGTGTAAGTTTAGACTCCAAACTTATTTTCGACAAACATATAGACAACTTAGTAAAAAAACCCTCTAAAGCTCTAAGTTTTATCTTACGACTGCACTGTCATCAGAATTCAACAATATCTTAATTGTAAAAACACTTTTTTTAATAAATAAATATTTCTGACACTCACAGAACATTATCTAGCCCAAATTAAGTTTCTTAAAGAACTTGTGTTTTGGATACTAGATAACTGATATACTTAAGATATAAACATACATATTGAATAAATACATATTTTTTATTAGAATAAACTTAAATAAACATATAAACATCCATGACTTGACGGCTAATATCTGTGTTCATCACACAAATATTCGCCGCTGCCGGGATTCGAACCCAGGACCTCTGGCATACAAGGCAATGTACGTTACCGCTACACCAGCCGGTCGTCGATCACTTTATTTCGCCTTTGTCCGAAGTCAGCTTGAATACGCTTCCTCTGTCTGGAACCCTACTTACGATGTTTACATAACACGCGGAGTAAATACAAAGAAAGTTCCTAAGATTCTTGCAATTTAAATGTAAAACATACGATAATGACTACTTATCGCGTTGTAGACGGCACCATATACTACCACTGAGCATACGGAGAGAAATAGCAGATATATGCAATGTTATGAAAATTATGAACAATAAGATCAATGTACCTGAGCTTCTGGCTATAGTTGGTATTTGCGCGCAGACCAAATTATACAGAAATCCTACCTTGCTCCACGTCCCTACCGCAAGTACCAACAGTTACTATAAACAGAACTCATTCATCATACAATAGCAATCTTGTGAACAAAGCAAATCGATAATTACACAATTTCGATATATTTTACACCGGTGTCCCACGAGTCAGGGCGGCCATAGCTAGAATATTTTTGAGCATATTTAAAAGTTAATTATACTATAGGAGATGTTTCTTTAATTTATTAATACTGTGTGAACATTAAGTCAGTAAGAATCAAAACTTAAAACTACTTAATGTTATTGTCTTAAGTTTTCACGATTCATAATTTAAATAAAACTACTTTTTAACCGGATTAATCGCGTATAATATAATTAATATTTATATTTTAATTTATATTTTACATTTTAACTCGACGTAGACAAGCCCAACCATTATTTAAGGTTTGACTCTGTGAAAGTTCTATCTAGGGAGAAACATTACATACCTAGAATGCTCAGAGAAGCCATTATTGAAATTAAAAAACACACTAATTTCAACAGAGAAGATGGTTGGAATCTATCACCAGCATGGGACCTTATTCTCAAAGATAGTAAGTCAAACACCCAACAAACAGCATTACACTGTCAGCTCATTTTGTGTTAACCCTGAACGCTACGCTCGAAGACTGAGAAATAGATGGAGATGATCCTAACTTTTTCCACTATCAATCTGACGCCTGACACCTCAGTTGCTCGTGACTACGGGTCTGCAAAGACACCAAAACGTCGAGTTAAAATGTAAAATATAAATTATACGCGATTAATCCGGTAAAAAAGTAGTTTTATCTACTTAATGTTATTTATTTGTTGCCTTTTTACGACTATTTCTTTGTGTTTTAGTTTAATATGAATTATCTAAATGGGATTTTCATTGTTTCTATGCTGGACTGGGAGCGAAAGAAAAACATAGAATGTGCCAGCTGCTTCTCTTCCCGGACTTACTGTAAAAGTCAGTTAAGGGACCGAGGTGTTATGGGAGGCTTTTTTGTGGGTGATAGGCTGACCCCCTGTCACTACAATAGTCTCTCTCCACTATTATAATGCTTTCGAAATTATCAAACGTGACATCAGATGGTTTTATTACCTCTGGTGTTCTGTCTACCCCAGACGTGAAGGCGTGAAGTTATACATGTATGTATGTAAATGGAGAAACTTTTTTTGGCTATCGCTTATTAGTTAAACATGTTTTTATAATTAGTCCTTAATCCTAGATGTAAGTTTTCCTACGAATCAAAAATAAATAAATGAATAATGTATTTATAAGCTTCACCTAATATTTTAAACAATATGCAACACTTTTAAACATTTTCAAATTATACCAATATTTTGGCATATTTTGAAAATGTTTAAAAGTGTAGCTGACGAGCGATTTCTTACATGGTTGTCTGTAAGAAATCGCTCGTCAGCGATAAGACCGCCTAGTAGTACTCACACAACACACTGTTTTTTTTCTCTTTTACTATCTGTACTGTATACTCAAGTGTAAATAAATAAAAATAAATAAATAAATTTTGGGTTTCCTACAATTTTGGCACAATTTGTTGTAACGGATGTTTTTGTAAACAATACAATTATGATTTACGTACCTATGTCATGGGAAGTAGGCTAGCTAGATGCGGTATCCTATTCATCTCTGGCTTGCTTAGTAAGTATTTATAATTTTACACGACTACGGCGAAGCAAAAAGCAGGATTATGATTTTGACCTGTATGTATGTGCGTATGGATGTTCAACTGTTCCCTCAGAACTTCTAAACTAGTAATCACAATTGGACAAAAGAGGTGTCGTTAGAAGCCTCTTCACTGTCCCCTGGTTATCTTAATATATAAAACTCTTCCATTACTGACTGAGTGACTGACAGACAACGCACTGCCAAAACTAATGGCCGTAGAGAGCTGAAATTTGGAACATACAATCCTTAGAGGTTGTGAGGGAGCATTAAGGAAGGTATTTCCGGAATTCCCACGGGAACGGGAAATATATGATGTTTTAGTTTGTATGAAAAAATCTTATTCCTTGAGTGCATGGATGTGATACTTGGTATAAAGATTCTTCAATAAGTATCTCTTTGTATTATGGAAGGAATTCCCAACATTCCCACGGGAAGGGGTTGTAATTTTTAGTATGTATGAAAACTCTCATTCCTTGAGTGCACAGATGTGATACTTAGTATAAAGGTTCCTCAGTGAGTGACTTTTTGTGTTGTGAAAGAAATTCCCAACATTCCCACGGGAACACGAAATATTGGAATTTTTAGTTTGTAAAAAAAATCTTATTCCTTGCACGGATGAGATATTTAGCATAAAGGTTCTTCGATAAGTGATTGGTTGTGTTAAATATAAACAATGTTTATGCGCGAGCGAATTCACGGGCAAAAGCTAGTAGGCTATATAAACTTACGTTAAATTGACTACAGCGCCCTCTAGGGGACTTAAAGTGAAAAACAAAAAAAATCTTTATAGTTTCGTGTGGGGTATCAAATGAAAGAGGTTTGTGAGCACAGCTCAAATATGTAAAAAATATAAGTCGAAAATATGTAAAATAATAGTTACAGTAAAGAACTAAAAAACTATTCGTGACTGTTTCGTGTGGGGTTTCAAATAAAAGAACTTCGTTAGCACATTTCAAATATGTAAAAACCAAAATAAGTAAAAAAAAATAAAGTTTAAAACTAAGACCCGAGAAATGTTGAGAGAACGGAGAGCAACACGTCATGGAGACCGATTAGCTTATAAAGAAGCACCGAAATTGCAGCTTTATCATAACCAGTGCTATGGGATGTGCGTTAAAATTTACAATGGTTTACCAAGACAGTTAAAGTTAATGCCACTAAATAAGTTTAAGTTTGAAATGACTAAATGGTTAAACGATAAGTGTTTTTATAGCCTGAAAGAATATTTTGAACATAAAAAATATTAATCGATACTGTAATTGTTATAAATAACCCATGTTAATGATATAGTGATAATTCTTAATTTATGTTAAGTTTATTCTTCATAGTAACAATTATATAAACGATGAATTTAATCTTAGAAATGTTATGTAGACTAATTATGTCAATGATGTTTAACCTATATGCGTGACACATTCTTCAAATTAATTATTTTATATACCCAACTAAAAAGATTGCATGCTATTAGACAGTTTTGTATAAGGAACGTATCATAGTATAACCACCTTTTTGTACCATACATTGAAGCAATAAATATGATTTGATTTACTAAAACACGCTCTAAAAAGTATGAATTTCCCTTGGTGGTAGGATCCCTTCTGGGTCCGCCTGGCTAGCGACCACCCTTTATATAAAGTCTGCCGCCAAATGTTACCGCTCCGGCGGTAATGTGTTCCGGCAATATTGTATAAAGAGCCAGTTCCTTCCTAAACCCGTGTGCTTTCATCTTCGACCTCGTCGTCACTTACCATCAGGTGAGATTGAGGTCAAACGCGGGTTTAGTCACTTATAAAAAAAAAAAGTCTGTTAAGGGACAGAGGTATCATTGGAAGTTTTTCTGTGGGCGATAGGCTGACCCCCTATCACTGCAATAGTCTCTCTTCATCATTGTAAGGCCTCCAAATTTGTCAAATGTGACCTCAGATGGTTTAATAACCTCTGGTGTTCTGCCTACCCCATAAGGAAATCAGGCGTGAAGTTATGTATGTATGTAGAGAACTAAAAATATTTAACTCAACCACCGGCGTTAAATGGAAATAAACTTAAGAAATCACATAATACTCTCGGAAAAACCGCGTGAAGCTATAATAAAAAAAATATACGCAGATAGTCACTACACTTCTTTTACCGCTTTTGATCTAACTCTTATGTATGTTAATAAGATAAAATTTTCAGCACCGAAATTCAGAAAACTGAGTTCATTATTTATATTTCAAAACTTAAGATATGGGAGTGATACCTACTCGATATTTGGCGACCTTATTATCCCTATACAAACAAAAATTGAGTTCGACATTCCATTTGTCATTTTAAATTCGGGAGCGGTATTTATTCTGCAGTTCACGCATTTAGCATGACGTTAGTTCTCTAACAAAAACCATTTTTAGCAACAACAAAACTTTTTAACAAAAGATTTTCGATATACACAAAAAGAAGATCTTTTCATTCGTGACAATTGTTGACAAAACGCGGGAAACCCTATCTCCATAATGAATTCCAAGATTTTTTTTTGAATCTGGTAAGTACCCAGCAACTTATTATTCACAGCCCTATTAAGTACTGAAACCGTACGTCATACGGAGATGCAAGAAAAGCGAACGCGTAACTAGACGGTTATCTGGTGAATGGTTCTTTCTGCGATATATTGCTGCAGTCGGGCCGTAAAGCCCGAATTGGTAGTACGCGTTACGGCATCTTGGCCTCGCGAATTTAAAAAGTTAGCAAAACGTTCTGCCGCCAAAAGTGACAGATATTTTTCAGTGTTTTCTTTAAAAAAAAAAGTTTTTTTTTATTGTGTATCGTGCCAGTGTTTTTGTGTCAGTGAAGTTTGTTTTCAATTGCAAGGCTGTTGGATATATTTTTAAAGGTTGGTCTAGTCAGTAGTATTATGTTATATTATGTCATTATTACTTAGTTTTTTTTTACTAATTTAGCTTTCACTCGCCGGTTCGGGTTAGTGGGGATTTTTAGGGCAGTGGGGCAATCTGGAAAGTGATCTTAGGAGATAGACGGAGGCTGTATGCACCGGTGATTTCGGCTGAATGGTCATCAAACTTTTCGTAACATATTTTATCTGTGCTATATGTAGGTAATAACAAGAATTGTTTGTTTTTTTTGTAAAGTTGTTTTCATTGGAGGTAATAATATTATTTTAGTGTTTTTTATTTATGTTCGTTTATAATATACCTGGTTAGGGTTTTTAGTTTTAAAATAAAATAACCGTGGGGCTAAAATTATCACTTTTATTTAAACACTTTAGAGGTGAGGAGAAATTGAACCTAATTTTATTTTAATCACAAAAATCAATAAACATTAAATGTGCTTAGGTATTTTTTAATAAATTTAAATAAAAATAGGTAAATTAATTCAAACAAAATATTATATAGGTACCTATTGTATTCGTTTTTTTTATTCAGCTTCAATTATCTATAACTATAAAAAATACTAGGTAGGTAAGTAATTTTACCATTCAAAATTATCTGTGTGTGTAATATAATATTTCGTCATTACCTATCCGCCACTGTCCTACAATAGCTTAAAGCCGACCAACCGCAGGGGGCGTTGGTTCGATTCCCAACTTTGGGAAATAAACTGTTAAATATTGTAAAATAATTATTAATAAAATAATAATTGTAAAATATCGCGGTTATTTTCACTATGATTTAATGTATTTACGGGATTCTTACCACGATTTTTGATTTTATTTTCGCACGTCCGATATTTCGATGCTGTTACAAGCACGAAATAAGTCCGCGATCATGGTGCTTCTTGTAACAGCATCGAAATATCGGACATGCGAAAATAAAATCAAAAATCGTGGTAAGAATACCGTAAATAAATTAAATCATAGTTAATAATATAAATTGAAATAGTACATTTCATGCCAAAATTAAAAACTACCATTATTTATAAAAATATTGGTAGTTTTAAATATTATCTAACTAGCCAAACGTTCTCCATTCATCAGGTCTGCTGTAAAATATTTCTATACAAACAAGCCTTACCTTTGCACAATTATTTTTTGCTAAGTTTATTTAATATTAATTTTGATTAGTGTGTACATAAATTGGAATAAATAAAAGTAATAGAATTTCGAAGCTTTTTAATCAAATGTTATTGATTAATGGTATACTAATTAAAAATAATAATTTTACATTAACATTAAAGGATAACTTGATAATTTAACTTAAATTAAATTAATAGATCCTAGGTTCGACTCCCAGGGATATGAACTTAGGATATTAGCCATCAAGTTATGGATCATTGCATACTTATGAGACATCGTACGCACTTATACGTTTATAAATAAAATTGCTAAAACTGCCGTTGCTGCGGGAATTAAAAAATCATTCCATAATGCAACCAGACACCAATTGAAGAACCTATTTATTTATTAATTTTATTTATTTAACACTTTTTTGTACACCAATTAATAAAACAATTAAAAACAAAGAAATACAAAAGAAATGTACAAAGGGAGGCCTTATAGCTAATAAGCTTTTTCTTCCAGACAACCTTTGGGTGAGAAGTTGGATTCCAAGTTATAGGGTGTCTTGGCATACATACACTACATTAAATTTAAAATAATTAGGTACATACATAGATATAAAGCAGTTATTAAAACTTACATACGAATAATACACAACAATATAATTAAATACACATACATACATACACATACATACATACATACAAAACGTCACACCTGTATCCCTTATGGGGTAGGCAGAACACCAGAGGTTATAGGACCATCTGATGTCACGTTTGAAAAATTTGGAGGTATTATAAAGATGGAGAGAGACTATTGTAGTGACAGGGGGTCAGCCTATCGCCCACAAAAACGCCTTTAAAATCTCTGTCCCTTAACTGACTTTTACAGTATGTCCGGGAAGAGAAGCAGCTGCCACATTCTACGTTTTTCTTTCGCTCCCAGTCCAGCTTGGAAGCTTGCTTAAATACACATGCTCATATAATATACGTAATACAATATAATATATATTTATATATACGACTCTAAATACAAATTAATGTAAACATTGTAACTAACTAACTTGTGCTATGACGTCGTGACTTTAAAAAAGAAATATTGCTTGAATATATCCTATTTACCTACCAAATGTCACATCAGTGCACTCAAAGAATAAGATTTTTCATTGAAACTAAGAATTTCTATATTTCCGTCGCCGTGGAAATTTCGGGAATTAGTTCCTTACCACCACTACACCCCTTAAATAATTGATGCCTAATTTCGGTCACAAAAAAACTCACAAAACATTATCTAGCCCAAATTAAGTTTCTTAAAGAACTTGTGTTATGGATAATAGATAAATGATATAATTAAGAAATATATAAACATACATATTTTTTATTAGAATAAACTTAAATAAACATATAAACATCCATGACTTGACGGCTAATATCTGTGTTCATCACACAAATATCCGCCGCCGCCGGGATTCGAACCCAGGACCTCTGGCATAGAAGGCAATGTATGTTACCGCTACACCAGCCGGTCGTCAATTATGCCTGTACGTTGTCTGTCAATAACTCAGTCAATAACTTAACAGTTTTATACTTATATTAAGATATTTCTTAATTTATCCGCTAGAGTGTGGCGGTTGCGAGAATGCGTTCCTGACAGCTCCTTATGTCCACTGAATAAAGTTTATTTCCGATTCGAAGGGGAAAGCTATGATTTTGACTGCTGTCAGGAACGCAAACTCCCACCGGCCGCACTATATCTATGTTGTACCTACCCATAGGATGACGACCACTTTTTTCGATGCGGGTTCGATTCCCTCACGGAACAAGAAAAAAAAATGTTCCGGGTCTGGGGTTTATCGTTCCCCCTTAGTTCGCTACATGGTATCCCTTAACACAAGCTTCGCTTACTTTGAGGCCATGTAGTTGGTGATAGTCTGGGGTTTAAAAAAATTGTAAGTTCTATGTGTTTTAAATTTTATTTCTAACATTAATGTAAATGTAGGTATGTTCATACATATATTTCTTAAGTTTATGAGTCCGTTATCTGAAATCCATAGCAGACGTTCTTAAACTTATTTACTTACTTAGCTTAGGCTAGATAATGTGGTGTGAATGTGCTTAATAATTAAGTTCACTTTCGCAGTTAAGAGACGTCATAAACCCATTCAGGTACACACATTGTATGTTATCTATATGTATAATTATTTCTGTTTTTTTGTATATTAATCAGGCCTTTTTATTTATATGTATTTATAAAAAAAACAGCATTTAATTTAGAAATATATTGCTAAGGCCGTAGCTTAACTCAAAAAAAATCCTCCTTAACTCACTTATTTCCTAAAAGAGTTGTCCCAAGATTGTATGGAGCCTTGGCTAGGACTATGTACACCAAACGAAAACACTTTTTAACACACAAATTACTACAGAATTACTTTGTATTTTGGTTAATAAAGAGTATTATTGCAACACAAAAAAACATGACTGATAATAATATGCAAATAACGTAAGTAATATGGATTTGTTTTTATTTTTGAACCACAGAACTATTTGGTATATCGCATTATTAGTATTTTTCGTAGAAATAGTAATATTTGTAGTGTTACCTGGAGTAAAGGCCTAAGTAACCTACTATTTAAAAGAAAAGGTTAAGAGAAAAATAAAAAATAAGTTAAAGTTTATATATTTACAAATAAAGAACTTACAAGGATTGTCTAGAAAAGCACTATTTTCACTTAAAGTCCACTAGGAATTTGTATAAACACTGAGATTTTTCCAATAAGTATTGTCCAGAAGTTTCTAGGTTAATCGCAGCTCCAAAAGATTATGTACTTATATTATACTATTTCATTTTACTTTAGTTATTAGTATTTTTAGTATTTTTCTTCAATTCCAAGTACTCTCCTCGGTGTTTTATTTTCAAAAGCCCCCTGAGTTCAGCTCGCCACTCCTTATATAGGCTCCATTTCGTTCGACAGCTCGTAAATTTATTTATGTTTGAGAGGCATCCATTCTTTCATCGGCCAGCGGCTGTCACTTCCATTATCAAGGAGGTTTTAGTCTCTGGAGCAGCGGTGGTGGTATGGTAAAAGTGGAGCTGATACTACTCTTGATTCTAAGTGTGCAAGTCTCAGAATAATTTATATTAAAGTAATAATATAAAAATTAATTGAAAAGGAAATGAATATAAAACCTAATAACAGTTTATAAATTATCTGTGCCGAAAAGTGACATAAGCTACATGACAATTTTTAGAGTTGACAAGTAGGTAAATAAATAGTTTTTCAGATACAAAAATATAAACAACAATAACAATTCAAAATATGAGCTAAAATTACACATGCAACGTGAGTATATTACATATTCTCTCAATTTTTTGAGATGTTGTACAGGTTCCTAGCCGAGGCCGGGACATCTCTTTTACCAGATTCTAAAAATGATATAATAACAATAATGAGGGTTGCCTGGTAGAAATCACGTTTGACCTCAATCTCACCTGATGGGAAGTGAAGATGAGGTGGAAGATGACAGCACACGTGCTTAGGGAAGAACTGGCTCTTCATAAAATATTTCCGGAACACATCACCACCTGAGCTTTGTTACTGAAGGGTGCTTGCTAGTAATTTTTTTTATGGGCACTGTTGGTCTTTTTGATAGGATACATTTTTAAATATATCTTTATCTTAGTAGGACTGTACGATACTATTAAGTAATAAATAAATAAAAATAAATAAAATCCCCTGACAATCACACCAACTACATGGCTCCAAAGTAAGCATAGCTTGTGTTATGGGATACCATGTAGCGAACTAGGGGGAACCTAGAATATAAATACATAAATACCCAGACACGGAACATTTTTTTTTCTTGTTCCTTGCGGGAATTGAACCCGCAACCACTGGCGTCTGAGGCAGACAGGTCTAACCCATCGCCAAAGTGGTCGTCAAAGTATACTGATCATGGAGATTTGCAAACAATAGAGATACTAAAAATAAAGGAGTGTAATGTCCAATTAAGCTTATTATTTAACCTTAGGAATCTCGCAAATTCGTTAAATTACAACTTTAAATAAACTGTCCATCTATCTCGACTCCAAAAGCAAATAATCCTTGATAATAGAAAACGTTTGCGAGTATCTCATTCTAGGTCAATATTTGCGCGGCTTGGCTAGAGCAAATATCATTAGTTTTTTTTTATCGTTACTGGCCGGTTATACACTCTTTGTTGCCCACAGATTATATAATAATGTGAAGACTCATAAAGAAAACAGCTTTAGTTTCGATTAGATAATATCTAAACGAGTAGTGTAAAGTGCAAAGATTTAAAAAAATGTTTCTTTTAAACAGAAAGAACTATATAAGGTTTAACCCGTCCTAAACATTAATCCAAAATAATCCATTACCAAGTTGTATATTATTCTTTACAGAATATTGCTAAACTTGTCATTTTGGAAATTCTTTTACCTGTAGAAAGCTAAATTTTTCAGGAGTACCAAACACAAGCTATAGACTTTATTCATAAACTCCCGTGAGTACCTACAGGAACTTTGGAGATGAAACTGCGTGAATTACTTGAGTAAGTACTTGATTTATATAGGTGATTTTACTAGCCAACGCGCGCAGTTTTAGCCGACTAACTTTTGATCCCGTGGGAATTTCGGGATAAAATATAGCCTATAACCTTCCTCAAGAGTTGGGCTATCAAATGCAAAAAGAATTTTTCAAATCGTACCTTTAGTTTCTGAGATTAGAGCGTTCAAACAAACAAACAAACTCTTCAGATTTATATATTAGTATAGATTTCATTAGCATTAGCACTAACTCGTTTTGTTCTTAATTTCCTCTTTCAAACCTCAGACTTGCTGTTAGAAATTGCTTTAAGAAATAAGCCTTTGTCATTATTGTCATTACTTTAAATGATTTTTTTTTATACAAAGTTAAGATATAAATAAAAAAAAAACATATGACCCTCCATAACTTTGTAGTTAATATCTGTATTCACATGTATTAATTTCCACCAGGGTTCGAACCCTGGAACTCAGGCCAACGAAAAAGTAAGTGACGTGAAGAATCCACACTCTAGCAATGAGAAAATGAAAGTATATTATGTTATAAAAAATTTGTGAGGCCAAATATATTTTTGCTCATATTTTAATGTTATAATTAAGTATTTAAAAAAATCTTTCCTTCACTTAAACCGCATCACTATTACTTTTCTTCCCTAAAGTGGGCACACTGGAACTGTCATTAAAAAATATACTCGATAATACTCTGGTTAAAACGTACTTTATTTAACAAAATAAATCATGAAGCTTACAAGAACGTTATGGTGCGTACAGATTGCTAGTAATGCAACTAGTAATGTAACATTCTGCGCACATTGCGTATTTGAACGTGTGGTGCGCAGAATGTTACATTACAAGTTCGATTACAGCAATCTGTACGCACCATTAGGCTGTTGAAAACATCACCCAACATGCGCACGCGTGGATTTTCGTGTCATCCCTACTTACCGCTGTTTTCATTGAAATTGAGGTCAAACGATGGTTGAGTGGTAAATAAATAAAAAAACAAGACAAGTTCGAGTTGAACTAGTCTACTAAGGGTTCCGTACCTTTATAAATTAACTAGCTGATACCCACAGCTTCGTTTGCTTTTGTTTTATTAGACGGTTTCCGTGATGCTGTGGTCTAGAGGTTACAACGTTAATCGCGAGGTCACGGATTCGATTCCCGCACGGAACAAAAAAAAAGTGTGTCTAAAAGGTCTGAATATATGTATTTTATATTCTAGGTTCCCTAGATCGCTATACTTTGAGGCCATGTAGTTGCTGTGATTTTCCCAGACAATCGTTTATTTATTGTCACAGACAAGGTTTTATTTTTTAATTAATTTTATTTTTTGCTATTCCATACTATATTCCAGACTATAAGTTCTTTCTATGTAAAATTTTATCAAGATCCGTTCAGCCATTCTGCCGTGATTGAGGAACAAACATCCATACAAATTTTTCATTAAAATAACAAAACGGTGCAAAAATGGTACAAAAGGTTTCGATAGATGGCGCTTTACAAAAGGCGAAGTCTTGTCTGTCATATAGCCATTTATTCCACACTGCGTTTTTAATAAATTAATTAAGGTCTGGATGTGAAATTGAACTTATAAATAACCATATATGATAGATACCACTTACCTTAATTATAGTATAGAGACCTAATTAATGCCTTATACTTTTTAAAAGTGTCATCTATAGAATTTTTTGAAGTAATCTTTATGAGCTGTCAGAAAATCCCTCATTTATACCATTAGTAAGAAGTAAGGATAGAGTTTGTTAGTTTGAACGGTTGGCGCGTTCTCGGAAACGACTAGGCGACTTTGATCATTTATTTATCATTGATAGCTCAACTTTTGAAGATATTTACCGAAAAACCTTATTGTGCGCGGCTGAAGTTTATTATAATAGCATAAAAAATATAATGTCTTCCATGCTGGACTGGGAGCAAAGGAAAAACGTAGAATGTGCCAGCTGCTTCTCTTCCCAGGCATACTGTAAAAGCCAGTTAAGGGACAGAGGTTTTATTGGACATTTTTTTGCGGGCGATAGGCTGACCCCCTGTCACTGCAATAGTCTCTCCATCATTATATTGCCTCCAAATTTGTCAAACGTGACATCCGATGGTTTTATTCTATAATATAGCCTCTGGTGTTCTGCATACCCCATAAGGGATAAAGGCGTGAAGTTATGTATGTATGTGTAAAAAAATATAACAAATTATTTTGTTGGTATTAGTTTAACCAAAAAACCTGATCTATTTTCTTTCAACATTGATAAGCTGTTTCATCCAGGTGTAACACAGGCTTCTCCAATTTGTATTGGGTTTCCTATTTAAAATGAGCACGGAACTCTAAAAAGAATAAACATGTACAGTAGGGTTCTTGCTACATTACCTGTCAAATTTCCCCAACCAATTTTAACTTAATGTCGAGGGCATAGAGTTCAGATTCAGGTAAATTCTTGACAGATTTGTAACGCTTGTGCTGCCTTCTGTACAAGAACATTTACGAATATAAGTATCTTTTTAATAGTGGTAAGATTAAGATGGTGGCTGCGGTTAATTTGACCACCGCGAACTGTTTCAAGGTGGGTCGTAATGGGTTAAAAATACTTTAAAACTTATTGTTTAACAATGACATGTGAAGGTTTAAGGCTGCAAACTGGACGGATCTCGGGATCCTTCTACGTTCAGAAGAAAAACAATTGTGTACAGCAAATCTTTTCTGACCCGCGTCATTTTTTATTATTTCATTTTTAATCTTTCAAATGTAATTCTTACATCTGCCGTAAGGTTGGTTTGCGCTTATAAACTTTTTGTTTACAAACTACAAGGCGCACAAAAACCTTACGTTACCTATGTTACTTACCTTTCAACCCCTAAAGGTATCAAATGGGGTTGCCAATGAAGGTATCAAAAGGGGTTCCAAATGTTTTCGTAGTCTTTATGCAGAGTCAGAGAATGAAACCGCAGGATTCAGCTAGTTGTTGACAAATGTCAAGTTTGTATCTCGAGATAGAAGTGACATTTTCCCCATGGCAACACTTCTACTAAACCAGTTTTACAACGTTAACTACCTCATTATTCCGACAGTTTTAATTAAAGAAATGTCTCAGAAAAACGCGAACTTTTTTCACTCATTTTCACATAATCTCATGTAACGATACATTTTTTCTTATCCTTTAGTATCCTTGTTATTCTTATGCTGTTATTTCTCACAGCCATCTGTAATCATTTTATGTGATTAAATAAATCATTTACTCAATTGTTAATCTTTTTTTAATAATCATTAAGTTCTTTTTCCTTCTATCGTGGATAGAAAGATATAATGAAGGATGTACCTAGTAACAATCCTAACACTTAAGGGTATTTTTTTAGTAATTATACTAAAATAATAAGGCTTTGTTGTGCAGGGTTTGTTTGTTTATTCGAACTAGCTAATCTCGAAAACTGCTTTTTTTTTATAAGTAACTAAACCCGCGTTTGACCTCAATCTCACCTGATGGTAAGTGACGATGAGGTCGAAGATGAAAGCACACGGGTTTAGGGAGGAACTGGCTCTTTATACAATATTGCCGAAACACATTACCGCCGGAGCGGTAACATTTGGCAGCAGACTTTATATAAAGGGTGGTCGCTAGCCAGGCGGACCCAGAAGGGATCCTACCACCAAGCAAAAATGATATCAGATATCAGATATGAAAATGCTTATCAGATTTAAAAAAATACAATGCGTTTTTAAGCCAAGCTCTTGTCTAAGACTTTAGGCAAAGGTAGGGTTGCCTACTTTTTTTTCTAAAAATACAGTATATTAGAGCCTGAAAAGAATATCAAACAGTATTTTGGAAAAATAAACAGTATTCAATATATTTAATATTTTAAATACATATTTTTAGAGCTTCTTGCACAAATTATCAATTAAAATCTAGGATATATAAAGTGTTTAGCTTTCTAGGCTGAAAACAGTATTTGGTATACTTTTTTTTGTTGAACAGTAAACAGTATAATGATGTGAAAAACAGTTTAATACTGCTAAAAACTGTATAGTTGGCAATTATTATTTTGATAAAACTCTGCAGAAAAGCAAAACGCTAAAGTCGCTCGTCCAGCGCTAACTAAAATAAATTAATTTAGCTTAGCGAGCCAGCTTTTCATTTCATACATTTGTGTAATATAGACATAGTTTTCTGTGGACACACATTTATGAAAAACTGGCTCGACTATGCTCGTTTAGCTAAAACTGACTTTAGTTTAATTGTCGGTGGATGATCTGCTTGATACTCGTCTAATAGATTTCAGAAGATCCTTTTCATTTGACGTTTGAAACCGTAAAGTTGAAATGCTTGAATCTATATTTCTGATGACTAGGTTACTTACTGTCTAATCCACTTCCTCAAAAACCGAACTTTCTTTACTTATTGTGTAGTGATCTGAAAATTTCAATAAGGCAATTCCTATTTCAGCTTTTTTTTCGACTGAACCCTCGAATGAACTGATATAAGTGAAAATTAAGTCAAACATAACAAACGGGTTAAAGCAGTTTCTGGCTCTTCGTAAAATATTTCCGGAACACAACACCATTCTAGCGGTCATATTTCGCAGAGGATTTTATATAAAGGGTGTTCACCACTCGAATTAGTTTCCTTTTACGTCATGTTGATCCGGTGGCGTGGGGGCCAATTTTAAGCCAACCTTACATAGAAATTGAACCCACTCCTTTTTACCACCGGTCTATTCCTACCATCCCTATATAATGGTTTTACCAAAAGTCGAACAAAACGCTTCGATAGTTCCTTTTTGGTACGGATTGCCAAGGTGTGAAACAATCTGCCTGCGTCTGTTTTTCCTGACCACTACATTCCTGGTACTATTAAGTGTCGATTGAATAGGTTTCTCGTGGATTGACGTGTACCATGATAGTCTTCATGAGCACTTTACATCAGGTGGCATGGAAGACAAAAGTCCTATCCTAATAATATTTAAAAAAATGCTACTAATTATTTTAGATATCTGCGGTCTTGGTTTAACTGGACCTTAACTAAATACTCTTGAGACGTTCGACATCTTTACATAAGATTTATATTTGGCTAACGCAAATGATCACATCTCAGAATACCTACCGCAATAATCTCGAGTGGCTTCCAATTCGATTTCGCCGGAATCCAAAATAATATTAGAAATGCTATAGGCTATTTTTTAAGATATCATGGCTAAGTAACGACACCGATTTGGATAAAATTTTTGCAAACTTTGCGTGCATGGAAAGACGGTTGAGCATCGTCGTAAGGTTGCTTGTTTGACAGTATTTTATCGGCCACATTTTGGTGAGTGTGCGAGTGCTCTTTTTGACCAAATCGAACTCACTCTTTTTTCACCACCGGGCTACCAGACGCAGAGAGAACTTACATCCCTATATAGTGGACTTACCAAGAAGTCGAACAAAACGCTTCTATAGTTCCTTTTTGGTACGGATTGCCAAGGTGTGGAACAAGCTGCCTGCGTCTGTTTTTCCTGACCACTACAGTCCTGGAACTTTTAAGTGTCGAGTGAATAAGTTTCTCGTGGATGGACGTGTAACACCATAGTCTTCATGCGCACTTTCCATCAGGTGGCATGGAAGACAAACGTCCTATCCTTACAATATAAAAAAATACCCTTAAATAACTGCTTAAAGAACAGCGGCAGCGGGCCATACATGAATTTAGTTGATGTTATGTAATAATTTCATTTGTTGATGTTATAGCGTTTAACATACAAAAATATAAGTATAAGACTATTCGGAGTTCATTCCTGAGTAACTCAGTGCAAGAAATACCTACTCGTAGACGAACGTGTATGTCTTTGGCACTTACAACTAAATTTTTTGACGAATTTTATTTATACTAAAATCGCCACACACTTTAAACCAATTGTGTTGAAAATTCGTAGAAGAGTTATTAAGATAGGTGATGATTAGATTTCTAAACGCTCATTATTTCACGTAACTAAGGATCCGCCTTTGTTCTTTGAAGAACTGCCTAAATTATTTAACTAATACATTATTTAGTGTTTAGTACGAATTAGTATTGTTTCAAGTTATTGCAATAACAACTTATGTTGTGATGCAGTAAATTCTCGTCAGTTTCATCAAACTTTGACGACAACTTTGGCGGTGGGGTAAACCTGTCTGCCTCAGACGCTAGTGGTTGCGGGTTCGATTCCCGCGCGGAACAAAAAAAATGTTCCATGTCTAGGTGTTTCATCTATTTATGTATTTATATTCTAGGTTCCCCCCTAGTTCGCTACATGGTATCCCATAACACAAGCTATGCTTACTTTGGGGCCTGTCTGTCTTTTCTGGGGATTTTATATTTATATTTAATTTTTACATAAAATCCTCCAAAGAAAGGTTAACAGGCATAGACATTCATTCTTTGTGTTTTGTATGTATATTGTAAAAATTTAATCATTCTTTAAAATCGATTCATAATTCACAAAATTGTCACGAAACAAACGGACCTACAGACGTATTAAGAATCTCATCGTCGCAAAAGTCAAGAAGTCGGTTCAATAGCAAAAATCTGTTAAAACGCAACTTAAAGAAAAAATCTCATAAATCACCTCGCTTATGTTAACAAATACACAAATCTGCTGTACGTTTCGTAATGAAATTACTGCAGTTATTCAACCGAGGCGGTTGCGTGACCATACCACCTTGAGCGCCAATTGTGTCAGTGCAGGCTGATTCACTGACAGTGACTGTCAGTGTCAACTGTCACAGACGATATGTCAACGTTATGACTAGACTACGGCGATTTCAGGCATTAAACTATGATTATATGACGTATGAGTAGTGATAAACGCAGTGGAGGTGAGGTTACGTTGTATGCCTCAAAACTCCAGTAAAAAATAATACATATGTAACAAATAACTATTAGTTAATAAAATTATATAAAAGTATTAAAATAAAATAAAATCCCCAGACAATCACACCAACTACATGGCCTCAAAGTAAGCGAAGCTTGTGTTATGAGATACCGTGTAGCAAACTAGGGGGGAACCTAGCATATAAATACATACATAGATAAAAACCCAGACCCGGAACATTTTTTTTTGTTCCGTGCAGGAATCGAACTCGCAACCACTGGCGTCTGAGGCAGATAGGTTAACCCCATCGCCAAAGTGGTCGTATATTAATCCTATCAACTTATACAAAATACAGAGCTATAAGTGTAAATACAAAAGCAATGAAATACATAATAAAATTCCGTCACAGAACTGGTCTTTGACTGGAAGTGGCCAAATATTGCAAAATCGCTTATGTAAGCAAACTAGCCGAATGTATGAAGAGAGGCGTTAATGTAATGTGAAAATGGCGGAACAGCAGATAACCAAAAGATATCAAAGAGGCATTTTTAAATAAATGAAAAATGTGATAAATAAAAAAAAAATTACCCGTCCAGGATTCGAACCTCTCGTTTGCCGGACGAGTGCTCTTTCAACTGAGCTACCGGGGCCTGGAAGAGCACTCGTCCGGCAAACGAGAGGTCCCAGGTTCGAATCCTGGACGGGTAATTTTTATTTATCACATTTTTCATTTATTTAAGAATAAGTGAGCATTTTAAATGCAAAAACTTAAAAACATTATTAAAAAGAGGCATTTTACTAAACTGAATTTTACATACATACTCGAGATTAAACAACATATTCAACATAAATCCTTGCTTAGATAGATAGTTTTAGGAAACATTTGGCGAGGAATAACCCACTTTAAAAAATGAATAGTAAAAAAATTATTGCGTACATACATACATAACTTCACGCCTGTATCCCTTATGGGGTAGGCAGAACATCAGAGGGTATAAAACTATCTGATGTCACGTTTGATAAATTTGGAGGCATTATAATAGTGGAGAGAGACTATTGCAGTGACACGGGGCAGCTTATCGCCCACAAAAAAGCCTCCCATAACATTAAATTATTGCTTTCCGGTCACATATTACCTCTACGTCAATGTGCCCGAAAAGCTGTACTATTGAGGACTTCGCATTGACCACCGACAACGAAATTCAGCTGGCAAGTCTTTGAACTGGCAAAATATTCTACTCCATACGGGTATTTACCGAGACGATGAGAAAATTTGATTGTTTTCAAACTTTTTTAAGTATGTACGCACGTACTAATATTGCTCTTTTTTACACCTGTCTAGTGACAGGTCAGCTGACAGAAATTTCTATTACTCGTAAAAATATGCTGTACTTTTGTAAATTGTTTAGCCTTTAAGTTAAACTGTATTTTATACCACTGTGTGTACATGAATAATTAAATTAAATTAAAAGATTGCTTTATAAATAATAATAAATCAATAAACTTCCGTGCTGGACTGGGGGCGAAAGAAAAACATAGAATGTACCAGCTGCTTCTCTTCCCGGGCATACTGTCAGTGTAAAAGTCAGTTACACGACAGAGGTTTTGTCAGCGTTTTTACGGGCGATAGGCTAACCCCTGTGACTACAATATTTTCTGTCCATCATTATAATACCTTCAAGTTCGTCAAACACGACATGAAATGATTTCATAGCCTTTGTTGTTCTGCTTACCCCGTAAGATACAGGTGTGAAGTTATTTGTATCAATAATTCTTATTTAAAAATTTAAAATAGACTTGAGCCGAAAAATGTATCTAATTAATGTAATAAAGCAAATAGGTGAAGGTTTTCACATTATAATTTCGACAACCAGCTGGTGTAGCGGTAACACACATTGCCTTCTATGCCAAAGGTCCTGGGTTCGAATCCCGGCGGCGGCGGATATTTGTGTGATGAACACAGATATTAGTCGTCAAGTCATGGATGTTTATATGTTTATTTAAGTTTATTCTAATAAAAAATATGTATTTATTCAATATGTATGTTTATATATTTCTTAAGTATATCAGTTATCTAGTATCCATAACACAAGTTCTGTAAGAAACTTAATTTGGGCTAGATAATGTTGTGTGAGTGTCAGAAATATTCATATTTATTTGTAATCAAAGGTATGTATGTATGAGCACGTCTTTCTTTATAGCATTTAAACCTTATGCCTAGGTTTATTTCTAAATTAACACATTTGATTCATAGCTTTAGAAGGCACGGCTTGGAACAACTTATTGATTATATTTTGAACTCTGGCACATGACGGATCTAATATTTACTAATATATAAAGCTGAAGAGTTTGTTTGTTTGAACGCGCTAATCTCAGAAACTACAAGTGGGATTTGAAAAATTCTTTTTGCAGTTGATAGCCCAACTCTTGAGGAAGGTTATAGACTATATTTTATCCCGAAATTCCCACGAGATCAAAACTTGCGCGGGTAGAACCGCGAGCGGTGGCTAGTTGATTATATTTTGAACTCTGGCACATGACGGATTTAATTGGATAATAAATCATCATTATATAACCCACCTATATGTTATATTTGACGACCACTTTGGCGAAGGGGTAAACCAATCTGCCTCAGACGCCAGTGGTTGCGAGTTCGATTCCCGCCCGGAACAAGAAAAAAAAATTCCGTGTCTGGGTGTTTATCTATATATGTATTTATATTCTAGGTTCCCCCCTAGTTCGCTACATGGTATCTCATAACACAAGCTTCGCTTACTTTGAGGCCATATAGTTGGTGTGATTGTCTGGGGATTTTATTTATTTATTATTTATTTGTTTTTATGTTATGGTAATTCACAAGTCGCATTACCTATAAGTATATAGGTAAACTCTATTTTAACCGTTGCTAACAACTTCTCCGTCTCTTAATGAATTGGCAGCATTTATAATTTTATACACAAAACATAGAAATAGTTGAAATAGAAAAAAAACATGTCAAGCACGAGATCCTTCCGTTCAGAGGGTTCCGTACAAAGAAACGTTTCGATTAATGGCTTCTTATGGTAAAAAATGTATATTTTTTTATAAAATAAATTTACTCACTATGGAAAAGGTTATTTTATAGTATAAACTGTTGCGGTTTAAATAGAAAAAAAGGCTAGACATTAATCTATTCAATATAAAACTAAGCTTTGCAAGAGTTCAAAATTTCAACTGCGTAAGCCCCGATTTCCTTCATAGCCTAGATTAACAAATCCCTGCTCTGACTGAAGAAAAATTGAAGGCGGAACTAGTTTTAACGGGTAAGCCGAGTTCAACTTGATTTGATCGCGTTTTATTACACGGTGAAATTGGGGCTTAGTCAAGGTGAAACTAGCCGAAAATACCAACTAATTAAGCTGAAACTACCGTGAAAGTGTCAGAAATATCCACCAATCGATTTTCGTTAAACGATCAGACAGAAGTAGGGAAAAAACCGTTTATTCTGCACCTGCAGTACGAGCACAGAACTTTATGGAATCGTTTGTTAACGAATGTTCGTATAGTATGGAGACGGTTTTTAAGAAAAAATTGAAATCTATCCATTGCCGCACGGCCAGCTTAAATAAATGTGTGCCTTTTTAATTTTGAATGTTTGTAAACATGTTGTACTCATAAATATCTGTAAAATAAAAAATTACAAAGTTACTCAAAACTTGCAACCGACTCCATACCATACGAGCATTCGTAAACATTCGTTAACTTACGATTCGATAAAGTTCTGTGATCGCACTGCTGACCCGAGATCCTTACCGGGTCGTGGCTTAGGTTAGGAACTTGAAAAAAGTATAACATTTGTTCCGAACGTAGCCCTCTTCATAATCTAACATGACACAAGGTATCGTTCCTATCGTAACCCGAATTGCGACATATTTAGATTTATGATTTATGACAATGTATGTTACCGGCTGGTGTAGCGGTAACATACATTGCCTTCTAAGCCAGAGGTCCTGGGTTCGAATCCCGGCGGCGGCGGATATTTGTGTGATGAACACAGATAGTAGTCGTCAAGTCATGGATGTTTATATGTTTATTTAAGTTTATTCTTATAAAACATATGTATTTATTAATATGTATGTTTATATATTTCTTAAGTATATCAGTTACTAGCTACTAGAATAGACTAGCTGTTGCGCGCGGTTTTACCCGCGCAATTTCGATTCCCGCGGGATTTTCGGGATAAAAAGTAGCCTATACGGATTCGGAAAAATCCCTCTAAGTAATGGTAAAAGAAATTTTGACATCGGTCCAGTAGTTTTTGAGCCTATTCAATACAAACATACAAAAATACAAAGGTTTCGTCTTTATAATATTAGTATAGATTTAGTATCCATAACACAAGTTCTTTAAGAAACTTAATTTGGGCTAGATAATGTTGTGTGTCAGAAAAATATTTATATAATTATTATTTATTATTTATCCCTCTCGCATTAGGTTATGAAGACGCTTACTTTCGGAACAAATCATATTTTTTTCCAAGTTCTTAACGGATCAGGCTCGGAATAAACCAAAAAAAAAAACCACCAGTAAACTATTCTGACATGAAACCCTAAAAATTTCGTGGAAGTAGGAAAAACTGTTCGCCCGCCTTCAGTCACAGTTCAAATGTCAATGTCAAACAATTGACAGAGTTATGAAAATACGCGTATCTGTCACCTTGAAGGCTACAGCGCAATTTGGCCGACTGTGTGTCAAAATGGGTCATTGTTTTGAGCCTCACCCATGTTGTATTATTGGTTTAGCAAGAATTTCGCTTCAAATGTCAATATAGTTAAATGTGCAGAAATAATCTAAGGGCACGTTTAAGTAGAGGCGGTCCGTCGGGGGCTTTGCGCGTTTCCATTACTTAAAAAAAAATCGCGAGACAATCACTCCAACTACATAACCCCAAAGTAAGCATAGCTTGTGTTATGGGTTACTATGTAGCGAACTTGAGGGGAACCTAGAATATAAATACATAAATAGATAAACACCCAGACACGGAACATTTTTTCTTGTTCCGCGCGGGAATCGAACCCGCAACCACTGGCGTGTCTGAGGCAGACAGGTTTACCTCATCGCCAAAGTGGTCATCAAATTTACTCGTCCGGCTTTACTCTGTAATAAAAACGCACGCCGTCATTCTATACACGGGCCCTAAGGGTCATATAATAAAGCTAAGAGTATGACGCTTTGAACGTGAATATTGAAGGCATTTTATACCGTTGACTAAACCCTTAACACCGGGCTTAGTAACCCTTATAACCCTAGGAACGCATCGCAACGCAATAATCCGGCTGTTGCAATCGCATACCTTTTATATGAAATGCGACCCGCCACGGTACAGTGTGCGATACTTCATTTAAAATGTATGAGAGGCGGATTTTTGCGATGCGATGCGTTAGTAGTGTTACAGTCGTTTATAGTGGGCGCTTACCTTAAAACCACGTTTGACCACAACATCACTAATCGGGTGACAATGAAGTCGAAGGTGAAAGCACGAGGGTTTCTTAAAGAACTTGTGTTATGGATACTAGATATGCATGACCCGCGTACATTTTGATGTTTTTTTCTGTAACTATACCCACGTTTGTTAATCTTAATCATTAAACTGTTCCGTTACTGACTGAGTGACTGACAGACAACGTACAGCTATAGCTACTGAGCGTAGAGAGCTGAAATTCGGAAACACATATCTTAGGGAGTGTAGAGGAAGGACTTGCCGGAATTCCCGAAGGTACGGAAATATTGGACTTTTTAATTTGTATGAAAAATCTTATTCCTTGAGTGCACGGATCTTATAGTGGATGTATTATGGAAAGAAGAATTCCCAAAATTACAACGGGAACGGGAAATAAAGAACTTTTTAGTTTGTTTAAAAAATCTTATTATGTGATAGCATGGATGTGAATCTTGGTATAAAGGTTCTTTCAATGGGTTGTCTCTGTCTGGGATCATCTGGCCGGGGACCTGTCCCCTGGCAAATGCCCTTTCGTACTTCTGACGTATTCTCCTCCTCCTCTCAGTGAACACCTAGTAAGGTCGATAGGCCTGCGGGTGTTCTGAGGGTTGCCTTCTGTGGCGAAAAAAATGTCCGGTTGTATTATGGAAGGAGTTTCTGAAATTCATGCTGGACTGGGAGCGAAAGAAAAACTTAGAATGTGCCAGCTGCTTCTCTTCCCGGGCATACTGTAAAAGTCAGTTAAGGGACAGAGGTTTACTAGGCGTTTTTGTGGGCGATAGGTTGACACCCTGTCACTACAATAGCCTCACTCTATCTTTACAATACCTCCAAATTTGTCAAACGCGACAACAGATGGTCTTATAACCTCTGGTGTTCTGCCTACCCCATAAGGGATACAGGCGTGACGTTATGTATGTATGTATGTTTCTGAAATTCCCACAGGGATGGTAGTTTAGAGCGTACGAAGTCGCGAGAAAAGCTAGTGTCATAATATTAAGTGAAGATGATGTAGAAGTCGACAGCACAGCTTTGGAAAGAACTAGGTTTTCATAAAACCTCAGCGAAGCACATCACTGTTGGAGACATGATATTTGGCATTTAAGTTTTAACCTTCCATGCTGGACTGAGAGCGAAAGAAAACATAGAATGTACCAGCTGCTTCTCTTTCCAGGCATACCTTAAAATTCAGTTCAGGGACAGAGTTTTCATGGGTTTTTTTGTGCTCGATAGGCTGAGCCCTTGTCACTGCAATAATCTCTATCTATAATTAAAATAACTCCAAAGTCAAACGTGATATCGGATGGTCTTACAGACTCTGGTGTTCTGCCTACCCCATAAGGGATACAGGCATGAAGTTATGAATGTAAGTTTTATTTCCCACTGTTTTGTACACTGCTCACGTAGTAGGGGATTTCTTAGTTCGTAATTTATGTAATTTACCTAAGGGACAACTAATAAATATATTGATACGCGTCAATATTGACATAAAAATACCCACCACGGAAGAATGGTGTGACTTGTGCCATAAAATTTATGACAAATAACAAACATGTTTGTATAGGAGCTTTAATAATTAAGTCGCTTCGAGAAATACAACTATAAATAATCTAAAAATACTTTGAATAATAAGGAAGAAAAAATTGAAATCGCTTTTGCCATAATTTTGTATTTTTCAACCGACTTCCAAAAAAGGAGAGGTTCTCAATTCGTCTGTAAGTTTTCTTTTTTATGTATCTTTATTACATGATATATCGGAATTGATTTTGAATTCATTTTGAAAATTGTTGTTTCATATTATAGAGGATACCTCATAGTTGAAAATTTCATCGAAATCGGTTGAGTACTTCATTGAAAATTTCAAACTTTTGAAAAAATATGTACGATTTCGGAGAATGTTTACGTTGATGAAATTCTCAACTCGCTTTTTGACGTGCAGGGCTAGCATGCTCACATCGATAAATACTTGAATCGACAAGATAAATATTATTTTGTTATTTTATCCTATTATGTAAGCTAATATGCGCACCATAATAGATAGAATTACTCGATTTGATACAATGATTAAGACCACAGAACCAAATATGTCATAATCTTTATAAATTACATACACTAAAGAAAATATCGATAAAAGGCCCGATTTATCGTTGTCGACGGAAGCATGCTAGCCCCGCTGGGTCGCACGGGATCGATTTGTGTGGAGTACCTTGGGAGAGGCCTATGCCCAGGAGTGGATGTCTCCTGGCTGAATGATGAGTGAACTTAAAAAAATTAATTGAAATAAAAAAAAAAACTGAATAGTTTTGGTGCAGCCACTGAAACCCGCCGATCATTTACATCGCCTTATTTCATACAAGTACTACCCGTTAATTTTCCTGATAAGTGTGGCTGTACAGCCCATTTAAATTTGATAGGTTATTTCAAGCAAAATTCTTGGGCTTTTGAAAATTCAAGACATTTATTTATTTATAAGGCCCGCCAGGGAAATTTACATCATTTCTTACATCTAAAAATATTAACAAACCATTGTTAAATGTAAAAATCTGTTTAAGACAGGCACATCATTCATTTAAGGGACATTTACAGACAGACATATAAGACATATAAAATAATAGAATAAACCTAACTATTACGTAAAATTAAAATTAATATTTATGTGCAAAAATCATAAATTAAATTAAACATGAATTAAAATAATTAGGAAGATAAAAAAAATACAGACTAAATTAAAGAACAATTAAAAATATATCACAGTAAAATTTCAATTTAAAAAATATTAGAAAAGGATGAAAAGAAATAATAATCGTTAAAAACTAATTTTACAGATTAATACTTTACAATACTAAATTCTCCATTATTCATCCAAATTATTTCAATTAAATTGTATTAAACAGATTAAACTCTACTTAGATCGCTAAAATACTGAGAAATTTTCATCCGAAAATCACGATAGGTGTCATTGAAAAGACAGACAGACATGCCGAAACGTCATCCCGTCCATGTCACTTTCATCAATCATAGGTGTTTTTCTCTCAAATTCGGCAAGTAAAGCGGTTGATCCCGTGGGAATTTCGGGATAATATATAGCCTATAACGTTCCTCAAGAGTTGGGCTATCAAATGCAAAAAGAATTTTTCAAATCCCACTTGTAGTTTCTGAGATTAGCGCGTTCAAACAAACAAACAAAAAAACAAACTCTTCAGCTTTATACATATGTATATTAGTATAGATTTATTTTAATTTCATTATTGTACCTAGTAATGTATTGTGTGACCGTGTTTTTCATTTAAATTAATAATTTTTGGTATGGAAACTTCACTGGTCTCTGTATAAATTATATATTTTAACTATAAGTGCCTATAATGACTGGTTGTTTCCTGAATAAAGTAAAATCTATACTAATATATAAAGCTGAAGAGTTTGTTTGTTTGAACGCGCTAATCTCAGAAACCACAAGTGGGATTTGAAAAATTCTTTTTGCATTTGATAGCCCAACTCTTGAGAAAGGTATATGGCTATATTTTATCCCAGAATTCCAACAGGATAAAAAGTTGGCCAGTAAAAAAATAAAATAAGATAGGTTTAATCTAAAATGTCCTAAGCGCATTATCAGCAAAATGGGTCATATTGCAGTTGGTTTGAAAGTACATTTTGCCGTACTTTTTGTACAAACCAGTCATTAGAATTACTAATCTCATAAGTTAAATAGATTAGATACCTGTTCGAGAGCAATGGAATCTCGTTATTTCGAAATATTTAAAAACATCTATATTTCTATGTATATTAAAAGTAAAAGTATGAAGGCTGTCAAGATTTAGTAAACTGGATCTTAATGTTTATGGAATAAGGTGCAGTTTAGTCTGCGGATATTTTGTTTTTATTTTTAACTCAAAAGTAGTATGTACCTAATTAAAATTAGTTGAATGTTATTTTTAGTAAGTATAATAAACTGTTGCATAAGTGTAAAAATAAGGTCAATGGTTTTTAGTGTAATCTTCATTTAGGTTAATACCTACTAAGGCTATAAAAATGCATTATCTGCCTAATTTTGAGGTATCTAAAGGTTAATTCGTTTTCCCTATCCTTTTTTAGGATAATGGTCGGTTGAAAAATTAAAAATTACCTATAGGTACATACATACATAACGTCACGCCTGTATCCCTTGTAGGGTAGGCAGAACACCAGAGGTTACAAGACCATCTGATAACACGTTTGAAAAATTTGGAGGTATTTATTATAAAGATGGAGAGAGACTATTGTAGTGACAGGAGGTCAGCCTATCGCTCACAAAAACGCCTTTACTGACTTTGACAGTATGCCTGGGAAGAGAATATTGCTTCCATGCTGGACTGGGAGCGAAAGAAAAACATAGAATGTGCCAGTTAGGTACCTATAGGTACCTATTCTTCAGTTAGGTACCTCTAATCTTACCTAACTTAAAAAAATTTTTTAACTGGCGTTGTAAGACATATAGATAGATAGATAGATAATTATTTATTCACATACTTTTTATTTATTTATTTATTATCATCTTTGGGAAACATACAGCATATAAAACACTTAAAACTAAAAGAAAACATTAAAAGTACATAGGCCAGCAAAGTCTCCACTATTATGTAAAACACGTCACTTTTTTAGACTGGGAAAATGTAGAAAAATCCATATTACCTAGTATATTTTATTAGGAAGTGCCAACGCTGTGCTACGCGTTCGAACGCGCGTTTCATATAAAACTGCAAAGTCCGTGCCATAAGTGCGTTCGATACGGACGTTCGGAACGCGTGAAAATACGTGAAAATGTTATGAAAGTTTGTAAGTTTGAATCTCTCTTAGTAGGTGTTATATAAATCGATGGGTAGGTGTGCCTATTTGAAGATACGGACGTACGGTACGCGCGTTGGCAGTGAGTATTTTTTTTTATTTTAGCAGTAAATGTTTTTGGTGTTTTATAAATTTTTACCCCAATATCTCAAGTCTGCCTCTGTAATTTTATACATACCTATTTGTTAAATCCTCTTTCTATAATGTAATTGATATGTGTCTCCTTACACTGAAACCCAAAATGTAGGTAGCAAAAAATCTCTTAGTAGTCACTTAAAATGCTGACCGTACTGCACAACACACAATTTAAATTTAATCTAGGTTAGAACGCAATGGTTCTGTATAGACCAACTGCATATAATAAGATCTCTGTCTTTATACAGGGCGACCCATGGCTACGGTACATCAAGGGAAATTACCTTAAAAATCATATATATGGTACCTATTTTGCTAAAAGAACCATTATTCGATTTTTAAATATAAGTAATTCTGCATTTCACGATTTCCTAAGAATTACTTGATTCGTCTGGGAAACGAACCGACTTAAAAATAAAAACACTCCCATTTTTATGAAGTCAATCGGAAGACTGGACAAATACTTATAATTCTTCTTAAGTAATTTAAAAGAAAGGAACAACGAGAAATTAATCATTGTAATTAAATTACAATGATACAATAAACTGCTGAAACCATAGCATTACATAGACAACGCAAATGCATGTACTTTGCGTGTCCGAACCCCGACCAAGCGTCAAGGTTGGTCGCCGCTAGATTCAGTCCCCGCGTATGTATGTCTGTTAGAAAATCGATTTCACAACATCGATATCGTTCTTAATAATTGATTTCAATCGGCGACATCGTTGTATTTAAATCGGTTCGAATTTCCAATAAATAATCAGCTGAGACGTCACAAAAGGTGTTAAAAGTCGGCACGCTTGGTTTCAATACAAATCGTGACACTTGCGTTGTCTATGTAGATGTATGTCTGTGGAAATACAAGTGAAATCCTTAAATATAGAATGGGGAGTTTTCAGACAGCTCATAAAAATTAGTTCAAAATACCTCTATAGATGGCACTTTTAAAAAGCCGAAGGCGTTAAGTCTGTATACTATAATGTAGGTAAGTGGTATCTACCATCTATGGTTATTTATACGTTCAATTTCTGATACAGGCGTCAATCAATTTATTTTACTTTTAAAAACGGAGTGTGGAATAAATTCTTCGCCTTCGCCTTTTGTAAAGCGCCATCTATCGAAGCCTTTTGTACCAATTTTGAACAGTTTTGTTTTTTTTTATGAGCTGTCAGAAAACCTCTCATTACTAATATAAAAAAAAACTTATAAAGTGTTCTGGCAAAAAAATACCCTATTCTACGATATTTAGGGTACTTTTTTTCGATGTCCAATAGTCGTAGGACGCCCTGTATATAGAATATAATACGCCAATTTGATCATTATATGAATTGCTTGACAAAAGACACGCGTTTGTCAGGTCTAGCAAGAACCTCAGAACATATCTATATTTATTTAAATATGTTCTGAGGTTCAGTTGTAGTTTATTACCAACATATGCATTAAAAAACCGATTTCACCAATATTTCTAAATACCGTAAAACAACACAACTATGGTCCAGATTTTACACATTTTTTGTTTACTTTCTTGTTATTTTAGAATTAATTTACAAATGTAATATCTGTTGACGTTTTTATATTAAGTAAAGCGTATTCATTGAGTACATGTGTAAACAAATGTATTTTTATTTAATAAATATTGGACTATAGTAGTACGGCATGTTAAGAACTATGGTCCAAGTTTCAAAGTATGGCAATCGTTGCTTATTGCGATCAATTTTACCGTTGTTGAGAGTCTTATTTTATAGAATATTGAGTACTCTAAGACATAAACACAAATTAGTTACCTTCAATTTAATTCCAATTAGCTATTCATGTAATCAATATTAATAAACAAAAGTTTTCAACACTCACAAAGCGCGCGTAAACAAGTTCTTCTTGCGAACATCGAATGGCATCAATCCATGGCGCCACCTGTCAAATACACGTAAAACTAATCTCTTTATGCCTTAAGCAACCAAAATAGTATAAAACAATAAAGTAGATGTCGTTTTCTACCGCAACAAAAGGGTTTTTGTTCGTTGAGATCAGTGGACCGTAGTTGAGACCCTAGACCATAGTTGTGTAGTTTTACCAGGTCTTACCAAAGCTGTGTCTTAAATGAAACGCAATCAAAGTAAAATATTTTCTGTTTGTAACATTGCAAATATTTCAAAAAATGCTGTAACGGTTCATATGAAATGGAACTACTTCTTCTGCAGGGCTAGCATGCTCACATCGATAAATACTCGAATCGACAAGATAAATATTATTTTGTTATTTTATCCTATTATGTAAGCTAATATGCGCACCATAATAGATAGAATTACTCGATTTGATACCATGATTAAGACCACAGAACCAAATACGTCATAATCTTAATAAATAACATACACTAAATACCATATTCTAAGAAAATATCGATAAAAGGCCCGATTTATCGTTGTCGACAGTAGCATGCTAGCCCCGCTGATTTAACATTGTAACGATTCATATGAAATATACATTATGGAACTATTTCTGAAGTATCTTCTACTAAATAAAGTAAGAATCATCGAAATTGAATTGATTGAGTGCACGGATGTGATACTTAGCATAAAGGTTCTTCAATTAGTGACGGGTTGTGTTAAATATAACCAATTAAATAAAACACTTTTTAACCGGATTTATCGCGTATATTTACATTTTAAATTTTGACTCGACGTTTCGGTGTCTTTGCAGACTCCGTGGTCACGAGCGACTGAAAATTTAAAATGTAAATATACGCGATAAATCCGGTTTAAAAGTGTTTTATTTAATAGTATGAATCGCGAAAACTTAAGACAATATAAACAATATTTATGCGCGTACGACGTCGCGGGAAAAAGCAATTACAATTCAATAAGGAATAATGATTCTTTTAAATGATATAAAAAAATTCAGATAAATTACTTTCAAGTCTAAAACATGACAATCTAAGCATGAATCTCATTACAAATATTTTATTCATAGAGGTATGAGAACCAAAGTTATTTAACTACCATGAGTAACTCTACATCTCCCGCCACTTTTTTCGCATGTCAAGCCAACCTGACCACAGACTAACTGTAACAATCTGGTGAAAGACCACAGAGCTAGACTAAACGTCGTAACTGTAAAGTTTTTGTTTACAGACGACGACGTACATTTGTTTTACTGTTGGCAATTGCGAAAGCTATGTAGCATGTTTCGTTTTTTAGATGACTTAGCTAAGGTTGATAAACTTGGATCCGGTTATGGTTAATTAAAAAGTTTTAATCCAATTTGAATTTTTTCATCATCATCCTTGGCCTTCCCCAAGGTTTTCCACGTCGCTCGATAATAATAAATAATAATAATAATCATTTATTGACACAAAAACTTACAAGGTATAACACATTTTTTTAAAAACAAAGAAGTGTCAAAAGGGTAGTTTCAGCTAAGTGTTGCTCGAGAAGGCAACGCTGATTTCCAAAGTACCCTTACACATAAAGCGGCAATTAAATATTTTTGTGGGCATTAAACAAAATCCATTATTAACCAAAAACAAATAAAAAAACAATTCCGAAACTCATATCCTATCAATAAAAATATAATAATTTAAAATTAAACATAAAAAAGTATGACTAATTATGTAAACTAGGAAAATTCAAATTATAACATTGATAAATTTAAGTAACGAAAGTTTAAATGAAAACATAAACTATTTAATATTCTTACATTAATTAAAAAAATCATGAACAATTGTGCAATATTAAATTCAAATAATATCATGGATTCTTTTTTTTTACCTGTAAGTGCCTAAAGTAAATTTATCCTATGTCTGTGCAAAGATTTAAATCCATTTCATAAAGGACGCTATCCTGATCCCTCGCCGACCTCATCCAGAGTTTACCGGTGACTTTGACTTTATAGTGCTTTATTTATCCAAGATCGGTTTGGAATAACCATACTGATCCTGAATAAGTATGTAGTAAAAGCGACTTATTCTAGTGCGCCCTTCAGGACTCGTCTGGCTAGTAGATCAGAAAAGGTTTTCAAAAATTCACTTTCAGGTTGCTAATTTGGGCTCAAACAAAAATGCATAAACAGAACATGTTTTTACATTTTTCTTTATTTACCAGCAAATGTGAAATGTTAAAATGAAACAAATTTTGAATTGGCTGATACACCTTAGTATACTTACTTATTCACACTTTCAAAACATTAAACATATTGTTACAACAAGTATTGAGGAAAGTTAAGATATAAACTATAATGGTTAAAACTTACCTAATTGGAAAGATATTTTTCGTAATAACCAAAGTTCATATTATTCCTTATAATTACTTACGTAGCTACCTACGTATCAGAGCCAAAATAATTTATTTCATTACGCATTTTCTCTTACTTAGGTACTTAATAGACCCAAAACAATTCAGCCTAAAGAAAATACCGATCATATATGACAGACGTCAGTTGTCAACATTTTAAAACAATATTTATTGTCATTTACACGTGGTGTTTATAAATTGAGAGGAGGAAATATTTTCAGTAAAATGTTTTGCTTGACCTGCTTGCCACATGCTGTGGTACCATTGCTGGTGCTTAATCTTGGTTTTTTTGTCTTCTATAAATACTTTTCTTCATCCTTGCCGAGGCCAACCAGGACCGATCATCAGCCTGAGAGAAATCGTGAGTTTGCTTCACCTTTTTGTTACAACCATTTCCGTGCTTTGACGGGCACTTTTCCCTTTGTACACAAATCGTAAAGGTTTGTCAGAAGATATAAATAAATAAGAAAAATGCCCAGAGAATCACACTACATGGCCCCAAACTAAGCAGAGCTTGTGATATGGACCATGTAGCGAACTAGGGGGGAACCTAGAATATAAATAAATGTATACTTAATATATAAAGCAGAAAAGTTTGTTTTTTTGTTTGTTTGAACGCGCTAATCTCAGATACTACAAGTGGGATTTGAAAAATTCTTTTTGCATTTGATAGCCCAACTTTTGAGGAAGGTTATAGGTTATATTTTATCACGAAATTTCCACGGGGTCAAAAGTTACGCGGGTAAAACCGCGCGCGGTGGCTAGTGCATAGATAAACGCACAGACACGGAACATTTTTTTCTTGTTTTGTGCGGGAATCTAACCCACAACCACTGGCCTCTGAGGCAGGTTACCCCATGGCCAAAGTGGTCGTTACCTCATCGCCAAAGTGACCGATAACATAACATCCAGCAACCAGCCCTGTGTTAGCTTGGTGGTTTATGGACTAATGTTACGCAGAAAGACTGCGCAGCTTCTATTTACCGATTGGATGTCGCTCCGATGATGCTCGA
The DNA here is from genome assembly GCA_944452665.1 of Stenoptilia bipunctidactyla. NCBI lineage: Eukaryota > Metazoa > Arthropoda > Insecta > Lepidoptera > Pterophoridae > Stenoptilia > Stenoptilia bipunctidactyla. Next base: position 1,157,829 of record OX101750.1, on the reverse strand, counting down.
TCGTCTTTATGATGTTACCACACCCGTCTAGTAAAAACTATCGCCGTCGATAGATAGTTTTTACTAGGCCAAAAACCTAGGACTAACTTAGGACTTTTTACTAGGACGTCGATCGATTGGTGTGGAAACACATTAATTAAAGCCTGACCAGTAAAGGACATCACAAGGATCTTAAATATTATAAGAATCAGTTTGCAGCCGTAGTGCTTTGAATGTTTTTTATAATTTACAAAACATGAATGAATTGATAAATTAATACGTTTTTGAAATGAATACGTTCATTATCCTTCAAGAAGTAGTTGTCTTATGATTCTTTGAGTAATCTTTGAGGATAAGATGAATGTATTAGTCAATTTGTAAACGATATTTTACATTTAAGCTTATAGGGTGAAGTGTAAAATAATGGTCACCTAGTTTTTTTTTAAATTTATTTATTTTAATATACTGCACAGTTTACATTTGGGAATATACAAAAAAGATTGAAAAGCTTGGTAAGACGAACGCACGACATAAATATGACACGTAAATACATAACAATAACATTGTCGACAAACAGTTTAAGTAAGTACCTTTATAACAAACAAATTTCAACACAACTCCAAATAGTTCGTATAACATTGACGACCACTTTGGCGATGGGGTTAACCTATCTGCCTCAGACGCCAGTGGTTGCGGGTTCGATTCCCGCCAGGGACCGGAAAACCCCTTTATTTGATTAAGCCTATTGATAGGGTAACCCTATCAAAATCTTACCATATTGAAGTGTAACCCTATTGATATGGTTAGCCTATCGAGGTGGTAACACTTTGAATAAAGTTAACTACTTTCGGATGCGCTTACCCTGTGATAGGGTTAGCCTATTTCTATCTCTTTTCCGCGCATGCTGTTGAATTCGGAAGTATAATTCAAAGTGCGAGATTGAATAGGTGGTGATATTTTTGATAATTTGATATTCTTAGACAGTAAATTTTCCTGCAGGTTTTAAAACCCTATTGAATCGGTAACCTTCAATAGGGTTTTCGATAGGCTTACTGCTTACATGAAGCTAACTCTATTGATATGGTAAGCCTTAAATTAGGGTAAGTCTTCGATACGGTTACCAAATTGATAGGGTTTTTTAAAACAAGTCTATGAAAAACCCAATCAAAAACCTCTTAAAGGGTAAGCGGTTCCGGTCCCTGATTCCCGCACGGAACAAGAAAAAAAAAATGTTCCATGTATGGGTGTTTATCTATTTATGTATTTATATTCTAGGTGGTTATAGTTCTATTTGATCGTCGAACGTACGCCGATCAAATTGGCGACTTTCTTAAAAAGGGCCTAGTTAAAAGTACCCGTAACCGGCGATCATGTATGAAAAGATTAATGAACGTGGAGGAAGCGAAAGAGGTATGTCTGGATCGAAGCAATTGGTGTTCCCTTGTCTCTGCCTACCCCAAAGGGAGACAGGCGTGAGGTTATGTATGTATTATATTCTAGGTTCCCCCCTAGTTAGCTACATGTTATCCCATAACACAAGCTATGCTTACTTTGGGGCCATTTAGCTGGTGTGATTGTCTGGGGATTTTATTTATTATTTATTCGTTACATTCATGAGTTATTTTATTAGATTAAAGAAAATCCAACCCCCAAAACACCTGTATAAAAGAAATATAGGTAAATCAAATTAATCCTAAAAATAAAATAAAATCTATTCACGGATATTCGAACTCTAAATTCTATGATCAAAAGATCTAATTTGCACTAAATAGATAGGAGAAATAATAAGTGCAGCTACAGAATATATTTTTTGGCCACGTGATCAAGCTTCTATTTGCATAACTTAGCCAAGAGACAAAAAAATGTGTCTTGAAGGAATTTATATTAAAGCATAATAATTTATACTAAGTAATATATTAATTAACATTGCGATGAAAAATATTATGCGACAAGAAGGGCTCCCGTTCCGGAAGACGTAGTCGGTACGGTTAGGTGCGACGACGAGCGCAGCGAGGAGGAGCAGTTAGGTTGCATATAGTTATATACGTGCGCGAGCCGAGCGAGCGAAGCGAGCGGTGCCGCGGCAGCGGCCGGCGAAGCGCCATGAACCCTTGAGCGTTTTTAAATAGCCCCGACGTGGTTTGTGGCCCGGATTGTGGCTGACATAGTAATTTAGAAGGCAACTTACATTTTTAGAGGGAAATAATGCTATTTAAAAGAAGTCTGTTTAATTAGCACCCAATAGATAGGCCATTATATTAAAGTTTACCCTACACACTAAATTTGTAGGCAAAAAGAGAAGCTATTGTTGTAAATCATATTATTATGTTGTTCCATTGTCTTTAACATACATATAACTCAATTTAAACAAGCTTGTTTTTATTTTTTTGTGTTTTATACAAATACCTGCAGAGAAAATAAGATGTTTGTTGATTCAACATGGCATAGTGGCTCCTGCGTGGGGATTCTTTTATAAGACTGCGATTTACCTCAACCTCACCTGATGGTAACTGAAGATAAGGTTGAAGATGACAGCACACGGGGCTAGGAAAGAACTGGCTCTTTGTAAAATATTGCCGGAATGCATCACCGCAGGAGCGTAATCATGGCTTGAAATTGCCGGCTAAAGCACCGGCTACACTATTTACAACAAAATTTCAAACCAAGGTGACTTTGTTAGTTAACGACCACTTGGGCGATGGGGTAACACTATCTGCCTCAGACGCCAGTGGTAGCAGGTTCGATTCCCGCACAGAACAAGATAAAAAAATGTTCTGGGTCTGGGAGTTTATCTATTTATGTATTTATATTCAAGTTTCCCTCCTAGTTCGCTTCATAGTAACCCATATCACAAGCTCTGCTTAGTTTGGTGCCATGTAGTTGGTGTGATTATCTGGGAATTTTATTATTTATTTATTTTTTAACGGCTGCTTGCAACCAAATTTCGCTTGATAACAAGTTGAGGCGACATTGGTTGGAAGCTTGTTTGAAACGCCGTTTACAACATTACAGTGTGGATGAAACTCGGCGTTGGTTGTAAACAAAAGTTACCTTGGTTGTTTTAAACAGTCTAGCCGGGGCTTAATATCTGTGTTCATCACACAAATTGAACTTCTTTATATTAGTATACTTCAATTAACTATTACTTTCAGATGCCACTGGTGATTGGAACGACTAATGAAGATCACTACAAAGTGGAAAGATTAATTGTGTTTGCAATGTATTACAGTCCATTTCTATGCCTCTATGATGTTTTTATTGAGCACTTAATTCGATCGAAATTAACGTTACTAAAGCAGTTAAAACAATGTTTAATACGTGGTTTGCAACGAGCACCTGCGGGATTTTGTTGCAAACAGCCGTCTACATTGTTGTTGACTTGCAAAAACGCCTTTGCTTGAAGCCTTGTTTGAAACAGTAGCCGTTGTCTTGGGGTGTCTTAGAAACTCCGCTCAGTAGTAAAGGGGAGTTTTAATACAGTCCTATCGGTTAATATTTCTCTGTTTCTCCACTCCGCATCAATGGACAGACACCCTACGGCTGCGTCCCCAGTACGCAAACAGTTAGCGGCTGACTAAGTGAGCCGCAATGGTGAACTGAAATTTGAGTTAGCTGCAAACTCTGATCAATTTTCGCACGTCGCGTGGGAGTCGGCCTCTCACTGAGATAGTCGGCACGCGTAACGCTGCAAACTGCGTACAGTGAGCGCAAAACTAGGAAACTGTGGACACTCCATTTTAAATATATGGCAGGGCGAACTAAATCGATACGCCGCTTACTCAGTCGGCCGCTAACTGTTTGCGTACTGGGGACGCAGCCTTATACTTAAGAGAAATACATAACGTGTCAATAGTCACGCACTCTATCTGCCAATGGGGAAATAGACACATTTTTTACAATCTTCATTATTTAACGCCAATCTCATCATGAATTAATAACTAAACAATTAAAACAGATTGCTAAGTAAATAAATAACCTACTAATTGCAGCTCGTAGGTAATAGCTTCTTATCAAGCATTGTTTTAACATTATTTATATAGACAGGAAAATCAAAATACAATAGGATATAAGCTATAAATAAACATGGACTCGGTTGATCTAGCCAGCCTTATGAGTAAATTGGCATTAATGTATGAAAACGACAGTTAAATGGAGTGAGAACTACATACATACATAAATAACTTCAAGCCTGTATCCCTTATGGGGTAGGCAGAACACCAGAGGCTATCAAACCATCTGATGTCACGTTTGACGAATTTGGAGGTATTATAATAACGGATAGAGACTATTAAAGTGACAAGGGTTCAGCCTATCGCCTGTAAAAACGCTAACAAAACCTCTGTCCATTAACTGACTTTTACAGTTTGCCCGGTAAGAGAAGCAGCTGGCACATTCTATGTTTTTCTTTCGCACCCAGTCCAGCATTTATTAATATTACTAGCTTTATCCCGCAACTTCGTTTGCGCTTAACTACCCTTCTCGTGGAAATTTCAGAAACTATACAACCAGACACCCACTGAAAGAACCTTTATACTAAGTATCATGCCCATGCACTCAAGGAATAAGTTTTTTTCATACAAATTAAAAATTATATATTTCCCGTGCCCGTGGGAATTTTGGAATTTTTTTAGAACCTTCATGCCAAGTATCACATCCGTACACTCAAGGAATAAGATTTTTCATACAAACTAAAAAGTCCAACCCCTTCCCGTGGGAATTTCGGGAATTCCTTCCATAATACAAACAGACACTTATTGAGGAACCTTTATATCAAGTATCACATCCGTGCACTCAAGGGATGGGATTTTTTCATACAAACTAAAACATCATATATTTCCCGTTCCCGTGCGAATTTCGGGAATTCCTTTCATAACACAACCAGATACTTACACATTGAAAAACCTTTACACTAAGTTTAACATCGGTGCATTCAAGGAATAAGATTTTTCATACAAACTAAAAAGTCCTATATTTCCCGTTCCCATAGGAATTTCGGGAATTCCTTCCTTAGTGCACCCCTACATCCCCTAAAGAATGTATGTTCCAAATTTCAGCTCTCTACGTCTAGTAGTTACGGCTGTACGTTGTCTGTCAGTCACTCAGTCACTCAGTACCTCAGTCACTCAGTCAGTAACGGAACAGTTTTATATATACCTATTGATTGATAAATGCAAAAGTTTTGATGGACGTATGTATTGATGTTTGTTCCTCAACGGATTTGAGTCGTTCAGCCGTGATGGAGATAATTTTAAGAGGAAATATGAAGTACTGAGCGGCGCGTGCATGACGCCGCGCTGTTTATCGGCACCAAGCAGGGCCACTCGGAGTTTTACGACACACTTTATCCAGAGATAGTAGGACTACCTATTCTAAGCCAAGTCTACGCGGGGCTCATCCAGTTTTCTGTTCTGTCAAAAATCTATTTAAAATAATTGTCGAAATTATAATGTAACTAAAGTAACGTAAAATGATATTTAAAATTGGTTGAAAATTTAATGAAATGAAAAATGAAATGAAATGAAAAAAGTTTTATTTGTGACAGAAGCAAAAATTATGAACAAAATATAAATATAAAATAAAAATCCTAAATTAAAATTGAAACACAAATTAGTAGAAAAAAAAATGAAAGAAAAATATAATAAATGCCACAAAGAGGCCGCAACTCAGCATATTGCTAGTTAACAAACTAGCTCTGGTCTTCCGTTGCAACCAGCATCGTCGAGTGTCGTCACGACAGCAAAAATGCACTAGTTGAACTGTTAAAATATTACACTTATGCGTTTGACAAAAATAAAATGACTAAATTAACATTAATTAAATTAAAAGGTAAAGAATTAAAAAAAAAATCAAAACAGTATTTTTACAATAATAATAATAATAATAAGGCCCGTGTATGCCTTAAAAAAAAAAACCGGCGCAAGCCGAGATGAGAAATCTAAAAAAATAATAATAATAATAATTCTTTATTGTACACCAACAGCATTAGTAACACTTTAATAATAAAAATAAAATTAGTTTTTCGTATTATGTGATATTCGATTTTCTTACACGTGTGACAATTTGACCCCGATATTACCTAATAAGCTAAGCAGATTCACAGAATAAAACACAAACCAATGCATTTCACTTTAAAATGCTAAATTAGGCCGTGAGTATATCGGAATGCGATGAATCTTAAATCTTTCGTCAAATAGGTAATGCTTAGAAAACAGTTTTAAACGTTAGTGGTTTGATATTTGAAAACAAATAATATTGTTTATTTGTAAAAAGAATATCTATACTAATATATAAAGCTGAAGAGTATGTTTTTTTGTTTGTCTGTTTGTTTGAACGCGCTAATCTCAGAAACCACAAGTGGGATTTGAAAAATTCTTTTTGCATTTGATAGCCCAACTCTTGAGGAATTTTATAGGCCGAAATTATCCCGAAATTACAATATATCAGAGATTGTTTGTTCGAAGACGAAAATCTCTGAAACTGGCATTTAGAATTTAAAAATAATTGAATAAATAAATACTTACATAAACTCACGCCTGTCTCGCTTTGGGGTAGGCAGAGACAAGGGGACACCAATAGCTACGATCCAGACATACCTCTTTCGCTTCCTTCAAAGAGTGCCAAGAGTTTTTTTCCGCCGGCTTTTTTTGTCTCTTGGTCTACTGTAATATCTTACTCAATAACTATCAACACCTTGTTAAAGCCGAAGTACAAAATTGTGACGTCATTAAGCGGCCATTCGACGGTCTTATGATGAATAAAAAATTTTGATTTCATTTTCATTTCATTTCACGTTCATTAATCTTTTCATACATGACCGCCGCCGGTTACAAGTACTTTTCAAAAATACATATCTGTCGCTACATATCACCACTCCGGCGGTGATGTGTTTCGGTGATACTTTATGAATAACCAGTTCATTTCTAATCCCATGTCCTGTCATCTTCACATTTATTTTTACCTTCATCTTGTCTTCACATCAGGTGAGCTTGAGGTCAAGTTTAGTCACCGAAATATAAATGATTTTTTTAATTAAGTTATTCCAACAGGATAAATAATAACGCAAGTAAACCTGAAAAATACTACTTGTTTCATATCTATACTAATATATAAAGCTGAAGAGTTTGTTTGTTTGTTTGAACGCGCTAATCTCAGAAACTACAAGTGGGATTTGAAAAGTTCTTTTTGCATTTGATAGCCCAACTCTTGAGGACGGCTATAGGCTATATTTTATCCCGAAATTGCCACGGGATCAAAAGTTACGCGGGTAAAACCGCGCGCGATGACTAGTAAATAAATATGTTTAAAATAAGAAATTGTGTTCATACATAACTTGTACTGGAACTAACAAAAAAGAGATGTAAAAATAAGCAGATCGTCGTTTATGGTCGCAAATTATCTAAACAAGAACAATACAATATAAACCACAACGACATAACAAATCTTTACCTATTTCTTTTGTTATCAGCAGGAAAACGTATCTTTAAAAATGTACTGGAACTACTGGAAGAGATCGCCTTATAGTCATTCTAATGCAACGTTACAAATAATACAAAGGTACATACACAACATCACGCCTGTATCCCTTATGGGGTAGGCAGAACACCAGAGGCTATGAAACAATCTGATGCTACGTTTGACTTTGGAGGTATTATGATGATGGCAAGAGACTACTAACAGGGGGTCAGCAAATCGCCCACAAAAACGCCAGTAAAACCTCTGTCCTTTAATTGACTTTTACAGTATGCCTGGGAAGAGAAGCAGCTGGCAGCTTGGAAGCGATTATAAAAGCTGTTTTATTGCTATAATTATTATATTTGCCTTTAATATTTTTTTATGTTGACTTGTAGGTACATACAGTAAGGTTAACCATATTCTAAAATTCCACAAAAAACCACGTTCTTGTAAAAAATAAGTTCAAAAACTAAAACCCGACTGCTAAAAACATGCTCTTAAAAGGAGGAGACACGTAATAGGCTCCGCTGAAATTTTTATGTTTTACGTCATATTGATAGAGATATGCTTAAAGCATAGCCGTGGTGGTATGCCACCTTTTTGAACTTATTTTTTTTTCACATGTTTTGGAGTAATAGTGTTTACATATTTGAAATGTGCTAACGAAGTTACTTTTATTTGATATCCCACACGAAACTGTCAAGATTTTTTTTTAATTCTTTACTAAATTTATAAAGCTGAAGAGTTTGTTTGTTTGTTTGAACGCGCTAATCTCAGAAACTACAAGTGGGATTTGAAAAATTATTTTTGCATTTGATAGCCCAACTCTAGAGGAAGGTTATAGGCTATATTTTATTCCGAAATTTCCACGGGATCAAAAGTTAAGCGAATAAAACCGCGTGCGGTGGCTAGTTCTTTACTATAATTATTATTTAACTTATTTGGAGTAATAATTTTTACATATTTGAGCTGTTCTCACACAGTTCTTTCATTTGATACCCCACGCAAAACCGAAAGAAAAATTCCAGTTATAATGTAAAATAAAAGTTAACCTATTATTATTAAATATTTAATAATATGGATTTTGATGATAAAACATAATTTTATATAGTTAATCTAAAATATCGTAGTCATTCTATATAAGGAAAATCAAAATAAAACTATCATCCCACTGCAGTAGATTATAATTATGATGACTTAATTATAATTTTTAAAGATTAAAAATAATTAGAATATGTCATTAGATACATTGTAATCTACGATTTAAGAGGAATAAGTAATAAGTGTTCTATTTCTGTTTGCAGGTAATTCAAGGAAGAATTGTCAAGTTGGGTCGCTCTCACGTGGTAAGATTCTCAGTGGCGACTTTTATTTAAGAAAAAAAATAAATTCGCTTGGTGGTAGGATCTCTTCTGGGTCCGCCTGGCTAGCGACCACCCTTTATATAAAGTCTGCCGCCAAATGTTACCGCTCCAGCGGTAATGTGTTCCGGCAATATTGTATAAAGAGCCAGTTCCTTCCTAAACCCGTGTGCTGTCATCTTCGACCTCATCTTCACTTACCATCAGGTGAGATTGAGGTCAAACGCGGGTTTAGTCAATAAAAAAAAAGAGCTCTTTATTTCCATGCTGGACTGGGAGCGAAGGAAAAACATAGAATGTGCCAGCTGCTTCTCTTCCCGGCTTTTACCTACAGTTAAAGTCAGTTAAGGGAAAGAGGTTTTATTGGAGGTTTTTGTGGGCAGTAGGCTTACCCCCTGTCACTGCAAAAGTCTCGATCATTAAAATGCCTCCCAATTTGTCAATCGTGACATCAGATGGTTTAATAACCTCTGATATTCTGCCTACCCCATAAGATATACAGTCGTGGCGTGAGAGGTCCTGGGTTCAATTCCCAAGCAGGCCAGTTAACACGTTCATTGCCAAACCAAAATCATAAGGTTTATCCAGGTGGCCAAAATTCTATTTTTACATTATTTTAGTCTTAAATGTAATAGAAAAGTTTATGTATGCATTTAGTGTTATATGTATGCTATTTTATATAACATTTTTATATATAACGCGACGTCGTGGGATGGGCCATGGAGTATGATGCATATTTAGAGTATATATCTCTAAATATGAGTATATATCTAGTTCGGCTGTGTGGTTCCATTAATCAAGCTTATTTAAAAAACTTTGTTTGTGGACACATAGTTTTGTTTACTTTATTATTGTTTAAAAAATACAGGATTAAGTAGCTCAGCATTGAAAAACCAAGCAGTTTATAATAGATATGCTAAGTAGTTCGATAATTGAGACAACGATAAGTTACATATTTAACTTTTGTAGCGTGAATTTTCTACTTATATAAAAATAGATAGGTACACTTTCAAAATGCATATTTACACAAACCTAATATTTTTAAAAGTAAATGAAGTTTTTTAATCTACAGTTTTTCTTGGAGCCAGGTAATAACATCATCTTTTTCAGTTTGGGTAAATTATTAACTCTAATTAATACTTTGTCACGAAGTACAAAAGAGATGCAACTGCTTTTAATTTATAAATTAGAAACAAAAATTAATTTCCGTTTAATTTTAATAAATAATTATCAGTAACAACTGAATAGTAATTTTCTAGGAACAACCTCACATCATTCCTTTGCACGCGATACATGCCCTTGCAAACAATGTAGAATAAATCATTTTCCAATGATGTTCATTACGAAATACTTATTTTTATATACCTTGTTATGTATTTCCTAGTTATATTTTGTATTGTTTGGATTGTGAAACGAGAAATAAAGAAGGGATTAAGTTTGCAATGAGAGAAATAGCTTAGCTTCTACTTATCTTAAGTAATTTACTTGACGGTCTCTTTTGTGCAGGGATATAGACGCTACTGTTAGGGTTACCAACTTTTTTTTCTAGAAATAAAGTATATTTAAGTCGGAAAAGAAAATAAATAATATAATAAGTGACCTAATTAAAAATGGGTACACACAGACTTAGAAAGTCCAGGATATTCACTCAACATAATAATTATTTTATTGCACTGCAGTAACTAACATTATCATGTTCTAACGAAGTTATAAAGGCATAGACATACGTAGGTACAGACAAATTATACGAAATTAGCTGCCATCGAGCGCAGTCATATAAACTTTCTTTTAAGGCATTTGCGTTTCTCTCAGTAAAATGTGTCTGCAGAAAAAACATGCCTATATGATTTGTTGATGACCTCTAAAAATCCCTTTGATAGATGCTTATAAATAAATAATAATAAAATAATAATAATAATAAAATCCCCAGACAATCACACCAAAGTAATGGCCCCAAAGTAAGCATAGCTTGTGTTATGGGATACCATATAGCGAACTAGGGGGAACCTAGAATATAAATAAATAAATAGATAAACACGGAACATTTTTTTTTTCTTGTTCCGTGCGGGGATCTAACCCGCAACCACTGGCGTCTGAGGCAGATAGATTTACCCCATCGCCAAAGTGGTCGTAAATATAAATAAATATTTCTGACACTCGCACATCATTATCTAGTCCAAATTAAGTTTCTTAAAGAACTTGTGTTATGGATACTAGATAAATGATATACTTAAGAAATATATAAACATACATATTGAATAAATACATACTTTTTATTAGAATAAACTTAAATAAACATATAAACATCCATAACTTAACGACTAATATCTGTGTTCATCACACAAATATCCGCCGCCGCCGGGATTCGAACCCAGGACCTCTGGCATAGAAGGCAAATTATGTTACCGCTACCTAATATTATAAAATAGGTGCAAGTTTTTGAGAATTATTTTAGTTTCTTCACTTAGACAGCTTGATTAATTGATCTAAAATATACCTACAAATTAATAAAAGTCAGTTAAGAAACTCCCTCCGCAATAGTCCCTCTCGATCATTTTAATTCCTCCGCGACATCGGATAGAGTTATAGCCTTTTTGTTTTTTTTTTATATATTGTAAGGATAGGACGTTTGTCTTCCATGCCACCTGATGGAAAGTGCGCATGAAGGCTATGGCGTTACACGTCCATCCACGAGAAACCTATTCACTCGACACTTAAAAGTTCCAGGACTGTAGTGGTCAGGAAAAACAGACGCAGGCAGATTGTTCCACTCCTTGGCAATCCGAACCAAAAAGGAACTATCGAAGCGTTTTGTTCGACTGCTTGGTAAATCCACTATATAGGGATGGAAGTTCTCTTTGCGTCTGGTAGTCCGGTGGTAAAAAGGGTGGGTTCAATTTGGTCAAAAAGAGCACTCGCACACTCACCAAAATGTAGCCGATAAAATACTGTCAAACAAGCAACCTTACGACGATGCTCCAGCGTCTGCAATTTTTTATTTGTAAGGTTGTTGTTATTTATGATTTTACGGGCTCTTCGGTCAACAGAGTCTAGCGCTTCGAGCTGGTATTTGGCAGAACCATCCCAAAGGTGACTACAGTACTCCATGCACGACCTCACTTGGGCTGTGTATAAGTTGAGCAGCCGTTCAGGGCTGAAGTACCGCCGGACCTTCGAGATGATACCCAATTTTCTCTGGTGTTCTGCCTACCCCTTAGGGAACACAGTCGTGAAGTTATGTATGTATTGATTAAAAAAATGCACAGACAATATTTTAGATTTTTGGAAGAATTTCTGGGATTTATTCATGAAGAGTTTGACTATCTTGATGGAATATATCGTCCACTAGAATTGCGCTATCAAAAGGATTTTGTTAGTTTGATCTCTCTAGTCCCGAAAACTGCCAATTTAATGGTTTTTATAGCAGTTTTTATTGCCTAGGTCTTGGCGAGAGTTTGATGCTAAATTTTATCAAAATATTCCAACGTGGACAAAAGTAATCAGGATAAAGCTGATCAGGAAAAATTTCAAACCTCTTTCAATTGAACAATACAACTGCACGGATATATTTTTTTGAAAAGGTAAATATCCTTTAAGCTAAAGTTATATTGAAAGTTACTTAGGTGACAAATAAGTAACCTCTGCATGACCTTAAATTTTTCCAATGCATAATAAAGTTTTATAAGATTAATGTGACAAAAACAGATTTATTATTCCAAAAATTTACAAAAATACATTGTTTTTCTCAACACTCTGTTAGCTAGGGGTCATAAAGTTATTCTGGTCTTACCTTTACTTCAAATACCGTGTCTGTCTCTTCACGTGATACTGGCAGTTATAATCTGTAGCTTCGTTTCGAAGGCTGGTTGCCGTTCAGTCCGAAGAATTGAATTAATTATTCATTGCAGCTACTTAAGATTTTAAACCAGCGAAATTATCGCGTTCATTTATAACTAGAAACAGTACCTGACTTCTCTAGGGTAAGTCAATCTTAATTTATACTTCTATACTGGTATTATAAAGAGGAAATATAAGATTTTTTGTTTGTTTCATCACAACCTTTTGTAACTCTCTCACTGCAGAAATGAGTCTCTCCTCTGAGTGACGAGGAGGTTTAGTTAGGGCGGTAACCAATAAGCTGGCCCAGTACTGGTTGCTGTGTGCCATATTCAGTGTGCCAAAACGGATTGTAACTACTAGGTACTGCAACGGGGGATCGTGAGATAATTTAAAGAATGACTGTTTGAGATTATTATTATTTATTTCACAAGGAAAATACTTTTGCTTCGCACACTTTTATAAATATTCACACTGGGGACAAATAAACTTATTATTAGAATATGGTGGAGCGGTACGATTCGCGGATTATAGAATTCAGAGATTTTTTTCCGAAATAAACATTGATCAGCCCTTTCTGAAGGTTGGGGCCAGAATCCATAACAAAACTAAAGCGTTTTTCGTCAGAACGAAAATATTTCAAATTAAAATAAAAACATGACATACTGTCAGTTCGCGCCATATCCGCCTTTATTTCTCAATATAAGGCGCGCTCAAGCAGTATGTTACGGTACCGTATTGAAGAATACAGCACCCGGGACCGTCTGCTTAACGCGCGCTCCTAAGTAACGCGGCTCCTAAGCCGACGTGAGAAATGAATGGTCGTTGGTCACCCATCCAAGTAACGACTCTGCAAAGTATATCGTATCGTCAGCCTAATTCGTTAACCTGCTAAGTCAATTTTGTCATAGTTTACAGGACGAAGAAAAAACTGAATAATATCTTTATTAATTAAGCAATCAAAATTCTGAAAATCCCTTTGATTTCTATAATTTTTCTTGATTTTTGACAAATATAATTAACAGCATAACTTATAAATATTTAAGAAAATTCAGGAAAACAATTATATAGCAGCTTCTCGTGGTGAAGTTTCAATTTGCTTGAGGACTTAGCAGTTTTTAACTTAAATTTAGTATGGTTTAGATAAATTAATTTTATTGTGCAGTGAAACTAATTTAATCAGTAGTCAAAATATTTATTATTAAAAATTTAACAATCAGTCTTTAATAGGAACCTCTAATAGACTTTTTTCATAAACAATCTAATATACATAGTTTTAATAAACGTTATTATGGTGTTGCTTTCGTGGTATTACATGTTGTACGTACTCCTAAGTATTTTTTATTATTTATAACAGCCACTAATTATTACTAAACTACTATATGTATCACAATCAATAATTATTAATAATAAAATTATAACATAATATTTTTTCCAAAAATCTTAATTAAACAAAATTTATAAATCTGTATGTTTAGTACAATGTAAAGTTGTAATTAGACTTAACTTCTACTTATTGGTGCTTCTGATTCTACTCATGAGGCAAGTCGTCATAATATTTATGATAGTCAGAAGGAAGGGTCTTTTTTATTTGCTGCAAGTCTTCAAATTTTCGTGCAGTAATTTTACGTCGGTTCTGGTGCAATTGAGTGAGTTCAGTAATCTCGCAAGGATTGCATTTCAAAGATCGTCTTTGTGGTAAATTTCGCCATTCATCCTTATAGGAGGTTTTATAAAGAATCGATCCATTGCTTTCGTAACGTAGTGCACGAATGTCAGTCACCTTAAGATCCCCTTTGGATCTTCCTGGGCGAATACTTTTATAAAACTGAATTTTATCGAATTTTTTGAAGTATGTGTGGTCCAAATATTTTACAGAGTAAGGTGCTGGGCATTTACGAGCATGTTTAGCAATAGATATGTATTCAGCTGGCACATTTATGACTTTATTCTTTAGGTGACGTTCTATAGTGGAATGCATTGAATCGGCTTCCATTTGGGTGTGACCCACCTCTAAAAATTTTTGTTCGATAGCTATATTCTTGTGCCTCATGACAATATTCAAAAGAGCGTTAGATAAAATACAATTTCTATTTTGGTAAGTGCAACCGTCACTGTAAATTATTATGGTTTTATTTCCATCTTCACGATTAACTTCAGGACGTATTATTGTGTTTTCTAAAAAGTCAACCCAAATGGAGGCAAATTCTTCAGCATTAAGTCCCCCTTCTACTTCGTTCCATATGAAACAGAAACCATCCTTATTTTTTATATTAAAAAAGCAAAGGTTGTGAACCTGCAGCTTCGTTTTATAGTATAGCGTACTAACATTAGATTTTGGTGCCATTAGTACAGCCTGTAAGTCGACTGTGAAAACGTAATTTTCTCCCTTCTTATCTGCATCTTTTTCTTCTCTTGCTTGTTTACTTCTCTCAATATGTTCTTTGTATTCTTGTTCTGTAACTGTTCCTACTTTATAACAGGTGCATTTCTC
The DNA here is from genome assembly GCA_944452665.1 of Stenoptilia bipunctidactyla. Classification (NCBI taxonomy): domain Eukaryota; kingdom Metazoa; phylum Arthropoda; class Insecta; order Lepidoptera; family Pterophoridae; genus Stenoptilia; species Stenoptilia bipunctidactyla. The sequence continues at coordinate 1,142,706 of OX101750.1, read as the reverse complement.
GCACTGATCTTTTTTCGGCTTAAATAGAGCCAAATTTTTGTATTCAAATAAATTCGAAAACAAAGTTATGGACAGAGCTTTTATATTTCGCTCTTTGCACCAATTATTAACGTAAAATTGGTAAAGGCTTTCTTTAGAATTCCATTCTGGCAATAAATATAACTTCTGTGTCGTTGCTCGACAATAATGAGATTCCATTACGGGAATAGACTCCAGAAATTGAATAAGTGACTGTCTTGGCTTCGAAGCAGATTCAGATATTTGTGTTGGACGTCTCAAAATACTAGGAGGCCGCATTGGAAACTCCTGCTTCCAATTTTTAACCGTCCATCTTCCTAAATCCAAAGTGTTTAAAAACATCTTTCGACATACTTTAACACTTTGATCATTCACTTTTAAATGATAAACAAAGGTGTTAGCCCTCTTGGTTGTCCCTTCGGAGTTTCGATTTCGTGGCCGGACGATCGGAATAGTTGTTACCCATTCGTTAACAAGGGTCTTTTTTTCACCCCAAGTCAGACTCCAAAATTGCTTAAAAATGCTTATTCGTACATCTTCACCTACTGTTTCACATTTTAAAGTACTGTACTTCCCAATCTTACAGGAGCATCTTGATTTAATGGAACGTGCTTCTTTAGTTTTATTATAATTCCAACAGTCTTGTTTTTTCTCTCTCCCTAAATATGTTTTACCTTCTTGTCTTCTTTGTTTATTCTTTTCACTAACCCATTCTTTTTTATCAACTTCAAAACGTTTCTTTCGTTTCTTACTCTTTTCAATTTTAGCAAGCGAATCCGAGTCAGAATCAGAATAAGGTACAAGCTTTTTCTCTGTATCACTACCATCCGATATCGGTGGATTAGGTACAACGTTATATATGTTTTCAACATGAGGTATAATTTCTATAGGACTGGTACTTGGTTCATGAGCTATTATATTATCTAATATTTGAATTGTATCGGTACTGTTTATGCTATCGGGGATCAAAATATTTATTGCTTGTGATTCTATTTCAGTTTGTGATGGTATTATAATCAAATTCTCGTTAGTGATGAAAGTATTGTGAACACCATAAACCGTTGGTAGCATTTTATCGTCTGAAGGCAATTCATTGAATGTAGTATTGGGAAATGTAATGTCAGAACAAATTGTATGATCTATGTTTTCTGTTATTGAAGTACTTGGTAGACCTAGATCAGTTAGTGATGTTATCATATTCATATCGTCATTTATCTCATAAGTTTTGTTAGCAACTAAAGGTCCTGGCATAAAATCCCTTGATTCGGAATATTGTAACTGAATGTCTTCTAAAACGTGTATTAATTTATTTGCATCATTATCTAACTTCGGAGCTACATTATCAGGTCTATCCTGTGAGTTACAAGCCTCAGAAACCAAAGCTACCATTTTTTTCCCCCGATACATTCTGAAAATAACGAAGTAAAAATTTTATAAAATTGTGACAAAATAAATGAAATTTAACATAAATATACAGACCTAACACAGATTTTAAGTTAACTGTTTATTTTTACATATATACTTTGTTTTATAATTTATGTGATTAGTAAAATCTACGAAATTATCTTATTATTAAGCAATAAATTACTAAAAAATTATAAATTATTAAAATGCTAAATCCGTGTCCAAATAAGATATTAAAGTGCGTAAACCTGCTAAGTCCCTAATGTTTAGGTTAAGAGTTGATTTTGATTAAAAACATTTGATTTAGACACTAAACCAAAAATAACTTAAAGATAATACAATATTAACTTACCTAGTTTATATTTAAGTGTTTAGATCCTCAATTATTTGATGAAAACACGTCAAAATTTGACGCGTCGCAAACGGCACGTGAGTTTGAGAATGTTGTCAGTGCAAAACTGAGGCCCCAATAGGATTAAGCAGGTTTGCGCTGTGGTGATTGGCTGGTTGCCAGAAAGCAGTTTTTCGGGCATAGCATTTGTCACGTTTTAAAGCTAATATCGCCGTTATTGCTTGAACATTACGGTAGATAATAGGTTGAACTTTGTGACTGGTATAAAAAGTAAATTTTGCCAAAAAATGGACTTAGCAGTTTAACGAATTAGGCCAACGGTATGATATACAAAGATGGCTTCTTTGTATACGCTACGAGGACTACAAGAACTTGACTACGCTTTTTTTGTCTTTTTTTGATTGACTACGCTACGACTACTTTTTTATTTATAAAACTGAGCCGTTACTGACTGAGTGACTGACAGACAACGTACAGCCTTAACAACTGGGCGTAGAGAGCTGAAATTTGAAGCATATATTTCTTAGGGAGTGCAGGGGAGCACTAAGGAAGGAATTCCCTAAATTCCCACGGAAACGGGAAATATTGGACTTTTTAGTTTGTATGAAAAATGTTATTCCATGAGTGCACGGATGTGATACTTAGTATAAAGATTCTTAAATAGGTGTCTCTTTCTATTACGGAAGGAATTCCCGATATTCCCACGGGAACGAGAAATACAGGACTTTATAATTTGTTTGAAACAATGTTATTCTTTGATGACACGGATGTGAAACTTGGTAAAAAGGTTCTTTAAAAGGGTGCGTCTGGTTGTAGTATAGAAGGAGTTTCTGAATTTCTACAGTAAGGGTGGTTAAGCACCAACGAAGTTGCGGGGGAAGCTCGTTTATTTATAAGATACTAAGTTCTTTTACGAAAGAGGTGTACAGAGCAAGAATGGATGGTGCTGTCGGAAGGGGCCGCCCTAGGCGAACGTACGCCGATCAAATTGGCGACGTTCTTAAAAAGGGCCTAGTTAAAACTACCCGTAACCGGCGATCATGTATGAAAAGATTAATGAACGTGGTGGAAGCAAAAGAGGTATGTATGGATCGAAGCAATTGGTGTTCACTTGTCTCTGCCTACCCCAAAGGGAGACAGGCGTGAGGTTATGTATGTATATATGTATGTACTAAGTTCGTGGTTGACCTCAATCTCACCCTATAGTACTTAGTATAGTAATACTGACTTCCTTCCCATGCCTTATTCATTTATTTATTTATAAGGCCCGCCAGGGAATATACATCATTTCTTACATCTATAGTATATACGACGTTTTTCAACACACTTGTGAGTAAAAGACAGACATACGTGGTCATAAAATAACAAACACACTTGATAACAAAGCTGTGAATTGTGATTGAAAAATGGCGCCGAACTTCGCGCATGCGCGTAGGTTTTTTTTTCCGCCAAATGTGTCAATGGCTGTATAGTATATACAGCCTATTTTACATGAAAATATTTAATTTGGAGTGGTAAATCCAAATATTTTAATATTTTGTAACAAATTATTGTAAATTGTGAATAATTTGTTTGATATACAATTTTGTTTAACTAATATAAGGCGTAAACATTTAAAAATGTATATGGATTTGAAGTGGTATAAAACCTCTTTGTTGTTTCTGAAAAAAAATAATGTATAACCCGGATCAATAAAATATGCTCTGTTTACTCGCATTTAATTTGCACAAAGGTACAATTCAACTTTGTAGGATTCATTATATTATGCACTAGGGCATAATATATTATGCACGCGTGACTTATAGCCCAGTTTATAGTTCTAAATTCAATAGAATAAAGCTTACTTTACGAGCAAGTGTGTTGAAAAAAATATTAACAAACCATTGTTAAATGTAAAAATCTGTTTAAGGCAGGCACATCATTCATTTAAGGGACATTTACAGACAGACATATAAGACATATAAAATAATAAAATAAACCTAACTAATTAAATAGCATTAGATTTTCCATATTTGACAAACCCCTAATTTCTTTTAAATCTAGAAAAGATCAAGTAACTACCACTAGACTGCGTATTGGGCATACATTTATTACTCATATTTATTTGATTCTTAAAAATAATAAAATTAAATGCAAATGTGGAGTGGATCTTACTGTACTTCATCTACTAGAAGAATGTCAAGAATATAATACAGAAAAAATATTGTGTTGTATACCTAAAACCATAAAAGACTGTTTAAATCGGGAAGGATATCCAAAGACACTCAATTTTCTTAAAATGATAAACATGTATAAATTCATTTAATGTAACATACTAATGACCATAGTAGTTATAAAGCGACTTAAAATAAATAAATTTAAAAAAAACCTAACTATTAAGTAAAATTAAAATTAATATTTATGTGCAAAAATCATAAATTAAATTAAACATGAATTAAAAGAATTAGGAAGATAAAAAAATACAGACTTTAAATAACAATTAAAAATATAACACAATAAAATTTCAATTGAAAAATATTATTCGATATAAACATGGTTGATTAAGAAATATATAAAGGGTTACTGTTAATTGGACCCACATCTATTAAGGGGCTATAGAGTAGGTCAAAACGAACCATTTTTACTACGGAATTACCCCTCCTAAAATTTACCGTTTTTGAATTAAGTATTTCACTTTTTAGGATTTTACTGTAAACTTTATTTTTTATAATATGTGTGTGTTTGTGGCAACAATTTTATGAAAAGCCAGTTCCTTGCATCGTGGACCCCATCTTCATTTATCATTAAGTGGGATTAAGGTCCAAGGGCATAAGTTCTCATATATCGACGACCAAATTGGCGGTGGAGTAACACTGTCTTCCTAAGACGCCAGTGGTTGCGGGTTCGATTCCCGCACGGAACAAAAACAAAAAAGGTTCCTGGTCTGGGCGTTATATTATAAATGTATTTATATTCTAAGATCCCCCCTAGTTCGCTACATGGTATCCCATATCACAAGCTCTGCTTAATTTGGAGCGATGTAGTTGGTGTGATTGTCTAGGGATTAAAAAAAAGGTCTTAAAAAAAAGGGCCAGTTCTTCCTAAACCTGAGGTGAGACGGAGGTGACAGGCTCGTTAAGTCACCAAAAAAATACACAAAATTTCCACTTTCCATTACATGAGTTGGTATACAAAATAAGCTTTAAGATGGCTCTTAAACTGATCAGCGACATTTCAAAACATCCAGTTCGCGTTACGTGCTATGCGCAGACGCAGACCTTACGTAACCGCATGACATACAGACATACATATCTATTTCCTTACTTAACATGTTTGTTAATCAAATTATGGAAAATGCTTGGTCGCTTAAAGCGTGGTCGGATGAATAAGGAGTCCTACAATGAGAATAATAAAGTTTAAATGTTTTTAGCACTTTGATCGCGTACATGCAACAGCATCAGATATCGGACGCGCGAAATAAATATTTAAAACATGTTAAAAGATAAACATGAATATACCAGCTACTTCTCTTTTTCATACTGTAAAAGTCAGTTAAGGGACAGAGGTTTTATTGGGGTTTTGTGGGCGACAGGGAAAAGAGGCATGTTTTTCTGTTGCTCCCAGTCCATCATGGAAGGTATTTTTGTTCAAATAGAAATAAAGTATATTTTGAAAGTAACTTTAAAATAGCAGATAAATTGAACAGCCATGAGTGAGCCGTGCTTTTGACGCAGGCTTTTGTTATGGGCTTAAAGAATAATAATAATAATAAAAAAAAAACTCATGAAAACCGAGAACGAAAAAAACTCGAGAGTGTATATTCAAAACACAAATAAATAATAATAATAATGCTTGGTTTTAGGCCCGCATTGTTAAATAACTTACCTCTTTTAGAGAGAATATCCTTTTTGATATATACATAAAATAATAATAATAAATAATAAATATTTCTGACATTCACACAACATTATCTAGCCCAAATTAAGTTTCTTAAAGAACTTGTGTTATGGATACTAGATAACTGATATACTTAAGAAATATATAAACATACATATTGAATAAATATATATTTTTTATTAGATTAAACTTAAATAAACATATAAACATGCATGACTTGACGGCTAATATCTGTGTTCATCACACCGATATAAAATTATAAAATTATTTATAAAATTAAATATAATATAATTGTAAATATAACCTTCCATGCTGGACTGGGAGCGAAAGAAAAACATAGAATGTACCAGCTGCTTCTCTTCCCGGGCATACTGTAAAAGTCAGTTAAGAAAAAAGAGGTTTTATTGGCGTTTTTGCGAACGATATGCTGACTCCCTGTCACTGCAATACTCTCTCACCATCAGTGTAATACCTCCAAATTTGTCAAATGTGACATCAGATGGTTTTACAGCCTTTGGTGTTCTGCCTATCACATAAATAAGGAATGCAGGCGTGAAGTTATGTATGTATGTATAATATAATTGTGCAGATACACAGACGTCCTTTTTCAAAGTTTGTTCATACGGAAACATAAAAATGTATACCTACTGATAACATTTCTAAGTCCATTTCAAATTTTTGGAGCAAATCGTAAAAACGGTACTAACTTTCAAATCGCCCGGTCATTGTGAAGTGGTACATCAGACATTATTTTTTAACATAGAAATTTGCTTGCTGACGTCTGTAATGTTGATTGCCAAAAAAAATCTAGACCCGCCGCCGTCGTGTATAACCGCATATTTACGTTTTTGGTAAATTACAGTTAAAATTGCTCTCAGCTCGTCTTCAACTTTAGAAATGCTTTTTTTGGCCTTTATAATCTATAATTGAAGAGTTTTTAGTTACAACCGCTAAATATATAAAAGATTTCTGTGTAAAAGTTGTGTACCTATTATTTTGACGACCGGCTGGTGTAGCGGTAACATACATTGCCTTCTATACCAGAGGTCCTGGGTTCGAATCCCGGCGGCGGCGGATATCAGTGTGATGAACACAGATATTAGTCGTCAAGTCATGGATGTTTATAAGTTTATTTAAGTTTTTCTAATAAAAAATATGTATTTATTCAATATGTATGTTTATATAATTCTTAAGTATATCAGTTATCTAGTATCCATAACACAAGTTCTTTAAGAAACTTAATTTGGGCTAGATAATGTTGTGTGAGTGTCAGAAATATTTATTTATTTATTACTAGCCACCGCGCGCGGTTTTACCTGCGTAACTTTTGATCCCGTAAGAATTTCGGGATAAAATATAGCCTATAAACTTCCTCAAGAGTTGGGCTATCAAATGCAAAAAGAATTTTCCAAATCCCACTTGTAGTTTCTGAGATTAGCGCGTTCAAACAAAGAAACAAACTCTTCAGCTTTATATATTAGTATAGATTATTTATTGGCAGTATGTAAACCTATAATTCTTGTCAATGCCTAATTGAGGGGTAAAATAAAAAGAGTCCTATAGATTAACTATTTGATGTCAAATTCCCAAAAATAGTGAAGTTTTTTATAAGCGTGAGCATCATCATAACACAACTCTTTGTTATTCGTTTAGTAATCGCCTCTTTGTACGCCTCTGGCATTATACATATAAGGGAGATATGTATAAGGGAGAGATTAATGACGAGAAGCTTTAGTACCAACGCTGCGTCACGCGTTCGAACGCGCGTTTTATACAAAACTGCAACGTCCGTACCATACGCGCGTTCGATACGGACGTTCGGAATGCGCCAAGCGCCGCGTATGAAACGCGCGTACGGTACAGAAAATGGTATGAAAGTTTGTATGTTTGAATCTCTCTTAGTAGGTGTTATATAAATCTATGGGTAGGTGTGCCTATTTGAAGATACGGACGTAAGGTACGTATATTCAAATAGGCACGCCTACCCATACACTGCGTTACGCGTTCGAACGAAAAGAAATAAGAGCGTATTCAAAGATTTTCAAAAATTCGCCTGCTTCTCCCGGGAATCGAACCAACTCAAGTTTGTAAAAATTACACTCTATATTTGGAAATAATTAAAATAATTGTATATTTCATGATTTTCCTTTCATTATATTAACCAAGTATGTTATAGTGATTTCATCCTCGTGATTGGCCCTAACGATCGATACAATAAAAATACAGGGTGTCATTTTTACAAATTTTTGTCGGTGCGATTCCCGGGTGAAACGAGCGAATTTTCAAAAATCTTTGGATGCGGTTTTATTTCTTTTCCAAATTAAAGGAATGTTTCTTTGGAGCAAAACTTGTTATTTCTATTATTAAGAGTACTTTCCCTCCAGTTGGCATTAAAAATTCCACCCTGTATATAAAGCCTACATATGGAAACGAAACTAAGTACACGACATATGAAAACATTTTAACATTTTGGAAATCCCTTGGTTCCTCTGTCTGTCCTTAATTTTTTCTCCGTCGCGGCCATCTTGAAAACAAGTGTGTCACTTACCGAACTTGACCTTCGATGGAATAATAAATAACCACTTTCATTTTAGGCTCGTCTGCTGTAGGTACACACAGCGGTAATGGCAATCCCAAATTTCACTTAGAAAATACTTTAGTGACAAAATTATACCTTGGCAAATAATTTAATAATAATAATTAACAACAATCTTTTTTTTAAACGTTGCCTACTTTTATTCTGGTCAACCTTAGCTGTGTGTTGTAAGACAAAACCCATTTACTAAGTAGTATTTGGAAAATGGATAAATGAAATTGAAAAAATTGTTTATCTTTTTTCTAGAATCCGCTACTCCCTGAAAGTATCAATTATAATATAACACAGGGTGACTGGTGGGTGACTTCCGACATTCGAGGACGTGTTTGTTTGAGATCATAGGTACATGAAGAGAAAAAATAATTATTATTTGGTGAGTAAACTTAACCAAATGTTAAAAAATTCATTACGTTACGCATGGTTACATAATCATGATACAATAAATACTCAGCGGGTGTTGGTGTGCGTGTGGCGGGAACACTGCTGTGTGCGTGTTGACTGAAGCGGCGCGTCGAGAAAAGTGTAGTAAGGTCTCTTTATTTATTCATAGGGATTTCTGGTGAAAAATTAAATACCTACTTTTATTACATAATTATGATCAGAATCGAATACAGAGTGCTCTCCTTCAATATATAAAATTGTCGCCAGTCACCCTGTATATTTTGCACGTCATATCTTACTCTTGTATATTTTACCTAGGAATTTGGTATGGGAAACAAAATGGGCAAAACTGCGAGAAACTGCTAGTTATTCATAAACTTTAAACTTCACAAAGATGTTTGTGTATTCCCTAGTCTTTTACCGAAACATCTTACCTAATAAAGATCTGAAATTTCACCAACAGAAAATATATTTATGTCATTTGTTTTGATATTAAACTTGGTATTGCTCTGTGTGTACTTATTCATCTTTTGAAAATACCTCGTAAGCCATATAATTGTGACACAAGATGTTAACATTTAAACTGAGAACCAAAGTAATTAAATAATAAATAATATCATTTATTAATTATTATTTAATTTAATTAAAAAATATTTATATCTGTAAATAAATCTTCACATATCTTTTGTTGATTAGGGGGTAAGAATTACCAAGCGTATTTCCGCCAAACCTGAATTGATAAAAATATGATACTTGGTTTAGGCAAACTATATAGGGTCGCCATTGTTTAATTTTCATTTCATTCATTTCCATTGTTTAATTGATGTTGCATAGTTTACCCTATATCAACGTGTTCGCAAAAAAACGATTATATTTATTTTTTTCCATTATCAAGCCAGTGAAGGTAACTGGCATCTATGGCCACCTTTCAGCTCCATCATCAGACCCTCGTGACCATCTAGTATCAAAGTACTCGTCAAGACGAATGAAACGAACCCAAACTCGATGGGGTTGCGTCGTTTAATTACGGAGTTCCTATGGCCACCGTCCACTTCCATCATCAGATCAGATATATGTCATAATAATATTGCATTGTCATGTGATTTACACATGCATGTCAAATTTTAGCTCCATCGAGAACCTGGAAGTGGATCAAATTTAACTTGTAAGATTTGATTACGGACAGGTGAAGCTTCATAAAGGCTTTTAAAAATAGTCTGTCCAGGATTTTTTCAATCAACCCATTCTTAACATATTTTCTAATATACTAATTTTGTTATAAAATAGGTTTCATTCTATTATCAGCTCGGTGCAGATCTTATCAAGTTCGGATCTCCTACTATCACTGATGTCAATCTAATAGTTGTTGGTGGTTTTGGTAATGAGAGGTTGTCTGACAGCTCATTAAAAAAACAAAACGGTACAAAAATGGTACAAAAGGCTTCGATAGATGGCGCTTTACAAAAGGCGGAGTCTTGTCTGTCATATAGCCATTTATTCCACACTGCGTTTTTAAAGTAAGATAAGTTAATTGACGTCTGTATCAGAAATTGAACTTATAAATAACCATAGATCATAGATACCACTTACCTACATTATAGTATACAGACTTAACGCCTTCGGCTTTTTAAAAGTGTCATCTATACAGGTTTTTTGAACTTATCTTTATGAGCTGTCAGAAAACTCCTCATTAAGATTTTGGAATTTTCGTACTTGAATATTGGGATTGATGTGGAGAGCCTGCCTGCAAGATGTAATGCGCTAATTAACATTAACCCTGTTAATTTACCTTGTTAACATTAGCCCTGTTATTTTTTTTGTTTTGTGGTTTTTCCTTTTTTTATTGGTTTATGTATAAAAGTATAAATATATATAATTTAACACCCACAACTTAAGAAAGCACCAAAAGCGCATCAATTGAATTGCATACCTAAGTCTAAACTTTACGTAGCCGCTGCCACATACCCATAAAAGAATCGTCTGCCAGTGAAAGAGCCTGAAAGTAGGTCGCCACTTGCCATTGAATCAATGGAACCTGCTACACCGTTACTGGCACGTTTTCATCACAAATTCTCATTTTTAGGGTCCCGTGTCTGTAGAATAAAAACGGAACTCTGTTGTATCGTTTCATAAGGCATGCTTGGAGATTTTTAGTTTAAATAATTAACTAAAATATTTTAAGAACTTACTGACACTAAGAAGCTTTTGGCTATTCATGTAAATAAATTATAGGTATATTATACTCAAAGAGAAATATATTTGAAACTGTATACAAATGAACTTCTGAGATAATGTAAAAAAAAAAAAAAAATGTTAACAAAATACATAGATATGATTGTCTTTTAATCGTTATATCTACTTATAAATAACTTTTCTACAATATTGTGTTGCAGTGCAGCTAATTATTTTTTAATTTGTAACTTGAGCTGTTCATATCCCGTGGTCATCTCTATTTCTATCTTTAAATTCATTTATGGTTACATTTAATATTTGTTCATCTTGACATTTTAACTTGACTTTCCTGTGTCTTTTTTTGAATAGAAATGGCGATTGGGTAAACCTATCTGCCTCAGATGCCAGTGGCTGCGGGTTCAATTTCCGCACGGAGCAAAAAAAAAGGTCCGGGTCTGGGTGTTTATCTATATGTGTATTTATATTCTAGGTTCACCCCTAGTTCGGTATTTCATATTACAAGTTTTGCTGAGTTTGGGACTATGTAGTTGGTGTGCCACTTACAATTAAACTCCAATTATTAATGCCAATTTATTGCCACTTACATTTAAACTCGATAATATATGTACGGAACTTTCGATTACTGCGTCCGCCTCGCACTTGGGCAGGTTTTATTTCTTTCTATTTGACTATCAAGCGTCTATTCAGATCAAGAGAACCGGTTGAGAAATTTGAGGTCTTTGATTCGTGTATCAAGATTCTACAGTTTCTATGTTATTCAAATGGTACGCGCTAAACAGTCAAAATGGCCGACCATGTGAAAATATTTCAATTACGCGTATAGTGTCGCAGCGGTGAAAGAATGTTGCTGGTACATACTATGGTAAATAAATATGTTGGAAACAAATAAATAAACAAAATTAAAAAAGCTCCCAGTCCAGCGAAAGAAAAACATAGAATGTGGCAGCTGCTTCTCTTCCCGGGCAAAGTTTAAAAATCAGTTAAGGGACGGAGGATTTATTGGCGATTTTGCGGGCGACTATCACTGCTATAGTTTCTCTCCATCATAATAATACCTCCAAATTTGTCGAACGTGAGATCAGATGGTTTTTATAGCCTCTGGTGTTCTGCCTACCCCATTAGGGATACAGGTGTGAAGTTATGTATGTATGTAATTAAAAAATAAATGAAATCCCTAGACAATTACATCAACTACATGACCCCAAACCAAGCAAAGCTTCTGATATGGGATGTCATCTAGCGAACTTAGAATAAAAATATACAGTGTTATTTTTAACTAGCTGTGCCCGCGGCTCCGCTCGCGATAATTTCGGGATAAAAAGTATCGTATGTTACTTCTAGTACCTCTCATGATTCGTCGAGTAGTTTTTGCGTGAAAGCTGAACTCCATCCTTACTTATATTACAAATATCCACGCTTTCATATTTATAATATTAGTAAGGATAACGATTGACATTTTATAAAATTTGCCAATTAATTGTTTAGATTACTTTCACATGAGGCTTAAGTATCTATGGAACGAAAATACTTTAGCGCAAAGCTTCCGAGTAAACTATATTGAAAGTTGACCCGTCCGGCACGTGAACATAAAGATTTCTAGAACTGCTAACCCAGGAAAGAGCGACGTATAACTGACCATGCGAGAAACAACTGACACCGAGATCTACTCCAGCAACACGAAAAGTCTGCCCTTGAGCCTTATTAATTGTCATTGCAAAACACACCGATACTGGGAATTGCGTTCTTTTAAATTGGAAATCTAAGTGCCTGTTTAAACTAAAATATCCAATTAGAATTATACCCAGAAATATGTACAACTTACAACAGAAAAAGAAATTAAATTAAAGCTGAAACGCCTGTGCAATGCTATCTACCTATACCTACTTCACTGAAAAATAAATACCTATAACTACAATAATTAGATTCAGTTCAATTTGTAAATTATTTGACTTATTTCAAATGTATTTAAATACTTACGAAATAAAGAATTTTTGAGTTTGAGTTTGAATTAATAAAAGTACCTACTTTTACCTAAAAAATACAAAAAATTGAACAAAAATTAGTCAACATTTGGAATTTGACCGAATATTTAAACACTACCAAAACAACTAATACCTATTTTATAAAATAACAACAAAAGAAATTCAAACTATTGCGCTCGCCTCCCGCCTTTTTATACCCTACAGCCGCGAGCCGCGTCGAGCGCGGCAACCGTTACGCAAAAATAATCCTTATATCATTCAGTATTCACGCGCGATGGGTTATTAGCGTATTTCATGTATAAGTTTGGTGTTTCTATACCGATTTCTATGATTCTTTTTTTATTGAATAGGTTATTTTTTTAATGTTAATGTTTTTTAATTAGGGATGAGTGAGAGTATTATAAACGTAAGAGTAAACAAATATACTAAGAAAGCTCCGAACTGCTTAGCTATCGGGATTTACACGTGTTATTGTGAGTCAACCATAAAATATAGACAGTATATGTCTATATTTTATATGTTGTGGGATATCTAATATATAAAATTCTCGTGTCACAGTTTTCGTTGCCATACTCCTCCGAAACGGCTTGACCGATTTTGATGGAATTTTTTGTGCTTATCCGGTATCTATGAGAATCGGCCAACATCTATTTTTTTTTATTATTTATATGGCAAAACAACGTTTGCCGGGTCAGCTAGTTTTTTATATAATTTTATGAAGAATATTTCTGTCATACATGATTTCTATGTAGCTTTAACCATTAAGGCTGCACACGCGACGGAAGCTTAAAAAAATAAGTAACTTCTCCCGTTTTTCCAACATTTCCCTTCACTGCTCTGCTCCTATTGATTGTAGCGTGATAATAAGTATACTATAACCTGCCCAGGAGTATGAAGAATAATTATACCAAGTTTCGTTAAAATCCGTCGAATAGTTTTTGTTTCTATAAGGAACATACAGACAGACAGACAAAAATTTTACTGATTGCATTTTTGGCATCAGTATCGATCACTAATCACACCCTGATAGTTATTTTGGAAATATATTTTCAACACACTTGCTCGTAAAATGAGCCTAATTCTATTGAATTTAGAACTACAAACTGGGCTATAAGTCACGCGTGCATAATATATTATACCCTAGTGCATAATATAATGAATCCTACAAAGTTGAATTGTACCTTTGTGCAAATTAAATGCGAGTAAACAGAGCATATTTTATTGATCCGGGTTATACGTTAAATTTTTTCAGAAACAACAAAGAGGTTTTATACCACTTCAAATCCATATACATTTTTAAATGTTTACGCCTTATATTAGTTAAACAAAATTGTATATCAAACAAATTATTCACAATTTACAATAATTTGTTACAAAATATTAAAATATTTGGATTTACCACTCCAAATCAAATATTTTCATGTAAAATAGGCTGTATATGCTATACAGCCATTGACACATTTGGCGGAAAAAAAAACCTACGCGCATGCGCGAAGTTCGGCGCCATTTTTCAATCACAATTCACAGCTTTGTTATCAAGTGTTTTTGTTATTTTATGACCACGTATGTCTGTCTTTTACTCACAAGTGTGTTGAAAAACGTCGTATATAACTCGTGAGCGTTGCTAATTACAGTCGAGGCTGTGATTTGAGCCCGAGCCGCAGGCGAGGAACTTCGCTCACTTGTTACATAATATACTATTCATGTACAGAATTGACCTCTCTACAAGTTTATTATAAGTATAGATTAACGCATCACCTCTTTCGGGCAGCCTCTACATAAATCCCAACAACATTTGTTCTATAGTATACTGGGTTGCAGGTTAAGTCGACCTAGATCTGTTAAGGGCGTGTACCTATACCCTTTTTTTTGACTGGAGGAAAACGTGCAATCACGTCCCCGACCGCCCAAGTCTCCAACTACGGCGGGGTATGTGGAGATGATCCGGCAGAAGGCCGGACCCACCCACTAAAAACCTCCAGGTGTACCTCATCCGCCATAGATGGAGCCCACGGTACCGCCATTTGCATTACCCGTGAGCCCCGGCGGATTGCGCTTAGCCTCAGCCGAGCGCCCTCCTGCGACGGAAAAGGTCCAGTACACAAGACCATTTCCCTACCATAGCCCTAGTAGCCGCATCAGGTCGTGTACCTATACCCTGGCAAATAATTCAATGCAGTAAAATGACAGTTCCAGTGTGCCCACTTTAGGTAAGAAAAAAGTAGTAATGTATTTAAGTGAATGAATGTAATTATTTTTTGAATAATAATAATGTAATGTATGGAAAAAAGATTGCCTCACAAGATATTTATTTTTTTATGGTGCTGTTAGCTAAGGGGAACTATTCTTGTAATTTCATTTTTAATGACAAAACGAGTTTAAAAATAAATAAGTTATCAAGTCGATTTTACTTCTACTGTAACCGATTTAAATTCAAATTCAAATTCACAAATTTATTTAGCACAAAACTACAAACAAGACAACACAATAAAAATAACACATACAAAAAGCAAGACTAAAATAAAGAAAATTATTGACACTGGAACAAAATTACACATTTAAAAAAAATATAAATATAAAGAAAAATAGCAATTAAGTACAATATAAAGTTATAAGATTTTTTTTAAATACTCTATATAATATTAAAAGTTGTCCTGTACTGTAGTTAGCGTGTTAAATAGGACACATCTCAGCATAATGCTGCAGCAAAAGCCACAGCGCTGATTTTCAGATGTGCCCCGGTGATGCGTGTGCTCGTCTGCGCAGCATTTACACTATACATTAATGAAATATGATAAACTTACTTAATAATGAATTTACACCCAATATACAATATGTAATACTATCTATACTTACATAAAATAAAAGCCTGTAAATAAATAAAATAAAATATTAGTTTCAACTAATTTTGGTATGTTGAAACAACTCGTACCCCACTCGGTATCATTAATTGGTGTTGTAATAAACGCCTCTTAAGTGATGTTTTAAAGGATTGCAATGAACCGAGTTTTCGAATGGGTGGTGGTATGTTGTTCCAGCGTATGTTTGGTTATTCATTATTTTCATTAAAGTTACTTTAAGATATAGTACAAGCCTCAAATTCAATTATTTATAAATTTCTTTAAAATTTTATGCAAAACGAATGAAAAACGCTCGTTTGTTTTCAATCATTCTCATTCAGTACTTACACTACAAAGTTTTTAACTGGTATTATTATTTTTCTATTTGACATTTCGAAATGTCAGTTTACTGCACTGAATTATTTATCAGAGTATAGTACCCGTCACTTCTAACTGTTTTTACAATCAAACACCACACCTCGAACCTAACCGTTTTCGAAATATTCTACTTTTGATTTTTTCCAACAAAATTGCCGATTCTTTTTGCCATTAAATATCATACTTTGAAATTGATGTGCCTTTTAATTATTATAGTTTATTATTTATTTAGTTCTCGTGGATGGACGTGTACCACCTTAGTCTTCATGTTCACTTACCATCAGGTGTGAACTACTTACCATAAATTTTTGAATTTTGAATTTGAACATGGAAGACAAACGTCCAATCCAAATTTAAAAAAAAATTGAAATTGTCAAGCTGTTCAAGTGGAAGAGAGCCTAACAAGCAAACATCCAGTATCACAAATCTTCATTCACGTGTATCAATAGTATTCCCCGATATTTTATCTTAATCGCGTCGCGTGCTCTAGTTTTTTGCTCCAAGAAGCGCCCTCCTTCTAAATTACTTTCATCATTAAAGGTTCATCAGTTACATAGCTAACACGGATATTGCGAGCAATGTCAAGGTTGAAAGGACAGGGTACATAGTTCGATAGTTAAATTAAAATATTTTAACCTTTTACGACAGGTTTTTAACTATGGTTTATGACAATTTGTTCGAAAACTTGACATTGAATTTAAAGTTTTTTTTAGGTATAAGAGGGCTATATGATTTTTATGATTTTATTTAAATTTATTATTGACTTAACTACGTTGCTACGCAGTTAAGTTAAACCGTCATCAGCATAACAAGATTGGAACGTCAGCCGAAAAATTGTAATTTCATTCAAACAAGTCACGCCTGCCTGTATCCCTAATGGGGTAGCTAGGCAGAACACCAGAGGCTATAAAATCATCTGATGTCACATTTGACAAATTTGGAGGTATTAAAATGATGGAGAGACTTGCAGTGATAGGGGGTCAGCTTATCGCCCACAAAAACGTCAATTAAACCTCTTTTACAGTATGCCCGAGAAGAGAAGCAGCTGGCACATTCTATGCTTTTGTTTCGCTCCCAGTCCAGCATGGAAGGTTTATATTTAACAATAAATAATAATAATGAAAGGCTAGGATTCGGCTGTGGTTTGCTTCCAGCACGTATGCAGAAAGCGGTATTGCTCGACACTGCTCGAATCGTTCGTCTGTTTCTTTCTCTCTTGCCCTGATACCCGACCGACTGGTCTTATTGTCGGGTCTTTGCCGCCGAAAGGCGTGTTGATTTTAATATGCCGAATAATAATAATAGATCATTTTATTTCAGACTTTACATCCCTATAATATTGTTAGTAACACTCCTTAAAACTATGTCAGTATCAGTCAGTATAGTGGTAAACAACTCATAACAAGTAGGTATACCTTATCTTTCTCATAACATTGAATTTAATGTCAGCAAAAAGTTCAAAATTTTACTTTAAAATATGCAACAATAGTTTCAATTATATTACATAAAAATAAATAAGTAGGTAATACATACATACATACATAACGTCACGCCTGTATCCCTTATGGGGTAGGCAGAACACCAGAGGTTATAAGACCATATGTCACGTTTGACAAATTTGGAGGTATTATAAAGATGGAGACAGACTATTGTAGTGACAGGGGGTCAGCCTATCGCCCACAAAAACGCCTTTAAAACTTCTGTCCCTTAAAGTAGGTAATAATATTAATAGGTAATAATAGTTCAAAATTTCAGTACCTAATTCAAAAACAAGATAAAATAAGAAATAGGTTAAGTTTATGAAAACTTATTCAAATAGTGGTTTATGTTTGTAAAAAGCGTTTACGGCAGGCTTATAAAATTCAAAAGCGTTTTAGAAAATCATATAAAATATCAGTAATGTTAGTTCCACATTATTAGGACACAAGATAGTACGGTTAGAGAAATTAAAAGGTAAAATATGAGAAAGGTAATGGGCTTTGCAACAATGGCGCACATAAGGACAGTCAAGCCTGCCCGCTATACACAGGATGCTGTTGATGCTCCCTTGCACCGCACCAGAGACGCACATCTTTTGGAAGTCGGTTGAAAACATGCGTAATTTTTTATTGTTTAGGAAGATCTTGGTAAAATATTTATTTATTAACAAATGAAAATAATATGTAATGAACGCTATATTATCGCCTTATCGCTATATTACTTTTACTGTAACGACTGTAACGTAACGACCTTAAGGCTGCGTCCCCAGCGGGGCTAGCACGCTACCATCGACATCGATAAATCGGGCCTTTTATCGATATTTTCTTAGAATATGGTATTTTGTGTATGTTATTTTATTAAGATTATGACATATTTGGTTCTGTGGTCTTAATCATGGTATCAAATCGAGTAATTCTATCTATTATGGTGCGCATATACTAATAGCTTACATCTATCCTAATATATAAAGCTGAAAAGTTTTTTTTTGTTTGTTGTTTGTTTGTTTGAACGCGCTAATCTCAGAAACTACGTGGGATTTGAAAAATTCTTTTTGCATTTGATAGCCCAACTCTTGAGGAAGGTTATAGGCTATATTTTATCCCGAAATTCCCACGGAATCAAAAGTTTCGCGGGTAAATCCGCGCGCGGTGGCTAGTAATATGATAAAATAACAAAATAATATTTATCTTGTCGATTCGACTATTTATCGATGGTTGCATGCTAGCCCTGGAGTACGCAAACAGTTAGCGGCCGACTGAGTTAGCGGCGTATCGATTTAGTACGCTCTTCCATATCTTTAAAATGGAGTGTCCACTGTTTTTGCTAGTTTTAGAATCATCAAAATCGTTTCACCCAGTCAAAAGTTATGAGGCAACAAACATTAAAAACATACAGAGGAATTGAGAATCTCCTCCGTTTTTTGAAGTCGGTTGACGACGACTTCAGTGCTTCGGAGGGTACGTTGGACAGTCGGTCCCGGGTTTTTAACCCTGAAAATTCTGACATCCACAAATCAGCACTGGTAGTTTACGGCCTATACCTCCTCGTCACCCAGGAGAGGAGAGACTCATAGCCCTGCAGTGGGCTCATCAGAAAGGGTTCTGATGATGATAATGAGTTTCTGCCTTAATCCGACCCAAGAAAGATTTGCAAACGTGGATATACCTAGTCAGCTTTAAAAATCTATTGATTCTAAAGTAAAACACTTTTTAACAAAATATTATAAATGTGAAAGTTTGGATGTATGGATGTTTGTTCCTCAATCACGGGAGAACGGCTCAACGGATTTGAATGAAATTTGGCATAGTGATAGAGTACAGTCTGGAATATAACAAAGGCTATTTTCTATCCTGAAATTCCTGCGGAATTCGAAATTTCGCGGGTAACGCCGCGCGCAACAACTAGTAATTTATATTTTACATTTTAACTCGACGTTTCGGTGTCTTTGCAGACCCCGTGGTCACGAGCGACTAGTTCTTATGATCGTATTCACTCATTCGTTCATAACTTCACGCCTGTATCCCTTATGTGGTAGGCAGAACACCAGAGGCTATAAAACCATCTGATGTCACGTTTGACAAATTTGGAGGTATAAAAATGATGCCCGCCTTTCCCTTAACTGACTTCTACAGTATGCGCGGTTAGAGAAGTAGCTGGAACATTCTATGTTTTTCTTTCGCTTCCACTCCAGCATGGAAGTGATCTAATGATCGTATTTCGTTAAATTTTCTTCTTTTTGTCAAGCTGTAGGTATATTTGATGTATTACAAATATCATGTATCACTATCCACTTCATTAGTAGGCAAGAAAACAAACCTTAAGAAAAACATGAAAGATTTTTTAAGGGCCCCAAAGTATTACAAAACCAATGAATATTAAGTTATTCTTTAATCTGTCATCATTTACTAAAAAAACATGTTTTATAATATAATTCAATTTACGGAAATATATTTGTTTACGCCACGATAAAGGGTTTTTCTGATGTTGCAATACCTATTATCACGTTTTTTTGGTTTTTTCTTAGGAAACAATTAATGGCGATGACAGTGACTTATTGGAATTCTTGATGTCCCTTCCTGGCCCTTTTTTACCTATATTTTATGACAATACTAATGTCAAACATCCTCAAATACTTCTGTACAAATCAATTTAATAGTAGGTTGTTAATAGTTTTACGTAATTTCGTTGTTTATTTATTTCATTCACATTTTACAGATTTCCCGTTTCCTATAAGATACGTAGATTTATCGATGGCACAAACAGTAATGTTCACGGTCCATACAGTCTCTGACCTGTCAAACTATTTTTTGTTAGGTATGTTAATGTATAAAGATGATATTGCCATTGAAATGCTTCCTGTTTATATCTAAACTATTGGTGCAGACTTGATTTAATTTCTTAGAGACGATATAGGGATTTTCATTTCAAGTGGATGATCATCATCATCACAACTCCGTTTGTTGAGCCCACTGCAGGGCTATGAGTCTCTCCTCTGGGTGACGAGGAGGTTTAGGTCGTAATCCAACAAGCTGGCCCATTGCTGTTTGGTGGATGTCAGATATTTCAGGGTGCCGAAAAGGCTTCTGACAAACCCTAACGACTACTGTATACAAGTATACAGCACCCGGGACCTTAGCGGGACCTTAGCGGACCTTGCTTAGCGTGCCCTGCAAAGCACAGAAGTCGTCGTGAGAAATGAATGGTCGGCGGTCACCCATCCTAATACAGGCCGCACCGAGCGCGCATAACCTGTGATATCGTTTGATATGCAAAGTAACCACGGCGCCACGACGACTTCAGTGGATGATACCAGTAGTCTATCTAGTAACTTGAGAGGGTAAAATATTAAAATCCTTGTTGCGGTTTCTAATATAAGTAAATGATTTGGAATTAACCGTACATGAGCTATTATTTGCACTATATGTTGTTTTAATACATTTCATGAGTTGTCAAAAATCTGACAGGTCAGCTATGAACATTACTTTTTCAGATAACTCAATTATACCTTATGTTTAATTTTCTAATGCAGCAAATCGAAAAAAAAATGGAGAGACATTGCTAGTTGAAGCCGAAATAATTGGCTAAACATGTACGCGTACCGTCAATCTTATACGCCATCAGAGCAACCACGACCACTCTGTCAAGAAGAAGAAGAACTGAGAAAAAGTTACAAAATCGGATGTATAAGGCTTTCAGTTTCAAGGTAGTTTAGGGAGTTTAGCCACTTAGCAACATATTTTTTGCTGGCAAACTAGGTCTTGTGGTTTAGTCTGTGGACTTTATTCTTTTTATTGTAAACTAGCCACCGCGCGCGGTTTTACCCGCGTAACTATTGATCCCGTGAGAATTTCGGTATAAAACCTATAACCTTTCTCAAGAGTTGGGCTATCAAATGCAAAAAGAATTTTGCAAATCCCACTAGTAGTTTCTGAGATTAGCGCGTTCAAACAAACAAACTCTTCAGCTTTATATATTAGTATAGATGAAGGGACCAAGGAAAAGGTAAAATTTTTGGGCAAATGATGTTTTAATTTTTTATGAATAAAAAGTAAGCATTTCGATGTCACCAAGAAGCCTGTGACAGAAGAATTACACACGATGAACATTTTTTTGAGTACGACTGACCATACATTCTCAGAAATGAAACAACCTAATAAATAAATATGCAAGATAAATATAGCGGTTAAGGACAACACGCGACGCGGATGTGTGTGCAACTGACACAACTTTTCTCATGAACTGATGCGCTAAAACAACTCATGTGAAGGTGGCAAGACAGTGTTTGCCGGAAAGCAACGTCATTGTTTGGAATACAAAGGTTTGGTCAACTGCATGAAAAGTTAAGTGTATTTTCGTATTTAAAGGCCTGAGCTAAATTCCACATTTAAGGTGTGATTTATATCAAAATAGGGGACTTCAAAAACACAAAAATTTATTTTTAAGCCTCTAAGTTTCTAACTTCTAAGTTTAAGTAAAAAGCCCAAACTAAGTATCATTACTGAACTTGTACTACATAGATAATACGGATTCATACACGTGCATAGTAAATATATTAATTAATTAATTATTGAAACTTTAATAAACTTATATACACCCATGACTTGTCGGCTAATAAGCTGTGTCCAACACAAAAATATCAACGCACCCGGTAGTCGAACCCAGGACCGCTGGCATAGGAGGCAGACGTGTTAGCGCGTTGGCCCAAGTCAACGGCGCGGCGCGCGCCGTTTGCCGTGAAACCGTACGGCACCGCCGCCGCGCCAACATAAGGCACGGCACAGTGCACGGCGGCGCTCAGTAGTTAATACAGTGGAATCTGTTTATAATGACATCGAAGGGAAATAAGAAACAAGTCATACTAAATGGACGTCATACAAAGCATAGGTAGGTACTGCAAGAATAAATAAACTGTTTAAGTTAGAATGTGATTTATTTTAATAGAGAGGAATAAAATAGAGATAGATATTAATATCAAATCAAAAAAAGCCTTTCACGCGCCGAAAGTCTTTGGGTATATCGTGACTCTCCCGAACACTGCCAAAGGTGTTAGAAATCATGCGGTCGGTCACTATAAGCGGACAAAATTTGATAAGAAAGGGTCACAATAAGCGATATGTCACTATAGGCGAAGTCATATCTGACTTAGTTATATAATTTATATGAAAACCAAACTTCGCTGTGTTAACACGTCATAATGAGTTGTTGGTCAATATAAGCGAAGTCATAATAAACGGATCTACTGTAACAGTTTCATTGGTAGGTACTTACGTTATTTTTAGGGCAGTCATTTAAGAAAGTATTTTGTAAGGATGGGACGTTTGTCTTCCATGACACCTGATGTTAAGTGAACATGAAGACTAAGGTGGTACACGTCCATCCACGAGAAACCTATTCACTCGACGCTTTAAAGTACCAGCCGGGCTAGCATGCGACCATCAATATAGACTCGAATCGACAAGATAAATCTTATTTTGTTATTGTATCCTATTTGAAGCTAATATGCGCACCATAAAAGATAGAATTACTCGATTTGATACCATGATTAAGACCACAGAACCAAATATGTCATAATCTTAATAAATTACATACACTAAATACCATATTCTAAGAAAATGTCGATACAAGGCCCGATTTATCATTGTCGACGGTAGCATGCTAGACCCGCAGGACTGTACTGGTCAGGGAAAATATACGCAGTTCATTCCAAACCTCGGCGACTTACTTAAGTATTATAAATTAAAATAAGTTTGATTTAAATTCATTCATTCATTTAAATAAAGACTAGCCACCGCGCGAGGTTTTACCCACGTAACTTTTGATCCCGTGGGAATTTTGGGATAAAATATAACCTATAACCTTCCTCAAGAGTTGGGCTATTAAATGCAAAAATAATTTTTCAAATCCCACTTGTAGTTTCTGAGATTAGCTCGTTCAAACAAAAAAACAAACTCTTCAGCTTTATATATTAGTACTAGCTTTATCCCGCAACTTCGTATGCGCTTAACTACCTCTTAACTCTTGAAAATTTCAGAAACTGTACAACCAGACACCAACTATAAGAATCTTTATACCAAGTATCACACCCATGCACTCAAGGAATAAGTTTTTTTCATAAAAACTAAATATCATATAATTACCGTGCCCGTGGGAATTTTGGGATTTTTTTTCGTAGCACAACCAGTCACTCTTTGAAGAACCTTCATGCCAAGTATCACATCCGTACACCCAAGGAATAAGATTTTTCATACAAACTAAAAAGTCCAACCACTTCCCGTGGGAATTTCGGGAATTCCTTCCATAATACAAACAGACACTTATTGAGGAACCTTTATATCAAGTATCACATCCGTGCACTCAAGGGATGGGATTTTTTCATACAAACTAAAACATCATATATTTCCCGTTCCCGTAGGAATTTCGGGAATTACTTTCACAACACAACCAGACACACATTGAAAAACTTTAACGCCAAGTTTCACATCGGTGCACTCAAGGAATAAGATTTTTCATACAAACTAAAAAGTCCTATATTTCCCGTTCCCGTGGGAATTTCGGGAATTCCTTCCTTAGTGCACCCCTACATCTCCTAAAGAATGTATGTTCCAAATTTCAGCTCTCTACGCCCAGTAGTTACGGCTGTACGTTGTCTGTCAGTCACTCAGTCACTCAGTACCTCAGTCACTCAGTCAGTAACGGAACAGTTTTATATATATTGATAGATAGCTACGGAAGACTAACGTCCTATCCATTAGTTATAAAAACATACTAAATACTTAAAAAAGTTAATAGTTTTATTTAACTCGTCTACTCTCAGACCTTACCGCACAGAGTTCATATCAATTACTTAAACACACAGATTGCTAAAAATATTTTTTATATATGTATTTATATGCCGGCTGTAATTATCACATTGATGCGTAAGTAGATAAGGTATAACTAACCTTTTTAATCTTTCAACTAAGTGACGAATAAGTTCGCTTGGGTTCCGTAGGGATATTTATTTTTTAAAGTTTCACTTGCACTGTTTCTGATTCCATATTAGATTTTTCGATTTTTTTAATAAAGTTTGAAGCTTTATTTAAATATTTAAATTTAAATATTTCTGACACTCACACAACATTATCTAGCCCAAATGAAGTTTCTTAAAGAACTTGTGTTATGGAGACTAGATAACTGATATACTTAAGAAATATATAAACATACAAATATTAGATAAATACATGTTTTTATTAGAATAAACTTAAATAAACATATAAACATCCATGACTTGACGACTAATATCTGTGTTCATCACACCGATATCCGCCGCCGCCAGGATTCGAACCCAGGAACTCCGGCATAGAAGGCAATATATGTTACCACTAGACCAGCCGGTCGTCAAAATTTGTCCACCTATCGCCACCATTTGAGACATTCTTAGGCACTATTTTTACTGTGAACCGTCAGATATAGGTACATGACTTTCCTCGCGCTACTTTTTAACATGTAAGTAATTTGTAAAGTATAATAGGTCATCCTCAAAAGTGATTCTATCACAAGCAAAAACTTTATTCAAATCTGACCGGTCGTTTTTGATATTAATACGTTGAATCAAACAAAACCTTCAGCTTTGTTTATCGTTATAAAATAATCTATAAAAATAAAAATCATTACTTCCATGCTGGACTGGGAGTGAAAGAAAAACATAGAATGTGCCAGCTGCTTCTCTTCCCGGGCATACTGTAAAAGTCGGTTAAGGGACATAGGTTTTATTGGCATTTTTGTGGGCGATAGGCTGACCCCCTGTCACTGCAATAGCCTCTCGCAATCATTATAATACCTCATTAGTCAAACGTGACATCAGTTGGTCTTATAACCTCTGATGTTCTGCCTACCCCATAAGGGATACAGGCGTGAAGTTATGTATGTATGTATGTATTAAAAGTCATCATATAAATTAAAATAAAGAAAAGAAATGTCCCAACTATAATACAAATAAAATTAAACATTTGGATTAACATAAATACAAAAATAGCAGAATTTAAAATATAAATATGTCTCAATTACATTTACTTACTTGATTATACAGATTACACATTTACCAAAATAGAAACGTTTTTAAATTTCGAAACTGAACCCTAAAACACAGCAAACAGAGCGAAGAACCAACTCGTCACTTTAGTTAAATGTTGAAACCGGTATTTTCAAACAGTAAATATAAAAACTAAATAAAGAACGACAACTCGCCATTTTGTAATTTATACTTATTGCAATACCAATTATGTAACACCGGCAAGTATTTCATTTTTTTTGGGTCAAATATTGGATCGAAGAGTTCGTTGATCTTTTCAACTTGCGGTGATCTAGAAAAATATTATATCTATACTAATATATAAAGCTGAAGAGTTTGTTTTTTTGTTTCTATGTTTGTTTGAATGCGCTAATCTCAGAAACTACAAGTAAGATTTGAAAAATTATTTTTGCATTTGATAGCTCAACTCTTGAGGAAGGTTACAGGCTATATTTTATCCCGAAATTCCCACGGAATCGAAAGTTACGCGGGTAAAACCGCGCGCGGTGGCTAGTGTATTTATAAACCTAAGTATACAAAATGATGGGACAGCTTATTTCTTCAGGTTGCAGCTTCAGAAAATTTACAAATAAAATATAGTAAGAACCCAAGGCAATCACACCAATTATATCGCCTCAAAGTAAGCAAAGCTTGTGTTATGAGATACCATGTAGTGAACTAGGGAAACCTTGAGCTCACGGGTAATGCCAATGGCGGTACCGTGAGCTCCACTTATGGCGGTTGAGGTACACCTGGAGGTTTTTAGTGGGTGGGTCCGGCCTTCTGCCGGATCATCCCCACATACCCCGCCGACCCTTGGGCGGTCGGGGACGTGATTGCACGTTTTCCGCCAGTCAAAAAAAAAGGGGGGAAACCTTGAATGGAAAATATTTATATGTATGTATAGATAAACGCCCTGACCCGGAACATTTTTTTATTTTTGTTCCGTGCGGGAATCGAACCTGTAACCACCGGCGACTGAGGCAGATAGGTTTACCCCGTGGCCAAAGTGGTCGTGAAAAATTATAGATACTTAACTTTTCGTGCAGTATTCCAAACAATGACTTTGCTTTCCAGCAAACACTGCCTTGTCACCTTCTCATGAGTTGTTTTAGCGCATCAGTTCATGAGAAAAGTCGTGTCAAACCTCGTGATAGGTTTACCTCATTGGTTTTTTTCATATTGATGGTTAAACCAGCATTTTTCCAAGATGTTGTCCACCGACAACTAAACTAAGTTAGTTTTAACTTAACTCGCATAGTTGAGCCAGTTCTTCATACATGTGCATCCACTGCAAACTACCTATGTATGAAAATCTGGCTCGCTAAACTAAACTAACTTAGTTGGACGGTGCACGAGATTGAATTGCCTCTTCATATTATATTTCCGAAACGTCGCTCCGTGTATATTTTGATCCCTTAGAAAGAGTAATGTTCATAGCTAACCTGTCAGATTTTCAAGTCATGAAATGTATCAAAACAACATATAGTGCAAATAACAGCTCATGTTCGGTTAATTCCAAAACATTTCGCAGCAATGATTTTAATATTTAACCCTCTCAAGTTACTCAATAGACTACTAGTATCATCCACTTGAAATGAAAATCCCGATATCGTTTCTAAGAAATTAAATCAACAGGCCTATTACGGTTCTTTCATGACATGACATAATAAACAAGATTTCTATGATACAATGATCAACAATTGTGACATAAAGAATAAACGAAGTCCCTTTACATTTACATGCAAGAGGCGTTGCATTACCTTTTAAAATTCAATCATCAATCAAGTTTCAATCACCGTCTATGACTTAAAAACGTCAATTGAAAAAGGTGAGATCGCACCCACCTCTATGATATGTTGGTTTCTTGATTTCATTTGTGTTCTTCCATTTCGTTTGCTTTCATAAATAAATACTTAATTATTATATATGGGGGTTATTGTATTCAATTTACATGGTATACCAAATAATGATCGTATTATAAGTTTTAAGGCCGCTCCACATTTTCGCGAGAATCTCGCGATTCGTTAATATAATTATCTTCATACATAGAATATAAAGCCTTGAGATCAATGTGTTTTTATCACAATTTATCTTTATTTGTTAGTAAATAAAACGTATTAAATATTAATTTTTATCTTCCTGGACCATTTTCAATACTAACAATATAAAAAAAATAACAAAAACTCTTAAAATCTATTACGAGTTACTTCAAAACTCTCTCTCTAAAGGGAGTTATGCGGGTGAAACAGCGGACACAAGCTGCCTGTCAATGCATTCAGTCATTCAACTAACCATTCTAATGCTTTCTTTCAAGGTCAGTCGGCCATATTGAGGTTAACCATCGTTAGTAATAACGAATATTAGAAGTATCATTCGACTCAGGACGTTTGTATATTACTATCGTTCAAGTCGAATATTCAAGTAAGTATTAGTAGTTTATTCGAGTGATATGATAATTCGCAGACGCGCATCGCTGAGATATACTCTGCGATGTAACCATTTAAATCGGCGGCTCGCTTGTTACTAAGAAACATGCGATCGTGACTCCTACACAAAACTCCAAACTCCCCACAAACCCCAAAACCCACAAAAAGTAGAGAAAAATGAGAGAAATTGAGTAGAATACGTGTATGGCTTTCTCGGGAGATTCTCGCGAGGATGTTGAGCGGCCTTAACGTCAAAACTATTTCATATCATCGCATGGTTTTGAGATCCATAATAGGCCTGCTGGTCTGCACCAATAGTTTACATATAAACAGGCAGCATTTCAATGACAATATCATCTTTATACATTCACATACCTATCAAAAAGTAGTTCGACAGGTCAATAAACTCTTATTTTTTTAGTATAGATCTAGAAAACGTGAAATCTTTACAAAACAACATTACTTCGCAGAGCAAACTTTCTATTCCATTCGTTATTATTTAAAAAGATTGCTTCTTATTATTTATAATATCAATGATTTTTAACTTAACCTTGCGAAGGTAGGTTGCAATTAGGTGATTACTTAAACAACTGCCTAAGTTAGGCAACATCCGCTACTTATTACGCTTTCGTTGGTAGGTACTTACGTTATTTTAAGCGGTTTTTTAAGGGCAGTCATTAAACAAAGTATTTTGGAAAAACATTTTTATTATATTTTTTATAATGTAAGGATGGGACTTCCATGACACCTGATTGTAAGTGAACATGAAGACTTAAGGCTGCAAACTGGACGACAGCGGCGCGGGGAATCCGGGCCGTTCTCGACGCCGCTGCCAGCGGGCGTGAGAGCGATTTGT
Source organism: Stenoptilia bipunctidactyla (assembly GCA_944452665.1). NCBI lineage: Eukaryota > Metazoa > Arthropoda > Insecta > Lepidoptera > Pterophoridae > Stenoptilia > Stenoptilia bipunctidactyla. The sequence continues at coordinate 1,113,872 of OX101750.1, read as the reverse complement.
CGCGGTGCAATACAAACTCAATACTTTCTATCGTGTCGCGGAAATCGCTGCCCGAGCCGCTGCCCTCGCCAATGTCGTTAGAAAATATAAATCAAAATAATATATGTATTTCTTTTATTAAAGTAAAGCTGCTTACAAAAAAAAGACATCTTTTCATAATTCATCCATACCTTATTAATATTAATGCTATTTAGATAAACTTAATCTTTAACCATAGGTAAAACTTGTTATAATTAACCTTTTTACCTGTAATTAAAGTTAAATTGAGCCACAGCTATGCGATTTATCATTACAATAACTATTTGGACCTTAACCGCCGATTACCGTCGACGATCGATAATTTATGAAGAACTGCAGGTAATCAAAGCAATTATATAGCAAATGCTTCCTTATTGTCGCAAAGCATGTTCAATAAAATAATTTATAAACACACTAGCTGCTAACTGCCTTTTACAGTATGCCCGGGAAGAAAAGCTTTTATCCAAGTCAGGGTTGTGGTTGAGCCGTTACAGACAAGACTTCCATGATAACTTATAGACATCAAAATTCAAAAAGTTTTATTTATCTTAGGAATTTCGCAAAGCACTTGATGAAGTCAGTTATCTCATACTTCGGCTTTAACTAGTTGTTGATAGTTGTTAAATAAGATATTACAGTAGACTAAGAGACAAAAAAAGCCGGCGGAAAAACACTCTTGGCACTCTTTTTCAGTCAGAATTATCAAATTAATACAAATAGGTACAGTACAAATTGACCGTGACATGATAAAAAAAACAAACACAAGACAGCTTATTTGAGAGCCAATGTCATGCCACAACCAAATTGCTTACATTGTAGGTGCATTGAGCTATGGATGCACAACACGAACATGACAAACTGGGACCAGAGTATTTGAACAACAATGGAATAAAATAGTCATAGTATTATATAACAACGATAACAATATCAATATGTACTCGTCATTTCTTCCATGCTGGACTGGGGGCAAAAGAAAATCAAAGAATGTGCCAACTGCTTCTCTTCCCTTCTCTTCTCTAAACTTCTAGTCTTAAAAATAAAACTTAGAGCTCTAGTCCTTCAGAGTTTGGAGTCTTTTGTAAAAAGACTTGAGTCTTGCTGAAAAGAACTTAAAGACTGAGTCTTTTTAAAAGATCTCATGACTGTGTCATCTATATAGTTTAGCAATAAAACAGCTTAATAAAACATAAAGACCAAATTAGAATGACCCAATGTTTCAACACAACTTTTATTTTAAGGTCAATTTCATTTCATTGGCTATAACCAGACTGAAGTGAGTACCGAAGTGAGTTTCGCGGGTTACGTACCAATGGAATAATGTTAGTTAGCCGTTTTTTGACAATGTTGCAAACACTGCACAACATTGGATGATATAATACACCAACTCAAGATCATGACTCAGTCTAGCTCAAAGAACTTAGACTCAAAACGACTAGGAGGACTCAGAAGACTCAAAGAACTCGGACTAGATGTGACTAACAATGAAAAACGACTCAAGTCTCGAAATGACTAAAAGACTCACGTTTCTAACAACTCTAGCTAGGATGCTGTGTAGTCTACGTAAACGTAAGCTTATATAAAAAGCTTTCTTTCAGACTAGATAGTTGGTGTGTCTGGTTGGGTACATTTTAAAAACGCCATCACCAAAACACAACACTGCAATAACCTGTAAAGAGACAACAAGAACTAATTAAAACGAAAATATTTTCATAACAGTATCAGTAAGTAATCGGAAATTCCGTTATGAATAAATTATAATTATTAATAAAGTACTCAAGATTTTTCTCCGGCCATTCAGAGGCTGAGCTGCACCCTTGACCGAGATAAACTAAGTTTTTATACGACTCACACTAACATTTCTTGTCAAAAAGCATGGAAATATGCCTACGAAATCGTTGATTGATTTTACTTCGAGTCGTATGGAGATGAAGTATATTGAAGCCGCGTGAATCGCTATCTTTTAGGAATAGCAGAATTATCTGAAGTGAAAGTCTAATAACTAATAAACTAAATGATGCCCGCGCAAGTTCGTTGGAATGAAAATTTCAGCTCTCTAGGCCCAGTAGTTATTTATGGCGTATGTTTTCTGTCTGTCACACAGTACAAGTTTTATGTATGTATGTTGATGAGGACTATCTACTTGCTCTTTACTATATTTTGATTCAAGCTTTCATGTCACAAATATTTGAGTTTATAAAATTTCTTCGCAGCTCACACTAAAAGGTTTGCATAACTTAAATAAGCCACACGTCATAACCAAAATATTATATTAATTGCTTTTCAAAACACTCTCCTTTACATTTTTTTTATGCATACGATCGCATTTTTTAAGTAGGAGGACCCCATATCTAAAAGCATGTTTTCTAGGTTATACCTCTCATCCAATCTTTGATTTTGGGGAAACTACAGAAGACAGACCGTGTGTGAAGAAGCGTTGTCATGATGTAGGAATTTGAGGCTTTTGGTCGTTTTTCGCGAACTTTTTCTAAAACCCTGGATTAACAAATGCTAGAATATCACTCGGCATTAACATTTCATGTGGAATTGTGCAGATGGTACCCGTAGTTGGGAAAAAAATTTCATACTTTTTCGCCTGCCTTACTTTTTTGATCTTTTCTCATTTTCAAACACCCATTTACAAAATTGCTGTTTTTTTTCGGGTCCAAAACAAAAAATCTACGTTTCGTCTCCTGTGAAGATGTCATAAGCTAGCATACTTTAGTAGCATATGTCCATGCGTGCCCGCTTCTGCTCCGCTGTCAGTGCATGAAGGATCCAACGCCAACAAAATTTCCGAAATTTTAATTCTTCATCTAAAAATTTCTGTATTTGGCTCATACCAATCCCCGATAGTCTTCATATTGTTTCATAGGTAATCCGCAGGTTTTCTTCAATTAGCCGCTTAACAGTACCCACATTAAATTTTCGTTGACGAAAGTTGAAGGCCGCCCTTCACGAAATTCGTTATGCAAAGAAACCTGACTTCTTTCAAATTCCGCAAACCACCGACTCGCGGGGCGCAAACAAGCTGCTTCTCTCCCAAAAGCATGTTGTAGTCGAGCGGCACAGTCTTGCGCAGAGAGAGAACATTTAAATCATAAAATATCATCGCTTTAAAACTTTGATGTTTGATAAAAAACAATTGACAAATGATTTCCCGCCAGTTATTTCTAAGAAGGTTTCAAGTCGTTTAAAAAAATATAACATTCAAAATAATTCAAATAGTTCCGTTTAGCTTGAAGTACATAACTTTTAGTTTGCCCCATGTAGCAGCTGCAAACGTAATACTTGATCGATTTTCTTAAGCATATACACTTTTCCAATACATGTAAAGAAATAAGTTGTTTATTCACAGATAAGCTATCGCAAAAGACACTTAATAGATTAATTTCACAGTAGGCATTTATGATACCTAACTTAGCGAAGTATCTGTTACTGACTACAATTATTTATTCTACACTACGACCTTTATTAAGTCATATTCATTTTTCATAGAGTTTTCTTAGTGAATCGCTTGGGACAATATTTGGTGAGAAATTAGATTCAAGATGATAATTAAATTCTTGTTTTCAATGTATCTGTTAGCTTTAATAGATGGGTGTGTATTTTTTGATATCATAATACTTTGAACTGATATCGAAAGAACGTTAAGTAAAGAGTAAAATAACATCAATAACTTTTTGACTAATATCCAAAATGCAAATAGGTAACGTAAAAGTAACTTTAGATTTTTTAAATGTTTTTTGTAAATTTCTCGAAAGATATTGTTTAGTTATACGTTTAGTTCAGTGTTAGTTTAATGTACCTGCTTTTAGAAAAAAGGTCATAATGTGTAAATAATGAAGTAATCTATAAATTAAAAAACTACTTTTTTGCACCAGTAATGGACAGAGAAAATCCAGTAATGGGCACCCAGTTATGGACAGTACCCAATGTCAAAGTTCCAATTATATAATTGAGAAGACTTGTAAGTTACCAATAGAATCCTGAACATTATTGTCGAAAATAAAATAAAAGTGTGATGTTTACAAAGTATTTATTATTATTTTTGCACACTTATATTATTTTGGACTAAAATGCTGTTTGACAGTAAAATATTATTAGATCACAACGGAAACCTAATAACAGAACCTGTAAGGTACAGAAGGCAGCAGATCAAGCGTCACAAATCTGTCAAAAAAATTACTGGAATTAAGTTAAAATTGGTTGAGGAAATTTGACAGGTAATGTAACGCTTGATCTGCTGGCTTCTGTACATATGTACAATTAAATGCAATAAAATAATTTTTATTTTGAAAAGTAAGTACAAAAAAGCGTATGTACATTAAAAAAAAATATTTAAACAATTGTCCATAACTGGTACCTCTTTAAAATAAAACCCATTCATGGACACTTGAATTTTATTTAGTAATCATAACCTATCATGCCATAAAATATAACATACAATGATATTAAATGCCGCTAAGATTAATACAAAAATATTGAAAAACAAGTTAGTGAACTCACTTCCTTAAGTATTTTCTTAGTAAAAAAAAAACGAAATTTTTAACAAGAAGCCGGAGCGACATAATACTATCTAACGCTCTCTTTAAACAGAATAGCCGAATATAATGAAAATTCAAACTTTGGCAACTTATGAATCAAATTTTTATTTTAATTATTGACGAATACCAAAACAAAATCTTTTGTTTTATTTTTTAATTTTGATGTTATTTTTGTCCGTTACTGGTTCCTTGTCCAAGACTGGTGCCTTTACGTTATTGAATTTTATCTCCTTTTAACGGTAATTAACCTAGAAGATCCCTTTTTACATAATAAAATTGGATTTCTGTAAAAACCAAATCGTCTAAAAGTCACAAGATATTTGCTAGAACCAGTTCAAGTCCATAAACCACCTTAAATATAGTTGAACTTTAAAAAGAAGTTAATTTAACAAATATAACTGGTTTTCGTGAATATTTTACTCCAATAATTAACTTTATATTCAAAAACAAGATGGCACGATGTTTTCTAACTTGATTTGCTTAGGGCCAGCTTAAATAAGTTAAAGTCAAAAGATCCTTTATTATCCATGTTCTTTAAAAAGTCACATTGTTTTCGATTTCAAATTAATTTCCCACCAGTTAAGAGAGTCGACCTGTTCAGAAGAAGTGGCAAGGAATGCTATTGAAAACATCTCTTTTTTCTTAAAACTTGTAGCCAAGGAATTTGGCTATAGAGATTGAGCTTAGTTGCTTTTGACTCAGCTATCTCTGAAACAGCTTATGGGGTTTACTTTGATATTACAACAACAGTAATTGACGACCGGCTGGTGTAGCGGTAACATACATTGCCTTCTATGCCAGAGGTCCTGGGTTCGAATTCCGGCGGCGGCGGATATTTCTGTGATGAACACAGATATTAGTCGTCAAGTCATGGATGTTTATATGTTTATTTAAGTTTATTCTAATAAAAATATGTATTTATTCAATATGTATGTTTATATATTTCTTAAGTACTTATATCAGTTATCTAGTATCCATATCACAAGTTCTTTAAGAAACTTAATTTGGGCTAGATAATGTTGTGTGAGTGTCAGAAATATTTATTTATTTATTATTAGTAATTGGGTAAACTAAAAATATTTGGCATCGAAATTTACGCTTAAAAAAATATATATCCGCAAATACACTGGAAACTGCTATGTATTAAATTTTTCCTAGATCAGCGTGTACAAACAAACATACCCTTAAATTTTATTAGTTTTCTAAACAAACATAGTTATTAAATCACAAAAACTTACTACCAAACATCCAATAAACGGCACGACCTGAAACTTATAATAAAACTCCAAAATATAAAGTTTTATTATAAGATATCCGGATGCAAGAAGATTGTAAATTGTTGTTATTGTTATTGTTATTGTGTATTTTTAAAAGATGATTGCTGTTGAGTTTCTTGCCACTTCTTCTCAACAGATCGACTTTCCGAAGTGGTGGTAGATTCAGTTCAATTTGTAAATTGTGACTTATTTCAAATGTATTTATATACTTACGAAATAAAGATTCTTTTGACTTTGACTTTGACTTTGACTCAAGACACTGTCAGTTCATTTTGTGTTAACCCTGAACGCTACGCTCGAGGACTGAGAAACAAATGAAGATGATGTACAAATTTTGCGACCTATCAATCAGACGCCTGACACCTCAGTCGCTCGTGGCCACGGGGTCTGCAAAGACACCGAAACGTCGAGTTAAAATGTAAAATATAAATTAGCCTGATAAATCCGTTTAAAAGTGTTACATTTTAAATGAGAGGTTTTTTGAAAGCTCATTAAAAAAACAAAACTGGTACAAAAGGCTTCGATAGATGGCGCTTTACAAAAGGCGAAGGCGAAGAATTATTTCCACACTGCGTTTTTAAAAGTAAAATAAATTAATTGACGTCTGTATCAGAAATTGAACTTATAAATAACCATAGATGGTAGATACCACTTACCTACATTATAGTATACAGACTTAACGCCTTCGGCTTTTTAAAAGTGCCATCTATAGAGATTTTTGAACTAATTTTTATGAGCTGTCAGAAAACTCCCCATTACGACTGCTATTTTTCGTTGATTTCGAGCTGTCGATAATCTAACCATTTCATGCCATTTCTAAAATGAATTCAAATATAAATAAATGAAACAAAATAAAATCCCCAGACAATCACACCAACTACATGGCCCCAAAGTAAGCATAGCTTGTGTTATGGGATACCATGTAGCGAACTAGGGGGGAACCTAGAATATAAATACATAAATAGATAAATACCCAGACACGGAACAACTTTTTTTCCTGTTCCGTGCGGGATTCGAACCCGCAACCACTTGCATCTGAGGCAGACAGGTTTACTCCATCGCCGAAGTGCTCAAAAATGATCATCAAAACACAAAAACTTACTATTTTTTTTTCTTTTGTCCCCAGGTTACCCCCTAGCCAATGTAGCAAGCCACCAGTGACCACACACACTTCACGTCATGGGCCATAAGCAGTACTTAGCGGTGGGGCAGTCCGCCCGCGACCGCATCTTCGGCCTGGCCGGGAGGGACAAGAATGTACCACTGAATATGCTGATTTCGCAGCAGGGGAAAATTAATAGAGGTAAAGCTTTAATAATAACATAAATAAACTAGCTGACCCGGCAAACGTTATTTTGCCATATAAAAAAAAAAAATAGATGTTGGCCGATTCTCATAGATACCGGAAAAGCACAAAAAATTTCATCAAAATCGGTCAAGCCGTTTCGGAGGAGTATGGCAACGAAAACTGTGACACGAGAATTATATAATATATATTAGATAAATTTCAAAATCAGGTACATATTTTGTTGTAAAATGATTTTATATCAGCATCCGAGGCAGCGACTGAAAATCAGCGCTTTGCTACCTACATAGCAAAGTATCATGCTGAGTCGTCGCCTTTTGTTTTTTAGTATACATAAATTATAGTTTATAGTTAGTGAATTAAGTTTACAGTTATTTACACTGTTATTTATAAGAACCCTGTAATATTGGGGAGTCCGTTTCTACGCAGGAAGATAGTTCATGAACTATCAAAAACCCTATAAATATACCTGTAATAAGTTTGTAATTGTAAAAGTGTGTGCTAAAGAACAATAAAACATTTTCTATTTCTATTTCTAAATAGTAAATTCTCTCTGTTAAGGTTTCACGGCTAAGCCACATCGTAGATTTCAAAACCCAATTCAAAGAAAATGTTCACTGTAGGTATATGACGTTCTGCACTTATTAGGAGGAGGACATATCCTTTTTCCGACGAAGGTATAGAACAGAGCAGCGACGGCTCTACCATGACAGTGTGGAGACCACGCTAGCAATTTAAAAAAATCTTTTTGTATTTGATAGCCCAACTCTTGAGGAAAGTTATAGGCTATATTTTATCCCGAAATTCTCACGGGATCAAAAGTTACGCGGGTAAAACCCGCGTTCGGTGGCTAGTCGGTCTTATAAATTAGCGACCGAAAAATACTTGCGCCTCGACTGAGACGCACGAAAAGATGTCTTGTAAAATTTTAAAGTATAAACAATCCGCGTTTTAAAGTAAAAGTCAATCAACAATTGTTTCGGCATGCAGACACTCGCGACTGGACGCATGCCGAGATCGAGCCGCGTAGGTATAGCTCGCGTTTCGTCCGTTTGTATGAAGTTGAATTACTATAGATATTTGTACTGTGCCTAAGTATACCCACTGAACATTCCCCTCCGCTGTTCGAGCCTTTAATTAGGTCCAGCGATCGTTATCGGAGCGACAGCCAATCGGTAATTTATGTGACTTTTTTATTTATTTAATTATTCATGTACACACAAAGTCAAAGTCAAAGTCAAAGTCAAAAGAATGTTTATTTCGTAAGTATTTAAGTACATTTGAAATAAGTCACAATTTACAAATTGAACTGAATCTACCACCACTTCGGAAAGTCGATCTGTTGAGAAGAAGTGGCAAGAAACTCAACAGCAATCATCTTTTAAAAATACACAATAACAATAACAACAACAACAATTTACAATCTTCTTGCATCCGGATATCTTATAATAAAACTTTATGCTTATCCTTAAATCTATCGAAGGGTTAATCTTAAATATTTTGGAGTTTTATTATAAAAGCGTACACATTGACCCATGAACGAGTTGGTGATCTTCTGGAGTCTACTATTATATTTATACATTAGGCAATCAAGTACTAGACAGAAACGTAGACATAGATATAGAGGTAAAGATAGAAGTAGATAGATGTAGCGATAGAGGTGAGAGATATTACAGATAATGTGGATGGAGATGAGGATAGTCGTGGACAGAGACTGGACACTAACACGGACGTGAACATGGGGGAATGGGATGGAGATGGGGAAGTCAGAGTCAAATTCAAAAAAGTAACATAGTCATAAAGTCTTCAGCAAAACGACCTGGCACCGCTAGCAGCACCCGTTCACGAGTATAACGCAAGCACCAGCCATCACTCTCCTCAACCATATTTTAGGGAAGAGGGTGACCCGACACCCGACGCTACCGCTAGCCATGCCGCCTGAGGGAGCATGACGTTCTTGCTGTTGTATGGATAAGAAGGAGATGGAGATGGCGTTGGATGAGAAGGAAATGGAGATGGTGTTGGAGATGGAGTTGGAGATTGAGAATATTTGAAAAACAATTTACAACCAAGGACTTTTATCGTCCATATATTCAGAAATTGTATAAAAGCCTTTACTACACAATTTTTGTTTAATAGTTTCTTTAAATTTATCAAGTGGTAAGTCTTGAATATTTATTTATTTTATTTTTTTTATTTTATTTTTTTTATTTTTTTTTATTTTCTTTATTAGGATATCCAACAGCAGTACAATTAAAGAAATACGTTAACAAAACATGAGTAACTTATAGAAGCTAATAACAGGATATCACATCATGGTTAAATTATATACAAACAAATTCTTCGAATTAAGTAAGTACTTAGAGTTGAATTGCTGGACTATATCTTTATAGTAGCATCATGTATAAAAGTCTGTATATACGTACATATTTATTTAAGCCAAGATATTTTAAATAAAACAAAAGTGTTATTAATTGATTTAGAGTGTTAGGATAATTTTAAATACTTTACGTAAATTATGATTAGTAATGTGATAATAATAGAGTTAAATAAAATAACTTTTAGTTCGATTCTATTGTACCCATCACCAATATAGCTTTAGTATGTGTTCAGAATGTTTTGTACTATCTTTAGTTTGAATGTGTTTTTAGTTAGGAGTAATATATCTGTATCTTTAAATGAAGTGTTATAACTTTTTTGGGCTCTAGAGAAATATTCGTTTTGACTGTAATTAGATTTACTTGTGGGAACCTTATTATAAAAACGTATGCATTGACCCATAAATGAGTTAGTGACTTTATGAAGTCTACTATCATAGCCGGCTAGCTTGTACTTATTTCTAGTATTAACATTATGCAAGTCACATTTTCTATGGAACATGTTTAAGTTCTTTTTTACGTACATAAGGTTTTCAAAGATATATTGTGAGGCAAAGGTAAGAATATTAATTTCTTTAAACTTATTTCTAAGTGTCGCCCTGGAATTAAGTTTGTAGATTGAGCGAATAGCCCGTTTCTGCAGCACAAAGATGGTTTGAATATCGGCAGCATTTCCCCACAGGAGAATGCCGTATGTCATTAAGCTATGAAAATAACCAAAATAAACCAACCGCGCAGTAGCTTCATTAGAGATATTTCGCATCTTTTTGACGGCATATGCTGCAGAACTAAGTCTCTTCGCCAACCTTTCTATATGTGGTCCCCATTGTAGTTGTGCATCTAGGGTTATGCCAAGGAACACTGTTGAATTTACAGGGCTCAATTCTTGTCCTTTTACAATTAAGTTAGTATTTACATGCCGGACATTAGGCAAAGAGAATTTTAAAAATTTAGTTTTATTTTCATTGAGTAGTAGGTTATTGGCTGAAAACCATTTCTCCACAGTTTCAATACAACAGTTTATTTCAAAGCAATGCTTCAATTGCCTACTCACTTTAAATAGAAAAGAGGTATCATCAGCAAATAATATGACCTCACACTTGTCTTTCACTAAAAATGGCAAATCATTTATATAAACTAAGAATAAGAAAGGCCCAAGAATCGAGCCCTGGGGCACTCCCATATGAACTGCTGATCCCGATGATCTCTTTCCATTAATATCAACTCTTTGGATTCTATTGCACAAATAGGATTTCATAAAATCAAGTGCCCTATCATTGATTCCATAGTGGTGTAGCTTCATGAGGAGTGTATCGTAGTGAACACAGTCAAAAGCCTTGGACAGATCACAAAAGACACCGAAGGCATCACGTGACTCCTCCCAGGCATCAAATATATGTTTGACAAGCTCAACACTGGCATCAGTTGTTGAGCGACCCCGTGTGAAACCAAATTGATTTGAATTCATTAAATTATTGCTAAAGAAGTGTACCACTAGTTGGTTTAAAATAAGCTTTTCAAAAATTTTACTAAGTGTTGGTAATATAGAGATTGGTCTAAAGTTACTGGGGTCGGTTATGCTTCCTGCTTTAAATACAGGAATAATTTTACTAAGTTTCATTAAGTCCGGAAACACACCATTATCAACACAATTATTAAATATACTGGCTAAATAAGGTGCAATACCGTCAATGATAGATTGGATGATTTTAACAGAAATACCATCCAGATCAGCAGTGTTCTTAATTGTTATACTTTTAAAAGCTTTCAATACCTCACTTTCAGTAACATGCCTGAAAGTAAAGTTAGTTTTACACTTATTTACATTATTTTCAAGAAAAGACTGTGCAGCTTTAACTGATGAATTTAATGTCTTAGTAGTCGAAACTGGAATGTCTGCAAAAAATTTTTCAAAAGCTTCAGCAACTTCTGTATCTGATGTCAACAGTCGATCACCAATTTTCAATTTATGTTCCGCGTTTCTAATGTTTGACTTTCCAGTTTCGCTGTTTATAATTTTCCAAGCAGTTTTAGGTATATTTACACTATTTTGAATTTTATTATTAATAAAATTTGATTTCGCAATACTACACACATTTTTGAACATTTTGGAGTATTTTTTAACATATTCCTTAAAGGTTTCGCTATGATTATATGATTTTTCATCATATAATTCATATAATCTGTCTCTGCTTTTGAATATTCCTACTGTTGCCCAGTTACTAAACTTAAATGAGTTATCATCTATTTTTATTGTTTTTGATTTAAATACTGTATCATACTCACATTTAATTAAATTAAAAATACAATTATACTCCTTAACAGGATCATCATAACATTTAAGTTCCCACAACTTATCCAAGACATTACTTCTGAATCTCTCCAGCCGACCCTCGTTCATGGGTACAAACTTAATCTCTCTTCTTAATGCCTTGTTTGTGTTAATGTTAAAAGATGCTAATTGTCCACTGTGATCCGATTTTAACTTATTAAATATGTATTGACTGTTGGGTGATGCATCAGTGAAAATGTTATCAATACATGTTGCTGAAGTGGCTGTAACACGTGTAGGCTCTAAAAAGAGATTTTTAAGTCCGTAACAAAGAAACAAATTAGTTAACCTTTGGCTAAGGGATGATTGGATTAATAAATCAATATTAAAATCACCACAGACAATGATATTTTTTTTAGTATCACTAAGTTTAAGTAAAGCTTCCTCCATGATTTTTTCAAACAAATCAAAGGATGAAGCTGGCCGCCTGTATACGCTTATTATAATAACTTTCCCTAGTTCTATACATGCCATTTCAATGGTTTGCTCAACAGAAAGACTAATAATATCCTTTCGTTCTTTAAATTTCATTCCTTTGTGTGTAATAATCAAGGAGCCGTCACAATTAGCCTGGATTCTGCTGTATGAACTGGCTATTTGATGATTATTGAACGAAAATATCATTTGATGGTCTTTTAGCCAGTGCTCCGTTACACACAAAATATCTAAATTTTCTTGATTCATAAAAAGTTCAATTTGTAAATCCTTACCCAGCATGCCTTCAATATTTTGGTGGGCTACATTTAATACATTTTTACTAAATTTTAATTTTGCAGCTGGGGCATATGTACTAATAACATTTTGATTATAGCTAGAAGTCTTATTATCTATTGTCGTCACAGTGCTATCAATAACAACATATTATCTTATTTTATTTTAATTTTGGTATAAGTATTTCAAAACCGTTGTTGACAAGTTAAAGACCTTATCTTTTGAAAGGCATTTGGAATTGCCTAACTATTCTATGCGAGTAAGAATTTCTTAATTAGGTTAGGCGTAGTTTAAAATATAAAAGTTATTTTATAAGGGACCTTTTTAACAAACAAACCTAAAGGGAAAAAAATGTAAACATGGATACTATATTATTGATCGTAAAAAAACTAATTGACCAATGGGGTAGAAAACTGCTAATTCTTTTCACTAGAGGCACTGATAACGCTTGACCCATAATAACTGTCAAATACCATAGTAAAAGTTAATTTTATAGTGTTTTTTATCGAAAAATTTGATATGCATCATTGCGTAGTCATAACTTTTATAGAAAATGGCTACCACATTTTCTCTTGGGATATACGTACACTTGCTAAAGTGTGGATGTACTTGATTTAAGCTTCTGTGTAAATGTACTTAGTACGGTCCACATTTTCCACATTTTGATACATAAAAATAAAATATATAGATCTACCGCAAAATAGAACACTGAACAAGCAATTTCGGTAACAACTTGTTCATTTGACAGTTTGGGATGGGTCAAGCGTATGAAGCGACATCTATTTAGAGCTTTTCGTTTTCTTCTTCATTGGAAAATGTGGACACTATTGTTGGAAGCAATAATTATGCTAATTGTAAAGATTTTCGACATATAAGCTTAAACATGAAAAGAGGGACCTGAATGTCCCCACCCTCTATGAATTAATACACAAACTGTTTCCCCGATTTGCCTATAGACGTACCTACCTAATCGGCATAAAAGATATGTGATATGAAAATGAAAATGAATTTATTATCACAAATTAAATGTTAAGTAAGTACATAATTAAAAGACAATTAAGACAATAAAAAAAGTAGTAACAAAAAACCATAACGTTTTGTGATAAAAGGCTAAGACTCAGCATAATGCTACTGTAGAAGTAACTTCTTCAGCAGCGCTGGTTTTCAGCCTAAGCCGTGTTTACGTTCCATACAAATTGTATAATAAGTAGTCCAGAAAGATATCATAATAAGCTGGTTCATAATTGCAACATTACAAAAAAAAAAGGTCTGAAGGATATGGATGTTTGTTCCTCAAGCACAGCAGAACGGCTGAACGGATTTGGATAAAATTTGGCATAGTGATGTGTTCAGTATGGAACGACATATAGGCTACTTTTATCCCGATATTCCCGCGGGATTCAAAGTTTCACGGGTAAAACCGCGCGAAACAGCTAGTTATTGACAGTGTTTACCTAAATGACCTATTTATTGCAATGAGAACTACAGCAAATCACCAATTTTACAATTTAGTTGCGTAACTGATTTCTAAGTAATCACATTTCCTGCCGATGCATATTTGTATCAAATACCTGTTTCTAGGGTTCCGTGGTCAAATGTAAAAACCTCTGAAAATCCGACTATTTTTGAAAAGGATAAAGAAATAAAGATTTAAAAGATATTCGATAAATAGAATTTATAGCAAAAATAATCTGTATGAAGAATTGCAAAACATTTTTCATAAAAGTCGTGAGATGTAACTGTAAAGTAATTTGGAATTTATTTATTCAGAAGACAAACAGTCAGAAATTTATACAAGTTATTAACAACAATAAATATTTACAGAGACCAGTGAAGTCTTCATTAATTGAACAATTATATATATATATATATATATATATATATATATATATATATATATATATATATATTAAAAAGTGCTTAAGCTAACAGATCTGTATATAAGTATTTAATTATAAATGAAGTATATATCCTAAAATAACAAAAACATATTTTAAAAGAAACAATAATACAGAATATAAAATTATAGTTATAAACAGAACAAACAAATCAAAAAAAAATTGAATAGCCATAGCTTGTCATCAAAACTTTACTTGAAAATATGTTATCTATCTATCTATCGTTATTTTAAGTTTCACTACGGAACCCGCAAAGTCGTTAAGACTGCCACTTGCATACTATAAGGCAATCGTGCATTTTAAGGTACGTTGCAGCAGGTAAGCGGGTAAGCAAGTAACACGCTGCAGCAACCTACTGACACAGTTATATTTGCGGTATGACCCGCCGAATATTATCTAATGACCTTACTGGATTATTTATATGAATATATTGTCAAAAGTTGTCAAGTTGTAAATATAGCTAAATATAGCTAAGTCATTTATAACTCTTCTTGCGCGATTTAATCGACGTACAGCGACATCTATCGAATAAAAAAGAAATAAATAAATGTGAAAGTTTGGATGGATAATTATGTTTGTTCCTCTATCACGGCTTAATGCATTTGGATGAAATTTTTCATAGTGATAGTTTACAGTCTGGAATAGCAAAAAGGCTACTTTTTACCTCGATACTCCCGCGGGATTTGAAATTTCGTGCTAGTAAATAAATTGAAAAAAAAAAACCATACCGACACACCAACCTCAGCACATTCCCCCCATTCGAAGACTTTATTATTATAAATAAAGCCGGCGTATCCGGCTGTATATTTGAATACAGCAGTCGTAAGTTTGTCAGAAGCCATTTCAGTGACCTGAAAATCATCAGGCAAGCAGCTCCCTTGGTGGATTACAAAACCTCCTTGTCACCAGGGAGTGATCCATTGGCCTACTCTGCTTATTATCAAAACATTCTTCATTCTACGGGTTCTTAAGTAACGGGAACCATTGCTTAGAGTTTACTATAATTTAATTCCATTGACAACGGAACCCAATTTGCTTCCATGCTGGACTGAGAGCGAAAGAAAAACGTAGAATGTGCCAGCTGCTTCTCTTCCCGGGCATACTGTACAAGTCAGTTAAAGGACAGTGGTTTTAAAGGCGTTTTTGTAGGCGATAGGCTGACCCCCTGTCACTACAATAGTCTATCTCCATCTTTATAATACCTCACAATTTGTCAAACGTGACATCAGATGGTCTTGTAACCTCTGGTGTTCTGCCTACCCCATAAGGGATACAGGCGTGACGTAATGTATGTATGTATGTACGTACGGAACCCAATTACAAAGTTCGACTCTTCATATACGAATCTAAAAATAGCACATTCGTAAAAATAACAGTAATTAATTAAAAAATAAGTAGCACTATAAATATAAGTCAACTGCAACGGGGTTTCTATTTGTCCTGAAGTTATGCCATTCCATGAAGGTCCAAACGTCCTTGATCGAAATCAAAAGTGGCCAAACCAGCATGTCGCAGGCAGCGTGCGAAACCAACTGATTGAGTAAATGACCGGTTATAGCACTTTCTAGGTGAGTGCGTGTTGAGCGCGGGCGTTGGGTCATATGTTTAACGTTTCGGCTAATTCACTCTGGCGAAATTACGAGTTTTATTTATTTTTAGATGTTGTGTTGGATGGTCGTTTGGGGGAAAGTAAAGATGTAGTTACAGAGTTTATGCGTGAGAAGTCCAAATCATATGCAGGCAGATATTTCTGTTGATTTTACAGATATTTGCATTCAGGTTATGGATGTATCTTGTTTCCATATCTAGAGCTCAATAAAGTGGTGATATTGTCAGACATATTATTAGGTACTATCAATATAAAAGTCTTTAAAAATCTCAAAATAAAATTAGTGCAATTTACAAAAGCCCTTAAAACGCCTTAACTACAACAAATAACATAAAACATCCATAAAAATACAATAAAACAAATCACCAGTAACTATTGATCGTATAAAGACCGCTAACATTTAATAAAGGAAAGACTTAAGCATACGAATCACTGATTTTTGTGACAATTTGTAACATTGAACCGCGATTACCGTGACCTTTAAACCAAATTGTCGCTTTCTTGTATACAACCATTACTTTCGGCGGTAAAATGCGGAAATTGTGTCACCATCCAAATATAAATCGATATATCTTTTGTCAATAAATACTTGTAATATTTACACCTTATTATATTATCCAAAGAAGAAAATAAAAGCCTTTTTGTATGGGTCATTAAACCCGTTTTTGACCTCGATCTAACTTGCTGGCAAGTGGAGATGACTTCAAAGACGAGACAGCACACAGACTTATATCACAAAATATTGCCAGAACATTACCACCGGCGCGGCGCCGTGGAGCGTCTCAGTGTCTTTACAGTCTTAGTTAAGGTAAATACATCGAAATTTAAAAAGGAAAAAAATCTAATAAAATATGAATACACCTTTAAATGAAATTCTTTATTTTAATTTACATATTTATTAATCGAATACTCAAAGGTTTGTAACCATGCAAAACTGTTATTTTCCTTTTCAAAGAATATAAATATTTCTAGAAGGAGTCAGAGCATTATAAACTTAATATTTTCATAATTAGGTTTCTAGTATTTTCAAAAAAACTATCTAATAGTGATTATGTACGATAACAACTAATTTTCAATGTTTTTAATGACTCACAAACCGAGACGTCATCATGAGTTTACTGTCAAAAGTAATAGCTATTTGCAACATTTCAATACGTTGTAATAAGATTTTTGTTTTGTCACATTCAAATTAAGTCATGACGACATTTTTAACTATAAAGGGCGTGAGATAATGTTTGCAAAATGTAAAGTCAGGATTTTATTTTTACGTATGAGGGATGGGAAGTTTTTCATGCCACCGGGTAGAAAGTGGGAGAAAGTAAACATGAGAGCTATTATGCTACATGACCATCTATTAGAAATGTATTCACTCGACGCTTAAAAGCATCAGCAATGTCTGCCTGCGTCTGTTTTTCCCGCTTTGCTCGACTTTTTGAGTAAACCACTATTTATTGATTGAAGTTCTGTATATATAAAATGGTTTTAATTTACATCTACCTATTAGGACTTATCTGGTAGAGGTTGTCTGGTAGAAATCGCTTCTCAGCGATAAAACCGCCAAGTTTTAAAGTCTTATGTAACTGTTATTTTTTTCTTTCACTGTACCTGTATCGTATAAACTGAAGTGTAAATAAATAAATAATAAATATTAGAACAAAAGTAGCATCGCGCGGTTTTACCCCCAGCCCATGGAACTATTAAATCAAGATACGTATAGACAAACGAAATTAAAATCCAAATTGTGATGTTATGGATAAGCGGGTTTAATTAAACAAACAAACTTTTAGGCTTTATTCTATTGGTATCACATATCTACCATAATTATATTTTTATTAAACATGCATGTATTTAGTGTAGTGAGTAGATTCTAAGAAGATAAGGCTGACTCTCTAGCCTTGGTACAATTAGATATCGAATATCTCCAAAATATACGTGATAAAATGTAAGATGGAATAAAAACACGAAGCCTTCATCTCATTAACATCTATAATACTATACAATTGATTTAATTTTAGCGGTAATTGCTCAAATTCCCCAAACTGAAACACCAACTATATAGCCCACAAAACTAGAGGGAATCCTTGCATCCAACCAGAACTGGGCTAGGTCAGGGCCAACGCTGCGTCACGCGTGTCCTCTTTCTTTTTTTTTATATTGTAAAGATAGGACGTTTGTTTTCCATGCCACCTAATGGAAAGTGCGCATGAAGACTATGGTGTTACACGTCCATCCACGAGAAACCTATTCACTCGACACTTAAAACTTCCAGGACTGTAGTGTTAATTATTTATTTATTTATTATTTATTACCAATAACAAAATCCACAGACCTTAAGTATAGTTAGATAGTTCACATAAGAGGTACGAGCTTACGTCTAATGACGGATTACATTTTATTATTAAAACTTAAGAGCCTAATATATTTTATCGTAAAGAATTTTATACAGTTTTTGTTTTTAATTAAGTAATTAGTTCTAAAAAAAGAAAGACGAAAGTATGGAAAAATACAAATTATCTAAACTTGAATTAAGTATATGGTTTGATACAATTTGTTAAAAAAAAAATAATAATAACGTAAGTAGCTAAGTAACTATTTTATAAGAATTATTGAGTCAGAATGAGTGTGTGTGTGTACGTGTGTCTGCATGGGTGTCCTGGAACTTTTAAGTCGCGCGTGTTCATACAAAACTACCACGACGCGTGGCCTCGTGCGTACGACCCGGACGTACGGCAAATGGCAGGCACGCGTGGGACTTGGCTAGCTCCTCGCGTACATCGCGCATCGATTTTAATCTACATTTAGCCAAATAGTAAGAATGAATGAATGAAAATAAATTTATTGTAAAAATCAGTGCATATTCTGTAACAATTAATCAATCTAAAATGTAACAATCTTTTCTACACCAGTAAAAATAAACAAAACTTAAAATTAATAATAACTTTATCTTAATACCTAATTGATTGTACCAATGCATTCACTGCAGCTACAATAGGCTACAGCTCAGTATACATCTTGGTGTTGTGAGGAAACACCAAGAAACTTGTTTTCAGTTTAGCCAGAGTATTTATAAAGAAAATCTCAAAATTAAGAGATTACCTTCTGAACCTAGATTAAAAATTCTCGATTCTGACTGAAGAAAAATTGAAGGTGGAACTCGTTTTAACGCGTAAGCCGATTGGTCGCATTTTATTACACGGTGAAATTGGGGCTTAGTATTCCATTGACACGACTGTACGCACACTAATGAAATTTTACTAAAGAAATTGCGTCACGCGTGCCACGCGCGTGGAAGCACGTGACGCAGCGTTGGCCCTTAAAATAGTGGTCTCCTGAACGAGGCCCAGCTAGGGCTTGAATTAAGGACCTCCTTTCACCTTTCCGCCTAGCTTTTAATGCATACATACATACATAACTTCACGCCTATATCCCTTAGGTATGGGGTAGACAGAACACCAGAGGCTTTTGAGGTATGCATAAACCACCTGATGTCACGTTTGACACTTAAAATAGTGGTCTCCTGAACGAGGCCCAGCTAGGGCTTGAATTAAGGACCTCCTTTCACCTTTCCGCCTAGCTTTTAATGCATACATACATACATAACTTCACGCCTATATCCCTTAGGTATGGGGTAGACAGAACACCAGAGGCTTTTGAGGTATGCATAAACCACCTGATGTCACGTTTGACACTTAAAATAGTGGTCTCCTGAACGAGGCCCAGCTAGGGCTTGAATTAAGGACCTCCTTTCACCTTTCCGCCTAGCTTTTAATGCATACATACATACATAACTTCACGCCTATATCCCTTAGGTATGGGGTAGACAGAACACCAGAGGCTTTTGAGGTATGCATAAACCACCTGATGTCACGTTTGACACTTAAAATAGTGGTCTCCTGAACGAGGCCCAGCTAGGGCTTGAATTAAGGACCTCCTTTCACCTTTCCGCCTAGCTTTTAATGCATACATACATACATAACTTCACGCCTATATCCCTTAGGTATGGGGTAGACAGAACACCAGAGGCTTTTGAGGTATGCATAAACCACCTGATGTCACGTTTGACACTTAAAATAGTGGTCTCCTGAACGAGGCCCAGCTAGGGCTTGAATTAAGGACCTCCTTTCACCTTTCCGCCTAGCTTTTAATGCATACATACATACATAACTTCACGCCTATATCCCTTAGGTATGGGGTAGACAGAACACCAGAGGCTTTTGAGGTATGCATAAACCACCTGATGTCACGTTTGACACTTAAAATAGTGGTCTCCTGAACGAGGCCCAGCTAGGGCTTGAATTAAGGACCTCCTTTCACCTTTCCGCCTAGCTTTTAATGCATACATACATACATAACTTCACGCCTATATCCCTTAGGTATGGGGTAGACAGAACACCAGAGGCTTTTGAGGTATGCATAAACCACCTGATGTCACGTTTGACACGTTTGGAGGAATTATAAAGATGGAGAGAGACTTTTGTAGTGACAGGGGGTCAGCCTATCGCCTACAAAAACGCCAATAAATCCTCTGTCCCTAAACTGACTTTTACAGTATGCCCGGGAAGAGAAGCAGCTGGAACATTCTATGTTTTTCTTTCGCTCCCAGTCCAGCATGGGAGGCGCATCTTTTAATCCCGGCTTTTAATCCCTTTGGAATTTCTTGATAAAATACAGGCTATAACTTAAATTATATATTGTATACTATATGTATTGGAAGTAATGTGGATGTATAATAGGCAATTCGAGAGGCAAAAATAGATCAACGTATTTAATAATTACATAGCATTCCGTTTTAAATATTTTATCTTGATATACATATCAAATATATATGTATATTAAAAAAACGTGTTATCATCTTCACTTTGTACACGGAAAGAATTTAAAAAAATAAGGCCCTATTGGTTGACAGGGTCTACTTTTCATGTCTACTAACATTCACAGTTTATTCCAGGTACGAGTATTGCCATTTCCATTTTTGTCACATATTTTTTAAGTTTAACTGCAACATAAGTTGCATATTATAACAATTTGTAAAGCGTCGCTATTTATCTCGTGTGTGAATATATTATTTACTATTTTTAAACTGTATTGTTATTTTTATAGTTTAAAGGTTGAGGCTAAGATATATTATCATATGTTCCGCTATAATATATAATATAGCTTTGTTTTTTTATTAATATAGTGTCATTTGAATGTGAAGTTAAGCTGGGTATTTGTGCATCAAATGCAAGTTTAAACATTTTTTTAAATAGGCAAAAATAATCCTAGCACGTCTGTATGGCCAAATACCATCAAAAAAGTTTTATCCTATTTACTTATTTGTGTTACTTCCTGTGTTTATTTATAAAAAAATATGCTACATAAAAATGTTACGTGAGAAGTAAGACAAATGTCTCATCCGTTTTGGAAATTGAATAGAAAGCTAACAATGTTACTTCCTGTGTCATTCGACGAACAAACATTACAGTGCGAAGTTATTGCACAAACTCGTGATATATAACTGTTGCTAGCATTCTTAACAAATAGCAGGTCAGAAGTCAAATTGATACGTTCAATTCAATATGCATGGTTAGTATCTCGGTCAGACCAAAAAAGCCTTACCCAACGGTATCCACATCACTCGATCCTTTTTTTAGCCTTAGCCCAGCGCCCCTCACGTAGGAAATGATCCAATACACGAGACCATTTCCCCACACATAGCCTTAATAGCCGCAGCAGGCGTATCTTCTTCTCCGTGTCCCCCCCCCCTCCGCATACGGCCGACCGGTGCCGAAGAGGCGTCATCCTCCGGGCACCGCTCCGCCGCACATCACTCGACCCTACGCTGTCCACGTCTAACTTTTACCGGCACCCTTCAACAGATCGTCGGTCTACTTACTTGAGGCTTACTTACGGATACAGACTCACAGACGTGGTCAACAATCGAAACCCTTAGGCTGCAAACTGGACGGCAGCGACAGCGACAGCGGCGCGGGCAGGGACTTCCGCGACACGATAGAAAGTATTGAGTTTGTATGAAACCGCGACCAATCGCTACGGTGCCCGCTGGCGCCGAAAACGGCCCAGATTCCCCACGTCGCTGCCCGCCCCGCTGTCGCTCTCGCTGTCGCTGCCGCTGTCCAGTTTGCAGTCTTACTGCTTCATTTGAGCTTTGCGATCCTTCTGGCTAAGTCGGTGACTTTGCTGCGCCTGCTAAAATCTCTCTGAGAAATGTTATTTCAATTGCCCGTTGATTGACTTTTAGCTTATTCTGTGAAATTCATCTTATTAAATAACCTTACGTCGTCGTCGATGCGTGCCCGTGCGATATTATAGCAAACTCTGAGCTACCAACTTTAAGAAAACCAAGTAAAAGAAAGTAGGTACAGAACATATTTTACAAAACATCCTAGTACTGGACACAATGCACGCAAATTGACGATAAATTATGAAATTTGCATTCTATAATGGGCCCACATTCTATTTGAGAATCTGCAATTTCAAAAATGTCAAAATGAAAAAACGCTCTCTGCTCGTTTAAGGGAATACTTTTATAGGTAAAAATAAAAGAAAAACCTCCTCTGTTGTTGTCTGTAGAGTTATTTTTGATTAAATTTGACAAATAGTCGTGTTCTTCCTAGTTTATGGATGCTATGAATATTAAAACATTATATTTAATCGTTTACATAAAATTTTACGTTATCTTCGTCGGTTTTATGCATGCGTTGTAGTCTTTATGTTTGTTTCTGTTGTTCGGATGATTTTCGGTTTTATTGATTTTTTCTTACAAAAATATAAGCTCAAGGGATTGTTTACTTGTTTGAACCACCATAATATCTGAAATTTAAAGTAACTTCTGGAAGTTTATAATCAATATTTGTTTTGCTTTATTATTCTTCTAAAGCAAACTTATTAACTTATAAATATAATTGATAACAATAAGGAAGAGTGGGGTCTAAAATACAGACATTACTTGTTGAACTGAGACACCAATCTACATTTGTACTAAACTTTACTGAGATTTAAAGGAAATATTCTTCTTTGAGTTTTTGTTCTGCCTGTCACCCACCAAGCTAGCCCAGTGCTAGTTTATGTCCGTATTTTCAGATCATTTTAGACATTATGTTTCTTAGCGCCGATTATTCAATGGTCTGATAAAGGTTATTTATTGAATAAAGTATTACCCAACAGCTACAAACTCGTCTCAAAGAATGATGACGCCCTGTCAACTTTTTAACAAGTTTCCTTCCAAATAAAACTCAAACTTAATAACATTTTTAATTTGCATGCAATAGAATTACGGATTTTAAAAAATCCAAAGTTTTGTTAAACTATCGAAGTACCTAGGTATAATAAAATATCAATTATTTTTCATAAGATTATTTTTATGCAAAATTATTGTTTTGTTGACAATTATTTCATTCAGTTCATCATTAATCCATTTCAGAATAAACTTATCGCAACTTTTATATTTACATTGTAAAAAAAACTAAAATGTTAGTTCAGATTTGTAAATAGATCGGCAGGCCCTCGTTTTCATTATATTTTAATAAACAATTTTATAAATTGACAAAGAGCCATTATAAAGTGTGGGATATGCTGCAGTTGCCTTGAAATGTAGGACGGCTAAGAGTTGGGTGTTGTGCTTATTTATTTCCACTTCAGTTTACGGTGTGATACATGAAAATCCCGATATCGTTTACATGCACCAATAGTTTACATATAAACAGGCAGCATTTCAATGACAATAATATCATCTTTAAACATTCACACACCTAACAAAAAGTAGTTTGACAGTTCAGAGACTGTATGGACCGTGAACAGTACTCTTTCCGGGTTCGATTTATGAAAGTATTATTAATATCAATGCCATGTCATTAATTCCTAGGACAGATCATGCTGGACTAGTAGCAAAAGAAAACCATACCCTCTCATAACTCGGATAAAAGTTACGCCTAGTTTTATCTATACTGAAGGTACAGTGTACAGTATTAATCAAACTAAATAGAGTTACTTCTCTTTTCGGGCATACTGTAAAGGTCAGTCAAGAGACGGAGGTTTTATTGGTGTTTTTGTGGGCGATAGGCTGACCCACTGTCACTGCAATAGTCTCACTCCATTATTATAATACCTCCAAATTTGTCCAACGAGACATCAGATGTTTTTATAGCCTCTGGTGTTCTGCCTACCCCATTAGGTATCCTGTATACTGTGGCCCCTTGATGATAGTTACAAAGTTATCAATCATTCAAAATCATATTCTGGTAGTTACCTAAAAGTATTCCATATTTAAACTTCGTTTTAATAATAGGGCTTTAAGGTTATGGTATTTATAATGAGTATAATTTATAATATGTGGCAACACCGAAAGAGATAAATAACAGAACGTGATTAGTATAGTCTGTGTAATGGTTTTGACGTAACCTGTCGTTGTTCCGGATTGATCACTCGCAGCGGCATTGATTAGGTTAATATATTCAATCACTTTATTAATGGGATTTCGTAATGTTGAGTCTTGTTTCGAGTTTTTGAATTCTATTATGTTTAAGTAGGTTAGTGTTTTTTTTATTTTTCTATATTTATTATAAAGACTGTAAGATTAGATTAAATTTTAAACATTAGGTACCTAAAGAATCTTTGCACTATTAGAAAGCTGTGTTATCAACCAAAAAAGGAGGAGGTTCTTAATTCGTCTGTATGTTTCTTTTTTGTGTCTTTGTTTCACGATATTTCGGACAATTATGAATCGATTTTGAAAATTCTTATTACGTATGACAGAGGATAGTTCATAGTTAGTCCCATATAAATTTCATTGAAATCGGATGAGTTATTAATTGAAAATTTCAAATTTTTGAAAGAATATGTTCGGAGAATGTTTACGTTGATGACATTCTCAACTCAGCCAAAGTTTTGATGTGAAGTCGGTTTTTTTAATGCCATGCATTCATTGATTATTTTACAATGTAGGTATGTTGTTGAATTTTTTTTTTTGGAACACATCACCGCAAGAGCGGGCAGGAGCATTAAGTGGCAGATTTTTTATAAAGGCCTACAAACACAAAGCGCAGTTACCTACTCGAATTACTTACTTTTACGCCATAGCTGCTTATGCAGGGGTGGTAGGAAATAACTAAGTTTACTTTCAGACTAAATAGTTGCTGTGTCAGTATAGGAAAAAATAAATAAAATCCCCAGACAAACACACCAACTACATGGCCCCAAACTAAGCAGAGCTTGTGATATGGGATACCATGTAGCGAACAAGGGGGGAACCTAGAATACAAATATAGACAAACGATCACCCGGAACATTTTTTTTTCTTGTTCCGTGCGGGAATCGAACCCGAGACCACTAGCGTCTGAGGCAGACAGTGTTACCCCATCGCCAAAGTGGTCGTCAAGTATGGATATTTTATTTTATTGTATACTTAGGTAAAGCTGATCCCCTACAAATTTATTTATTAAATTAAGCCTTTAACCTACCCCAAGATGATTACCTACAAACAAACTTAGCTCGGATTTTTTTTCTTGATAAATAATAAATAAATAAATAATAAATATTTCTGACACTCACACATCATTATCTAGCCCAAATTAAGTTTCTTAAGGAACTTGTGTTATGGATACTAGATAACTGATATACTTAAGAAATATATAAACATACCTACATATTTTTTATTAGAATAAACTTAAATAAACATATAAACATCCATGACTTGACGACTAATATCTGTGTTCATCACACAAATATCCGCCGCCGCCGGGATTCGAACCCAGGACCTCTGGCATAGAAGGCAAAGTATGTTACCCCTACACCAGCCGGTCGTCGAAATATAAACATAGATCTGTAATTTCATTAATTAGGTACTACGAAAAATGATTAAGCTTCAAACGTCAGGCTTTCTAGATCCACTGGTACAAGTCCAGCCGTGGAGGTCAATGGACGTCCGATATTTCGTACCTTCACTGACATTAGGCAACCTGGGTCAACGACCTCATCTGCGACGTTATATAACTGAGTTACATAGCTCGACACAATTTGATGCAATTTACTCATTGCACACTCAACCAGACGGGATATGGCGACCGTAGACAAAATTTGAATAGATAGAAATAGTAGAGAATTTTTAGTTTGATATCAAAGCTTATCTATAGTAAAAAAAAATTACATTTTTTGTCGACCACTTTGGCGTTGGGGTTAACCTATCTGCCTCAGACGCCAGTGGCTGCGGGTTCGATTACCGCACGGAACAAGAAAAAAAAATGTTTCGTGTCTGGGTGTTTATCTATTTATGTATTTATATTCTAGGTTATTCTAGGTGTCCCATAACACAAGCTATGCTTACTTTGGGGCCATGTAGTTGGTGTGATTGTCTGGGGATTTTATTTATTATTTACATACATACAAGCCAATTTTTTAGCCCAAAATTAAAGTAGGAAGGTACTTATGTAGGTACCTACTAAAAGAATCATGGATACCAGGTTACGGAAAAAGTATAAAAATACATAACGTATCGGTCAATCATTGTGTGCATTACGCAAATATCCAACGTATGGTACAAATATAATCAACAAAATAATACAAACCAAGCAAAGTATCAAAAAATGAACTTATTCAAATATTCAAATTCTTGCTGAAAAGTATACTTTACATAAATTAAGAGCTCTCAAAATTACACTCACCTTTTTATAGAAATTACATAATATTTTTTATTTTTTTAAAGATGCGTTTATAGCTCAATTTTAATAAAGTAAAACGAAAGATGTACAACATACAATATTATTTATTTTAAGTAGTTAAAGGTAACATATCAAATTAAATTAAAAATTAAATCAAAGAATAAACTAAATTAAAACATTAAACTAAGGAAATGAATTAAAAGTTCCTAGTAAGTACTTAAATATGAACAAAAATATACCTATTTTTCTAATTGAATAGGCTCCCGAGTCCTACTGTGCGCAAAGGTACCCATCACACTTGCCGCATTGTCTCTCTGTACGCAATAGACAACATCATAATTTGTAATTGATATTTTACATAATAATGCAGGCATTTCATTCTTAAAAAGCTGCATTAACTTTATTTTGCAGTGCTTACTTTTTTGTGACAGTTGTATTTCAGTCGTCTTTTCCACCGACTTCCAAAAGGAGGAAGTTCCCCAATTCACCTGTATATTTTTGAGATTTTGTTTCGAGATTTTTTTTGTCAATTTTAATTTTTTTTTGTTTTATTTTTATTTAATTTAATACATTCATACATACATAATAACGTCACACCTGTATCCCTTATGGGGTAGGCAGAACACCAGAGGTTACAAGACCATCTGATGTCACGTTTGACAATTTTGGAGGTATTATAAAGATGAAGAGAGACTATTGTAGTGACAGGGGGTCAGCCTATCGCCCACAAAAACGCCTTTAAAACCTCTGTCCCTTAACTGACTTTTACAGTATGCCCGGGAAAAGAAGCAGCTGGGACATTCTATGTTTTTCTTTCACTCCCAGTCCAGCAATTTTTATTTAATTTAATTTAGCTGATTCTTGTTACATTTGGTAGAAGATTTTCCAGAGCTAGGTGACGTTTCACTTTAGCCGAAGTTTTCGTAAGGACTTAAAATTTTAGGTAAAGAAGTATTTTTCAACCGACTTCCAAAATGAGGAGCTTCTCAATTCGTGTGTATTTTTGTGTCTTTGTTACACGATTTTTTGGACAATTATGAATTGATTTTAAATATTATGATAGAGGATACTTCAGAGGTATATATCAATTTTATTTATATCGATTGAGAACTTCATGAAAAATTCAAAACTTTTGAAAAAAATTGTAGATATAAATGCGGATAATGTATACATTGACGATCTCATACTTCAGCCACAGTTTTAACATAAAGGTGCTCTGCATTCATTGTATAAAGCTCCGCAATCGTTAATTATTTTATATAGACTACATTAGATATATTTGACAGAGACAAGCAAATGCACATTTCTGTGCAGCTTCTGTACAGTTCAACAGCAGCCGTCTTCAAAATCATTACTCACTGTTTTGTTTCCAAAATAACAAAAATAACTTTAACTTTGACCCCGAGTTACGTCTCTAAATCAAAATATTAAAAAACATCTTCCTTGTATATGTTTTTAAACTATTACGTCGTTATCATTTACATTATCTTTAGAAACGTGATATGTACAGACACGTCTGAAAAATGTATACGTTTTCTTTGTAATTTAAACCTTATCACAACGGAATACGTTACGAAGTGGCTGTACTATGTAGGTATGACGGTAGGTAGTGTCGTGGTTTTGGCGCTTGCACCTAAACTTTTTACCCGCATAGGGCCGCTTTAGAATAGCACTACTGCCCCTGGACATAGGTGTCGTAAAGGTGGCGACTAACCTGAAAATTTCGCCGTATCGTAGCATTCGCGGCGAGCGTGGTTATGTTAAGGCGGCTCCAGACGGGTGCAATGTAACATTACGTGTAATTTACGAGTAGCATCAACAGTGTGGACAGCAACAGCTAGCGCCTTTGCGTCTTTCTATTCTATACAACGCCAGAACGCAGCCATAGGAAACTGCTCGCGTATAATACTGGAAATAACTTTTTTGTTAAGTTCTTGCAATCCATACAAGAGCAGTACGCAAATATTCGCAATATTTTAAAATTCAAATATTCTAGCCCTGTACAGAATGGAAAGACGCAGCGCCTTTGTGTTCGCGCGATAAACCTACAGCCGACGGAGCGTTACGTGTAATGCTCGTACTGCCGTCCACACGTAGAATTCGTGTTACATTACACGGTGGATTATATTACAAATTACACCCGTCTGGAACCGCCTTAACGGCATTGCCTGACTGGCCTGTATCCTTGTTCGTCGCGCTCGCAGCGAGCGGCTCGGCTCGCTGTATTAACCTGGATCATTTAATGGTGCGTACAGATTGCTTGTAATCGAACCTGTAATGTAATAACCAGCGCTCGATGCTGCGCTCGGTGTATTTGTACGTGTATTTCGCACGAACTGAACATACACTGCGAGCATCCTGAGACAAAATGTTTCCGTATTTCGTCGCGAGCACGGTCCGTCGACACGCGTTTTTTTCTGTCCGCCAGACTTCAGAAAATTAATAGATCACACGAGACATGGATTGCGAAGACCAGTTAGTAGGTAGAGATCGCGCCAAACATTGCCCTCTGAAGTTGTTGCGGGGATTTTCGCGCGGGTGTTTTACTTACAAAAAACCTTTTATAAGTTGTAGTAAGTACCTAGTCCAAATATACGCAAATTTCTAAAAAAAAAAACACAAAGAACATAAACTTCTAAGTACTTAATACCTAAAGTTTGCGCTAATAGATGAATTTCTATTAAGTACTTAATAACAAACATATTCGAAATACAGATTTATAACAAATCATAATTCTTGTCAAATGAAACAATTCAATCGATTTAAATCCAAACGTAAAACAAGATACCTACTTATTCATTTTCTCTCAATAGGTAGGTATAAAGGTTAACTCTCACATTTATTTAGAGATACACTATTGGAATATTATAAATATGAAATAATCACAATACCTTTCTATCGTAATAACCTGCATAACAACTCGACACGATAAAACAATATCAAGTAGGTACCTACATACCTTCAATCAAAATAAGACATATAACCATCTATCTACATCGGTAATTGTTCCAAGAACAACGTAGGTAATAAGATTTTACCGCGTCGGCCATAAGATTTAACAAGAATATTCTAGATATATCAAACAATATTAAAAAGAACTCAGTTTACAGCTTTACAGCTACCACATTATAACTAAAAATATAGGTTCATACAACATTGGCTTCTCGAAATTTCTACTAGGTATCTCAAATTTCCGAAACAATTGTTGATTGAGCTTTACATTAAATATGCGGATTTTTTATACTTTAAAATGTAACAATACATCTTTTCGTGCGTCTCAGTCGAGGCGCAAGTATTTTTCGGTCGCTAATTTATAAGACCAATTTGTTATTCAAACGTAAACATGATTTTTTGACACAAAACGTATTTTTGTTGAACACTTCCTATTCAATTTACAAATCGCTTAATTTTTTATATATAAAAAGTATATTTGCAGTCATAAAATTAAATGGAAGTAAACACAAAGTAGGCAAATGTAATTTAAACGCTGAAGGCGGGCAGCCCTATCACATGTAAACGGACCGCGGCGCTGCTGTAGGCATTTATTTCAATGATGCGGCCGAGTTGAATTACTGTAGATATCTGTACTGTGGTGTAAGTATGATATTGAACTATCACGTCCTCGCATTTGGAAAGTGATCTACCAGTTACCCTACATATATGAAGTTTCACCACAGCTAAAGTTTACACGAGGATTTAAAAATGTTATTGAAGTCGGTTTTTGAAATACATCAATATATAATGATAAATCATCAATTCATAAAAAAAGTGCTGAAGATCTAGACGTTGGTTGCGGCGCACCACATTTTATAAAAGGAGAAAAGGCAGAGAATTGCTTACAGTTGATAAAACAAAAACTTTACAAGTTCTGGTTTGTTTACATCTTTACCATTAAAATTAATTCTAATTTATCTCCTAAACGATTAAACTGATTAACATCATTCAAATGGATAAATTGGTTTTATGCCTAGAGCTTTCATTTGACATCATAATCATTAAGATAACTTAACAAACAAAATATCACACTTTGAAGTTGCTCTCGTAATTATCCAATATTTATGAAATGCAAAACATACATACATACATACATACATACATAACCTCACGCCTGTCTCCCTTTGGGGTAGGCAGAGACAAGGGAACACCAATTGCTTCGATCCAGACATACCTCTTTCGCTTCCTCCACGTTCATTAATCTTTTCATACATGATCGCCGGTTACGGGTACTTTTAACTAGGCCCTTTTTAAGATAATGCAAACAATAAAAAATTATTCAATATGAATTGCAATCCGCGTCCCTTTGATGTTGTCCAAAAAACCGACAATTCACGGATAGCGTAGAGCGCGCTTCGAGCGTCACTACACAGGTGCAAGTCTCACGCACACAGGCGCAATTCCTGTTCGCGACCGGTGCTCGCGCAATGTGAACGGGCGCGCGAACGCCCGTCCACATTGAGCATCGAGCATTTTTTGATGTTATTCAAAAAACAGAAAATGTACGGATAGCTTAGAGCAGGCCACGAGCGCGCTCTACTGCGGCTCAGTTCGCGCTCGAGAGGCGTACAAATCATGGGAACTTTTTTTGCAGATTACATTACAGGTTCCATTACAAGCAATGTGTACGCTCCATAAGAGGCGAATAATCTGAGTGACTATCATACATCCTTCCAATAAAACCGGACCTCAAATATTACCGCTCCAGCGGTGCTGTGTTCCGGCAATACTACATATGAAGAGCCAAGAAACTGGCTCTTCATAAAGTATTGCTGGAACAAAACCCGTATGCTGTCATCTTCGACCTCATCTTCAATTACCATCAGGTGATACTGAAGTCAAATGCGATCTTAGTCACCAATAGAAAAAACATACTTACATACATAACTTCACGCCTGTATCCCTTATGGGGTAGGCAGCAGAACACCAGAGGTTATAAAACCATCTGATATCACCTTTGACAAATTTAGAGGTATTACAATAATAGAGAGAGACTATTGCAGTGACAGGAGGTCAGCCTATCGCCCAAAAAAACGCCAAAAAAACCTCCGTCCCTTAACTGACTCTTACAGTATGCCCGGGAAAAGAAGCGGCTGGCACATTCTATAACCTTTATGCCAAGTATCACATCCATACACTGAAGAAATAAGATTTTTCATACAAACTAAAGAGTCCAATATTTCGTGTTCCCGTGGGAATGTCGGGAACTTCTTTCACAACACAAACAGTCACTTATTGAGGAACCTTTATACTAAGTATCACATCTGTGCACTCAAGGAATAAGATTTTTTCATACAAACTATAAATCATATATTTCCCGTTCGCGTGGGAATTTCGGGAATTCCTTTCATAGCACAACCAGTCACTCTTTGAAGAACCTTCATGCCAAATAAACCTCCGTCCCTTAACTGACTCTTACAGTATGCCCGGGAAAAGAAGCAGCTGGCACATACTATGCTTTTCCTTTGCTCCTAGTCCAGCATAGAGGGAAAAAACCTTTAATTAAAAAACATGACCCGTTTTTAAATTGAATTTAAATCTTCCTCGTATTTCATAATATTGGTAATCAAACAGCTGACATACTAATAAAGAATCAACTTAAACTTCGCTCAAGCTGTAACTTATATTGATTAGCTAAGTTAGTCCAAGCAGCAGAAGTCAGGGCCATCAACTATATTTATAGCGAGCCGTGTACTTGACTATGACATTAATACAACTTGATAACTTAAGTGATCTAACTAAATCTTAACTATCAAGTACTTTTATAGTCATAATTATGACTGTTCCAACTATTATTTACAGTTCTAAAGAAATTATAAATAAAAAAATCTTTATTAAAAAATATCTGAAATCTTCAGGTTAATATTAAAGATAACTTTTCTTACGGGTTTAATTGTGAACAAGGGTTCACAGTATATCAAAACGAGAATCAATCCTACTAATATTATAATTGCGTAATATAATCGACGTACAGAGGCAGACAGCTATCGGAATAAAGTAAACTAAAATTTTAGAACTAAATATCGTTTCTGACTTTTGAAAGTGCGTCTGCCTGTTTCGCTTTCACGATTAAAGTACTAATCCGATTTAAATAAAATTTGGTATATAGATAGACTAGATCCTAAGGATGGACATTCGCTAACTTTTAAACGGGTTGAGGGATAGAAATAGGGGTGAAATTTATTTGGAAAATCCTGAGAACCAATTTTAATGTTATTTGGTACATAATCTTGAAAAAGCATCCATTCTACTTTTTATTGCAAAAAAGGTTTTGAGGCGTTTTTTTATCACAAAGCGGGTAAAAGCTAGTAACTTTATAAAATTACCTTTTGAGCCAATGAAGTGTAAGAGTCAGTGAGTATAATCTTTATTTCGGTAACTAAATCTGCGTTTGTCTTCTATCTCCTGACTAGCTTTATCCCGCACACACTTGTATGCGCTTAACTACCCTTCTCGTAGAAATTTCAGAAACTATACAACCAGACGCCCGCTGAAAGAACCTTTATTCCAAGTATCACACCCATGCACTGATGGAATAAGATTTTTTCATACAAACTAAAAATCATATATTTCCCGTTTCTGTGGGAATTTCGGGAATTCCTTCCTTAGTGCACCCCTACATCCCCTAAAGAATGTATGTTCCAAATTTCAGCTCTCTACGCCCAGTAGTTACGGCTGTACGTTGTCTGTCAGTCACTCAGTACCTCAGTCACTCAGTCAGTAACGGAACAGTTTTATATATATTGATTGATGGTAAGTTAATTCGAGGTTGAACAAAACCAACAGGACACTGGAGGGTTTTATTTTATTACCAAGCTGTGGATCGGATTGGTCGCTTTTTACGACACGCTTAGCCAGGATAGGTATTTTATTCTAAGCGGTCTTTACGCGGTAAAAATAATCTATGAACATATGGTATCCACTTAAATACCTACTTACTATACATATTAAATATGGAAAATCGACGCAAACTAAATCTAGGATGCTCGGCGTTTAGAGTATTATCTACGGAAAAACCTCAATATCTTTATAATAAACTAGCATTATCCCGCAACTTCGTATGCGCTTAACTAACCTTCTCGTGGAAATTTCAAAAACTATACAACCAGACACCCACTGAGAGAACCTTTATACCAAGTATCACACCCATGCTCTCAAGGAATAAGATTTTTCATACAAACTTAAAATCATATATTGCCCGTGCCCGTGGGAATTTTGGGAATTTTTTTCGTAGCACAACCAGTCACTCTTTGAAGAACCTTCATGCCAAGTATCACGTCCGTACACTCAAGGAATAAGATTTTTTCATACAAACTAAAAAGTCCAACCCCTTTCCGTGGGAATTTCGGGAATTCCTTCCATAATACAAACAGACACTTATTGAGGAACCTTTATATCAAGTATCACATCCGTGCACTCAAGGGATGGGATTTTTTCATACAAACTAAAACATTATATATTTCCCGTTCCCGTGGGAATTTCGGGAATTCCTTTCATAACACAACCAGACAAACATTGAAAAACCTTTACACCAAGTTTTACATCGGTGCACTCAAGGAATAAGATTTTTCAAACAAACTAAAAAGTCCTATATTTCCCGTTCCCGTGGGAATTTTGGGAATTCCTTCCTTAGTGCACCCCTACATCCCCTAAAAAATGTATGTTCCAAATTTCAGCTCTCTACGCCCAGTAGTTACGGCTGTACGTTGTCTGTCAGTCACTCAGTCACTCAGTACCTCAGTCACTCAGTACCTCAGTCACTCAGTCAGTAACGGATTACATTGGCAGAAAAACGCACACACCAAAAGCACTAGATCTAAATCGCAAAATAAACTTACTGTTCCGAAACATCGTACACGTTCCGAACTTCAGGTTTTAAAGGAAGTTTCAAATTTTCAGCTTCGAAAATTTGGAAAGATTTGCCACTCCCTCTTAGAAAAATCAATGGGATACATTATTTTAAATTAAAATATCGTATATTACGATATTTAAATTTAAAACGTTATAAAGAAATATCAAACCTGCAATACAAATAATCTCGTATAATATAACTTTATTAGTTTATTTAATGAAAAAGTAATTATGTAGTAGTTAAATATATCCTACGTTTATTATTCATTTTTAATTATTCTTTAATCATTCAGTTAATACTTATTATTTTTATCCACATTTATGTATTTTATTTATTTCAATGTTTATAAACGTACCTGCATATTTCTATTTATACATACATAAAAAGGTACTGGTAGTTAATTATAAATTTAAAACGTAGGTACACAATACAAAAATGGGATGATGAAGTGTTTTTTGCTTTTTTTTTGTATACTTATTTTTAATGTTAACTATGATATGACCCTATCAAAATTTATATTATTGTAATAATGCTGGATATGAAAGGTCAGGCCTGAAAATCAGCGTTGCCATAAATTTTATACATTGCTGGCAGCTATTGCTGAGGTCTGCCCCATTTTCACAAAATGCTTTTTTTTGTTTAATATTTTTAATAATTTTGTAACTATTATTTTTAAATGTAATTATATTTTTTTTTCCTAAGTAACTGTATTAATTATTATTTTTTGTGATAATAAAACTTTTTTTTCTTACTACGGTGTTTTTTGTGTTATTATAAAAAAACATAAAAAACCCTTGATGAAATTGAATCTAAAATTTGCTGTTATCCGTTAAAATATCAAGAAATAACAATAAGCTCAAATGATAGCGCACAAAAATGTTTTAGATTTATGTAAATGGCCACCAACTAGCATACAGGTTAACTAAATATAAATCGTGAAATCTTAATAATTATCTATACTTACTAATATATAAAGCTGAAGAGTTTGTTTTTTTGTTTGTTTGTTTGGACGCGCTAATCTCAGAAACTACAAGTAGGATTTGAAAAATTCTTTTTGCATTTGATAGCCCAACTCTTGAGGAAGGTTATAGGCTATATTTTATCCCGAAATTCTGACGGGATCAAAAGTTGCGCGGGTAAAACCGCGTGCGGGGGCTAGTTTAATATAAAGGTGAAATAATACAAAATTATATGTACTTAAAAATAAAATCAATAACAACAACTCTCAGTTTACTTTTGTTTACTTTCGTTTACTTTTCTTATTTTAGGTTTTGATTTTTATCAATGAGATAAAGTAAAACCCAAGGGAATCCTCCTCTCTCATTGCCATGCCTAAACTAGGTTCATCATTTTCGCATTGTTACTAACCTTTAATATGGATAATTTCTGAAATAAATGATTTATTATTATTATTATTATTATTTTACATGTTACTATTATATAAACTCCCCTCATTGTCACTCTTTACCACCTGTATTATTATGGAAAGCAATAAATAAATGAATATGAATACTAAGTCTTTTATTAAGTTTTTTAACCGGATTTATCGCGTATAATTTCTAGTTAACATTTGAACTCGAAGTTTCGGGTCACGAGTCGCTCTTAATCCGATAAATCCGGTTAAAAGGCTTCTACAAGGGGATGGACTGGGAGCGAAAGAAAAGCATACTGTGCCAGCTGCTTCTCGTCCCGGGTATACTGTAAAAGTCAGTTAAGGGACAGATGTTTTACTGCCATTTTTGCAGGCGTTAGGCTGACCCCATGTCACTGCAATAGTCTCTGTCCATCATTATAATACCTCCAAATTTGTCAAACGTGACATCAGATGGTTTTACAGCCTCTGATGTACTGCCTACCCCATTAGGGATACAGGCGTGAAGTTATGTATGTATGTAAAATAGCAAATATCTAGTATTGTCTTAAGTTTTCACGATTCATAATTTAAATAAAACTACTTTTTAACCGGATTAATCGCGTATAATTTATATTTTACATTTTAACTCGACGTTTCGGTGTCTTTGCAGACCCCGTGGTCACGAGCGACGTCGCTCATAAATTATACGCGATTAATCCGGTTAAAAAGTAGTTTTAGCAAATATCTTTTACAATCTACGCATTGATGCATATCCTATACATCCTTGTGAACATGCTGTGACCTACACAGATGAATCAACGCTGGAATCGCTGCCAATCAGCTGATGATAACTAATTAATTCTATTGTTCATTGTTTTATTTTCACTGTCACTGCTTCCTGGCTGTACACAAACATGTGTTAAAAAAGGCGCGAGCTTGCATCTTTGTTTAGGTTTCTTTTTTCTGTCATTTTTTTAAAAATAAATGTTATTAGGTGTGAAATGAATAGCGCCATCTATTGTCTGCTCATAGTTGTATTTAGTGTCGAATCAATATTTTTTTTAACATTAATTGTTTGACGTTTATGATGTAATTTTCGATGTATCTATAAAAATTTATATAGGTTATGCAAGTAAGACCAGTTCTTAAGCCATCTC
This sequence comes from Stenoptilia bipunctidactyla, assembly GCA_944452665.1. NCBI lineage: Eukaryota > Metazoa > Arthropoda > Insecta > Lepidoptera > Pterophoridae > Stenoptilia > Stenoptilia bipunctidactyla. The sequence continues at coordinate 1,076,787 of OX101750.1, read as the reverse complement.
GGGTCAAGGTGTATACTAAGACATCAATGAAAATTACCATTGCTGTACCTATGACTAATTGAAGGGTAGTATAGGCAGTGCTAGTGACCACGTCACTACGGCCTTTGTCTGTGTGCGTCAAATGTCCCAGGGTGGGCATTGAGCCGGTAGCTAGCCTGGAGTTGCAGTTGGATAATACATAATTCACAGTCATAAGTAAACAATGGTTGGACACCTATTCACACAAGTAGCCCTAGTCATATCATACATAGAAGACCAATGTCCATGCAAACAAACATGTACATACAAATAGCTGCATTGTGCGGGGCTCGAACCCGTGACCACTGAACTTTTGAGGGAGATATAATCAACGAGTGCAGAGCATTAAAAAAACCGACTTCACGTTAAAACTTTGGCTGAGTTATAATGTCATACACGTAAACATTTTCCGAAATCATACATATATAAGGGACTAACTATGAAATATCCTCTATCATGTAAAACAAGAATTTTTAAAATCGATTCATAATTGTCTGAAATATCATGTAATAAAGACACAAAAAAAAACATACAGACGAATTGAGAACCTCCTCCTTTTTTGAAAGTCCGTTGAAAATATGGGTATAAAGTGCCTACGAATATGACTGCCATTTGACCTAAGTTAAATGACATACAGTTCCGAAATCAACCTGTTCTTGGTAAATATAGAGTTATGTCAGAAAACCTTGAACATAATAATTGTCAATTGAAATTTATGTCTGACTCACCGTTGACTAACCTTTCGAAATTACGTGAGAATACCGTATTAGTTGCTTTTGCGCTTCGAAAATACTCAATACTCTTACTTTTACAAAAAATTACGATTGCAAATCAATGGGCGCCTGGCTAGCGAGCACTCTTCATATAAAATATGTCGCAAAATATCACTACTCCTGCTGTTCTAACACCCAAACTTCTAAAACCCGTGTGCTGTTATTTTCACTTACTATAAGGTGAGATCTTGATGAGAAAAGAAAACTTCACCTATTTCAAGTCCTTCATATAAGCACATTTTTTAAGCTATTGCATAGCTTCTATCGCGGGCCTTGAGCGTGGGGACCGAATCCAGAAATTCCGTAACGAAAAAAACCTAACACCCCCCACTCCAACCGGCACAGCGGTGATACTTTGATTTCATAACTTTACATGCGGGCTTTAATAAACAATCAGCGCCATCTACTAGGAACTTGTGGAACTTCATAATAGATCAAACATTACTGCATTAATAAAATAAATAAATAATTATAATTGCATAAGTTGATAAAAATGCTATGCAATAGCTTTACCGCGGCAGTCTCCGAGTGCCACACGTATTTTTTTTGGAAAGCGCTTTATCGAATTTTATGATACGCTTATAAATTCTCTGAAGTATATTCTACCAAACGAAAAAAAAACGAAACAAACTGGTTACAGCCGCCGCTATGTCTGGCTTAGCCAACAATTCAAAACTAGAAAGTTGGTTATGTGGTCCTGAATGTACATTATATACTTCATTAAATGTGATTATTGAAAGAGTTTTTATTTTGTTAATCTTGCCTTGAAGTCAAGCAAGGTGTGATACCTATGAAATCAAAATTTCAGGCAGATTATTTTGCCGTTTTTAATACTTATAAACTTAAGAAACAAAGAAAAGAAAACCAAATCTGAGTGTAACACACTTTTTGATCTTGCAAACAGTTGTCATGTAGAAATCGAACCTGCAACCTCGTAACTTATCCTCTGCACCACCAAGACCGTCAAGGACTCGTATCTATGTATAGTGATTTGAAAAAGGAAAATATTTGTATTTTTGTTAGTTTGTTTGTATAGACAGACTAAACTTAAAAACTACTCGTTCGATTATTTAAATTCTTTCACATCTAAAACGCTTCTTTTTGTGTTAAGAACCACTAAAAAGCTTCTATTTTTTTATTTTTTACTAGCTGACCCGGCCAACGTTGTTTTGCCATATAAATAATAAAAAATAAAAATAGATGTTGGCCGATTCTCATAGATACCGGATAAGCACAAAAAATTTCATCAAAATCGGTCAAGCCGTTTTGGAGGAGTATGGCAACGAAAACTGTGACACGAGAATTGTATATATTAGACTAGCTGACCCAGTAAACGTTGTTTTGCCATATAAATAAAAAAAAATAGATGTTGGCCGATTCTCATAGATACCGGATAAGCACAAAAAATTTCATCAAAATCGGTCAAGCCGTTTCGGAGGAGTATGGCAACGAAAACTGTGACAATGTGAATTTTACTATATTAAGAAATTCCCCATGTATCAAAAGCTCCGCAGGTAAAACCAGGGGAACTGCTAGTTCTTTGAAACGTTTAAATCTTCATAACCTGTTCGTGCGCATAACTCGACTGCACAAAAGTAGGTTAATGGTTTTAACTATGATATGTAATGACACAGAGTTTTTGTTTCGTTCGAGGAATATGTTTTTTAGTTGTCGTCAAAAGATATTTCGTGTCCTTAGTGCTCTCTCACCTTGCAGTTATATGCGTACTCTGTGCTTATGTCACGTGTTTTTATAAAGGGTGGCTTTAAAACAAAAACAATAACAGTAATTAATTACATTTGACATTGGCTGTTTGAGTAATTTACTTATTATTTAAATACAGAATGTTGCTACAGATTTGCGAGCATTAACAAAACGTTACGCTGGTTTATGATATTTACCGCATTATTCTAATAAATACTGTTGAGTATGTTAATACAATGATAAATAAAGATTTATTCTATTCCATATTGTTGTGTTTTACATGTAAGATCTATAAATTAATTGACTTTGAATATTATTTCGCTGTTAAGTTTGACCCAATTGTTATGTAAGATATAATTTGGGTTAAGAAGAAAATTACGCGTCATTATTTATTGCTAGATGACATTTGGCGAGAGATTTTTGTATAAAATGTGACATTAAGCTAGGTGCATCTGAAAAAGAGTGCCAGGAGTTTTTTCCGCCGGCTTTTTCGTCTCTTGGTCTACTGTAATATCTTATTCAATAACTATCAACATCTTGTTAAAGCCAAAGTACAAAATTGTGACGTCATTAAGTGGCCATTCGATGGCTTTATGATGAATAAAATATTTTGTTTTTTTTTGTATCTTCATACTTCAACTGGTGGGTCATTTTCGAAATTCCAGGACGTGATTGTTTGAGATCATACATGAAGAGAAAAAATAAAATAAAATAAAAATATTAATTATTTACCGAGTAAAGTTAACCGAAAGTTAGAGAATTCATTAAGTAACGCATGGTTGCATAATAATCGATGCAATAGATACTAAGCGGGTGGTGGTGTGTGTGTGGCGGGAACACTGCTGTGTGCGTGTTGACTGAGGCAGCGCTTCGGGAAAAGTGTAGTAAGGTCTCTTTATTTATTCATAGGGATTTCTGGTGGAAAATTAAATACCTACTTTTATTACATAATTATGATCAGAATCGAGTACAGAGTTCTCTCCTTCAGTATCTAAAATTTGTCACCAGTCACCTTGTAAGTGACGACCGCATACCATTGCTAGGATTAGTCGCTTTTCACGACATGAGTGTTCAATAAACCACAGGGTTGTTCTAAGTCTGTATGCATATTTAATATCTTATTCTTGTTAATAATAACCTTACTCATCATTTCTAACAATTACCTAAATATGAAAAATTTCCAAATGCACCTAGCTGCATTTGAACACACGACACCAGTAAGGCGATCACTTAACAATTGTATCAAACAATCATACATACATAACTTCACGTCTGTATCCCTTATGGAGTAGGCAGAACACCAAAGGTTATAAAACCATCTGATGTCACGTTTGACAAATTTGTAGCTATTATTATGACGGAGAGAGACTATTGCAGTGACAGGGGGTCAGCCTATCGCCCGCAAAACGCCAATAAAACCTCCGTTCCCTAACTGACTTTTACAGTATGCCCGGGAAGTCAAACAATAGTGTTATTGAAAACCGTTTGTAAAAAAAGTTTTTGTAACAGAAGACATTTTTTAGAAGATTTTTCAATCACTCTATTTAATAATGAAAACTAGTCCAATAAGGAAATTATAATTAAATTGACAGTACTGGTTGCAGAAAAATATCGATGCATTGTAAACGTTTTTGTGTCGATGTTTTTGCAGATGTTATGCATTCATTCAAGTATGTGCTAAGAAATCGGGTTATTCCGGTTATGGACATCATTAAAATAAATTTCTTCGACGGTATTAATGTTACTCAAGATTTATTTGTATATTTAAAGAATTGCTTTCATGCTGGACTGGGAGCGAAAGAAAAACGTAGAATGTGCCAGCTGCTTCTCTTCCCGGGCATACTGTAAAAGCCAGTTAAGGGACAGAGGTTTTAAAGGCGTTTTTGTGGGCGATAGGCTGACCCCCTGTCACTACAATAGCCTCTATCCATTTTTATTATACCTCCAAATTTGTCAAACGTGACATCAGATTGTCTTGTAACCTCTGGTGTTCTGCCTACCCCATAAGGGATACAGGCGTGACGTTATGTATGTATGTATGTATGTATTTAAAGAATAATGTTCATAGCTGACCTGTCAGATTTTTTACAACTCATGAAATGTATTAAAACAACATATAGTGCAAATAATGGCTTATGTTCAGTTAATTCCAAATTATTAACTTATATTAGAAACCAAGGATTTTAATATTTTACCATCTCAAGTTACTCATTAGACTACCAGTATCATCCACTTGAAATGAAAATCCCGATATCGTTTCTAAGAAATTAAATCAAGTCTGCACCAATAGTTTAGATATAACAGGCAGCATTTCAATTACAATATCATCTTTATACATTTACATACATACATAACGTCACGCCTGTGTCCCTTATGGGGTAGGCAGAATACCAGAGGTTACAAGACCATCTGATGTCACGTTTGGCAAATTTGGAGGTATTATAAAGATGGAGAGAGACTATTGTAGCCTATCGCCCACAAAAACGCCTTTAAAACCTCTGTCCTCTAACTGACTTTTACAGTATGCCCGGGAAGAGAAGCAGCTGGCACATTCTATGTTTTTCTTTCGCTCCCAGTCCAGCATTATACATTTACATACCAAACAAAAAGTAGTTTGACAGGTCAAAGACTGTATGGACCGTGAACATTACTCTTTCTTTTTAAATAAAACAAGATATTTATACCTGATTATATTAAGAAATTAAAAGTTTGTTTGTTATATCGCGCTAATATTGTAAAGTTTTTGAATTTGATGGCTCTTCTCTACGGGGCGATTTTTTTAAATAACGCAAGGGCTCCTTGTTATAAAGTTTGAAAAACTACTTAAAACCGACAATACTTGACCTATTTGATTAAATATTTTTATCTATATTTTTTTCGAGAGACCTTTATTAGGAACTTTATTTTACTGTTGATTCATCTAAACCGAAGTTCACAGCCGGTGCTGTACCTACTATGAAGCTTTATAACAGCTTAAGCTCTAAATTACCAATATCCTATACAAGAATGATAAGATGATAATGATTTAATCTTCCACGCTGGGCTGGGAGCGTAAGAATAACATAGAATGTGCCAGCTGCTTCTCTTCCCAGGCAAACTGTAAAAGTCAGTTTAGGGATGGAGGTTTTATTGACGTTTTGCTGGCGATAGGCTGACTACAATAGCTACAAATTTGTCAAACGTGACATCAGATGAATTTACAACCTTTGGTGTTCTGCGATACATAAGGGATACAGGCGTATGTACTTTAATTACAGTTTTCACCTATAATTAACAAGATTGTAATAAAATTTACTAAATTATCAATACTACTCGCGGGTGGAATTATAAATGGTTACGCCTAGAACTCATACTAAGTCCCAAACCGGAACCAACCTCATACAACCCACCGGTTATTATGTAAAAATTTCATCAGTTTTTGCCCATCTCGGTTACTTAGTGGCATGGTTTAATTTGGTAATAGGTAACACTGGCTGCTTACTCGTGACTTCGTCTGTGTGTGCATCCCAATTCTAAAATAAATATAATTAAATCTCTAGACAATCACACCAACTACATGGCTCCAAACTAAGCAGAGCTTGTGGTGTGGGATACCATGTAGCGAACTAGTGGGGGAACCTAGAATATAAATACATATATAGATAATACGACCACTTTGGCGATGGGGTAAACCTGTCTGCCTCAGACGCCAGTGGTTGCGGGTTCGATTCCTGGACGGAACAAGAAAAAAAAGTTTCGTGTCTGGGTGTGTATTTATTTATGTATTTATATTCTAGGTTCCCCCTAGTTCGCTACGTAGTATCCCATAACACAGGCTATGTTTACTTTGGGGCCATGTAGATTGTGATTGTCTGGGGATTTTTTTTTTATAAACGCCCAGACCCGGAACATTTTTTTTTGCTCGTTCCGTGCGGATATCGATCCCGCAACTCCAACGCCAAAGTGGTCTACAAGTCTGTATTTAAATTTGGAAAGAAACGCAATAAGCTATTTCAGTCTACGACAGTTCTACGTCTATTTCACATCAACTTAGAATAACCCTGCCATTCATGGATAAGTGTCGTTAAGGCACTTAAAAATAGAGAGTGTCATGTCAAATTGAGCAAGCCACAGCAAACGTCAAAATTGGTGCCAATTAAGAGCAATAAGAACGTTTCCTAAGCCCACCTCTTTCCTACTTATAATTGAATCTGTGGTTTTATTAACATCCTTATTAACAACAGATTATATTCTTCCATGATGGACTGGGAGCAAAAGAAAAACAAAGAATATATTTTTTTATTCACACTTATTTATTCACAATAAAAAATATATGAGAGACACAAAAGAAAATAAAAAAACACAAACTTTGGAAAACGTGGGCGGTCTTATCGCTTCAAGCGATTTCTTCCTGGCAATCCGTGTACTGCTTCTCCACCCGGGCGCGTATTTACAAAAGCTATACCATTAGAGTGAAAGTGCAAACTGAACTGGCTTAGCTTTTGTATGACAAAAACTTGCCCAAACCCTAATCCATTCTAGTACAGATATTGACCGAAGTCGTGTAGACTTTGTGAGATAACTTCAATTGAACATTGCAGCAACAAAAGCTATACCATTTGATATCGATATTTACCGATCGTTGGCTTCAATTTGATACTTAAATGGCAATTGTTCTGATTTTCAAAGATAAAAATAAAATGTGCATGCATTATGACCATCGTTATTTTGATGACTTAACGTTTGACTTTTGACCATGTCGGGATTGTCCAGGGTTGACTATAATAGCTGACCAGGTTTATGGCGCTTCGCCGGCCGCTGCCGCGGCACCGCTCGCTTCGCTCGCTCGGCTCGCGCACGTGTATAACTATATGCAACCTAACATGCTCCTCCTCGCTGCGCTCGTCGTCGCACCTAACCGTACTGATTCCGCCTTCCGGTGCGGGAGCCCTTCTCGTAGCTTATCTCTTTCATCCCAATGTCTATCAAACAAAGATATACCTACTTTTCATCTTGACAAAAGCTTATCTATTTGAGTGAATATGTATTATACAGTACTAGGTTTTGTCATTGCATTTCTTTGAAAATTACAAGAGCAAAAGCTAATCCCTTTCAGTCAATTTTTTTACTGAGTTCGATTAGGTTTTGTCAAGTAATATGCATAAACAAAAGCTCCTCTATTAGAGTCTGACTCGTGACTCAAATAGTATAGCCTTTGTATATTCGCCACCCGGGCATACTGTAAGAGTCAGTTAAGGGGCCCCCTTTCAATGGCGATTGGCTGACTCCTTTCCGCTGCAAAAGTCTCTCTCCATCATTATAACACCTCTAACTTTGTCACACGTGACATCAAATGATTTTGTAACCTCTGGTGTTCAGCCTACCCCATGAGGGATACAGACGTGAAGTTATGTATGTATGAATAGTCTATGAAAGGCATGTACCTAACAATTAGCGGTCAATAAAACAAGTTATCTACTATCAATAAGGATATACTTAACTAAGTACATATACAAATATTTATACTGTACTGCTCGTTGTACGTACAGTCAGACAATTTTGATTTGGTTTTCTATACATCGAAATTTACAATAAGATTCAAATTAGATGACACCGAAAGAGATGCATTATAATGGTGTAAACCTAATTGGTGTATTTGAGTCATTCTAAACTTTATTTTAAATGGATAAGACATTTTCTATGACTACTTTGCGATAACACTGTCTGCCTCAGACGCCAGTGGTCGCGGGTTCCATTCCCGCACGGGACAAAGAAACAAAAATGTTCCGGTGCTGGGCGTTGATCTTATATGTATTTACATTCTAGGTTCGCTACATGGTATCCCATATAAAAAATCAGCATAGAGTATTTGAATGATTCTAAGCCAAAGTAATAAAAACTCTATGGAGAAGCAAATTGTATCTGATTTCTGACAATTAACATTTTGTCAAACAATTTCGGCAAGCGAAACTAATCCTTATCACCTATGCACCTGCAAGCGGCAATAAACCTTATGTTACACCAATTTTTTGGTTGACTGTACTATGTGCTTTATAAATTTGAGTTTAACTACATACCTATGAGGGACGATTATTAATTGAAATGCCAAGCTGAAGTAATAACAGGTTTTGTATATTAAGGTAGACAAATACCTTGAGATGATGGTACAAACTAATGGGAGTTGTCAGTGATGCAATGATGATGATGATGTCGATAAATGGAGGCCTTATAAAGTAGCTCAAAGTCAATGGGATATTTAGTGATTTCCAGACTGTCAGTGATAGCTGACGGGGTCGCTTTCATCACGGTAATATTATCTATACCGTATTTCAACTTCGTACAAGCGGACGAATAAAGAGGGTAACATTCGGAGTTTCCCTTCGTGATCAAATCAGAAATGAAGAGATTCGCGGATCAAAGTTAGGCTGCAAACAGCGAGAGCGACAACGGCGCGGGCAGAGACGCGGGCAGCGACGCGGGGAGCGGGCGTGAGAGTGATATGTCGCGGTTTCATATAAACTCAATACTCTCGCTGTCGCTGTCGCTGCCGTCCAGTTTGCAGCCTTACAGCCTTAGTTAATACACACTTTAATATCAAACATTTAACGTGATTTATGATGTATTAGCAAATAATTGAATAGGCCTTAAAATTATTATTGCTTTTCACATTTTCGCACCAACTATAAACTCTAAAACGATGCTCTGTCTTAACATTGACACCCTGTACATCCTATACATTTTTACTTAGTCTCTCCCGATTGGTTGATTTACAGACACCATATTCACGAGTGTCAAACGTGACAGGTGTCAAGTTGACAGATATAAACCGCAAAATATGTTTCTGATTAACAGAAAACATTGACAAAGTTTTGAATTTTACGTTTTTAATGGGCAGGGCGCACCCAATCAAAGAATGAATGATATTGTCTTAAGTTTTCGCGATTCATATTATTAAATAAAACACTTTTTAACCGGATTTATCGCGTATATTTACATTTTAAATAGTTTAAAAAAGTGTTTTATATAAAAGAATGAATGGTTTTATTAGCTCCCTGCTATCTGACAGTGTGTAGTCAGGTAGACTGACTGCTCGGTCAAGGTTGTCAGGAAGAGATAAGTGAGTATTGAGCTAAGACAAGCGGAGTGGAGGTCTTTTTACACGGTAAGATGGTAAAGGATGACACATTATTGTGTTATTTAAACGAGTTTCCAAGAAAATGACTATCATAACTGATATCGTGTTATATGGGAAATAAGTGTGAACTACATTTTTATGGAAGACTTCTTGAAGTTACTAAGTCATTTATGGGTCATAGCTTCCTAAATATGTCAAAAATTTGTAATAAATGATTTAAAAGTTATTAAAAAAACGTTTTTAACCGAATTTATCGTGGTCACGATCTGCAAATACACCGAAACGTCGAGTTAAAATTTAAAATGTGATTATACGCGATACACCCTGTTAACGTGTTTTTAATTTAATAGTATGAATCGTGGAAACTTCAAATACTAGAAGTTATTGTAAAACTATCACTGTAGGTATACAAAGGACCTAAATAAATTATGTCTTCTATGCTGGACTGGGAGCGAAAGAAAAACGTAGAATGTGCCAGCTGCTTCTCTTCCCGTGCATACTGTAAAAGTCAGTTAAGGGACAGAGGTTTTAAAGGCGTTTTTGTGGGCGATAGGCTGACCCCCTGTCACTACAATAGTCTCTCTCCATCTTTATAATATCTCCAAATTTGTCAAACGTGACATCAGATGGTCTTGTAGCCTCTGTTGTTCTGCTTACCCCATAAGGGATACAGGCGTGACGTTATGTATGTATGTATGTTTGTATGTATAAATAAATTAGTGAAGTCGTAGCTCTAAACTGATTTTAAAAGATGGTTACTGATACCAAACTTTCTTGCCAATTCATCTCAACAGATCAATTCAAATTCAAATTCAAACACTTTATTGCCATTTGCATAGAATAGGATGCTTATAAAAATACAGTATTAACATTAAATGTACAATTTGGGCGGCCTTATCACTTCAAAGTGACCTCTTCCAGGCAACCTTATCTTAAAATAAATTAAAAAGAAACGTAAACATGGCATTATTATTTTATAAATGTTACTAATTAAAGTATATAAATAGGTGTAATAATATAATATGAAATACATATATATAATATAAAAACATTAATTTAAAAATAGATATATAAGTAGAAAGAACAAAGTACGCTTTGTATTAACATAAATTCTATATAAAATGAGATATGTTTGAGAGATAGAAGTTTTTTAAATGATATTTAAAAGAAGCTATTGTTTTAGCGTGGTGGAGAGGATGGTAATGAGTTCCAAAGAGATATTGCTTTCACCGTGAACGACTGCTGATAAAGCTGATCAACTTTGTGAAGTTATGGTAAATTCATTTCTTTTTTTTAAATCGAGTCCCGTATTGCATCCCGTAAGGAATGTATGTCCCATCTCTCTACGGCTGCTAAATTACTCAGTCAGAAACGGAACAGTTTTAATGAAACTGATTAGAATTTATATGTATTATTGATATGTAGGTATGGTTTTACTATTTATATGAAGTCTATTTTATAGCCTGCGTCGCATCGCGTCCTTCCAAATTCTCCACAACCTAATCCAGCCACGACTCGGTTGCCTGAGAAAATCGCTCTACAGCGATAAGGCCGCCTTTGTGTCAATATGAAATTAAAATGCACCCTTTTCTTTACTTTATTCTTATGCTTTTGGTGAACAATAAAGAGTTTATCATTATTGATAGAGTGAATTCTTTCAGTGTATTTATGTTAAACACGCTGGAAATAAGTCTTAATATCACACAGAAAAGTTAATGCCAAATTTAGCTTTATTCCGGAAATTTAAATATAAATTATTAATAAAAGAAAAACAATCCTTTTTCAAGGTAAAAACAGCCATTACAATCAAAATTAGTAAAAACACTATATCACTTATCATCGAATTATAAAACCTCCATTTTCGCAAATCGTTTAAAAAATTACGATTTAATTTAAAAATACTTATCGAGTCAATCACATTGTGCCATCTCATTATACCTACACCCGAACTTTCAATACTTCCTCATTACTTACCCATAATTTAAAACATGATCTTCATACAAAATTTAACATGGATGTACTTACAACAACTTATCAAAGTAATAACAGGTTGAAACTTCCGCCTTTTCTACAGTAGGTCAAGGCATCTCCATTTTGGAAAGTGATGGCCATACATTGCCAGGTGAAAAAAAGTTGTCCTGACAACGTTTTTGACCCTACAGCCTTTGCAATTAAAAATTTGGCAACTCTAAAGTCCTTAAAAGGAACGTGGTTAAATTATAGACGATCTGATATGACACAGGTTAATTTAAGATGACAAAAAAGGTTAAGTGTTATGTTTCATTTACTCAAAAATTTTTCTCCGAAGTTGTAATTTTCCTTGTGCTAAAATAAGTTGTTTTATTTTTTGGTTTTCTGATAATTATGACTATAAGGACGAAGACAAATTACAAGTAAAGTATAAAAATATCCCTTAACCCTTTTCATTATCATCATCATCATCACAACTCTTTGTAATGAGCCCACTGCAGGGCATGAGTCTCTCCCCTGGGTGAAGAGGAGGTATAGGCCATAATCCACCAAGCTACCAAGCTGGCCCAGTGTTGGGTGGTGGATGCCAAAATTTTAGGGCGCCTAGATGGCTTCTGACAAACCCTCACAACTACTGTATACAAGTATACAGCACCCGGGACCGACAGCTTAACGTGCCCTCCGAAGCACGGAAGTCGTCGTAAGAAATGAATGGTCGGCGGTCACCCATCCAAGTACCGACCGCGCCGAACGTTGCTTAACCTGTGATATCGTATGATACATACAAACCACGGCGCCACAACGACTTCCTTTAACCCTTCCTTTAACCCTTTTATTATGCATAAACTAGAGCATCGTCGTAAGGTTGCTTGTTTAACAGTATTTAATCGGCTACATTTCGGAGAGTGTGCGAGTGCTCTTTTTGGCCAAATCGAATCCACTCCTTTTAACCACCAGACTACCAGACGCAGACAGAACTTCCATCCCTATATAGCGGATTTACCAAGAAGTCGAACAAAACGCTCCGATAGTTCCTTTTTGGTATGGATTGCCAAGGTGTGGAACAATCTGCCTGCGTCTGTTTTTCCTGACCACTACAGTCCTGGTACTTTTAAGTATCAATGAATAGGTTTCTCGTTGATAGACGTGTACCACGATAGTCTTCATACGCACTTTTCATCAGGTGGCATGGAAGACAAACTTCCTTCGTAATATGGACTTCCATTATAGCCCTACCTCCGTTGGATGAACGTTTAGTAAGAAGCTACTAATCTGGTTTTAGGAAGAGAAGTGTTAGACCATAATCAAATATTTGATATTTTGATTATGGCCTGCAAACTGGACGGCAGCGACAGCGACAGCGAGAGTGACAGCGGCGCGGGCAGCGATTTCCACGACACGATAGAAAGTATTGAGTTTGTATTGCACCGCGACAAATCGCTCTCACGCGAGAACGGCTCAGATTCCCCGCGTTGCTGTCGCTCTCGCTGTCGCTCTCGCTGTCGCTCTCGCTGTCGCTCTCGCTGTCGCTCTCGCTGTCGCTCTCGCTGTCGCTCTCGCTGTCGCTCTCGCTGTCGCTCTCGCTGTCGCTCTCGCTGTCGCTGTCGTCCAGTTTGCAGTTTAAAACTTCTCTTCATCGTCCCAGGAACAGATATGTGTATCTGTAGTGGACTCGTAAAGGATTGTAATGAGGAATAACGATTCAAACCTAATTCAACGTGTTTACTTTTTACTCACAAGAAATGGACTGTTCACTACCATAGAGTTGCCAACCATGCTGTGTTTATCAGTATTATACCGTTTTTCACTACATTATACTGTTTACTGTTGAACAAAAATAAAATATACAAAATACAGTTTTCAGCATAAAAAGCTAAACACTTTACATGCTAGACTCTAATTAATATCTGTACTGTATTTGTATTTGTACATACAGGTACCTATTTGTATTAATTCGTCCTGACTGAAAAAGAGTGCCAAGAGTTTTTTTCCACCGGCTTTTTTTGTCTCTTGGTCTACTGTAATATCTTTTTCAATAACTATCAACACCTTGTTAAATCCGATGTACAAAATTGTGACGTCATTAAGCGGCCATTCAGTCTTATGATGAATAAAATTTTTCATTTTATTTCATTAATAATTTGTACAAGAAGTTCTAAAATTATGTGTTTCAAACATCAAATAAATTGAATACTGTTTATTTTTACAAAATACTGTTTGATTTTCTTTTCAAACTCAAATATACTTTATTTCTCGTTGACAGCCCTACACTATCATCATGACTAAAAATCTATAACTATTACAATTTTTAAATCAGATGTTTAGGTATTAATAGTGGTCGAGTGACTTAGAATGAACATTTCATGACCATAACCACGTCCACAGCAGTAAAACTAAGTGCATGTAATACTTACATAATACCATTCAAGTTAAACAACTTTGACCGGTTTATATCGTGTATGACGACGATGTTAACCGGTTAAAGTTAAGTGGCCGTCTTAACATCCTTTGAGATGATCATATCTCTAACTGACCTATATCGAAAGTCATTGATGTAACTTTTTCAACCGACTTCCTTTAAAGGAGGAGGTTCTAAATTCGTGTCTATTTTTTAACGTCATTGTTGCACAATATTTCGGACAATTATGAATAAATTTTGAAAATTCTTTAAATTGTTTTATATGATAGAAGATATATTAGACTTGGTCCCATATAAATTTCATCGAAATCGATCGAGTACTTCATGGATAATTTATGAAAAAATATGTATGAAATCAGAGAAGGTTTACATTGACATTATAATTCAACCAAAGTTTTGACGTGAAGTTGGTTTTTTAATGCTCCGCATTCGTTGATTATTTTCTAGGCATGCTGGATTGGGAGCGAAACAGTAACATATAATGCGCCAGCTGCTTCTCTTCCCGGGCTTACTATAAAAGTCAGTTTAGGGATAGAGGTTTATTGACATTTTTGTAGGCGATAGGCTGACCCCCTGTCACTACAGTAGTCTCTCTCCATCGTATATACTCTCCATCCATAATACCTCCTTTCTCAAACGTGATATCAGATGGTTTTATAGAGTCTGGTGTTCTGCCTACCCCATAAAGGATACAGGCGTGAAGTTATGTCTGAAATAAAGTCTATAGATAGCGTAAAACATCTTGTCCCTTCTGAAGTTGTTGCATGTCATTTCACGCTGGTGTATTCCTTATAGAAAATGTTCAGCTCAATCTCTACTGTGGGCCAAACATTGGTTGATTGCCGCTTGCAGATTCATTGACGATAAAGATTTTTTTCGCTTGCAGTTCGATCTGAGAACTGCCATTGTCATCTTTTTCTGATTATTGATAAAGATGATTTATTGTTTGCCTCGTGACAACTGTTCTTAGTTTGAACCGTTTTCGTACATACATACATACATAACTTCACGCCTGTATCCCTTGGGTATGGGGTAAGCAGAACACCAGGGGCTTTTGAGGTAGGCAGAAACCATTTGAGGTCACGATTGACAAGTTTGGAGGAATTAAAAAGATGAAGAAAGACTATTGCAATGACCTATCGCCCACAAAAATGCCAATAAAACCCTTGACTGACTTTTACAGTATGCCCGGGAAGAGAAGCAGCTGGTACATTCTATGTTTTTCTTTCGCTCCCAATCCAGCATAGAAGCAAACCCTTTAAGCCCTTCCTAACCGTCATCTCTACCTTCATTAACAATCTGGCGACCGGCTGCTGTAGCGTTAACATACATTGCCTTCTATGCCAGAGGTACTGGATTCGAATCTCGGCGACGGTCGATATTTAAAATAAATAAAAATCCCCAGACAGTCACACCAACTACATGGCCCCAAAGTAAGCATAGCTTGTGTTATTGGATACCATGTAGCGAACTAGGGGGGACCTAGAATATAAATACATAAATAGATAAACACCCAGACACGGAACATTTTTTTTTCTTGTTCCGTGCGGGAATCGAACCCGCAACCACTGGCGTCTGAGGCAGACAGGTTTACCCCATCGCCAAAGTGGTCGTCGTTTGTGTGATGAACACAAATTTAACTCAAGTCAAGCATTCTAGTCAAGCAACAATTCATAATAAAAGTTCTTTAAGACACTTAATTGAGGCTAGATAATGTTGTGTTAATGTAAAAAATACGAGTATAAGCCATTATTATTTATTCAAGTGAAATTAAGCATAAAACCAGTTATCATAAAAAATCGTTATCAGCAAGTACAAAAGCATCCAACGTAACATCGACCATAAATCCACTCGGGCGCATTTCCCGCGCGTCGCCCCTGACACTGCTTTCCTCGGTAGAAAGTGGTTTGACAGGTGTCAGCGCGAAGCTCCGAAACGAAAGTAAAACTCGCGCGATGACGGGTCAATGTCATAAGTAAGCAACTGTCACTTAGACTTTCAAGTTCGCTGTGATTTGTGGTTATGATTGATTTTTTTTTATCGGAAAAAGGGAGTGAAAGAAAAACACAAAATGTGCCCGCTGCTGTTCGTCCTGGGCTAACTGTAAAGTTAAGGAACAGTCGTTTTTATTGGCGTTTTTGTTGGTAATAGGCTTACTCCCTGTCACTGCAATAGTGTCTGTCCATCATTAAATACCTCAAAATTTGTCAAACGTGACATCAAATGGATTTATAGCCTCTGGTGTTCTGCCTACTCTATAAGGGATACAGGCGTGAAGTTATGTATGTATGTATGATTAAAATATTAAAATAATGTCAGTCTTATTGAGGCCGAAATCCTCCTCGTCACTCAAGGGGGAGACTCATGGGCCTGCAGTGGATTCTATCAAAAGAGTTCTTATAAAAAGTCTTGTAATAATAGATAAATAAATAAATAATAAATATTTCTAACATTCCCACAACATTATCTAGCCTGAAGTGTTTTAAAGAACTTGTGTTATGGATATTAGAAAACGGATAGTAAAGTTAAGAACATACATATTAAAAGCAAACATACTTTTTATTACAAAATAAACTTATATAAACATCCATGACTTCACGGTTTATATCTATGTTCATCACACAAATATCCACCGCCGCCGACATTCGGACACAGGACCGGTATTATTGCTGTGGTATTCTTATCCTATAACAGCCATTTCTATCCCACAGCTGGGCAAAAGACTCTCTCCATAATCCCCATTGCAGTGAATCTTCAGTTTAGCTCGTCTCTCCATCGTCGTCGGGGTCATCGGAGCCTTTTCTCAGAAAGTGGCATTCACTGTGTAATCATTTATGCCTAAAATGCATCTGCCGTATGGCAGCCAATCCCACATTACTTTGCCATCTGTGTGAGTAACATTATCAGCAATTTATGTATTAATATTAACTATACATATGCAACATACACTCATATTTATTTAGGCCTGTACTTATTAACTTTAATGTAGGTTCTAAGAATATCTGCCCGAAAGTGGGTTGCTGCGAGGAAAGTTGCTGATTTGGGTTGCTCTGATGCTTCACCAAAAAAAAAACCAAGCAGAACTTCTCCGACCACATATTCTTCGACCACGTTAACAGCACGCAAGGCTCTGTCTCCTCTATATAGGTCTGTGAGTGTAAGTGTGACTAAAACCACAATTAACCTCACATAAATAAATGAAAAATGTGATAAATAAAAATTATCCGACCAGGATTCGAACCTGGGACCTCTCGTTTGCCGGACGAGTGCTCTTGCACTCAGCTTACCTATCACATTTTTCATTTATTTAAGAATAATTGAGCATTTTAAATGTAAAACTTAAAAACATTATTATGACCTTACATACTTAATAAAATAACGTATCTACGGAAGGAATATCTAGGAGTGACTCATCCCGGAAGACAACAATAATGATAGTAAGATATTTAGCTGCACATTTTATGTGTCATTTTAGTTTCCGTAACATGACTGTCTCTTTAAGGTAACGGTTTCCTTTGTTAACAGCGGACATGAGTTCAATTCTTACCCATGCCACTATAAAATAACTAAGTCATCACATAGGTACTTACTTTACGACGACTCCCTCTTTGGCGCAGTGGTTATTTGTGAAGTCTCGGTTTCGATTCCTGCAGGGAGAAAGAATAAAGATACGTATTTATATTCTAGGTTCCCCCTAGTTCGCTACATGGTATCCCATATCAAAAGCTATGCTTAGTTTGGGGCAAGTAGTTGGTGTGATTGTCTGGGAATTTTATTTATCAGGGATACCCATAAGGGATACAGGCGTGAAGTTATGTATGTCTGAATTAAAATTAAAATCCTGGTAAATGGAAAATGTAATGATTCTACGATCTTACAATTAATACATTACTTCAGACTATCCTGCCTACGCTGCGTGCTAAATATTCACCGTTTGTAAAACATTCGTTGAAGTATAATATATTTTTTATCAGGAACTGTCTTCCGAAAATTGCACTATGCATTAGCCTGTAAAATCTATACTAATATATAAAGCTCAAGAGTTTGTTTTTTTGTTTGTTTGTTTGAACGCGCTCAACTTAGAAACTACAAGTGGGATTTGAAAAATTCTTTTTGCATTTGATAGCCCAACTCTTGAGGAAGGTTATAGGCTATATTATATCCCGAAATTCTTACGGGATTAAAAGCTACGCGGGTAAAACCGCGCGCGGTGGGTAGTATGAAATAACCATAATATGACCTTATAGGCCGCTAACCACAAAATTTTTTTACGGTCAAAATATTTTTGGGATTAGGAAAAAAATATTTTATGAATATCTCATATCGTTTTTTTAGTGTAGCCTATGACCACATTTGACCTCAATTTCACCTGATGGTAGCTGAAGATGAGGTCGAAGATGACAGCACACGGGGCAAGAAAAGTACTGGCTCTGCATAAAATATTGCCGGAACACACCATTCTTCAGTACATTTCACGAATTGTCAAAATTTCAAAATTTGACAAAGCAGTAAAGAAGATCGTTCATCTCAAAATGACCAGTCGTTTAGTCATCAGAGAGTTACAAACATCCATGCGTTCTCGCTAAACTTTCATGTTTATAGCATTAATATGGTTTTTCCTTATCCCTGATCAAAGATTAATTGATAGATACGTTTCAAAATAGCTCGTTTAATGACTGACTCATTGTTAGGTTGTCCCTTTAGAAAAAACCACAGAATTGCTAGGAAACTGCAATATAATAAGTATACAATAACTGCATTAATTAAACGTTTTATTGTCTGTTTGTACAAATATTTTACACATATTTTATTTATATGACGACCTCTATGAGCAAGGGGTAAACCTATCTGCCTCAGACGCCAGTGGTTGCAAGTTCGATTCCCGCACGGAACAAGAAAAAAAAGCTCCGGGTCTGGGTGTTTATCTATATATGTATTTATATTCTAGGTTCCCCCCTAGTTCGCTACATGGTATCTCATAACACAAGCTTCGCTTACTTTGAGGTCATTTAGTTAGTGTGATTGTCTGGGAATTTTATTTATTTATTTATTAAATATGATGTTAGGCATACGAAGATCAAAGAAATACAAGCCTGAAGTTAGGTTAGATTAGTGTATCTATTAGAAGGTGACTGGTGACAAATTTTAAAATACTGAAGAAGAGCAGTCTGAACTCGATTCTGATCATAATTATGTAATAAAAGTATGTATTTAATTTTTCATCAGAAATCCCTATAAATAAATAATGAGACCTTACTACACTTTTCTCGACGCAGTGTCTCACACCACCACCCGCTAAGTATATATTGCATTACGCTTATGTTACCAGGCGTTGCGTTATGAATTCTTTAACTTTCGTTTAAGTTTATTTAGTAAATAATTAATATTTATTTTTAATTTTACTTTTTCTCTTCATGTATGATCTCAATGACCACCAGTCACCCTGAATATGTAATTCAAAAAGCGAAGTCACACGACAATTTTATAAGATGTAATCCATAAATAGTAAATAAAAATCATGTACATGCCGTTAGCGTGACCACGGCGACGCGATGCAGTAATTCCCCGTTCGTTGTAATTGGAAAATTTACTGTGATTAAATTAGCGTCATCGAAGTTAATTGAAGAAGATCCTGCTAGAAATAATAATAATAATAAAATAAATGCGAATCCACACACTTTTACCTTTGAACTTTTAGACGCAGACAGAACTTCCATTCATATACATAAAGTGGATATTTCAATGGTCGAACAAAGCGTTACTTACGAGAACTATACATACTTATTAGGAAACTTTATCTTCACATAATATTACCGGAATACATCACAGTTGGAGCGGTGATATTTCATCATCATCATCATCATCATCATCACAACTCTTTGTAATGAGCCTACTGCATTGCATGAGTCTCTCCTCTGGTTGACGAGGAGGTTCCTATAGGCCATTATCCACCAAGCTGGCCCAGTACTGGGTGAAGGATGTCATTATTTGCAGGGCGCTGAAATGACTTGTGAAAAACCCTAACGACTACTGTATACAAGTATACAGCACCCGGGACCAACTGCTTAACGTGCCCTCCGAAGCACGGAAGTCGTCGTGAGAAATGAATGATCGGCGGTCTCCTTGAATGGTCGGCGGTCACCATTGTGTTAAAATTCATGATTCATTATATTAACTAAAAGAACCTTTTTACCGGATGATTCGCACATATATTTTACATCTGAAATCAATCACGGTGTCTTTACATAAACCCATAAGGGTAAAGATAGTCGATCGACGATCGACAAACCGATTTTTTGGCATAGTAAAAACTATCGATTTGTCCGTCGATCGACGGTCAACCGATTAAATAAAACACTTTTTAACCGGATTTATCGCGTATATTTACATTTTAAATTTTGACTCGACGTTTCGGTGTCTTTTCAGACCCCGTGGTCAACCGATTGATTTGGTAACACCCTAAGTCAGTCTCTCTTCTATTAAAACCTTGTACTCCTTTAACTTCACCAACGTAAACTTCCGTCTATCTAAAAAACAACTATTACTGTCCATAGTTATCAAGCGGTTAAATACGATCCGTGATTAAGATATTAACTCATAACAGACGAGGGAAAGACCCGACCAAGGCACTTAAACCCGAGATTGTTTAATAAGTATACAGATAATTGTTTTTATTCACGTGTATAAAACCACGTGTTTCTACGTATGCGGAGTCACGCAGAGAAGTTCTTAGGCTGCAAACTGGACGGTAGCGACAGCGAGAGTGACAGCGGCGCGGGCAGCGATTTCTGCGACACGATAGAAAGTCTTGCGTTTGTATCAAACCGCGACAAATCACTCTCACGCCCGCTGGCGTCCAGAACGGCCCAGATTCTCCGCGTCACTGCCCGCGCCGCTGCAGCGCTGTCGCTCTCGCTGTCGCTGCCGTCCAGTTTGCAGCCTTACACACGATCCTTGAGTCTCGATTAATGCCTTATTTAAGACCGCTCATGCTTGGCTAAACTTGTCGTTGGATTTGGCTAAAAAAAACCTTGCGATTTCATTTAGCTTTGTTGGTAGATGCACGGTATATTATTTGAGAAATCCGCTCGAAAATATTTTGTACAGATTTTGGCGTTTGTCTTCCTATGATCAATTATAAGGCAAACTTATTAAAAGTAACTGATAAATGATCTTTACTCATTGGTAGGTATATCATTCATTTGATATTTTCTGTTTACTAATGTTAATAATCAAAGGAAACAGGCGTGAGGTTATATGTATATGTATGTGTAATATTCATATTCATATTATTTTGTCACTGAAAGTTGCATCAAAATTGGAGTTTGACAGAAGCCTTTTCAGCCGTTTGAAAACTTGGACATCCACCAACCAAGACAGAGCCAGTTAAGCAGTTTTGACCTGAATCTCCTTGTCACCCAGGGGAACTCATGCTCACACCCTGCAGAGGGCTTTTAAAAAAATGCCTTTTATGATTATGAATAAATTCTTATAAGGCATTCTTCTTTTTGAACAATAAAGTTATTATGTATTATTATTATACAATATTACCAAGACTTCGTCAAGACATTTATCTTAAAACTGAAATCGATTGAAATAATGGTCTCAATAATAAAACCTTACCTGTTTTTTTTCGTAAAATCCTCGGTTTCAATCGAAACTAAATTAAAAATAAACAAGCATTTCAAATCGAGTCTATTAAAAGACCGGAAGTTGGAAACTGTGTCGCAGGAAGTGCTTGTAACAGATTAAAAAATCAAGAAGCTAAGCTGATAATTTGTCACGCTGTGGGGCCTTGGTTTAAGGCTTAAGCGATAGCGGAAAGTTCACGAATAAATTCTCAGTGCACTATATTATACATAAATAAATAAAGTATTTCTAATATTCACACCACATTTATCTTCATCAGCTGAAAAGTGCCAACTTTCTATTTATTTGTGACTAAAGGTTGCCCGTTGTCCTAGGTAATGCAACGCGATATGAAAACTCAAATGATCCTTGCAAAGGACCATTTCTTCAAGGACCAACAACGCTGGGATACGCGTTCGAACGCGCATACCGTACGTCTGTATCATACAGACGTACGTACGGACGTACGATACGGGCGTTCGAATGCGAAACGCAGCGTTGCTAGTACAATTTAATTTAATTTAATTTAATAAGTGTGCTCGTACTGTCTTGTCAATGGAATATAATTTCTTACTATTTGGCTAAACGTCGTTTAAAAATTAGAAAGACATCCTGTTAGTCCGTTTGTGGAATCGAGGTTGCTGTGTGGGGAATTTATTTTAAAATATCAAAACTCATTTTCATACGCGCGTGTGATACGTTCCACGGAGCCACGTCCGTACCGAACGCGCGTATCATACGCGGCGTTTGGCGCATTCCGAGCGTCCGTATCAAACGTGCGTATAGTACGGACGTTTCAGTTTTGTATGAAACGCGCGTTCGAACGCGTGACTCAGCGTTGGTACTAAAGTATTATGAATGTCGTGTCACGTCGAATAGCGTCGCGTCATGTCGTTCACCTAGGAAAACGCCTGAGATAAGCACCTGTATGAAAAAAGTAACACATACACATTCAGCTCAGCGAACTCTAACTCAGCACCTCTGGTATAGCAGACAATGTAATAATTACACAACGTCAGGAGGCCGTTAAATTATATTTAAGTTAGCTACCTTAATTATCGTTGCAAATGACCAACATACATCATGTTGGAATTACATTCCAATCACAATCAATTGGCATTAATATTATTGTAATTTATTTCTGTGATCGATTAAGTATCTCGAATGAATAACAAAGCAAATAATTTTTAATTTGTTTAACAAATACCTACTTATGTCATACGGCCCATTGGGGTAGCGGTAAAAATATTGCCTGCTATAAAAGAGGTACGAGTTCTGTCCGGGGTGGGATGAACAGAGATGTTAGCAGACAAGTTTATTAATATTTATTTCTTAATTTTTATTCATGCTGGACTGGGAGCGAAAGAAAATCGTAGAATGTGCCAGCTGCTTCTCTTCCCGGGCATACTGTAAAAGTCAGTTAAGGGCCAGAGGTTTTAAAGGCGTTTTTGTGGGCGATAGGCTGACCCTTGCACTACAATAGTCTCTCTCCATCTTTATAATACCTCCAAATTTGTCAAACGTGACATCAGATAGTCTTGTAACCTCTGGTGTTCTGCCTACCCCATAAGGGATACAGGCGTGACGTTATGTATGTATGTAATTTTTATTCAATAGGCATGTTTACATATTTCTTAAGTTTATATTTCCAAAATCTTGTTACCATAACAAAAGTGTTTTAAAAATCTTAATTTGGGCTTGATAATGTAGTGTAGTGAACGATGTACGAGGACCAGCAGTAATCAAATGTTATGTTTAATCAAAATCAAAAGTAGGCATATGTTGTGAATAGTTCGCTTTTGGAAATATAATTTAAATTATTATATCTAATTAGTAATTCATTGCACGGAGTGATTTATACAAGCACAGAAAATATATGTTAATAGAATACACATTCAATTCATAAGCACTTCGCGGGTTGGGCTGTAGCCTTACATTAATGCAAAGTAGGTGGGTATAAAAAGAGCAAATTTTCTAAATAAATATGCTTAGGCATATGCAGGAATAAAGCAAATAGGACCCATACAAAAAAAAACATTCATCTGGACTTAGTCTACCTACCTGCAAAATACTTGCATTCATGTCCATAGCACCTTGTATAATGACTTTCAATATTGTGAGTTGTAAGTGAGGATGATAAAGCTCTGAAATTTTGATTGTTTACATATAGTTTATCACGGAACTATCTGAAGATGTGTAAAAAGTATACTAGGATATACCCTAGCTATGCTTATACAGTATTAATTTTAATTAGCACACCACCTCTTGCAGGCAGCCTCGTAACATCAATCCCTACAACATTTATTCTACGACTTTTTACAATCTAAAAAATAACACAACACAAAAATAATAAATAACACAAAAAAAGAAAAACAAACTTTTTGCTCCCTCTGTTATTTATTACTCTGTATTTTGTCACGTCACCCCGCAACCCCGCGCCCCACTGCACTTGCAAGCTGCGCGGCATCAGTGTAAATTGGGTAACGCCAGCATAGACTATAATAGATGATTAAACGAACTTCTAAGTGAAGTTCTATCGCTATTATATGAGTCGCTTCATTCGAAGATATTATATAACAGGTAGTCCTTTTTAGGTACTAGGTAACTTCGCACAATTTAAAGTATCATAAAAAAAAACACTGTGGCGGGGCGCCGCGTGGCATGATCCACCCGGTTCGCGCCAAGCCCTCATTCTTTAGAGACCCTAAACGAAACTTTTAAATGGGTTCCGGGGTGGGTGGGTACGTCATATCTTCGAATGAAGCGACTCATATAATAGCGATAGAACTTCACTTAGAAGTTCGTTTAATCATCTATTATATTTCGTCGCTTCATTCTTCAGATATTATATAACAGGTAGATTTTCAGAGATAGAAAGTTTTGTTTAGGTATATACTTGGAATTGAAATAAGTAAAGATATAAATATGTAATTACATATTTTATTATTATAGTACTTAATAATTAGTATTATTGCATAATGAGCTTCAAATAATCTTACTTTATTTGAGTTGCTAGAAATTATAATCAGCTTAAATTAATGAAACTTAGTGATAGTCTATTTATAGACACATAATTTTTAATGTAGTAATTTACTTAATATCAAAATACGTAATATTCAATAACTATTTTTAATATTAGGTTAAGTATTGTTAAGTATCGACAAAGCAAAGTTATTTTGTTGATCATCTAAAGGCCGATGGTAAAACTTTGCGAACACCTGTGAGTTTTGTGTCCACCCGGCCGTTTTTCGAATGACATCGACACTGATACCGGCCGCGCGCGCGGCTGAGGTTGACGCGTGTCGTGTGCTGTGCGCACTAAAACGCTCATGTCAATGCCACTCGTGGCGAGCGTTTGCTTAATCCATCGACTTAGCGTCTGACTTGATGCAGTTCTGTGGGGAGCTTTGAATGTTACGAAGAGATTCCCGGAGTTTGAACCTCAGATATTTTTTGTAATAAAAATATATTCTTTTAAAGTTGATACTGGGCATATGTTGATATTGCTTTGAAAGTTTGAGAAGAGGGAGAGATAATAAGGGCTGTTCACGATTTGGAGCGGAAGTCTTGATTATATCTGTTATAATAATATTTACTTTATCAGATTGAAAAACAATATTTTCTAATTTAATTAAAGACAATGTCTGTACTCTTTGACCGGTACATAAAGCTAATAATGTAACGAGTTTTTTTTTTTTTTTTTTGTAATATTTTCTAATGATAAATTAATATTTGGATACCAAGAAGACAGTTGATTTAGTACTAAATTTGGATCCCAAGTAAATGAATATTTAGGCTTAATAGGTTTAGTTTTATAGGCTCCTTTTAAGAGGCGTTTAACACAACTATTATCACTTATCTCTTCTCCTAATAAAAGAGATAATTCAGATCGATGCGTATTTAATGAACCGTTAGAACATCCCTTATTAAATTGCTCGTTTAAGAATCAAAGAACTAATGGAATGGATTTTTCGAAACTATTAATTCATAACCACACTTCTTGAAACCATAACTTCAATGAGACGTTGTACTAGCGAATAGTAGTGTCTGCGAGCGAGGCGAGCATCAACGTGAGAGCCTCTGGTGGGCAGCCGCGCCGGCTGAACGACGCCCGGAGAGCCTCGCGGCACCCAGGGTAAGGCTGGAGTGCAGTGGGTGCTGACTCCATGGCTGAGAAGGCCAGAAGGGGAATACAAGTACCCCTTCGGCTTTATCATCAATGATTTTTCGTAAACATTTTAATACAAGAGAAAAGGGAGGAAATGCATAAAAATCCAAGTCAGCCCAGCTTATTGTAAATGCATCAACTGCGACTGCATCAGGTTCAGGCTTCTAGGTGACAAATAATTTACATTTGGCTCGACTTGAGAACAAGTCGATCTTAATGGGCCCGAAACTATTTACAATAAGTTGGAAAGCGCTATCCGAGAGGGCCCATTCAGTATCAGGGTTAAGTTTTCTGGACTCTTTCTTTCTTTCTTTTCTTTTTCTTCACTAGCTATACTTTTGAGACCTAACAAAACCGCGAGTAATTCTAAAAAGTTAATATTATTTTCTTTTTCACTGTTCGTCCATGAACCACTATATTTATTATTTTTGCATACTGCTCCCCAGCCTGTCCTAGATGCGTCGGTGTAAATTTCTAACTTATAATTTTGAGTAATGATTGGACAAGAAATAATATTAATATTATTTTTCCACCACCATAAATCTTTTAGTAATATCTTATTGAGATTCATTTTTGCCTCATAGTTTCCTCCGAACTTATTTAAGGCTAAAAAATTTTGTCTCTCTAATATTTTTGTATATAAGAATCCATATTTTGTGGCTGGACAGGCTGCGATCAATACACCTATAAGTTTAGCGAAATTTCGTATTGAACAAGTTTTAAGATTAATGTACCTATTTATTAACTGTGCAATGTTATTCCGCTCATCGCCAGGTAACGTAATTTATGAATTTGATTGACTTTTTTGGTACAATGTGACTTTTATCGAAATTTACAATAAAACCTAGACTATGTAATAACTTCAAAGTTTCTCTTACATTAATCATGCATTCTTCATATGTATCTCCAATAAGAAGATCGTCTTAATAGGTAGTAGACTTAAAACCTTGTTTTCTCAAATGACTCATTACTTCACGCATAATTTTTGTAAATACCCACAAAGCTATCGATAATCCATACGGCATTGCTGTGAACTCGTAAGTGATCGGCTCAGACGAATCATTTTCTTGGAATTCGAATTGTAGGTACTTTCTGTTTTATAAGATTCCATTTTTAAAATGTACTTTTGTTACGAACTTGTTTAAAGATTTTAAATTTAGTATAAACCTTTTTTCTCCGTTAGGTTTCGGAGCTAAAAATATATTTGAAATACATTGATCATTTGAAGGAGAACAAGGTTTTATAGCCCCTAAGTCAAATAATTTATTTATAGCTATTTTCATGTCTCGTTTTTCACATGATGACAAATTATTTTTAGGAATAGAATACTGACAAATTTGAGTATCGAATGGTATTCTAAATAAATACTTTAGCCACTTCAATATAACTTCATTTTTAGTTATTTTTGTCCAACAATCATAAAATAAATTAATTCGACCTGCATGTACCTTGATTAATGTTGGGTCGGAGCACGCATCCTGGATGAAGTCTGCGGCTGGAACTTGGCGTTGAACGCAGAGTTCGATTGTGGGCGCTGCTGTGTTTGAGCTGCTATCGGTTTCCTCTGACCTCCCCGCCCCCCCCTGAACGACGGGTAACGAGGAGGTCCTGTCCAGTTTCCCTGCTGAGACGACCGGTTGACCGTTGATATTTGAGAGGCGGCTGTTTTGGCTGGGCCTTTTTTAATTAGGGCTCCCTGCTTTTCAATGGCTTTACTTGCCTTTATTTTTTCCGGCACTGAACTTCCGAATAAAGTTTTGTCTCTTTCGGAGTCTTGTATAACATGTTTAAAGTTTGTATCCAAATTCGGTAAAATCAGTTTTACCCTATCTTTGGTTAACATAAAGTGGAGGTCTGATAATAGGCGGCATCCATCACTTACGTGACGGAGGGCCTTCATTTGTTTTCTTCCTTCCCAAGGAGGACGTCAATCCCTCGATTTATGGCGGTAATACCGTACCCCAGTTGTTGCTGAAAGTTTTGGTTTTTTTTTTTTTTTTGTCACGTGCTCGTGCTATGTCAGTTATGGCTGCCAAGATTTCCGCATTTAATTTTGGGACTTGCAAGTTTTTGCAGTTTTCGGGTACCGTATTTTCTATGGTTAATTTATCTTTGTCTTCTTTGGACAGTCCTTTTCTTAGTAAAGGTGTCCATAATTTTGAGAGCGTATCGTGTATTTTAGCGCCAAATTCGGGTGTATCGGAATTTGCAGCTCCAAGTGCAGTAAGCAGCTCTGGATCCAGATCGGGATTAGGTTCTCCCGATATACCTGGTGCGTCTTGTGATATTGACGGCTCCGGATTAGGGAGCGTCTTTGCAGATAGCTTTTGATCCACAGTGAATGACGCGGCAGTCTTCTGGTTATCCAGGTTTACATCATCCAGCGGTAGCGGTAACTCATACCTTGGAGGCGACATGTTTATGTTTTAACAAACATATAATTCATATTAATATAACGCTCATAACGTATTACAGACAACGAGATAAATCTCCTTGAGATTACCCGCATTTTCTGTAGTCGTATTGAAAACAAAAGGTGATCGATAAGATCAGATAAAATTTATTAAAGTTTACATCACAACGATATTGAGCAGTTAACGTGATATATCTATTATAGATTACACGCATTTTCTGCTCTGATTTTTTAAATAACCTTGGAGGCGACATGTTTATGTCTAATTCATATTAATATAACGCCCATAACGTATTACAGACAACGAGATAAATCTCCTTGAGATTACCCGCATTTTCTGTAGTCGTATTGAAAACAAAAGGTGATCGATAAGATCAGATAAAATTTATTAAAGTTTACATCACAACGATATTGAGCAGTTAACGTGATATATCTATTATAGATTACACGCATTTTCTGCTCTGATTTTTTAAATAACATTTTTACACTGAATAAGTAGCTCTTGCCTTGTAAGATTTCTTCTTCATCTGTAGAAATAATTCGCTGTTTCCGTTTTTTATTTATTTTTTGTTCCCACTTTTTTATCTTTATATTATAATGTTGAAGCTGTTCTTCTGCTGTACGTTTAACATTTTGTAAAAACTTAAGTAAATGATTAAAGTAAATGACGTATGCTTGTTACCACGCACGAAAAAAGAATGAGGGCTTGGCGCGAACCGGGTGGATCATGCCACGCGGCGCCCCGCCACAGTGTTTTTTTTTATGATACTTTAAATTGTGCGAAGTTACCTAGTACCTAAAAAGGACTACCTGTTATATAATATCTGAAGAATGAAGCGACGAAATATAATTATTGTTTTTAGAGGAAAACCTTAAGTTTTAAAATCATTAATATTGAAAAGTCGTAGAACAAATGTTGTTGGGATTGATTTGGTGAGGCTGCTGGCAAAAGGTGATGCGCTAATTATTATTAACCCTGTATAAAAAGCAATTTATGTTTATCAACATAAATCGCTTTCACTTATAACTTGGAACGCACCAAGGCTGCTCTGGTTCATATATTGAATAAGCTGATAATTACAGACGTCTCTTATGGTCATTCCACATAATTGAACCTGCGATGTTCGCGCCATCTACTGGTTCATTAGGATAATTACATGTCTGATTTTTGCGTTACTTTGTAATATATGACAATAAGTATCGTTTTTTTTACTAATCCTGCGGCTGACCTCAATTTCATCTGCTTCTTTTCCCTGTGATTTAACTCCCGTTTGGCCTCTATTCGAGTCGACGCTTTTGAAAGTCAAGGCTCGCGAGCGTTTAAGACTCGGGCTTCGAGTTGCGCGCTCAAGCGTCGAAGCGTTAACATTTTTTGGTATTTTATATATACGTATACATGGTCTTTGACTGTAAACAGTTATTTAAAAAGAAAAAAACCTCCCACAATTGCTGTTTAGTTTCTGTTGACTTTTCAACAGATCGACCTCGTAAAGTGGATGTAGGTTAATTTCAATTTGTAAACAACATGACTTATTTCAGGTTTATGGTTATCTCTTACATCTATAGTAATTGTTGAGGCTATTAAACAAATATGATCTATTACTAAAACGGTTGGGACTCAAAGCAATGCACCACTGTAGACTGTTTTATACATTAGTGAAAACAACTCACAAAAAAAACAAGTTGCGAATTTTGCGAATTTTTGAAAAACAAGAAATGTACCAAAAAGTTCTTCCATTAATTACGTGATATGTTTTTGGGTTTAATAATATTAAGACTTTATTAAAAACTTGAGTATAAGGATAAATATGATTGTACGAACAACCACAATCGGAAGATGAAATCTCTTTAATATTTTAGTACATTCAAGTTAAAAACTCCTTTCCATTTTTGTACACGATATTTTGGTCTTTATAGACACTATGATTAATGAGACTGTTTTTGTAAGTACTAGAATCTGTAGATTTTACTGTATGCCTCATAAGGTAATTTTATAAGTTTTTGATACATAAGATAAGATAACATAACATTTATTGTCCCAAAGTTATTACATTTAAGTTCACGACAATTTTTTACACTTTTTGTAGCTACAACATATGGTACAAAAAAAATTTTTTTAAAGTTATTCTTAAGAGACTACAACAAAAAAATACAAAAAAGCAAGAGTAAACATAATAACAAAAGGCAAAAGGTACATACTCAGCATATGCAGCACTTACAACACAGTTGTAAGGCCACGCTGATTTTCAGTATGCCCCCTCATTAAACATTTACCATTTTGTGGTACATAAGGTTTCCAAAAATATGTCGATTAAAAAGTTGAGTGAAAAGCTTATTACAAAACATCTGAACACACGATAAAACTCCTTGGTCGTTTTGAAAAGATAATTGCTGTTGAGTTTCTTGCAACTTTTATTATATTTTCATCTTGACTTGAGCAACTTCTGACGATGATTGTACAAGTTTTTTTATTTATACTTTTTGTAATTACACGAAGTATGAATGAAATCGTACGTGACATGTTTTATAAGTTAAAATAACCACGGTCAGTTACTTTGTAGGTAGGAAGATACATGTCTTTCGTAGTCGTAGGTAATGAAATTGAAGCCAATTTTCCACTTTAGTGATGGGGTAAACCTATCTGCCTCAGACGCCAGTGGTTGTGGGTTCGATCCCCGCACGGAACAAGAAAAAAAAAGGTTCCGGGTCTGGGCGTTTATCTGTATATTTCGCCACATGGTATCCCATATCACAAGCTCTGCTTAGTTTGGGGCCATGTAGTTGTGTGATTGTCTTAGGATTTTTATTATAATTATTGAAACTGAAATTTGAACTTTGTGTCACCCTAAAGTAGGGTATAATTTTAAAAGAGAAAAAAAAACAAAAGTTTAATTTATCATATACAAAATATTATTGTACTTATTATTTGACGGCCATCTTGGTTTATGGCAACTTTTTTTATCTGGCTCGGGTATGACTAGGATAGTGCCTAGTTCCAGTGTATGGTCTCCATAACAGAAACTTATTAAATAAAAGCTTATTTCGGGGCTCAGCGTCATTTTGTGTTAATTATATTTAATTACTTTCATTTAATTAATTACAAACAAAAATCCAAATAAAGTAACGGAAACAATAAACTTTAAACAATGATATTTCTCAGTAATAATAAAGAGAAAATTTCCAAACAACTCGATGAAGGTAACGCAACTCAAGGCGAACCGAAATATTAACATCTGTATCGAAATGTTCCGGCGTCATAACCGGACAATGTCATTTTGACATTATTTGATAATAGCACTACGTAAAACCCGCTGCCTTATCACGTAAATATTAGCGATCAGCTATAATGGCGCAGTCATCACGCCATGGACGCGCGATCCATTGCTCTACATCGTATTATGTAAGCGATAGCTGTTCAATCGTTCCTTGATCGCAGAATGCATTTATTGCTACGATACTAGCGCCAAAAACAATTTGGTAGCTAAAAAGAAACTAATAAAATGTGAATTGCTTTTAAAATTTCGCAGAAAAGTACACACGAAACATATGAAAGTCAAAGGGATTATATTATGCACTTTTAGTACATCGATTGTACGATAGAGGCAGCACAGTCGTCGGATTGGTATGGCTTTGTTTTTGCTGTAACGTAATACGAATTAGTTATTTTTTAGCAAATCTTGCGCAATTCATGCCATCGCTTTGCTCTTGCAAGTTACGTGATAAGACAGCGGGTTTCAACATTCAACGGACTCTCGTAGAGCCGTATCTATTGAAAGGGACAGTCGCCGTGGTGCAATGGTATAGTCTATAGACGCTACAGCGACAATCGCGAAGTCATGAGTTCGATTCCCGCACGGAACATAAAAAAAGATTCCGTGTCTGGGTGTTTATCTACATATGTATTAAATTCTACGTTCCCCCTAGTTCGCTATCTGATATCACACGCTATGCTTACTTTGGGGCCATGTAGTTGATGTGATAGTCTGGTGATTTAATTTATTTATTTATAGTGCTACGATTTATAAGCTACGATCAAGGATTAGTAGTTGGGGGAGAGACTCAAAACCTTGTAGGATGATTCTCGTAAACAACAGCGTCAACAACAAATGCATCAGCGAAAAGTGACATATTCACATAACACATAACTCAACTTCAGCGCTCGCCGCTGATGACGGCGTGAGTAAGAACTGACATACGTCAAGCTGTTTGACATTTCTTCGAAGAGTTCGTCGTCGAGCAAAACTCTGTTATTTTAGTTAAGTGAATAGCTCTGCAGTGGTAGAGTTACTAAGAGTTGTGATGATGATGATATTGATAAATTTGGTATATAAATAAATAATAAATAAATATTTCTGACACTCACACAACATTATCTAGCCCAAATTAAGTTTCTTAAAGAACTTGTGTTATGGATACTAGATAACTGATATACTTAAGAAATATATAAACATACATATTGAATAAATACATATTTTTTATTAGAATAAACTTAAATAAACATATAAACATCCATGACTTGAGGACTAATATCTGTATTCATCACACAAATATCCGCCGCCGGACCTCTGGCATAGAAGGCAATTTATGATACCGCTACACCAGCCGGTCGTCTGGTATGATTGTTTGAAATGTATATGTTTATTTATTATTATCGGTAACAACAGCTCATCCTTGTCGCAGGTCGCCTGGCTGTGGTTACGTTCAGCATCTTCACGGTGGTGGTCGGTATCATCCTGTCCTTCGTGCCCTGGCTGGATTACATCATATTTAGGGTAAGTAAATATCCTTCCATGCTGTACTGGGAGAAAAGAAAAAACTTAGAATGTGCCAGCTTTTATTTTATAAAATATGGATGGGACTTTTGTCTTCCATGACACCTGATGTTAAGTGAACATAAAAACTAAGGTGGCACACGTTCATCCACGAGAAACCTATTCACTCGACGCTTAAAAGTATTAGGACTATACTGGTTAGGAAAGATAGACGCAGGCAGTTCATTCCAAACCTTGGCGATCCGTATCAAAAAGGAAAAAACGCTGTCAAAGCGCTTAGCTGCTTCTCTTCCCGGGCATACTGTAAAAGTCTGTAATGGGACAGAGGTTTTATTGGCGTTTTTGTGGGCAATAGGCTGACCCCCAGTCACTGCAATTGTCTCTCTCCGCCATTGTAATGCCTCCAAATTTGCCAAAATAGCCATGAAATGGTTTTATAACCTCAGGTGTTCAGCCTACCCCATAAAGGATACAGGCATGAAGTTATATATGTATGAAGTTATGTATTAACAAGAGCGTTTGTTTTCTATTTAAACGGGCTTTTTACCGCAGCTACCCTTCCTGTGGGAATTTCAGAAAGTCCTTCCATAATTAGAAACAAACACCCTTGAAAGAACCTTTATACCAAGTTTAAAATCCGTGCACTCAAGAAATTAGATTTTTCATACAAACTAAAAAGTCCCATATTTCCCGTATAGGATACACTCTGTCAGTAACGGAATAGTTTTATATGTATATTGATTTTTTATGGCTAGACTGTATATGGGTAATATAATAAATCAATGCTTACCACTTTTTTAACCCAGTATCCAGTCTTCTAGTACCCTTTTTGAGAACTTGAAATTTGACGTCCACTTTGGCGATGGGGTAAACCTATCTGTCTCAGACGGCGGTAGCGGGTTCGATTCCCGCCTGGAAAAAGAAAAATAAATGATTCTGGTCTAGGCATTTATCTGTATATGTATTTTATATTCTATGTTCCCCCTTAGTTCACTACATAAACCATTTGGACCCACAGTTTTTTGCTTGGTGGTAGGATCCCTTCTGGGTCCGACTGGCTAGCGACCACCCTTTATACAAAGTCTGCCGCCAAATGTTACCGCTCCGGCGGTAATGTGTTCCGGCAATATTGTATAAAGAGCCAGTTCCTTCCTAAACCCGTGTGCTTTCATCTTCGACCTCATCGTCACTTACCATCAGGTGAGATTGAGGTCAAACGCGGGTTTAGTCACTTATAAAAAAAAAAAAAAAAAAAAACATGGTATCTCATAACACAAGCTTTGCTTACTTTGAGGCCATGTAGTTGGTGTGACTGTGTCGGGATTTATTTATTATTTTTATTACTTCTATTTTAGTAATCACCATCATTATCAACTACATCCACGATGGATGAGAGATGATTGTTGATGCCGCAGTGAAAGCGGGTACGGTCTTCGACGGTGACTGAAAAGGCCGATGGCAGCTCGACAGTTTTCGCCACGCCACATCTTTCACATGTGGAGTTCGATTCCATAATACATAATTAATAAATCAACTGACAAACATTTAGTAATTGATAGCTTATATAAAATATTGCCATGGAGCAAAGAAAAACATAGAATGTAGTAGCTGCTTCTCTTCCCGAGCATACCGTAAAAGTTGCGATAGGCTGACCCTCTGTCACTGCAATAGTCTCTCTCCATCATTATAATACTTCAAAATTAGACAAACTTGACATCAGATGGTTTTAAAGCCTCTGTTGTTCTGCTTACCCCATAAGAGATAAAGGCGTGAAGATATGTATGGTATAAAGTCGTTTGTGTCAATCACAAAAACATCCATAACAACCAAATGCAATGCAAACCCAAAAACTCTCAATTTTTTTTTAATATGACCGCTACACGACCCCTCGTGTGTTAATTACGTTTTATTTATTTACGTCATTTTGTCATCTATTTTCAGTATTTATATTTTTAGATTCGAGGTAAAATCATTACAATTATATGACGCGTAAAAGGCCGCCAGCCTCCGGTCTGCAATTATGATGCCAATCGTCACCTTGAGGTCCAAACTTGACCCATTTTCCTCTGAGCTTCCTCTGTAATTGTCACTCAGACCCTCAGACCTCATCAAATGGTAACTGATTATAGGGTACAATTTTTTCCCGTGATTTTTACCCGTGACGCGCATAAACTAAAATATATATTTTTATATTATATTTTTATTAGTCCTATATATTTTCAGTTCCCGGGAATTTCGGAAATTCCTTCCATAGTACACCCTTATACCCCCTAAAGAATCATCATCATCATCATCATCACAACTCATTGTAATGAACCTACTGCAGGGCATGAGTCTCTCCCCTGGGTGAAGAGGAGGTATAGGCCATAATCCACCAATCTGGCCCAGTGCTGGGTGGTGGATGCCAGAATTTGCAGGGCGCCAAGATGGCTTCTGATAAACCCTAACGACTACTGTATACAAGTATACAGTACCCGGGACCGACTGCTTAACGTGCCCTCCGAAGCACGGATGTAGTCGTGAGAAATGAACGGTCGGCGGTCACCCATCCACGTACCGACCGCGCCGAACGTTGCTTAAACTGTGATATCGTATGATACACAGTAACCACGGCGCCACGACGACTTCGAATGTATGTTGTTGTATGAATGTATAATGTACGACGTAGAATGTATGT
Source organism: Stenoptilia bipunctidactyla (assembly GCA_944452665.1). Classification (NCBI taxonomy): domain Eukaryota; kingdom Metazoa; phylum Arthropoda; class Insecta; order Lepidoptera; family Pterophoridae; genus Stenoptilia; species Stenoptilia bipunctidactyla. Next base: position 1,041,129 of record OX101750.1, on the reverse strand, counting down.
TCTAAAATTTCAGCTCTCTACGCCCAGTAGTTATGGCTGTACGTTGTCTGTCAGACACTTGTTCAATAACGGAGCAGTTTTATTGATATTGATAATCTTTTTTTAAAGCATGACCTTCTGTTACCTCCATTAATTTCTACACGAAAACAATTTTCCAGATTTTTTTTAACGTTGTCTAAAATATTGAAGAACGCGTTTCACCTCAATCTCACCTGATGGTAAGTGAAGATGAGGTAGAAGATGACAGCACACAGGCTCAGGTGCATCCATAGCTCATTGCACCTACTATGTAAGCAATTTGGTTGTGGCATGACATTGGCTCTCACAATTAGCTGTCTTGTCCTCGTTTTTTTCATGCGATGGTCAATTTGTACTGTACCTATTTGTATTAATTCATATAATTCTGACTGAAAAAAATATTTTTTTCCGCCAGCTTTTTTGTCAAAAAATGTTATTAATTATAAATGTTATAATATTAAGCATAGCTTCTATCGCGGGCCTTGAGGGTGGGGACTGAATCCAGAAATTTCGTAACGAAAAAAACCTAACACCTCCCACTCCGACCGGCACAGCGGTGATACTTTGATTTCATAACTTTATATGCGGGCTTTAATAAACAATCAGCGCCATCTACTAGGAACTTGTGGAACGTCATATTAGATCAAACATTACTGCATTAATAAAATAAATACATAATTATAATTGCATAAGTTGAAAAAAAATGCTATGCAATAGCTTTACCGCGGCAGTCTCCGAGTGCCACACGTCTTTTTATTTTCTTTGACATGATATAAACGTACTCGCATTTTTTTTTATATCGTTCAGTACAAAAAAAAATATGGCTCTACAAACTTTTTTACATATAGTCGCTGTTGATGAACATAGCTACTACGACGCGGTATTTCATTGATAATAGTACAACGTAGAACTACAAGATGTTTAGTAGTAGCCCGTAGTTGTCTTTATTTTAATGGTATTCATTCATAATTTATTAATAGTGATCATGCTTTACTTCAGGTGTAAGCGAATATTATAATTTCCTTGTAAAAAAATACATAGCTTTTTTACCGAAAATCGTTTCTATAAAAAGAAATTTGGCCGGTCACTAAAGAACAACCCTGCATGTATATTTTATTTATACCTAGTGTACCTTTATGTTAATTTTCCTCATTCCAGGAGTTAAAGCTCTGGAACGGATCCCTTAGCTACAGCTACTGGCAGAAGCCTGGCGTGGTGCGGCTCACGAAGGTCTACATCTTCAACGTCACCAACCCTCAGGGGTTCCTGGATGGAGAAAAGGCCAAACTGGTGGAAGTTGGCCCTTTTGTCTATAGGTATGTGTTTAGCCTTAAGTTTTGCTTTTAGTTTGGCGATTTGTATTCAGAGTTTCATTCTATGTTTTTCCTATACTGAACTAGGAAAAATATCGAATGTGCCCGCTGCCTCTCTTCCCGGGCATACTGTAAAAGTCATTTAAGGGACAGAGGTTTTATTGGAGGTTTTTTTGTGGGCGATAAGCTGACCGCTGTCACTGCAATAGTCTCTCTCTACCATCATAATGCCTTCAAATTTGCCAAAAGTGACATCAGATGGTTTTGTAACCTCTGGTGTTCTGCCTACCCCATAAAGCGTGAAGTTCTTTATGTATGCTATCTTAACAATTTAACTGTTTTTTTGTTCAAGTTTCCTTGTGTGTACATAAATTGTTAAATAATATAATAACGAATACGAACGGCTGAATACGGCATCGAGGACCATTTTCGCGATGGGGTAAACCTATCTGCCTCAGACGCCAGAGGTCACGGGATCGATTGCCGCACGGAACAAGAAAAAAAATGTTCCGTGTCTGGGCGTTTATCTATCATCATCATCATCATCATCATCACAACTCCGTGTAATGGGCCCACTGCAGGGCATGAGTCTCTCCTCTGGGTGACGAGGAGGTTTTAGGGCCATAATCCACCAAGCTGGCCCAGTGCTGGGTGGTGGATGTCAGAATTTTCAGGGTGCCGATATGGCTTCTGACAAACCCTAACGACTACTGTATACAAGTATACAGCACCCGGGACCGACAGCTTAACGTGCCCTCCGAAGCACGGGGGGCGTTTATCTATATATGTACATATTTATATTCTAGATTCCCCCTAGTTCGCTACATGGTATCCCATAACACGAGCTATGCTTACTCTGAGGCCATGTAGTTGGTGTGATTGTCTGAGGATTTTATTTATTATTTATCTATAAAGACACCGAAGCATCGAGTTAAAATGTTAATTGTCAACTCTTAAGAAAACTTTCGTAATAGCTTTCGTTGATTTGGCTAAAAAAGTGTTGCCATTTCACGCAAGTTGGCATCGGGACGGGAAGTATTTTCCAGTATGGAGCTATTGTTCCTATACACAGGCTCAAAATCGCTCAGAGTTTCCCCGCGGGATCGGAACAGAAATGAAAAGACCCGGAGGCGAACCAAAGTCACCAAAATAACCAGAGGATTGCAAGGATTGACAATGGGTAGTGCCAAAGCTCGTAGAACAGATGGCCATTGGGGCAAAAAATTTCTCGAGTGGCGGCCACGTACTGGGAGACGCAGCGGAGGCAGGTGGACCGCCGGTAAACGCTGGATGAGGGCGGCGCGGGACCGTGTGACGTGGAAAGCCTTGTGGTAGGCCTATGTCCAGCAGTGGACATCTACAAGCTGATGATGATGTATTCTTCGCTTGATTCATAAAATATACTCATTTTAAGTTAGTAGTCACTGAAGTTCGGTTATTGTTACTTTGATGTTTTCTCCATAATAATAATTTTAATAAGTTTTTGAAAGTTGTTTCAAAGTTAGTTGCAACAAGCAACACTTACGGTGTTACGTATTTAATGTTTCCAATAGAAACCTAATCATGACTATTTGTGGTATGATGGTTTTATTGGCGTTTTTGTGGGCGGTAGCTGACTTCTTGTCACTGCAATAGTCTCTTTCTATCATTATAATACCTCTACTTGACATCAGGTGGTTTATAGCCTCTGGTGTTCTGCCTACCCCATACGGGATACAGGCGTGAACTTATCAATGTTTGTATGTACCTAAACATAATATTAAGAGTCTCAATTTAAGACGTAAGATCTAGAACTTTCCAAGGATAGTTGTTATCTAGATACACAGTAAGAAATCGTTGTAACTGCCTTTTATACCGTAAGTTGAAAGGGGCAAGGATAATTATAGCTTGCACGCCTTAATAGTTCTACTGGTATGTGATTTCAACATTTAATATTTCATCGTACAATGGAGGTGTGTTAGATTGAGTTGTAAACAGGTCCGGTGTAGTCAGAAGATCATGACGGAGAAATCTGTTCAGTTCTTTAACTACATTTTATTTTCAAATGACTTCAAAAATAAGGTGGTCTCAAATCAATCAATATATTATGTATATAAAACTGTTCCGTTACTGACTGAGTGACTGACAGACAACGTACAGCCGTAACTACTGGGCGTAGAGAGCTGAAATTTGGAACATACATTCTTTAGGGGATGTAAGGGTGCACTAAGGAATGAATTCCCGAAATTCCCACGGGAACGGGAATTATTGGACTTTTTAGTTTGTATGAAAAATCGTATTCCTTGAGTGCACGGATATGATACTTGGCATAAAAGTTCTTCAAAAAGAGACTGGTTGTGTTATGAAAGGAATTCCCGAAATTCCCACGGGAACGGGAAATATATGATGTTTTAGTTTGTATGATAAAATCTTATTCTATGAGTGCACGGATGTGATACTTGGTATAAAGGTTCCTCAATAAGTGCCTGTTTGTATAATGGAAGGAATTCCCGGGATTCCCACGGGAACGGAAAATAGGACTTATGAGTTTATGCATGTACGAAGTCGCGGGCAAACGCTCGTCACCTATATGCTTGTTACGCGATTATTTTGTCAATTTTAAATTGATTTCCATGATACTTCAGACAGAGCTTTCTATATGAAATTTCATCAAAATTGATAAAGTACTTTATAAAAAAAGGGACAAATTACATACATAAAATTTTAGTTTGTGGTTCCTTTTAGCCTAAGTTAAGTTTTGATAATGAATATGATAGAATTTGGTTTATTTAATGGTCAACATCAGTTGATTATTTAAAGAAAAGGTGGTAATATTTATCCCTCCTTGTAACTCAAAACATTAATCAAAAAGACACAAGTCTTTACACGTCCATTACATAAGATGACATGGAGACAAACATCATATCCTTTTATCAAATGCATGTTCAAAATTTTTCATTTGATGACCGGCTGGTGTAGTGGTAACATACATTGCCTTCTATGCCAGAGGTCCTGGGTTCGAATCACGGCGGCGGCGGATATTTGTGTGATGAACACAGATATTAGCCGTCAAGTCGTGGATGTTTATATGTTTATTTAAGTTTATTCTAATAAAAAATGTGTATTTATTCAATATGTATGTTTATATATTTTTTGAGTATATCAGTTATCTAGTATCTATTACTCAAGTTCTTTGAGAAACTTAATTTGGGCTAGATAATGTTGTGTAAGTGTCAGAAATATTTGTTTTTATTGCGATTGTCATCGCGTAAGATTCAGAGTACAAGAATCAACATTATACTTCCGAGATTTTTAACAATCATCTCCTTATTTTACATAGTTTACACAAACCTTACATAAATTATACATTTCAATCTCCCTCATGAATCACAACTTCGTCCATTGGGGAAAACCGTGTGAAAATCCATTCAGGAGTTACGAAGGTATTGCGTTCAGGCGGACGTAACGGAGGCTTTGTTTTATTATTCATTATGATTATAAAGCTATACTTTAAAAGTGCTAGTCAATGGTGTACAAGGATCATCATCATATGGTGTCAAATACCAAAAACTATGCATGGCATCATTTTGTCTCGTCAATATTTAAGCTTGTTGGCAGTCAGAAAGATGTCAATAGAACACAATTTTATCTATACCAATATTATAAAGAGGTAACCTTTGTATTTTTGTATGTTTGTATTGAATAGGCTCAAAAACTACTGGACCGATTTCAAAATTTCTTTTACCATTGCTAAGAGGGATTCTTCCGAATCCGTATAGGCTACTTTTTATCTCGAAAATCCCGCGGGAATCGAAATTGCGCGGGTAAAACCGCGCGCAACAGCTAGTCATTGATAAATATGTTTCTTGAAATTCCATATTTCATACCTGATTTTGACACCATTTTCAGCGTGAATGCGATCGACAATAGGGGTTTTTTATCTACGGAAGCAAATTATGAACACGCATTGCAAACTTTTATAAAATACTAGCCACCGCGCGCGGTTTTACCCGCGTAACTTTTGATCCCGTGGGAATTTCGGGATGAAATATAGCCTATAACCTTTCTCAAGAGTTGAGCTATCAAATGCAAAAAGAATTTTTTAAATCCCACTTGTAGTTTCTGAGATTAGCGCGTTCAAACAAACAAACAAACAAACTCTTCAGCTTTACATATTAGTATAGATTTAGCGCTTTCTGTAAGAATATCTCGTGTGTTTCACTAAACGAGTCAACCTGTGACGTTAAGGGAAATAGTTTTTACTGCGCCCAATGACGGGACCTAATGGCATCCGTACTCTTAACATTAAGTCACACATCTTCCATGCTGGACAGGGAGCAAAGGAAAAACGTAGAATGTGCCAGCTGCTTCTCTTCCCAGACATACTGAAGGTATTTTTGTGGGCGATAGGCTGACCCTGATATCACTGCAATAGTATTCCATCATTTTATTGCCTCGAAAATTTGTCAAACGTGACATCAGATGGTTTTATAGCCTCTGGTGTTCTTCCTGCCCCATAAGGGAAATAGGCGTGAAGTTATGTTTGTTCTTTTATTCAGTTTGCCTCTGAAAAAACTGACGAACCTAAAAACTAGCCATTTAATTAATTTGGCAATGAAATTTCCCACAAGAAGTAGATTTTGTTATTTCGTGTGTAGCTTATGATGTGTGAGTCGGTCAGACAGGCTGGCTGCTGGCATTTTTCAACCGATTTCCAAAACGAGGCAGTTCACAATTCGTGTGTTTGTTTTTTTTGTTTTTTCGTTACACAATTTTGTAGACAATTATGAACCTATTTTAAATATTCTTATTTCATACAATAGAGGACACTTCGGAAGTGTTTCCATATAAATTTCATCAAAATCGATTGAGTACTTCTTGAGAAAAAACGTGTATGAGTACGGAGAACATTTACCTTGACGACCTTATACTTCAACCAAACTTTTTGACGTGAAGTCGGTTTTTTAACTGCACTTTGCATTCTTTGATTATCATTGAAAGCTGTTTTCTAAATGTTGGTCAACTTGGCGTGTTATAGTGGTGGTACCCTCGATTTCAATGAAGAGTTTCTGTCAATTATATTTAACTACACGTAATAATAGCTTGCGTCCTGCGTTTTTTTTTTGTGTCGAAACCAATTTTACCTGATTGCAAGTGAAGGTTAATTTTACCGCGTATAGTTGGCTTTGAATAGACATACCACCTCTGGATAAGGGTGTTGTTAAAGGCGACGAACCCGAGAGGCCCCGCTTAGTGGTGATGTAGCGACATCTAGCGACGCTCCATAGAACGATGACGACACGACGTAATTCCTACATCGCGCTATCACAGTTTCTATAGCGATCTGTACATGTACTACTTCCCGACAACAGCCGTCGTCGGGCCGTGGGCCGCGGCCTGCCATCCCTGTTCTTGGGAGTAGGAACAAACATCCGTTCTTACAGTGGGCGGCCCATGGATCCCACGGATCTACCTGGCTAGGGATCACCCTTCATATAAAACCTTCGGTGATGTGTTCCGGCAATATTTTATGAAGAGCCAGTCTTCCTAAACTTGTGTCTTCAACCTCATCTTCTCTTACCATCAGGTGACATTAACGACAAATGCGGACGAAGTCACCAGTACAAGAAAGACGTGGTTGAATTTGACAGAATTTGAATTGACAGTACACACAAAAATTAACTGGCTGATCCTAGAACCCCAAAAAAATGGACGGGCTCAAAAGTTACGCATTTAAAACAAAACCCAACCAGTACTTCAAATTTAATAAACACTTTCGCGCGCTCCAGTACCGGTCCGTTAAGAAATCTGCGTCCACGCAGGTTGCGCAGCACTTACACATTTTCCTCATTTCTGAAATCCAGCGCATGCCGTGATAGCTATAATCATTTTCTGTAATTTGGGACTCACTTACTGCAATAATGCCGAGCTATTTTCAACCTTATGACGTAGTAATGCAAGCAGTATATTGCCTTATGAGTGTTGCAGTTTCTAGAAGTGTATTTATATTGACAAGGTTATGGGCACTGTTTACGTAACCTAAAATTTGAGGGCTGGTGTAGCGGTAAAAAAAAATGTTGTGTATTTTAGAGATCTTGAGTTCAAATTCTAGTTGAGGTTAATATCTTTTTTCACTAACGATAGCCGTCTTTTCATTGATCTCTGTATTTATTTGAATTTCTTTCCAATATTAATATGTAATAAATAAATAAAATCCCCAGACAATCACACCAACTACATGGCCCCAAATTAAGCATAGCTTGTGTCATGGGATACAATGTAGCGAACTAAGGGGGAACCTAGAATATAAATACAAAAATACACCTAGACAAGGGACATTTTTTTTTATTTTTCCTTCCGGGAATCGAACCCGGCTTCTGAGGCAGACAGGTTTAACCCTGGTGCTGCGTTAAACCTGTCTGCCTCGTCTGTCTCAGTGCTCGTCAGAAATGTTTATACATATATCATGCTATAGGTGAAGATGAACTATAGGATGAAAGCACTGAAGGTTAGGAAAGAACTGGCTCTTCATAAAATATTTGGCCGCAAATTTTATATGAGAGGTGGTCGCTAGCCAGTTGAACCCTGGCGAGATCCTACCACCACATTGAAAAACTGATTGAATTCAAATTCAAATTCACAAATTTATTGAACACAAAACTACAAACAAGACAACACAATAAAATAACACATACAAGAAGCAAGATTAAAATAAAGAAAAAATAAAATAATAATAAAAAAAAACATAAAAGTACAAAATGCAAGATACAGTCAACATTGACAGTAGAACAAATTTAAACATTAAAAAAATAGAAGCAAAAAATTACCAATTATGAAATTTTTTTTAAACTACTGTATTAGTATATTATGTAACAAGTGAGCTAAGTTGCTAATCACAGTCGAGGCTGTGATTAGCAACGCTCATGAGTTACATACGACGTTTTTCAACACACTTGTGAGTAAAAGACACACATACGTGGTCATAAAATTTATTTGAAGCAGTTGTTGAAGGTACAGTTAACAAACTTATATTCTACATTATGAAAGCATGCGCTTAGGTTTTTTTTTCCAGCCAAATGTGTCAATGTCTGTATAGCATATACAGCCTATTTTACGTGAAAATGTTTAATTACGAGTGGTAAATGCAAATATTTTAATATTTTATAACAAATTATTGTAAATTGTGAATAATTTTTTTGATATACAAATTTAATATAAGGCGCAAACATTTATAAATTTATATGGATTTGAAGTGGTATAAAATCTCTTTGTTGTTTCTGAAAATATTTAATTTATAACCCGTATCAATAAAATATGCTCTGTTTACTCGCATGTAATTTGCACAAAGGTACAATTCAACTTTGTAGGATTCATTATATTATGCACTAGGGTATAATATATTATGCACAGGTGACTTATAGCCCAGTTTGTAGTTCTAAATTCAATAGGATAAGGCTCACTTTACGAGCAAGTGTGTTGAAAATAATTTTATGAGTTGCCCTGTAATGCAGTAAGCGTGTTAAATAGGACACATCTCAGCATAATGCTGCAGCAAAAGCCACAGCGCTGATTTTCAGATGTGAAAATCAGCGCTTTGGCTTTGCCGCAGATGTAACATTGGTTAATGTTATTTATAAATTATCTAGTCCCTTGTCTAGTTTTAAGCATCTCTAGATTGATGATGATTACTCCTCTTAAACAGTAGCGGCCTTATTAATAATCTCGGACTAAGGTTGGATTAAAATTACGCTCATTTTTCAATTTTTCATTGAGGCTTATCCTGCCCATTACATAATCCTCTTTGGCTTAATATAAAATATGTACTAAAATATTTGAGATAAACAGTGATTAAGTACTTGAATAAAAAATCTAAAATGAGGATCATGTAAAGAGCATGCCTCAGTGAATTTTTTTAAACTGAACGTAACTTTAATCCGACCTTACTCCGAGTTTATTAATAAGACAGTATATTTTTAGTCTTGGTGCCAGTAATTGGACAGCCTACACTCCCATCCGGATCACAGTATAAATAAAAAAATTGTTTATTTCAGTAAAAATTGTATGTTAATAATTACGCTGTGCTGCCTTCAATTGACAGAAATTTTGGACAATTTTGTACCTAAATACCTATTTCTTATTCTTATCAATGTGCCTCTTCAATAAGGAGAGGTTAGTTCAGCTTTGCGTAACAAGTCCAGTCTCGTAAGAGGCGAAATAGTTCTGCAGCGCTCGCTACTCCAGTTCTACTCTACTTCTTTCTCTGGCCAAATATCACAGTTAATTAAAATACAATGGATAAACATAAATAATAATCAACGAATGCAGAGCATTAAAAAAACACATAAATAAAACATACACACGAATTGAGAACCTCCTTCTTTTGGCAGTCGGTTGAAAAACAGCAAAAGTTTTTTCTGTGTTCACTACTCCTTAAAAAGCCGAGGATACGTTTATTTTAACGCGTTGCGCAACCCTTGATGAAAGATTTCAACGCGTTGCCCAACCCTTGATGAAGGTGTATTAAGTTTTTTTTTACTAAGAACATTAATTTCACTAAGAAATTCATTATTAATAAAAAGTGACGAGGGTAAAACCGCATGTAGCTCCTAGCTATGTATACAGGGTGCAATATTTAAATGTACACGGGTGATAATTCCATAACTATAAAAATCAAACATTTTAATCTGATTTTTATCTGGTAAAAGTTTTTGATTTTTTTAAGCTATTGCATAGCTTCTATCGCGGGCCTTGAGCGTGGGGACCAAATCCAGAAATTCCGTACCAAAAAAACCTCACACCCCCCACTCCGACTGGCACAGCGGTGATACTTTGATTTCATAACTTTACATGCGGGCTTTAATAAACAATCAGCGCCATCTACTAGGAACTTGTGGAACTTCATATTAGATCAAACATTACTGCATTAATAAAATAAATAAATAATTATAATTGCATAAGTTGATAAAAAATGCTATGCAATAGCTTTACCGCGGCAGTCTCCGAGTGCCACACGTCTTTTTTTTTATCATGCTGGACTGGTAGCAAAGGAAAAACATAAAATATGCCAGCTGCTTCTCTTCTCGGGCATACTGTAAAAATCAGTCTAGGGACAGAGGCTTTTTTGGACATTTTTTTTTTTGTGGGCGATAGGCTGACCCCCTGTCACTGCAATAGTCTCTCACCACTATTATAAGGCCTCCAAATTTGTCAAACGTAACATCAGATGGTTTTATAACCTCTGGTGTTCTACCTTGCCCATAAGGGATACAGGCGTGATGTTATGTTATGTTTAAACTGATATCAAAAGTACTCGATAACACCCTGTATATGTGTGAAATAAGCAAATTAATTCCTTCTGTGCTTCGATTTCATTACAGTACATATATAGAAAATTTAATTCATGGTAAGATATGCCGAAAATGGATATTATTAGTCATTAAGTCCACCGTAAACACAATATACATAATAAATGACTCAATCTCATTCAATAATTGTGGACAATTTGTTTTTATTACACTTAAATATTTATTTTATATTGTAGTACTTTATTATCTTGTATTTACTTTTTTGTAATTTCATTGACGTCAAAGTCAAATTATAAAATAATATAATAAAATTTATAAATAATGAATAAACTACCCAAACTATCACGCCAACTACACATGTAGGCCAAAAATGAGCTTGTATACAGGGTGATTGGTAATTAGACCGGAATATTTTAAGGTGACATAAGGGAGGTCATTTCCAATCATCTGAGCCCTAATCATGTAACCCTAAGTGCAGCAGTTTAAAAATATTTCCCTTTTTTAAAACAATTAGTACTAAATAATTGCACAATTTCGCTGGAGCATCGTCGTAAGGTTGCTTGTTTGACAGTATTTTATCGGCTACATTTTGGTGAGTGTGCGAGGGCTCTTTTTGACCAAATTGAACCCACCCTTTTTTACCACCGGACTACCAGACGCAGACAGAACTTCCATCCCTATATAGTGGATTTACCAAGAAGTCGAACAAAACGCTTCGATAGTTCCTTTTTGGTACGGATTGCCAAGGTGTGGAACAATCTGCCTGCTTCTGTTTTTCCTGACCACTACAGTCCTGGAACTTTTAAGTGTCGAGTGAATAGGTTTCTCGTGGATGGAAGTGTAACACCATAGTCTTCATGCGCACTTTCCATCAGGTGGCATGGAAGACAAACGTCCTAACCTTACAATATAAAAAAAAATATTGCAGAAAAAGTTCAATAACAAAACCAAAAACCAATTTTTTTTAATTCTTCAATTCAAGGAATTATACTAAGTGTTCCTGTCATACAGACGCTAAATTTTCGCTGTCAAAAACTTAGCAAATCATGTAATTTACGGTTCTTTATCAATAATTTGAGGAATTGCGACAAGAGGCGAAGATAAACTGGTCTCCCATAAAACAAGCAGTACGTGTTAGGTTAGGAGGTGTTAGCATATAAAATCGTGTTTATTCAATTACTATGTCATATAAAGTAAATTATTAAGTTCTGAATGCTGTAGCACGGTAATACAATGTTATCTGTCAGTAATTCTACTCGGCCGCATCTTTGAAATAAATGCCTCCGTTCACATGCGATAGGGCTGTCAGCATTCAGCATTTAAATTACATTTTCCTTCTTTGTGTTTACTTCCGTTTAGTTTTGTGATTGTAAATATATTTTTTTTCTATACATATAAACAAACCAAATACTTTGAATATAGGTATGAATAGGTTGTGTTCAACAAACATTTTTTTCTGTCAAAAAACCACGTTTGAATAACAAATCGGTCTTATAAATAAGCGACCAAAAAATACTTGCGCCCTCGACTGAGGCGTAGGAAATGAATTATTATTAAATTGTAAAGTATAAAAAATCGCATCTTAATATAAAGCTCAATCAAAAACTGTTTCGGCACGCAGACAGTCGCGGCTGGCCGCATGCCGAGATCGAGCCGCGTAGGTATAGCTCGCGTTTCGTCCCTTTGGACGAAGTTGAATTACTGTAGATAGTATTACCGTGGCTGTAGGTACTGTATTCTCATCAATAATACTTAGTGAACGCACACGACGAAACACTTTGTGTGCATTATTTCTGAAACTAAGTAGTAGAAATAAATTTCATTTTATATGGTCAAGAAGTTCCTACGACATGCGTGCTAATTATATATATTTACGTACTTAAGCCTTCTGAAAATCAGAAAAACTCTACTTTACGATGACATACTCAGCATTTAAAAAAAACATTGATTGAAGACAGTATAGTATTTAGTATAAAAGTAAATAACAGAAATTACTGAAGATTGCCGGTTTCGCAGACTCAATGGTACTTTTAATTTTACTGCGATTTCTTCAACCTCACCTTGGTGCGAGTTTCTCGATCAAGGACTTTTATGCACGGTTGAAGATTCTCTTAAACGGATGGCCTGAATTTGATGCAATCATAGTAAAATATATGAAAGAACATCCTTAGATCGTATAACACAAGAACATACGCTTGTGTTATACGATCTAAGGAGACAACGGATTTACATACTTTCTTTATAAATAAACACATATAATAGATAACATCCAGAGCAATAATAATTAACGAATGCAGAGAATGAAAAAACCGACTTCACGTCCAAACTTTGGCTGATTTATAATCATCAACGTAAACATTCTCCGAAATCAAACATATTTTTTCAAAAAAATTAAAATTTTCTATGAATTACTAAACCGATTTCGATGAAATTTATATGGGACTAACTATGAAGTATCTTCTATCATATGAAATAAGAATTTTCAAAATCGATTCATAATTGTCCGAAAAATCGTGTAACAAACACACAAAAAAAACATACAGACAAATTGAGAACCTCCTCCTTTTTTGGAAGTCTGTAGAAAACAAACATGTTCACGCACACAAATACCTACGTTTATTGTGCGGCGTTCGAACCTGCAACCACTAGAATTTTAAGGCACATACTGTAACCCCTTTGATTACCTCATCGCCACTGCGGTCGTTTTTTCAATAGTGCGGAAATATTTACTATAAAAACTAAATAAAAACAATAATTAATATAAAATATCGCACACTAATTGTTACTAATCATGTCCTAGAACTATTCATACCTGCACTAATTCACTGAGCTACCAATCCACCTTGATATCATTATCCTTAGCGCAGCCAGTGTTGATATTGACCCGCTTAGGTTCTAGGTCTCATTGCTTAGGTCGTCTAGGCTTCCTGTCGTAAACCCTAGATTGAGGTGAGATTTAATTAGGAGGAGGAAAGACGTTTTGCGTTTTGAAAGTTGAGTTTAAACGCTCAGCTGCCAAGAGCGCGCAAGATTCGTGTCCCTGTCTGCCGGGACTTTGCGCAATTTCAGAGCATTCTTGATATAGCTCGGAATAAACTGATTATTGAAAAAAAACGCTTAGCGGACATGTAAACAATGATTTTATTTGAATGTTAGATAGATACTGTATCTTCTAACATTATTATTTACTACTTTAACATTATTATAATATTTCCTTTTGACTGGTAAACTAAGTAATTGCGTGTTTTTCAATTTTTTATTTGTATCCTTTAAATTATTCACTGTTTTATTTATCACCCTTTTTAGTTCAATAACAAAGCATCTTGCTGACATGTAAAATATTACTTTTTAAGAGAAATTTCTCTTCTAAATCTTACATTGAAGCTGACAATTCACTTAGAAAAAATCTCATAAAACTTTTGAATGGTTCCCTGTTGATTATCTGATTAAATAAACTTAAATAAATAATTATAACACGATTATATACTGTGTTAAACAAATAAAACATTTAAAATAATAAAAAAAATCTTCAGACAATCACACCAACACATAGTCCCAAAGTAAGCTGAGCTTGTGTTATGGGATACCATGTAGCGAACTAGGGGGGAACCTAGAACATAAATACATAAATAGATAAACACCCAGATACGGAACCTTTTTTTTCTTGTTCCGTGCGGGAATCGAACCCGCAACCACTGGCGTCTGAGGCAGACAGGTTCACACCATCGCCAAAGTGATCGTCAATTTGGAACTTTGTTTTAAGTATTTATTGGCTAAAATTTAACAAACAGTATCTCGCGCACTGATCAGTACTTAGGCAGTTGAGGATATTTCACTGATCAGTGCTTAGGCAGATGAACGTTAATCAGTTGGTGAAACTTAATGCTTAAAGGGGTCGTTTTGAAAACGGTTATCAGATTTTTATGAGGGTCTATGATTTTAATCCTATATGACAGTGAGGTTGAGGTTGAAGATGGCGGCACACGAACTAAAAGAACTGACTCTTCATAGAAACTTGGCGAATATGTCACCGTTGTAGTCCAATGATAAATGACAGAATTTATGTCAAAGCTTGTCACAGGTCTCATGGACTCTACCACCTAATCAGATTTGTCGCCAAAGCTTAGACAGAATTAAAAACATGATATATTTAACAAAACTAGGTAAGATTTAATGAATTTACGGGATTCTTACCACGATTTTTGGTTTTATTTACACTCAGTCCGCGATCATGGTGCTTGTTACAGCATCTAAATATCGGAAATGCGAAAATAAAATCAAAAACCGTGGTAAGAATCCCGTAAATTCATTCAATCATGGTGAAAATAACCGCGATAGTATAAAACAATTAAAACTAGGTAAGTATACACGGTTAAATTTAATTAGCGCATCACCACTTGCAAGAATCTTCTCCACATCAATCCCAACAACATTTGTGCTATGACTTTTTACAAATCTTGATAAATACACAACATGTCTGTGCTTGATATGAAAACTAGCCACCGCGCGCGGTTTTACCCGCGTAACTTTTGATCCCGTTGGAATTCCGGGATAAAATATAGCCTATAACCTTCCTCAAGAGTTGGGCTATCAAATGAAAAAGAATTTTTCAAATCCCACTTGTAGTTTCTGAGATAAGCGCGTTCAAACAAACAAAAAAACAAACTCTTCAGCTTTGTATATTAGTATAAATTTATATAATTTTTAGCTAGTTTACTATACTAGATCTATTCATAGCGTCTAGTGCATTTTGACTCGATGTTTCAGTCCCTATAAAAACCTCAGGTCAAGAATAAATGAAATGTTGTAAATGTAGTAAATGAAACTGAAATGTTGAACTAAAACTTGTTACAATATCAAGATTCTTTCAAAATTCCACAAATCCGGAAGTGGCGGGTTTGATTCCCGCATGGAACAAGAAAAAAAATGTTCCGGTCCTGGGTGTTAGTACATCCATACATAGCTTCACGCCTGCATCCATTACGGGGTAGGCAGAACACCAGAGGTTATTAAACCATCTGATGTGACGTTTTACAAATTTGGAGGCATTATTATTTATACTCTATTTTCCCTCCCGGGTTCGCTACATGGTAGCTCCATATCACAAGCCGTGTTTACTTTGGGTTCATGTAGTTTGTGTGATTGTCTCGAGTTTTATTTTATAAACCATGCACTATTTTGCCTTTTTTGTTAATACATGGCCAAAAATACTTTTTCCGATAATCTTTTTAAAATTGACATTTAAACTTCAATTCTCTTCCTAACGAGTTCCACTTCCTCATCCTCAGAGAAGACATGGAGAAGGTGAACATCAGGTTCCACGAGAACGACACGGTGACCTTCCAGCACAACAAGATCCTTCGCTTCGTGCCCGAGCTGTCCGTGGACAAGAGACAGCAGCTGGTCGTGCCGAATATCCCATTGTTGGTTAGTGAACACCCCGTATAGTGTATATATGAACACCCTGTATATGAACACCCTGTATAACCTAACACACTGTATAATGTAATATACAACGTTGATACAAGCGAGAGATGACTTAGCCCGCGTTAGATACTTTTTTTGTTTTTTTTTTTTTATATTGTAAGGATAGGACGTTTGTCTTCCATGCCACCTGTTGGAAAGTGCTTATAGATATTGTAGCGACCTCTAGCGACGCTTCATAATAACTGCGACGATGACGACACGACGTAAGTGCTACATCACGCTATCAACTAATTTAATAGGGCTAGCATATACAGGGTTAATTTTGATTAGCACATCACGTCTTGCAGGCAGCCTTTACACATCAATTCCAACAACATTTGTTCTACAACTTTTTAAAATTAATAGCTTTTAAAATTTTAGTTTACCCATACAAAAATATTAATTATAGCCTCTGTTTAGAAGTGTAATTCTATTTACTCTGAGCGTAGGTATGCCAAGCACCTTGCACAGCAAAATATCGATTCATAATAATAATAGGTACCTTCTTACAAAATGTAGAGTAAGGAGCAAACATTTTTTTTGTTTTTATATTTTGTGTTATTTAGATTTTCACAAGATTTGTAAAAAGTCGTAGAAGAAATGTAGTTGGGATTGATGTGGAGAGGCTGCTCGCAAGAAGTGATGCATTAATTTAAATTATAGCGTTCCTGTAACTAGCGAGCACCCTTTACATAAGGTCTGCCAATAATTACCGGTGGTGAGTTCCGTCAATGTTTTTATAAACGGGCTATGTTTAAGTTCCATTCAAAAACTTCATTTTCGGTAGTCAGTGACAGAAATGTCGAGTTAAAATGTAAGTACTTTGGACATCTCGTATACAGGGTTTAACAAATTTTTGCTCCCTCTGTTATTTATTACTCTGTATTTGCCGCGTCACCCCGCGCGCCCGCTGCACGAGGCGTGATGCAAGGTGCGTGACATCAGTGTAAATAAAGTAACGCCAGTTTAGAGAAAATAAATATTTTTTTATGGGAAAAATGATTTTCATTAATACCAGCTCGAAGCCTTTTCATAACTTCCATTTCATCATCTCCACATATTTTCTGGTCCACAGACCGTGACCTCATTCTCCCCCAACCTCGCCGGCTGGCTCTTCAACATCCTGGCTTCAGGGCTGGCGATGACCTATCGAGAAAGAGCCAAGCCTTTCGTGCATGTTACAGCAGAACAACTCGTTTTTGGGTAAGTCAAAGAAACACATTCAAATAACATGTTTCATTTTAGTATGGACGTCTGGCCAGCAGCTGTGCCAAACTAAATAGTTGTGGAATACCATTATGAATAACACTTAAAATAACTGTTAGGTAATTAAAGTGTTAGTTACTTTTCATGTACATTGAAAAAAACAACGTGAATCGACAATGACCACAGGCGACTGACGATGCCATGTTTATGTCATATTTTCAGTGACATTCCTATATTTTTGATATCTGTCTGGACGTAAAAGATGATTTGTGAAACGTCAGTCAAACCTTCAGATAAAAAAGTCTTGAAATGTACATTTTGTTGACTTTCGAGCATCATCTCTATCTTATTATTTATTTATTATCTGTCATCAACCATTTATACGTTTTGTTTAAAAACTCGTATGCTTCGAAGTAATAATATACTATTTTATATAAATGCTTATATATTTTTTATACATTCTCAGAACAAAAAACAAATTTCTATAGGTTTAGAACACCTTCTATTGATAGATTGAGTACGTACATACAGTGTGTATTTAGGGCAATTTTGTATAAATGTAAAGATTTATGGCAATGACGTCGTTTTGTTTTTTCATTTGTACACCAAAGTTAGTGATTCATTTTTAAATGCGTCATTTTTGTTTTATTTGTGAATAATTTCTACGATCTCTCAATATGGCACAGGTTGCGGCCAGGAGTGCAACGGAACCTTTAATTACTTTTTTTTACAAACAGACACAAAACAGCATGAATTATAAAGAAAAACAAAAAAAAAACAAGTTTATCATCAACAATGGTTTAGAGAATGATTATCTATACATATAATAAAATGGTAGGAAAGTCAAAACTGTACATTGAATATTTTTTTAAAAGAATACTTGGGGTATGATCTACAATCGAAACGGAAACAAAAAATATAGTTTTTAGAATTTTTGTCTGTTTGTCTGTTTGTCTGTTTGTCTTTCCGGGATAAACTCAAAAAGTACTGCATGGATTTACTTCAAATTTGGCATGAAGATAGTTAAGAAGTCGGGTCAACATATAGGCTACATATTATCACGCTAGCAGTGTTATAATCGTAGGTGCGTTTGGTGCTGCATAGCGTTCACGCAGACGACGTCGCGGGCAGCAGCTAGTTCTATATAAAAACTTAAACAATTTTATTTGTAAATTCTATTATATGTTGGTGTACCTCGTGAGTAAATAAAATAAAATAAAAATAGCTACAAGGTGTCTCAAAAGAAAGTTCACATTTGTTTTGGTTATTGCGTGAATGCAACTGTTTCGAGGGGCGCGGGGGGTGTGCCAATGGGTAGCCTGGCTTTTGGGAATTTCGTCGCTATGGAGCGTTTTTCGGGAGCGGACCGTACGTTTTGCGTAGGCGAGTTTTAGACAACGGTAATTGTAAGTCTTTGGGCCTGTCTAGTACTTCCACTGGCAGGATCTAGAGTCCATTTTTCTGATCTCGTAAAGTAAATATATCACATTACGGTGAATGAACTTCATATTTGAAGGACGTTGAAGGACGTTTAACAAAAACTCACCTTTAATCTTTGTGACATATGTTTTATTTGCGTTAAAACGATTGACGCATGTTCCAAAGGAATTTTTCTTTAATTCAATAATATTCTACCTAAAACTCAAGAGACAATAATAAGGAAAATAATTGCGTTTTAGTATCTAAGTATTGTTTTTTGCATTTTTTTAATATGACTACTAACCTATTAACCAACCAAGGACCACTCTGGCGATGGGGTTCCGTAACACTGTCTGTCTAAGACGCCGTAGTCCGTAACACTGTCCGTCTCAGACGCCAGTGGTCCGTAACACTGTCTGTCTCAGACGCCAGTGGTCCGTAACACTGTCTGTCTCAGACGCCAGTGGTCCGTAACACTGTCTGTCTCAGACGCCAGTGGTCCGTAACACTGTCTGTCTCAGATGCTAGTGGTCCGTAACACTGTCTGTCTCAGAATCCAGTGGTCGCGAGTTCAATCGCTGCATAATGCAATTTTTTTCATGTGTGTAACATGTTTGCTTACATTGGTCTGAGTATATTATGTATGTATGACATGTATGTATTTCCAAAAAAGAAAGTATAAGTAACTTCAGCCTATAACACAAGCTATGAGCTTACTTTAAAGTTAGATGGCGCTGTGTGAATATATTGGGTTATTGGTTTTTATATCATTAGACCAGAATCTTATTATGAGATGTAGGAGAGGTCATTTTCAATCTTTTTTTTGTGTAAGCCAAGTCGAAGGTTGGTAATAAGAGCGTCTCAATAAACAAAGCGCACATTCAGACCAGTTTATAATCTCCTTTCGCTGCAATTCGTAAAATTATCCATACAAAACCCTAATTTACATGATTCACAAACATGATTTTATTGACAGCGAATAGTTAGCGTCACAATCCGCCTGTGTGATCCTCTTTAGCCTCTGATAAATATTAAGAAGTCGTCGTGACGCCGCGCCGTGGTTACTGTGTTGATACGATATCGCAGGTTAAGCAACGTTCGGCGCGATCAGTACTTAGATGGGTGACCACCGACCATTAATTACTCACGATGACATCCGTGCTTCGGAGGGCACGTTAAGCAGTCGGTCCCGGGTGCTGTATACTTGTATACAGTAGTTGTTTTGGTTTGTCAGTAGGCATTTCGGCATCCTGAAAATTCTGAAATCCTCTAACTAGCACTGGGCCAGCTTGGTGGATTATGGCCTATACCTCCTCGTCACCCAGGGGAGAAACTCATACCCTGCAATGGGTTCATTACAAAAGAGTTGTGATGATGAAATATTAGTCACTTATTTATGACACACATAACATTTGTAATTTTAGTCATTAAAATAACAACACAGACAAAATGAAAGAAAAGAGATTTGACAGATATTGTGTGTCTTTGTTTGTTTTGATTTATGTAAATTTTTCAGTGTAATCGTTTTTTTTTTAAGGAAAATGTTGTAATCTAACTAGAATGTATTACAACATAATTTACCATTTTAACAATAGGGCTTCCAAAATGCTCATGCTTTTTTTTTGTTTTTACCTCTTTTTATGTCAATGTAATGAATTGAGTGACTGTATTTATGAATTTAGTTTTTTTTTTTTTATAAGTGACTAAACCCGCGTTTGACCTCAATCTCACCTGATGGTAAGTGACGATGAGGTCGAAGATAAAAGCACACGGTTTTAGGAAGGAACTGGCTCTTTATACAATATTGCCGGAACACGTTACCCTCGGAGCGGTAACATTTGGCGGCAGACTTTATATAAAGGGTGGTCGCTAGCCAGGCGGACCCAGAAGGGATCCTACCACCAAGCAATTGTTTTTTCAATAAACTCTTCATACATTGTTTTAGATCCATTTAGGCCATGAAATGGGCGATTTTCAATCTCGTTACACTAAATACGGATTTTTGCCTACAAGGGGGGCGATACGGGCGCTAAGGGGAAGCCCCCAATTCATTCCTCACCTTGAGAAATTAATATTATCAAAGTCAGACCGCAGACGGCATTTGAAGTTGACATCAGGTTCTTTATTCCGTATTTATTTAGTGTCACGTGATCGGAAAGCCAACTCAACAACAACAGTCACTGTATGATAAATTTATAAAAATAAACCCGAAATAATGAGGTTCATATTTGTTAGCTTCCATGCTGGCCTGGGAGCGAAAGAAAAACGTAGAATGTGCCAGCTGCTTCTCTTCCCGGGCATACTGTAAAAGTCAGTTAAGGGACAGAGGTTTTAAAGGCGTTTTTGTGGGCGATAGGCTGACCCCCTGTCACTACAATAGTCTCTTTACATCTTTATAATACCTCCAAATTTGTCAAACGTGACATCAGATGGTCTTGTAACCTCTGATGTTCTGCCTACCCCATAAGGGATACAAGCGTGACGTTATGTATGTATGTATGTATTTGTTAGATGTTTTAGTTTGAAAGACTCATAACAAATACTTTTCTTACTGCATTTATAAACACTTTCTAACCAGATCGCTTATAATTTAAATAATAAATAAATAAATAAAATCCCCGAGCAATCACACCAACTACATGACCTCAAACTAGCAAAGCTTGTGATTTGGAATACAATGTAGCGAACTAGGGGGGAACCTAGAATATAAATACATATATAGATAAACACCTAGACCCGGAACATTTTCTTTTCCTGTTCCAGGCGGGAATCGGTCCCGCAACCACTGGCGTCTGAGGTTTACCCCATCACCAAAGTGACTCTCGACTCGTATATTTTATATTAAACTCGACGCTCGGAGTCTTTACAAACCTTGTAGTCACGAGTTACAGTTCATATAAAATGTTTCTTTTAATGATTACTTCTTATTATTATTCTAACGCCGCCATTTTGTTTCAGTTACAACGACCCGCTAGTGTCTCTTGCGCACATATTCTACCCGCAAGGAAAACGACCCAACAGTCAGATGGGACTGCTCATTGCTGTAAGTGAAAAACTGTTTTTTTTTCATGTAAACATGGGACGTTTGTCTTCGAGTGCACCTGATGGTAAGTTAACATGAAGACTAAGGTGATACACGTCCATCCACGAGAAACCTATTCACTCGACTCTTACAAGTACCAGGACTATACTGGTCAGGGAAAATAGTCGCAGGCAGTTCATTCCAAACGAAATCAACAACATTCCAAAGATTGTGATTGATTAATAATTCCGTAAAGCCAAAATTGTAGTTACGCTCTGCAAAAAAGGTCTTGTGTTTCAATTAGGTAACAGCGCAGTTTGGCATGTATGGTTAGGCTCACAATACTTTACCTATCATTATATTTCGTCGCTCCATTCTTCAGATATAATTAACCAGGTAGTCCCCCTATCTTGCTAGCATCAACGCATTTTCAGAGATTATTTGGAAACACCAAATAAATTTTTAAAAAGGCAACACTATCCTCGGCTCGACTCCTCACTCCTGCTCGAGTCATGGCTTCATTCCTTTAGAGACGTATAATAGTGTTCTTAAAAATCCTGATATTTTTCTGTACCTAAATAAAATGAACTGATAATCGTTTAGGTATATTTTAGTCCCAGAAAGCATTTCCAAAATATAACCTTTTACATGTCCAAGAGTTTACCTAGCAAATGCAAAAGAAAATGTTTCAAATCCAACTAGTAGTTAAGATAAGCAAACACAAAGTCAAGATCTTTATTATATTTTATTTTAAGATTTTATACTCATATATGAACATGTATATAAAATATCACACAGTACTCAGTCACAAAAACTTAAAAGAATCGCAATCTGCTTTTTATATTTCCTATTCTCTCTCCGCAGAGGAACGGTACCTTGGATGAGGTGTCCACCATTTACACGGGACAGAAGTCAATGGATCGCTTCGGATACATCGACAAGATCAATGGCTTGGACCACCTTCCACACTGGAAGGATAAACCTTGCAATAATATAAGGTAAGATTTAGTACACGACGACCACTTTGGCGATGGGGTAAACCTGTCTGCCTCAGACGCCAGTGATTGCTGGTTCAATTCCCGCACGGAACAAGAAAAAAAAATGTTCCGTGTCTGGGTGTTTATCTATTTATGTATTTATATTCTAGGTTTCCCCTAGTTCGCTACATGGTATCCCATAACACAAGCTATGCTTACTTTGGGGCTATGTAGTAGGTGTGATTGTCTGGGGAGTTCATTTAAAAAAAAATATATTATTACCCAAATTCACACACCAACCATGTGGCCCAAAAGTAAGTTTATCAACCGACTTCGAATGGGAGGAGGTTCTCAATTCGTGGAGCATAGTTTTTCTTATGTTTGTTACCTCATAACTTTTGATTGGGTGAACTGATTTTAATGATTCTTGATTCATATGATAGAGGATACTTCACAATTGGCTCCATATAAATTTCAAAGAAATCAATTGAGTATATCATGAAAAAAATTAAATATGTATGAATTCGGAGATCGTTTACTTTGAAGTCCTTCTACTTCAGCCAAAGTTGTGACGTGAAGTCGGTTTTTTAATGCTCTGCATTCGTTGGTTATCTAAGCTCTAAGCTTGAATTTTGGAGACACACAGCGGAACTACCTAGAGGCCATATCCTCATATAGCCACGTGCAATAAGATATACACAATTCGCAACTTATTGGGTTGTAATAAGGTTCAGATTCCAATGATAATGTATACATATTGTTAGACCTGACTGTACACACTTAGACCCGAGTTTGGAAAAGTTCTGTACCTTAAGTAGCCCGGCTGAAACTCGAACCCAGGACACGGTAATAAAACTATTCAGTATTCATCTTTGAAATAAATGCCAGCAGCGCCGCGGTCCGTTCACATACGATAGGTCTACACGCCCTAACTTTGTGTTTACTTCCATTTGGTTTTGTTATTGTAAATACATTAGCGCAAAATTAGCCCTGTATACTTTTTTAATATAAACAAATAAAATAATTTGTGAACAAATAAACGTCCGTAGCAGTTTTTTACGAATACGCGCGAAGACACGCATGACGCAGGGTAGGCCCTAAAGGCACGTCTCCTTAACTGAATTTATTTTTAGTATCTTTACACTTTACAAAAAAATGTATATAACTGAAAGTACAATAAAAATACAAAATTTTCAAATTTAGTTTGCAAAAAGAAGATTATCTCAAATATTTGTTATGAAGCAGTGAAAACGACTGTTGTTACTTGTTCCCTAGGTTATCATCATATAAATTTCGCTCGAGTAATGCTCAGATATATGTTTATTTACTATTACTTGAATTAAATATAGCCCATACTATATTTATTTATATATAATATAAATATAGTATGGGCAGTTGCGGCGTAATTCCTGTTTTTGACTGCAACATAAAATCAGCGTTTCTTCACACTAACAACAAACTTAGCTGTGGTGTGTCCGTTTGTTACGGCAGCGCATATTTGAGCTACCAATATATTTATGTGTTGTTAGTTCAGTTAAATAACAATATAACGTACTGCTTAAACAATAAATGTCGTTGTGACAATATGTTGCTGTGTAAACTATGTTTTATTGCCTTCTTGGGGATAAAATTTCAAAACACGCACTCAAAATTGATCAATGACTAATTCTAAAATAGAATCCGATTTATCATCTCAGTTTAGAAGTAATTTTTAGGTTTAAACTTCAATTAAACGTGTCAAATTTATTATCATTCTCATTTTATGATGGTTCCTATTGTTCGGTAAAGGTTTTTACAATTCTAAAAATAAATTAAGGTTTTAAGTAAACAAACCAATATTTTTGGCTCAAAATGTCCCATTCCAAAAAGGTTGCTTACCTTATTTCTTTTCACAGTAAACATTTACTTTCTGCGTCAGAGCACTTGCCTTTTCTGTGGGAATCCCGTGATGAAGATAAAAGGAAAGATTAAAAATAAAACATTTGTTTTTTTCTTACCTTGCCATTGACCACAGATCTTAAAGAGTTTTTCGTACGTTTACTCATTTCTCTGAATTATACTGCATGGGAAGAGGTTTTGTGCCCAAAGTGTGACTGTTGATGGAAAATAAATTCTTCTTATCGATGTTTTTATGAGTTTTTAAGCTTTGTCGGCCAGTTGTTGTAGCAATAATGTGCGTTAAAATTTACAATGCTTAACCAAGACAGTTAAAGTTAATGCCACTAAATAAGTTTAAGTTTGAAATGACTAAATGGTTAAACGATAAGTGTTTTTATAGCCTGAAATAATATTTTGAACATAAAAAATATTAATCGATACTGTAATTGTTATAAATAACCCATGTTAATGATATAGTGATAATTCTTAATTTATGTTAAGTTTATTCTTCATAGTAACAATTATATAAACGATGAATTTAATCTTAGAAATATTATGTAGACTAATTATGTCAATGATGTTTAACCTATATAGTATATGCGTGACACATTCTTCAAATTAATTATTTTGTATACCTACCCAACTAAAAAGATTGCATGCTGTTAGACAGTTTTGTATCAGGAACGTATCATAGTATAACCGCCTTTTTGTACCATACATTGAAGCAATAAATATGATTTGATTTGATTTGAATAAAAACATTTCCGTCTAAGACAGAGGTCCTGGTTTCAAACTAATTGGGTTGGAAAGTTTGATGAACTATTCAAGGGTTGATGTTATGTTTATTTAAGCTTTTTACAAGCATTTTTTAGGAATACAATTCAACATGTATGCTCATTTCGTTCCTAAGCGTATTTTTTATTTATCAATTATCCAGTAAAATATACTAGTTAAAAATAATAGGTATATTATTACATTTTAACATAAGATAAGATATTTTAAGTTCTTCCCTGTTTTTAACTGTAATAAAATTTTCTAGTTCAATTGGCTGAAAGAAATTGCTTGGAGCGATAAGCCCGCCCATATTGTCCATATTCGTTTTATAAATAATGTAAAGTGTTTGTTTTCTGATTGACAATAAAGTGTAATAATAATAAATAAATAAATAAATATTTCTGACACTCACACAACATTATCTAGCCCAAATTAAGTTTCTTAAAGAACTTGTGTTATGGATACACACTAGTTAACTGATATAGGTACTTAAGAAATATATAAACATACATATTGAATAAATACATATTTTTTATTAGAAAATAAACTTAAATAAACATATAAACATCCATGACTTGACGACTTATATCTGTGTTCATCACACAAATATCCGTCGTCGCCGGGATTCGAACCCAGGACCTCTGGCATAGAAGGCAATGTACGTTACCACCGGTCGTCAAAGTGTATTTATTTATTAGTTGTTTAAGAAACATTATTGTGGTGAAAATGTTATCCTATATTTCCTTTAACCTAGACATTTTTGTCAATAGAAAGTCCAATTCCAAAAGACGTCACTAAACCACTGTCATATCATCCATTTAATTCCGGCCTTAAATATACCAGCAAATCTAGGAAAATATGAACATTGTAAATAATAGTCTGAATCATTTAGTCATGGTCACGGGTGTGGTGGACAATCTGACTCATCATTTGGTCAATTCCCAGAACCATCATCTCCTCAGTTCAGGCTCAATGAAAATTGGGTTTTTTGAAACTGAAATTAAAACAAACTCACTACCTATGACGATTCAGTATTTTAAATCCTTGTTGACAATTGGCCGTAGTTTCACAGAAAAGACTCGTTCAACAGAACTTGTTTTTTTACAGACTTTTTTAACTATTATCTTTTCTTAACTAGCCTTTACCTTCGTATTAATCTCGTGGGAATCTCAGGATAAAAAAGGAGCTACGATCATTCATTTTTTTTTCTCAAATATTCTCGATTGTTATACTAGGAGTTGTATTAGTTATTTTTGTTGTATTTTTTGATAATGTCTCATGTATTTGCTTCCATGCTGGACTGGGAGCGAAAGAAAAACGTAGAATGTGCCACCTGCTTCTCTTCCCGGGCATACTGTAAAAGTCAGTTAAGGTTTTAAAGGCGTTTTTGTAGGCGATAGGCTGACCCCCTGTCACTACAATCCATCTTTATAATACCTCCAAATTTGTCAAACGTGATTGTCTTGTAACCCATAAGGGATACAGGCGTGACGTTATGTATGTATGTATTTCTTGAAAAAAAAATAACCTTTAACTTCCCTAAGAACTGGTCTGACAAGTGGAAAAAGTATAATTATTTCAATCATAATAGTATAAGTATTTCAAATCCCACCAGAAGTTCTCGATATTTACGCGCTAAAACAAAATACCCCTTCAGCTTAATTATATTAATAAAGTTAAAAATTTTATTTGAAATTTTATTTGTATTTTGAGTTCTCGATATTTCGGCATTGTTGCAAGTATCGGACTTCACTACCCCATTGTGATCATGGCGCTTGCAACTGTTGCCGAAATATTGCGAGCTCGAAATAAATAAAAAAACGTTGTAAATATCCCGTTTCTAAAGCTTTAAATGTTGAAGACCATGATAGTTTAAAAACTTATATTATACTTAATATATTATGAATGTCAGTTATTTTCTCAGTCTAACAGGAATCAACAATTTTTCCGCGGCGAGTTTTGCAATTTATTTACTTAGGTACCTAATGACTTTTTATTTCAACGATATATCGAAAGACCGGCTGGCGTAGTGGTAACATATTATGCCTCAAGGGCTTGGGTTTAGATCCCCGTGGGATGTTCATATATAGTGGATTTCGACATCGAATTTCAATCCAAAATCCTTGTTTGTAAACACTCATATGTATGTGCGTTGCCATGGCAACCAAAATTCAGATTAGTTTTGTATGAAAAAATCCGGATTAAATTTAAAAAAAAAGTTTTATTCATCTTAGGAATTTCACAAAACACTTGATGAAGTCATACTTCGGCTTTAACTAGTTGTTGATAGTTGTTAAATAAGATATTACAGTAGACCAAGAGACAAAAAAAGCCGGCGGAAAAAAACTCAAGACACTGTTTTTCGGTCAGAATTATCAAATTAATACAAATAGGTACAGTACAAATTGACCGTGACATGAAAAAAGCAAACACAAGACAGCTAACTGTAAGAGCCAATGTCATGCCACAACCAAATTGCTTACATAGTAGGTGCAATGAGTTATGGATGCACAATACGAACATGACAAACTGGGACGGGGGTATTTAAACAAGAATAGAATAAAATAGTCATAGTATCATCAGCAATTTATTAAGATTAAAAATTAAGATTTGATATAGAAATCACTAATATTCAACATGTATGTTTCTGTTTCTTACATGTATTACATTACATGTAACTTCATTTATGTCCGATAATATGAATGTTAGATGTTTTATCTCATATTTAAAATCCTCTCTTTCATCCGCAGGGCATCCGAAGGGTCCTTCTTCCCTCCTCGCTCCGTGACCAACGAGGACATAGTCCATGTGTACGACAAGGATCTGTGCCGAACCCTGCCGCTGCAGTACCGGAACGATGTTTACAAAGATGGTAGGAGACAAATGTCCATTATACAATTTATAGTGCGACGCATTTCGCGACGCACTTCTCTACCCAAAGCAAAAATTAGCTGCCTTTAGAGGCACTTTGCGATATGCGGCTACCAAATGCTGGAATAATATTAACTAGCTGCATGACACCAGCGCTATTTAAGAACCAAACTTTGCAAAGATTCTGTTGCAATTGTTTGACTTTTGTTTTTAATATAACTTTATTTTTATGTTAAATTTAAGCGAGTTTCATCATAAATAAATGAAAAAATGTGTTAAATAAAAATCACCCGACCAGGACTCGAACCTGGGACCTCTCGTTTGCCGGACGAGTGCTCTCCCACTGAGCTACCGAGGCCTGGCGGTACGCCTCAAAATTACTTAACACATTTTTGATTTTACGTTATATTGCTAACCTAGCTTCATCTATATAGCTTTGCAGCTAACACCACTCGAGACCAATTTTTTACAGAAATTGTGAATCCCAGTTAAAGTGAAGCATAATAAAGTTATTTACAATAATAAAGTTTATTAATTTTCTTCATCAAGTTTCTTGTTATTAATTTTAAAGTTTTTTTTAAACAATACATTAACGAAGCATTATGCAATTTCATCGTCTTGGATTAGATCTACTCATCTAGATAAAGGTGTCTTAACAAGTAATATACCGAGATACAATATATTCAATACTTGTGTTACACACTACCACAATGATATCTACAAAGATGGTAGAAACCAAACTATTAACTTACAGTCCTTGCGTTCAATTCCATTAAACATCCCCCTAGATCTACCGCCCCTGGATATAGGTGACGTAAAAGATCTTCCCCCCTTAGTAGTAGAACTGCCTGGCTAGTGAACGCCTTTTATGCAAAGTTCTCCGGAACTTCACCGTCCGTATCTTTTGATTGCGTTGAATTAGAACTTTCATGTGAAAGAAAGAAAACCATAGAATGCGCTAGCTGCTTCTCTTCCTGGGCATACTGTAAAACTGTAATACGATATCATACAATCATACAAGAGCGCCCCGTCCATGGTTCCGCGTTTTTGTATGAAACCGCGACCGCATGACGCGGCTTAGGCCCTTACGGTTCCGCTATTTTCTTTAAACCCTAAAAATCCATTAATGTTTATGATTATTAAAAAAACCTAATTCCGTTCCAGGTATCCTCACCGGTCTATACACACCACCAGCCTCAACCTTCGAGTGTGCAGACCAGAACCAAGACAATAAGTGCTACTGTCAGAACTCCAAGTGCCCGCCCCGTGGTCTGCAGAACATCAGCCCTTGTCAATACAGTAAGTTGGAGGGACGAAGGGGTGTAACTATTCCCCTTGAAGTGTAATGAGTACTGACCGATGCATAGGCCTATTCGTTGTCAATAGTAAGTTGGATACGACAAAGGGGTGAAACTAAACCCCTTTAAGTTTTCTGTCGTCGTTATTGCCTGACCAATGCATAGTAAAATTGCTGTGTAATAAGTAACATCTTTTCCGTCTTATATGCTGACCAATGCAGAGTAAATCTTCCAGTCTTTGTAATTGTTTTTCCATCTTTACTGATTGACCGACGCACGGTCCTTGTCAATACAGTCGGTTAAAGAACTTGTAATACTTACCATATTCTGGGAATAAATTGTAATTCGATTCTATTATTCTGTTCAGTTGAAGGGGGCAAAGAGGTGAAACTAGACTCCTTGGCGTATATCGTCTTTAATGAATGACTGACGCATAGTAAAGCTTGTCAACGCAAAGAACCAAATTATTAGACATCTAGCCGTCAAATCAGGGACATCTCTTCCGTCTTTAATACTATAAAATAGCAGCATAAGAAATGAAAATGTTGATATCAGCTGATTTATCTACATAATAATAAATCCTTCCCATCTACACAGCCTGTTTATTGCGCAAATCGTGTTGAGTTTTGTGCCACTTCTTGTCAAAAGATCGACTTTTCGAAGTGTTGGTAGATTCAGTTCAATTCGTTTATAATTTTACTTATTTCAACCTGCAAAATAATAAATATTGAGTAATGTATGAAAGTTCAGTAGATTATGAGCTTATACAAGTATAAATACAAAACGGAAGACTTATATTCTTATATGTATAATATGTAGACATTTGTTTATTTATTGCAATGCAATAGGAAGGTCAACAGCCAAGGTAACAATTATAAACAAACAATGGTTGTGTTAAATGGCCAATTATAAGGTCCTTCATTGTACCTAATAACAAATGAAAACTAATCCACGGCGATTTTATGTACTAATACGATAGTAATTACAACTTGTTGACTATGTTTGTATTTATAAATAGTGTAAAAATGTATTTATCTACACAGAAATGTTTATCTTATTTACAAAAGTAACAAACAGGAAAACTAAATATTTCTTATGTTGCCTTAATGTTTTAGACAATAATGATCTTGTAACAACCTTGCCGTTATGCATAAATCCTGATTCCATGAGGACATAACATATTAAATTATATGTGAAATTTAAGCTCAATAGCCAAGCCGTTTAAACCTGAAAAATTACTAAACATTCACCCATTTATCTTCTCTAACTTTTACTTCTTTAAACATTGTTAAGTCTTTCTTTTTTTCAACAGATCGACTTTCTGAAGTGGTGGTCTGTTGCGTAAATCATGTGACTTATTTCAATTTTATATAAAAGTGCCTTCGAAGTAAAGAATATTTTGACTTTGGCTTTCAAGAGTTATCAAGGAATAGTGACATTAAAACCAAACACGGGGTTTTATAAACAGGATTGATGCAGCTAAATTAATGTCAGCGATCAAGGATTAAGTTTTCTTTTGAAATGGAATAAATTTGAATTATATTGTACTTATATGAGTAACTGAAAGGGTCGTCGCAGGATGTTGTGATGCTTTGTTTTATTTTATTAAAAATG
Organism: Stenoptilia bipunctidactyla; assembly: GCA_944452665.1. Taxonomy (NCBI): domain Eukaryota; kingdom Metazoa; phylum Arthropoda; class Insecta; order Lepidoptera; family Pterophoridae; genus Stenoptilia; species Stenoptilia bipunctidactyla. Next base: position 1,009,989 of record OX101750.1, on the reverse strand, counting down.
ATTGTTGCAAGGGTTAACGAAGGATTGAATAATTCAATTTTAGTTTTATACAAACATTAGGAATTCTGAAAAAATCTGTTGAGTCCTATGACTTATGAAAATTTTCAGTATTGCGCTGTCTAGGAAATGTACTATTTACAACCCGTGCAAAACTGCCTTGCCCCGAATATTGATACGATATTATCGTCATCATCAACATCACAACTCTTTGTAATGAGCCCACTGCAGGGCATGAGTCTTTCCCTGGGTAACGAGGAGGTATAGGCCATAATCCACCAAGCTGGCCCAGTGCTGGGTGGTGGATACGATATCGGCGGTGGAAAAAACAAAGAGCGCAAAACCTTAATAAATGCCACACCTCATGAAATTCTGTATCAATAGTTACCGACTCGTATAAAAATAAATTTATTTTATTGTCGTCAGTTTTCAATATTATTGAATTTATCTCCTTCTAATTCAGAGCCTATTTCTACTTCTAATTTGCAATTTTCAGACGCGCCTGTGTACTTGTCATACCCGCATTTCTACGACGCCGACCCTGATCTCCTCCAGCAGTTTGAGGGGCTCAAGCCGGACAAGAAAAAACACGAAACCTACTTCATGATCCAACCTGTAAGTCTAGGTCAAATTTTCAGCAAATCTTTAAAAGGCCAGCTAATCAGTAGCTTATGACAGTTCGAGCACGGAAGTATGCAAAACTAGGCAAAAAACATCATTTCGGCGATCAGTGGTTCTGTATTTATGGAGATTAATGTGTTATTTAAACCAACATGTTGTTGACGGCGTTTGTTGTTGCCAAATTTGTATTATTTTTCTCTACTTGTCTAGTGTTTAGTGCTTCATTCTGTTGAGAAATTCTGGAGAATACCCGAAACATAGAGACAGATGGACGTATCTCTTTTATCAGATGTAATGAAGAGATTTTTTTATACCTTAGCTATTGTTATGACACAAACATTTTTACTTGCAGAAACTGGGCGTGCCACTAGAAGGATTTGTGCGCGTTCAACTGAACTTGAAAGTAGAACAAGCAGCAAACATACGAGTCAACAACATACACAAGTTCCCGGATACAGTTTTCCCAATCATGTGGGTTGAGGAGGTAAATTGTTTTTATTTATGTCTTTCATCAGTAGAGATGTATTCAATACCGGGTTAATTCAAATAAGTATATCACCTCTTGCAGTCAGCCTCTTAACGTCAATCTCAATAACATTTGTTCTATGACTTTTTAAAAATAATAATTTTTTAAATTTAAGTTTTCCCCAACCAAAATTGTATTAATTGCCTCTAAATTGGCGTAACACTATTTACTTTTCACCTTGCGTAAGCAAAATATCGCTTCATAAAATAATTAATAACAGGTACTTCTTACAAAATACAGATTTTAATAACAGAGGGAGAAAAATTTTTTATTTTGTGTTATAATTATAATTTTTTTTTGAAAGTCGTACAATAAATATTGTTGGATTTGATGTAGAGATGCGTTCAACTTTGTATACTAACGAGTTTTGAGTAGGTACCTATATATCATATACCTACCTACATAAGAAAGGAAGATACTATCCAATCAGTTTTTAAGCAATTAAGTAAAAGTTCAACAAAATGTAATTCTGATACCGTAGTCTTGTTGCCTATTTTATATTTAAAACGAATGAAACGTTTTTCTTCCATTTCACCTGGTTGAAAGTGGTTATGAAGACTAAGGTGGTAGATGTCCATACTCCACTCCTAAGCGTCCTGTACCAAAACAAAATAAAATAAAATAAATAAAATCCGCAGCCAATCACACCAACTACATGGCCTCAGAGTAAGCTGAGCTTGTGTTATGAGATACCATATAGTGAACTAGGGAAGAACCTACAATATAAATACATATATTGATAAACGCCCGGACCCGGAACATTTTTTTTTTCTTGTTCCGTGCGGGAACCGAACCTGCAGCCACTGGCATCTGAGGCAGATTGATTAACCCCATCACCAAAGTGGTCGTCAAATATCGAAGCACTTCGTTACATTTTCTGGAATATCCAGTTGTAGAGTGTCTGTCTGCGTCCAGTAGCACATTCTTTTCGGACCGTTTTGGAAACAATGGCAAGGTCTTTAGAGAATTTCTACACATCTTCAATTTACAGTCATATTACATCTAGTTACGTCTGCTTATTCCAGGGCATACATGAAGTATCAACCCCTATCTGGCGTTGGATCTACCTGGCCACCACCGTAGGCCCCGTGGCTGCAGGCGTTCTCACCTACTCCATGATTGTCTTCGGTCTTCTCACCCTCATCACAGTCTTCGTAAGAGCATACAAGAGCTTCGTCATCGGGAAAAATTCAATGGAAATCGTCGAAATCGGAAGAGAGACTTTAAGACGTGGTTCAACTCTTATTGTAAATGGTTCTCATAAATTGTTACCTCATAAGGAACAAGTTTATCAACCATTGTCCCAAACAACTTCAAGCGAGCTTCCAAGTAATAAGGAAGAGAGGAATATAAACTTAAGTCAATTAAAAGGTGATAAATTAAGTCAGAGCTTGGATGAATTAAAAGGCATTTTTAGGTCAGATTTCGTTAAAACACACTTTCATGAGATGGAAAGGGAAACTTTAATAAATTCAGATAATTCTTTTATTAAATCTGAGCACAGGAGGTGTAGGATATTTAGATTTTCAGATGAATTTAACTGACTTTAATTTTAACGCGTGTGGTCTAAGTGCAAGCCCTGAGCAACGCCAGTCGTTTCTTCTAGCAATTCTTTTGAATATCTCTCTTTTTGTCAATAATTTCATATCTTTAGTTCCTTTTTAAAGAATCTCCTATTTTAATTTAGGGTTTTCATGTGTTATTTTTTTATAAAGCTCACAAGCACACTTTTTAATGGTTGTGTGGCCAAATACCTAAACATTTGAAAGTTTGAGGAACAATAATAAATAAATTTAATACATTTTGCCGATCAAAAGCAATAGAACTATGTTTGCACATTGTATATAAATTAGATAGTTAATTAATCATTAGTTTTCTTACAAAGTCAAAACATGGTAGAATTGTGCTCTTCATTCTGAGTCGAGACCAAATTGATTGATATTATTATTTTTTTATAATTATTCGTTAACTTTAGGTGTCTATGTTTATTTTATGAAAAAGTTTCTTACTTATAACTGAATTGGAACAAGACTGTATAAAAATAAACGAGCTTTTTCATAATAATTGTAATTTGACGATATTTTTTCAACCCATTCTGCGTTTAGTTTAATGAATATTATTTTAATTACTTAGATATCTTATGAATTCTAATTATTTTTTGAAAAAATGTCCTAAAATTATGATTAAATCGCTTATTTGTGTTGTAATACAGAATGTACATGTTAGGGGCTTATTTGAAACAATTTCGCTAGACTTTTTGTACTAGTCCAAAATGCTGATTTTTTAGTTCCGTCATTGCGATTGGTATTTACTTTATACCCATAGAGGAGCAGCAAGTATTTTAAATACCATCCATACTATTATGAACTGTTACCATTAGGTAAACTATACCGAAATATTCTATGTAATGAGGTATGTTACCTTGCAAGAGAAGATGCTTCTCTAACCACCAAGGAATTGAACAAGAACTTAATAAACATTAATACATTGACGTAGAAATGCAATAATAAGTAGGGTTACCATAATTACTGAGAGCTCATAGAGAATACTTAACTGTCACTTTACAAAACTGCAAAATCAAATGATGTAGGATCTTCATTATGATTGAAGAACATATAAAGATAACATATTAAAAAAATAAAAGAAGAAAAGGAACATAAACTCGCACTGATTATGAGAAAATCCATTTGAAACAATGATCTTACACAAATATGTAAGTATATAAATTTATTAATGAATAAAAGTAGTGAGAGAAGCCATCAAATGCGTGACCCTTTGCCGAAATCGCTTAATCATCTAGATACTAATTTGGTAGTTATAATATATTCGTAAAGGCAAATTCATTCGCTTGGTTGAAAGTAATTATTTCTGTAAGTAGCGATCAGATTTGTAAATTTGTTTCGAATTTGATAGCCTAATTCTTGAGGAAGGTTGTAGGCTATATTTTATCCAAAAATTCTCATAGGATGAAAAGTTACGAGAAAACGGGAACACCACTGAAGTTGTTGCGAGATGCATTTTTCGTAAGCAAAACAACTCCGCGAAACGCCTTGCTCCAACTTCAGAGGGGACTAGATGTTGGGTGCGGTCTCTGGTATATAAAAGTGCCACTATTAAATTGTGCGTAACTTCATTGCTTATGATGATATTATCTTGAGTTTTCACAATACGTTACACATTAAAGATGTTTTTTCCCAAGTAATTTTATTTTACATTCTAACTCGACGTTTTGTAGTATGTACAAACACTGTGCTCACTTCGACTGGCCAGTCAAAAACGTATTTCATCGCTTGAAAGCATTAGATAGAACTGATTCAATTGTATAAACAATGTTTGTTTCGGTTCACCGATACTTAAATTCTTTGTTAGGTTAGGTTGTAAATAAGATAACCTTTTAATTATTTCTACGCCATTCATCCGAATTCGACTTAGACAGTGGTTAAAGAAGATACTGGGCCTTAGTTGACATTACAATTGTAAGTCTCTCTTATGTCAAAGTTAGTAGCTTCAACGTCAAAACTGTTGAGTTTGAAGTTTGACATACGAGAGGATTAAAATTGGAGAGTCTAATTCAGCGAATTCAGCTCAATGGTTACCGCGTGGTCCTTTAAGTCATATGATATTTATTAGTCTGGTAATTTGTATCTTTACCGGTATTGGTGGGTTACTTTTAAGTGACATGTTAATGGTCAATTTAGCAAATATGTAAAGTGCTCAAAATGTTTAGGTTTTTAAGGCGTTATTTGTAACTTAAAGGGTTTTAAGCTTCTTTGGTGGGATCTATTCTTGTCTCTAACAATTGATTATCTTAAATTATTTTAAATATTTACTTTTTAATTGTAATGGCTCTGATGCAATGTCAAGAAAATATTTTAAAGTCTTTTCATTGGGTCTTTGCTAAATTTCTCCCTTTTTTCCAAATTTGTGTATACACCTACAACGCCATCTTTTGTTGACGTTTATAATTAAATCTATAGCTTCAAGTCGACCTTGAAAAGACTTTTGTTAAATGGCAAACAAGATTGTAAATAATTGGTCACGGTTATGTTTTTTTTTAAACTTACTTATCTGATTTTCCTGGAGCACTTTGTAACAAACAATATTATGTTCAAAGTCTTAAAATGTTATGTTATTATATGTTGACATGATGGCTTGGTTTCAGTTTTATTCTTGATTTTTCAACTTGATAAAAAGACCTAAATAATTTTAACGAGGCACAATTTACTTGAATCATGGCAATTAGAAAATGAAATTTAAGTTCATGTAAAAAATTATCGGATATTTCATATACACCAACTAAGATATATTTTTTTCAAAATAGGCTCATAAAATGGGCTTTACACTTTTGTGATATTTAATAAATGAAAAATTTTTGTGTCTTCCTAATGCTGGCCTTATTCTGAAAAATCTTGTAAACGTGATAAATGCTATATTTGCAAAGGGGTACAAAAAGTGTGATAAGTACATTTATATAATAAAATGTGCCTTGCTCAATAAAAATATTTTTAAGGTTGTATTGTTATTTTACCATAGATAGGAAATAAAAAAAATGTAATGGTTCTAAATTAATGATGATTGTATCGTCTTCTTTATTGGAAACACTGAACAAAAATAAGATAAAGAAAAAGACGTGACATTAAATTTTAATATAAAATAATGAAAGTTAAACTCAATCTTTTTAACATAAGTACCTACTACAAATGTTTTATTTTTTTAAATCTCCTTAATAATATCCGTGGACCAATTAAAGACTAAACTTTATATGCGTAAAACGAGAGTTTTCAATTTAAAAATAAAAAAAGAACTTGTTAACATTTGATGTTGCTCATTCCAAAAATCCAAAAGTGTGAACACTTAGTTCGGGCAATCATAGCCCTTAAAATTAATAAAAACTAAATTTAAATAAAATCGCTCGTTAAAGTGAGAATGACTTTGAAATATGCCTTACCTAGGCCATCTAAATATTCCACAGTTCTTTTTTAATTCATAAGGTATTTTTTATTAAAATATAAAGAACGATGGCAGGTCTCCATACAAGATATTGGCTTATGCAAAATATATGCGTCTCGTAATAAAATATGTTTAAAAGTTCGGCATTAGTTCCAGAGTCTACAAGTCATTTGGGAAAGCCGAAAAAGACATTTATCGATGTTTATATTTTAATTTATAAATAAAAACTGAAATAATCAAATCACTTATGTCAGATTAACATTCAATCAAACAGTATCTCAATTAATCAGTTGAAATGCTTTTTATCTTTCTAAATAACTCCAGCTTTAACAAGAGGAAGTAAAAAAAATAAAAATCGTAGAAAAATAATTGAATTTGTTTCGTTTTTGTGATATCTAAGTACTCCAAAACAATCCAGGCAAAGTTCTGCCACTGTTCTTTGTTTTGTTCCGTCTCTTTCTTTATCTTTGAAACGTCTGCGAAGCTGGAGGTAGAGTGCGGCCGTTGCGGCAATGCGTTCCTGACAGCTCCTTATGCCCAATGAATAAAGTTTATTTCCGATTCGAAGCGGTAAAAAAGCTATGATTTTGACAGCTGTCAGGAACGCAAACTCCCACCGGTCACACTATAGATATAAAAGCTGACAAGCTCATGAAAAGCTTTAATGAACAAGACTTTTCTGATTTTTACCGTTTATTTAAAATAAGACATTAATTTTAATAAATATTTTAAGCTTAGTTCGGAGAATGGATTTACAATTTATAAATTACTCTTAAAATGCATATTTATTTTATGGTTTGAACATGGTCATGGTACTAATTGTAGGTATAATTTAATCAATATCCCATTGATTAAATAATTATTTTATAAATGAAATTTAGACTGTATCAGTTGTGCTTTAAAAATCTTCAATTAATATGTAGGTACCAGGTTGTTATACAGTCTTCAATTATTTTAGTTTTGACTTTATTAAAGTTTAAGGATTGGTTACAACACTTTTAAGCCAAGTCTTATTTAATTATGAAACTTGCTGACTTGGTACTACGAACGAATGGTGAATAGATAGTATTTTTATTTTCGTAAGCATATGCACAGACGTAATTAATAAGCGTACGTCGATTTAAAATGTTACCAAAGTGTTACCGATAATAAGCTGTGGCCTGTAATGCTTAAGCAGGTTCCTGACATTTTTATACCCGCATATAATGTAGCTTTATTTATCATAGGTAACTTCAAATTATTCAATAAATAAAATAAATTGTAAATCCACTCGGGAATACATTCCATTTTTAGGGGTTTTTAAGTGTAATAATAAAATTGAATTTTTTTTATTGTAAATAGTTATGTGTAGCATATATTTTGTAATAAAATTATTGTTTATGATAAAATTTGTAATGGATATTTTTGTTTTATTTCATCTATAGATAATTTGGGACATATTTAGAAAGCGCCTTAAGTATGATACAACCCCAAAGTGAGCAGGTTTATATGCTTTGGGATCATATCTACATTTGGTTGCGTACAGTCACCTTAGATTACTCCTATAGTCTGGCTAATGAAAGTAGAGACTGAAAATCCGCGGCAAATTCAAAAATATACCAAAGTCAAAGTCAAAAGAATCTTTATTTCGTAAGTATTTAAATACATTTGAAATAAGTCACAATTTACAAATTGAACTGAATCTACCACCACTTCGGAAAGTCGATCTGTTGAGAAGAAGTGGCAAGAAACTCAACAGCAATCATCTTTTAAAAATACACAATAACAATAACAACAACAACAATTTACAATCTTCTTGCATCCGGATATCTTATAATAAAACTTTATGCTTATCCTTAAATCTATCGAAGGGTTGATCTTAAATATTTTGGAGTTTTATTATAAAAGCGTACACATTGACCCATGAACGAGTTGGTGATCTTCTGGAGTCTACTATTATATTTATACATTAGGCAATCAAGTACTAGACAGAAACGTAGACATAGATATAGAGGTAAAGATAGAAGTAGAAAGATATTACAGATAATGTGGATGGAGATGAGGATAGTCGTGGACAGAGACTGGACACTAACACGGACGTGAACATGGAGGAATGGGATGGAGATGGGGAAGTCAGAGTCAAATTCAAAAAAGTAACATAGTCATAAAGTCTTCAGCAAAACGACCTGGCACCGCTAGCAGCACCTGTTCACGAGTATAACGCAAGCACCAGCCATCACGCTCCTCAACCATATTTTAGGGAAGAGGGTGACCCGACACCCGACGCTACCGCTAGCCATGCTGCCTGAGGGAGCATGACGTTCTTGCTGTTGTATGGATAAGAAGGAGATGGAGATGGCGTTGGATGAGAAGGAAATGCAGATGGTGTTGGAGATGGAGTTGGAGATTGAGAATATTTGAAAAACAATTTACAACCAAGGACTTTTATCGTCCATATATTCAGAAATTGTATAAAAAACTTTACTACACAATTTTTGTTTAATAGTTTCTTTAAATTTATCAAGTGATAAGTCTTGAATATTTGTGGGAACCTTATTATAAAAACGTATGCATTGACCCATAAATGAGTTAGTGACTATATGAAGTCTACTATCATAGCCGGCTAGCTTGTACTTATTTCTAGTATTAACATTATGCAAGTCACATTTTCTATGGAACATGTTTAAGTTCTTTTTTACGAACATAAGATTTTCAAAGATATATTGTGAGGCAAAGGTAAGAATATTAATTTCTTTAAACTTATTTCTAAGTGTCGCCCTGGAATTAAGTTTGTAGATTGAGCGAATAGCCCGTTTCTGCAGCACAAAGATGGTTTTAATATCGGCAGCATTTCCCCACAGGAGAATGCCGTATGTCATTAAGCTATGAAAATAACCAAAATAAACCAACCGCGCAGTAGCTTCATTAGAGATATTTCGCATCTTTTTGACGGCATATGCTGCAGAACTAAGTCTCTTCGCCAACCTTTCTATATGTGGTCCCCATTGTAGTTGTGCATCTAGGGTTATGCCAAGGAACACTGTTGAATTTACAGGGCTCAATTCTTGTCCTTTTACAATTAAGTTAGTCTTTACATGCCGGACATTAGGCAAAGAGAATTTTAAAAATTTAGTTTTATTTTCATTGAGTAGTAGGTTATTGGCTGAAAACCATTTCTCCACAGTTTCAATACATCAGTTTATTTCAAAGCAATGCTTCAATTGCCTACTCACTTTAAATAGAAAAGAGGTATCATCAGCAAATAATATGACCTCACACTTGTCTTTCACTAAAAATGGCAAATCATTTATATAAACTAAGAATAAGAAAGGCCCAAGAATCGAGCCCTGGGGCACTCCCATATGAACTGCTGATCCCGATGATCTCTTTCCATTAATATCAACTCTTTGAATTCTATTGCATAAATAGGATTTCATAAAATCAAGTGCCCTATCATTGATTCCATAGTGGTGTAGCTTCATGAGGAGTGTATCTCGGAGTGGTTTTCTACAGTGATGTGATGAGTGAGAGATGAGGGATGGTAAGAAACAAACCCAAAGATAGTCGATCTAACACTGAACTTTATTCATTATTTAATCTTAAAGGTAAACTATAAATATAAGCATAAATTTGTAAGTTATTAGTTAGCGTTATAATAACCTACATTAAAAGTCGATTACTTGACATTTCAAGTGGCATCATAACCTAGTAACATAGAGACCTATTGTACAGCTGCTTCCCTGTACATTCTGCCCACTCAAAAGAAATGGATATAAGACAAGGTTAAATTATCACAACATAAAATTTTACAAGAAATCAACATACTTAAACAAACTTAATTGAAATTGAAAACTTATATATTTTACACGACATATTATTCTAAAATCTTAAATATTTCATTACAGTCTACAGATATCCTCGCCCTACAAGAGACTTGGATGTGGCCGCATGACTTGAATCACCTTGGCGATTTAGATGAGGATTTCGCATACACAGGGAAATCGGCAATTGACACCTCGGCGGGAATGGTGCTAGGAAGACCTTATGGCGGAGTGGCCTTGTTATGGAAAAAATCGGCTTTTCCGACAGTGTCTGTGATACCGTGTAATAATAACCGGATTGTAGGTATAAAAATTGTGTGTGAAAACCGGTATATATTAGTCTTTTCAGTTTACATGCCGTTTGATAATAATAAAAGTGACAGTTTAATAGAGTTTACACATTGTCTCAGTGAAATAAATGCGATCATAGAAAGTTTAAATGTGGAGACTGCCTTAATTCTAGGAGACTATAACGCGCATCCCGGTGAACGTTTTTTCAGGGAATTACAGTTAATGTGTGCGGGACCAGAGGAGTGGGTGTGTATTGACTATGATATTTTACCTAAGGATACGTATACATATGTGTGTCAGGCTAGTGGTTCGCGCCGGTGGTTGGACCACTGTGTGGTTACAAGCGCAGCCAAGTTATTATTTGAGAAAGCATGTGTATTGTATGACGTGTTTGCATCCGACCACCTTCCTGTAGTTTTTGAATGCAATATTGAAATAGTTTGTCCTAAGATTACTAATGCACCTTCATTATGTAACAAGGTAAGATGGGGTGAAAGAGATTTGCAACAAACTGATAAATATTCACAGTTCTGTAATAATAAACTTAAATTAATTGATTTTCCAAATGAATGTATTAATTGTGTAAAAAATATATGTAATAATAAAAATCATTTTTTAATTTTAGATAATATGTATAAAAATATAATAGATATTTTAAAGGGAGGAGCCATCTTATCATCCGTTAGTAATTTTAAAAGGAAAAGGCGTAATCGTGTCATAGGGTGGAACGAGCACGTCAGTGCTGCGCACAGGGGGGCTCGGCAATGCTATCAAATGTGGCTTTTATATGGAAAACCTAGCAGTGGAACTATATATAATAATATGTGTGAAACCAAAAGGATCTTCAAAGCTAAATTAAAGTTTTGTCAAAAAAATGAAGATCAAATTAAGATGGATATATTAGCAAAAAGACATTCTAAAAAACAATTTGGACCTTTTTGGAAGTCTATTAATAAACTGAACGCAAAGCCGACCTTACCTGTGAGCGTCGCTGGCGTGTCTGACCCAAGGGAGATAGCTAATAAGTTTCGCCAGCACTTTACGGTGCAGTCTCCTTTGGCGGGTATGACCCAGGTGGTCGATGCTAAGGTCGAATCGACTGAACCACCCATCAGGTTCTCTGCTAAGGAAGTAGCTTCTGTAATTAGTAAGATGGTAAGGGGGAAGTCCCCAGGACACGATGGCCTCAGCATCGAACACCTGAAGAACGCTGGACCGCACTTAGCTAGAACTTTGGCTTTGTTTTTTAATTTGTGTCTTGTTCACCGATATTTACCTCAGGAGCTTATGTATACAATTGTTGCACCTATAATTAAAAATAAAACCGGGGACGCCTCTGACTTGACTAACTATAGGCCAATCTCGTTGGCCACAGTAATCGCTAAGGTGCTTGATAGTCTGCTTGAGAAACAACTGGCAAAACATATTCAACTACATGACGCACAATTTGGCTTCCGCTCTGGACTCTCCACTGAAACCGCTATCTTGTGTCTCAAGCAGACTATACAGTACTACACGGACAGACAAACGCCAGTCTTCGCATGTTTTTTGGACTTGTCAAAAGCTTTTGACCTCGTGTCTTATAATATACTGTGGCAAAAGCTTCGTGAGGAGACTACTTTACCTCCTGAAATAATTGAGATTTTACGCTATTGGTATTGCAGTCAGAACAACAGTGTAGGGTGGGCGGGAGTGCACTCAGATATGTACAGGCTGGGATGCGGGGTGAGACAGGGGGGGCTCAGCTCGCCCCGCCTCTTCAACCTGTATATTAACAAGCTGATCGGTGAACTCAGCAGCACCCGGGTAGGATGTCACATAGACGATGTATGTTTAAATAATATTAGTTATGCTGATGATATGGTGCTGCTGAGTCCATCAATTGGTGGCATAATGAAGCTCTTGGCTAAGTGCGAGACTTATGCGGAGACCCATGGGCTCAGGTACAACGGCAATAAAAGTGAAATAATGATTTTCAAATCCGGCACTAAAACATACAGTTATGTACCTGAAGTTTCGCTGTGTGGTATACCACTTCGAAGGGTGCACAAATTTAAATACTTGGGTCATTGGGTCACCGAAGATCTATGTGACAACTTGGATGTGGAGAGGGAGCGTAGGTCGCTGGCTGTCCGCTGCAACATGCTGGCACGGAGATTTGCTCGGTGTACGAAGTTAGTTAAAATTTTGTTGTTCAAAGCATTTTGTCAATCTTTTTACACCTGCGGTCTCTGGGTCAGATACACTAAGCGGACATACAGTGACCTACGAGTCCAATATAATAATGCCTTCAGGATCCTGTTGGGGCTGTCGCGGCGCTGCAGTGCTTCAGGTATGTTTGCTGAGGCGCACACGGATGATTTTTTTGCTATTGTAAGGAAACGTTGCGCCTCCCTGTCAGTGCGGCTCCGCGCCAGCCGCAGTGGTCTCCTGAGGGTTTTCATTGATCGTTGGGACTCCCAGTTACTGTGCCATTGGGAGAACCTACATTTATCACTTAAAAATCCTTATGCCTACTAACAATAGTTTTTATTAGTCACCTATTGTTCTACGAACCATTGTGCATTTTTCAAAATAGGTTTAATGATTGTTTACCAAATTGTATCATTTAATTATTCAGATTATGTGCCTTCTTTTTAATTTTTTTAATTTCGTGATTTTGATGATTTTAAATTATTTTAAATGCGAGTCAATTATGTTTTAATTTATTTTATTATTGTATTTATTTTAAACAAGAATATTTCATTTAATTATTTAGATTATTTGCTTGTCTTTTAATTTTGTGATTGTTATTTATTAATGTGCTTTAATTATGATTTAATTTAAAGAAATTGTTTATTTTTAATATTACTATGGGTCTATGCCACCCGAAATAAATGGATTTATTATTATTATTATTATTATTATCTCTATTCTAAGTTTAAACTATATTCGTAGCCGGGATGTCCAATCGTACGGCTCGCGGACGGGGTACTGCATAAGTGGCCGTCGCCTGTCCGTCGCTGGTCGCGATAACCGCCATCTGGATCGGAGGTTCAGTAGAGCTCGGCGTTCTCATTTCCAGGGCTCTCTTGCTTTTGCGCCGTCGCATGACTAAGCAAACGGCTCCAGTGACTATTATCAGTCCCAATATGCTATAGAGAACTGAATATTGATGAACATCGTGTACGCTGAGGGTGACACCTTCTTGCTCTTTGATGTAGTTTATCTGGTTTTGCATACGGCGCCATGTTTCCTGGTGATCTTCTGGATTAGGTTGTTGAAAGATTGGAGTATAAAGTGAGGAGTTCAATATTGAGTTTAATATCGATATCTCTGGCAATATAGGAATCTCACCTTGAACCTGGGCGCGGCTCAAATAGTTATTGTGACCTGTAATAGAGAACGTGTCACTCTTTATAATACAGCCTGGTCCAATGTCTAGAAGGCCGTTTCCAGTCAATGACTTTATAACCATTCCAACGTCAGGGCAAAATATGCGCACTACGCATTTCCCACAGCAAGTGAATAACCACCTGTTATCGCGGTGTAACTTGATCCATCGCTCGTGGCACGGCGTCGTCTTTGTGCTACACATTGTTTTGTTATGAATGCTCACGTTACAAATTGAATGAGTCAATTGTAATTCATAAATAGGTTTATTTATAGAGCATAATATTGTGTTTGTTTATATGTGTACACAGCTCTGAACATCTGTTTCTGTTAGAGTAAGCAGCAAGTCCTTTTGTAGGTTGTATGCAATGTACGGGAAACTAAATTCTACCGTAAACGAATTTTGAGGTAGGCTGATAACCTTGTCCAACTCGAAAGCCTCCTTGTTAACAAGTGGGATCTTGACTTCGATAATCAAGTAGGATACGCCAATGGCAGCGGAAATCTTAATTAATTTATACAGCTCTATATAATCTTGTGCGTCGGCAGGCAAAGTCAGGTCCTCGGGTATGTGGCGGTATATAATATTAAGCTGTTCATCCAGTTGCTCTGGCGGTAATAAATGTGTGTTTATGTGACCTTGAGTGATGTCAGTCAAAGTTCTAATTATATATTCTTGCATTTTTCGTATGTTGCTAATAACGATCATCGCTGAGAGGGATGCTGATAATATGGTTAACTCGTTGCTCGTTTCTGCCCTTAAACGATTTGTAACAAGTGTAATATTCTGGAGATATTTTTGAACCATTCCGAACTGTTTGTTCATGATGGCTTCGTTTCTTTGCAGAATATTTGACTGAGCTTCGATAATACTTGTTTGATTCTTTAAGAGGGATTGTAGGTGGTTTTCATTGAGAGAGATTTTTTCTATGTCCTTCTCGTATTTCTTTGCAAAACGCTGATCAAGGACTCCAAATAGCTCTCGCGCTACATAACCCACGCCATCGATGAGACCTCTTTTCTGTCTTTTATTAGGTCGACTATTGAGTATACGGTTATAATGTTCGATTTCCGATAACTCGTGTCCTAATTGATAAACGATGCTTTTATATTGTATCGGTAGTGGGTCCGAGCGTATGGCCTGCTCTAAATGAGTAACGTAACTCTCTACGTGACGTAAGGCCGACCAATATGTCGTCATATTATAATATACGATTAACTTCCATTCGTCCCGTATAAGTTTCATGTCGTACATCTTATCAAAAAAGGTGTTTTGGTCCCCATTAAGTGTAGATATGTTGTACGAACACTGCCCCGGTGTGATAAACATTAAAATCACTATTAAAGCGTACATAAATGACCCTAAGGGGCTTCGCGTCTTGCTCCTTGGTTTGTGTTCGTTATCGTGACGTCGTCGGGCAGTGATGACGTTAACAGTAGTCGATGAGTTCGCGTCACGTAAAGGTGGTTGAGGGTATTCATCTTTTACGGGTAGCATTGATAGCTTCGTAATAGGCCTCCTTAAGATCCCATTTTTCGTTTTTATGGATACAACTCGAACGTATCCATCCTTATTAGGGTGTACATCCACTACTCTGCCCATCGACCATTTACCTGGGGGCAGGTTTTCCTCCTTTATAAAAACGATGTCATCAATTTCGATGTTTTTTGTGGGTGTCCTCCACTTAGTTCGAACTTGCAATTGTTGTAAATAATCAATAGACCATTTCTTCCAAAATTGTTTGTTTATATCTTGCATCATCTGCCATCTGGTGGTCAAGCTCATGTGACCGGGGTCCGTCTGTGGTCTGGATACTAGTGGGCCACCAATAATGAAGTGTCCTGGAGATAGATATTCATCATCTGGGCTTTCACTCAAAGCAATTAGAGGCCGAGAGTTAAGGCAGGCTTCAATTTGATGAAGTATCGTAATAAACTCTTCATACGTGAGTTTCTGCTCGCCGATTACTCTCTTAAGGTGGTATTTGAAGCTTTTAACTGCCGCTTCCCATAATCCTCCTGCAGATGGGTTAGCTGGAGCGTTAAAATGCCACCGAATATCGTAGTCTCCGATACTGTTAAGAGCGTGAACATCGAGAGTTTGAATTATCTCAGCGTACTCTTTCTTCAATAGTTTGCTAGCTCCGATGAAATTTCGTCCCTGATCGCTATACATATGTTTTGGAGCTCCTCTTCTAGCACAAAAACGTCTGAACGCGGCTAGGAATCCCGGCGTAGAGAGATCAGAAACCAACTCTAAGTGAACTGCCTTTGTTGATAGGCATACGAACACTGCTACATAACCCTTATGGGTTCGCACGCCGCGGCCTTTGTTGGCTCTGATGTCAAAATGTCCGGTGAAATCAACCCCGGTATGAGTGAACGGGCGTGAAGGAGTGACACGGGGCTCTGGTAGATCGGCCATAATTTGTGTTCTTTTCTCTTCTCTGTAGCGCCGACAAGTCACGCACTTCCGGAGTTCCCTTTTTACAGAACGAAGACCGCTGATTATCCAGTATTTCTCTCGAATATACGATAACGTTAAGCTCGGTCCACCGTGTAGCGTGACAGAGTGAGCTTGATTTATTACGAGTTCGGTGAGCTTGCTGTTACTAGGTAAAATAATAGGGTGCTTAGCAGATTGACTGAGCATGGAGTTATTCAATCGCCCTCCGACTTTCAGCAGATCATCCCTGGGGTCTATGTATGCACATAGACTCGCTAATTTACTTTCCCTTTTTAATTTTCCGTGTGCCTTCAAATAAAATAAATCGTCTTCAAACTCGATAGATTGCGTAGCCTTGATAATCAAATTAAGCGAAGTTTGCATTTCAGAGGCTGTTAAATGGTTAAGTTGTGTAGTCTTTTTATTATGCAACCACTGCACAAAACGTGATAGCCAGCATATTGTTGTTGTTATACGTCGAATTGAACTACATACATTCATTTAGTAGTTTTATAAATAGCTCATTTTTATAACATACTACTGCATTCACGTGGATTTTCTTTGTTTCTATTAGTGGTACTTCATATTTGTTTTTAATGATCCTGTTTGGATCTAATGTCGGTAGCCATGACGGTCCACGCCACCATAAGGAATGCTGAGCCAGTTGTGACGAAGTGAGACCCCTGGTAGCGCAGTCTGCAGCGTTTTCTTCAGATCGGACGTGGTGCCAAGACGATGATGGGATGATGCTAAGTATTGTACGAACTCTGTTGGCCACAAACTGTTTCCATCTATTGACATCTCCATGAAGCCAACCAAGCACCACCATGGAATCGGTCCACGCGTAGACCTGAGTATTTTGTTTAAAGGTTTCTTTTACTTTCTTAATGAGGCGTGATAGTAAAAGCGCTCCACAAAGCTCTAGTTTTGGAAGAGTCAATTTATTTTTAAAAGGTGCTAGCTTTGTTTTTGCGATCACTAGTGTTGATGTGGATTCGCCGTAAGGATTTTTTGTGACTACGTAAATTACACAACTGTATCCTTTCTCAGATGCATCAGAAAAGCCATGAATAATATAGTCTTTACCACCCAAGTAGCGTGGGATTTTGAATGTATTTATCTTTTGCATGTCATTTCTTAGTCGAATCCACTCTTTGTTAATATTTTCAGTAAGTGGTTTATCCCAATCAGCTGTTTCTTCTGTCCACGTACGTTGAAATAATAACTTAGCCCTTATCGTGATCGGAGAAAGCCAACCCAAGGGATCAAATATCTTCGATATTTTTGATAATAGTTGACGTTTAGTAATAATAGCGTCCCCTGTGTCATCTTCGAATTTATTTTGAAAAGAGAAAGAGTCGGATGAGGGGTTCCACTGTAGCCCCAATGTCTTCCGATCTTCAGAACACTTAAAGTGGAGGGGCATGTCACGCTGGTCAGCCGATAGATCCTTTGTGAGTTCATCGGAGTTACTAGACCATTTGCGTATGTTCATTCCAGCTCCTGCTAGTATCTCTATAATTTCTTGTTGTAGTCTTTTGGCTTCGGAGATTTTATCACAACCTGCCAACAGATCATCCATATAAAACGACGTCATCAAGGTCACAGCAGCTAAGGGAAACTTGTGTGCGTCGTCCATAGCCAACTGCCTCAAAGTACGCATAGCAAGATAAGGTGCTGCTTTTGTCCCGAAACTGATTGTTCGGAGTTGGTATTCTGTCAAAGGTACTTCCTGCGAGTTTCTCCATACGATTTTTTGAAGCTTTTGATCGGACTCTCTCAAAAAAATTCTGCAAAACATGCGTTCAATATCTGCTGTTATGACGTACTTGTGTTGCCGCCATACTAAGATGAGATGCTGGAGATCCTTTTGAAGGTTAGGACCCCGTTTCATCAAATCATTAAGACTATAGCCACTGGACGTTTTTGACGATGCATTAAAAACTGTTCTCAGTTTTGTTGTCGTGGACTCATGTTTCAACACGCCGTGATGAGGGAGATAGCACGATGGTTCACCCTTTTGTTTTGCTGGAACCATGTAACCCTGTTGTTCATAGCTTTGCATAAAATCTTTATATGCTGTGGCATATTCTTCATTTTTATGCAGCTTTTTCTCCAAGTTATAGAACTGTGCGACGGCCTTAGCTCGCGATGTACCGAGTTTCTTTTCGAATCCAGGATTCATCGGGAGCGCGACCTCGTACCTTCCGGTTTCTAAGCGCTTCGTTGTAGACTTATACAGCTGTTCACAGTATAGCTCATCTTGCGTTAACTCGGAGTTCGATTCGCTTATCTGACAAGCTCCAAAACATTGAATTTGTCTTCGAGAAAATTCATAAGTTCAGATAGCGACGGTAAATCCCGTGGAGACTTTCGCGCTTCCTTGTAGTTGCTGTACGTCTCACTATCTAATTTTTTGGCAATGAGATGTACTAATAACGGGTCCCAGGTACTTGTATCTATACCTAGATTCTGTATCGCAAAGATGCACTCTCTAGTCGTGTCATAGAGTCGTCTTATCTCATGTGCCGATTGCTTATGCGCGACAGGTTGATTTATAAATATTTCAATCTGCTTAGTAAACAACAGTTGAGGGTTATTATATCTGTGAGTTATAATCTCCCATGCTGTTTCATAGTTTTCGGTTGAAATGTGTAAGTGCTGAATTAGTCGCTCAGCATCTCCTCTCAGCCGTCCTTTCAAATGTTGCATTTTTTGTGCGTTGGTCAGGCTGTTGTTATTATGTATGGTCTCTACAAAGAGGTCATAGAATGTAGGCCACTGAGTGTATTTCCCCGTGAATATTGGGATGTCGACGTGTGGGGTTGCTTGTTGAAGATGCGCCGTAGAGGCCAGCTGGAGGTTAAGGGCTCTTTTCACCTCCTTGAATGATTTTTCGTAGTTGAGGAACTCTTCATCATAATTGTAATCGGAGCCTTGTAAAATATTGTCAATCTTGAGGTGCAGAGCGTCGATTGCATTCCACCGTGTTTGGATGCTGCGTAGCTCATCTTCGAGTTCCCATTTGTCACGCATCTCATCAACTTTTAAGCTGTTTACTTGCCGTAGATACGCTCTAAAGTTGGTTCGTTGTAGGGATAGCAGCTCAGCTACCGGCCCTTGGAGTGTTGTTATTGGCGTCGGGGGTATAGGTCGCCCTCTCGACGTAGAAGCCTCTCTCTGATCGGAATCTGACTGAATCCTAGACTTCTCTTCTCGTCTGGTTGGAGTTAGTTGAAAGGTTTCGATTATTGGAGCAAATGACGCGATTTTGTTACGCACTGCATCAAAGTATACTCTTGCTTGTTGAAACTGGTTTTTAATGAAATAAGGTTCTTTGTCATTCTCAAAGTCGGATAATTTATGGTTGTTGACTTGGAACTCTCCCCATAGTCTGTCAATTGAGTCGAGTCTTTCATCCAAGTATGTACGAGTCTTCCGGCTT
Organism: Stenoptilia bipunctidactyla; assembly: GCA_944452665.1. Lineage (NCBI taxonomy): Eukaryota > Metazoa > Arthropoda > Insecta > Lepidoptera > Pterophoridae > Stenoptilia > Stenoptilia bipunctidactyla. The sequence goes on along the minus strand of OX101750.1, from coordinate 990,541 downwards.
TGAGAATCTTTACTGAAGTTTCTTTCTACCTTCTTGATAGCTTCAATGATTTCATGTTGTCGCTGAAGAAGGCTCTCCATTTTGTTCACGTGTGTAGCGTTAAACCTCTTAGGAAGCAGAGAGTTTATGTAGGTACGCTGGACGTCGCTTGAGCTTTATGTAACTGATATGTCACTCAATAAATACTGATCTTTTTCTCAGTATATGTGGATACGCAGTGGTCAATTTTACTCTATGTCTTCGTGAACCCAGCACGACTTTTCGCACCTTCTCAATTTTAACTGGGGGATCTCGCTTGTGAGAAGCCAGAAAAACCGATTCGCATTCGTACGGATCCACTAGGAACACAAAGTAGTGTAAGCGTTAATCCACTGTGTCTTGCTGTACATACCCCAAATGTTCGATGGAGTTTCACAGGTTCGACGTAGTTCACGGTAGTCTTCGATTGTGGTTTTAAGTCGCGGCTTCGTTGAGAGACAGGGGCAGGTTCTGGTCTTCGTTAACTTGTCTTGTCCGTTCACTCGACGAATAGTCTATAGTACGACTGTATTTCTTGCAGCTGATGGCAAGTAGTTGACTGGATATCTCGCCGTCGAATGTTTTCCAGGTGAATATCCTTCCTTGCGGTCCCGGAGTTCCAGGTAATCACTCTCTCTAAATTGTTGTTATGCGCCTTCTCAATTTTAACTGGGGGATCTCGCTGGTGAGAAGCCAGTAAAACCGAATCGCCAACAATGTTCGAAAGAAATAATTACCAGAAACTTAGTCAAGTGGGACTGCTGGTACTGTTCGCTTGAAGGACCAATTACTGTATTCTTCGATTATGACGATCATTTACTTCGATGCTCGAAGGGCCAATTACTGTAGTCTTCATATAATCGGCTCGAAGGACCATTTACTGTAGTGGTTTTCTACAGTGATGTGATGAGTGAGAGATGAGGGATGGTAAGAAACAAACCCAAAGATAGTCGATCTAACACCGAACTTTATTCATTATTTAATCTTAAAGGTAAACTATAAATATAAGCATAAATTTGTAAGTTATTAGTTAGCGTTATAATAACCTACATTAAAAGTCGATTACTTGACATTTCAAGTGGCATCATAACCTAGTAACATAGAGACCTATTGTACAGCTGCTTCCCTGTACAGTAGTGAACACAGTCAAAAGCCTTGGACAGATCACAAAAGACACCGAAGGCATCACGTGACTCCTCCCAGGCATCAAATATATGTTTGATAAGCTCAACACTGGCATCAGTTGTTGAGCGACCCCGTGTGAAACCAAATTGATTTGAATTCATTAAATTATTGCTAAAGAAGTGTACCACTAGTTGGTTTAAAATAAGCTTTTCAAAAATTTTACTAAGTGTTGGTAATAAAGAGATTGGTCTAAAGTTACTGGGGTCGGTTATGCTTCCTGCTTTAAATACGGGAATAATTTTACTAAGTTTCATTAAGTCCGGAAACACACCATTATCAACACAATTATTAAATATACTGGCTAGATAAGGTGCAATACCGTCAATGATAGATTGGATGATTTTAACAGAAATACCATCCACATCAGCAGTGTTCTTAATTGTTATACTTTTAAAAGCTTTCAATACCTCACTTTCAGTAACATGCCTGAAAGTAAAGTTAGTTTTACACTCATTTACATTATTTTCAAGAAAAGACTGTGCAGCTTTAACTGATGAATTTAATGTCTTCGTAGTCGAAACTGGAATGTCTGCAAAGAATTTTTCAAAAGCTTCAGCAACTTCTGTATCTGATGTCAACAGTCGATCACCAATTTTCAGTTTTTGTTCCGCGTTTCTAATGTTTGACTTTCCAGTTTCGCTGTTTATAATTTGCCAAGTAGTTTTAGGTATATTTACACTATTTTGAATTTTATTATTAATAAAATTTGATTTCGCAATACTACACACATTTTTGAACATTTTGGAGTATTTTTTAACATATTCCTTAGAGGTTTCGCTATGATTATATGATTTTTCATCATATAATTCATATAATCTGTCTCTGCTTTTGAATATTCCTACTGTTGCCCAGTCACTAAACTTAAATGAGTTATCATCTATTTTAATTGTTTTTGATTTAAATTCTGTATCATACTCACATTTAATTAAATTAAAAATACAATTATACTCCTTAACACTCCATCATGGTAACCCCGGCAATAGTACGAAATACATGGATTAAACAAACTTGATACTTGATTTGTTTTTATAAAAGTATCGTTTAAAATAGCAAAATTGGTACTGTCCTATTTTTGATGAGAAGTATATTATTAAAATGATAGGCAACTAGTATTAATCAGGTTTAAAAATAAAACAATAAAATACAATAATATTTTTTTATTCATTGTAATCAAAATCTGAACCCATCTATTCTACATGGAATGAATCGTCAGTCACTGGTATCGCTGTTTCCTACTTTGATTATAAAACTATCTAAACTTTAATTTTTTTATTAATTTTCAAATACGAAATTTCCAAAATCTCAATTACCAAAACCACCAACAATCATTCGATTGACAACAGTGTCACCAGTAAAACGAGTTTGACATTCATGCTAGTACTGCCATATAAAAAGTTTGCAAAAATCCCCAGTGTCTGCTTTCGTTAACCAGACTCTACTAGTCGGGATAAGCGTATTGTAAAATGTGACTTATCCGAGCGACCCATACTTGACAGTACTACCTCTCTAGGCTGCAAACTGGACGGCATCGACAGCGACAGATTCCCCGCGTCGCTACCGTAATACATAAATAGATAAACACGCAGACACGGTTTTTTTGTCTTGTTCCGTGCGGGAATCGAACCCGCAACCACTGGCGTCTGAGGCAGATAGGTTCACCCCGTCGCCAAAGTGGTAGTCATTGTAACTGTTCTTTTTTCATTTACTGTACCTTTAATATAAACTGAAGTGTAAATAAATAAATAAATGACGCATGACGGAAGCCGGATCTGGTGCGTAAACTACAGAAACAGTACTACGGCTACGTACGTACATGGCTATGTCCATCACTTATGTATGGCTATGTACGTACGGTCCATGTATCCGAGAGATGACCTATCTTTGGATGTCCACTGCGCGGCTTTTTAACACAATTATCTGTCGCTTCTATTTCGATCAGACAAGACTAAGAAAAGGGCTGCTTAGTGGATACCTATGCTCATTTCTGTGTAAGTGTCAGGACAACCTAAGGGCGTTAGTGTGCTACCACACCATTTGATCGACCGTCGATTGATAGTTACTATGCCAAAAAATGTCAAACCTAGTGAAAATTTCATCGACGGCGTCGACCGAAGGTGGTTACACCCTAACGGGGTCAAAAGAAAATTAAATATCAACTAAGTATTTACATAGGTACATACATAACTTCACGCCCTGTATCAAAAATGTCTTTTTGAAATTAATTTAAAGTCTAATCTGCCCACTGAAATTTTTAAACGGCTGCAGTATTTTGACTGTACAAAGGTAGCGTAATCATTAGTCTCTTAATTAGTGACTACACATATTCCTAACTAGCCACCGCGTAACTTTTGATCCCGTGGGAATTTCGGGATAAAATATAGCCTATAACCTTCCTCAAGAGTTGGGCTATCAAATGCAAAAAGAATTTTTGAAATCCCACTTTTAGTTTCTGAGATTAGCGCGTTCAAACAAACAAACAAACAAAAAACAATTCTCTTCAGCTTTATATATTAGTACCTATAGATTCCATGTTTGACTTTGGAGGTATTATAATGATGGAGAGAGACTATTGCAGTAACAGGGGGCAGCCTATCGCCCAAAAAAAAGCCAATAAAACCCCTGTCCCTTAACTGACTTTTACAGTATGCCCGGGAATAGAAACTGCTGGTACATTCTATGTTTTTCTTTCGCTCCCAATCCAGCATGGAATATCTAAGTATATAACAGCTAAGGGTCTGTTTCACAATGTATGGATAAAGTACCAAATAGCTATGTAGCACATAAATTATTTGGAAGATAAAAGTTCCGAATAAGAAACTTCGCGTTTCACAATCATATTTTATCCGGCACACAATTACTTACCCAAAACATAAAGGAGATTGCGGTGCCAAAATTCGCATGTTCCGTTTTTGTTTGTCTTTTTGTTAAGAACAAAAAAAGTTAATAAGTAGTAAGTATTCATTTTCTCTGAGTAGTTTGTGTATGTTGTTTTTGTGATTCGAGAGTGGTTAAATTTAAAGTTAACTTCAAAAAATGTCGACGCTAAAACGTGAAAGAAGCGTCAATTTCAGCCGGGAAGAAGTTGACCTTCTAACTTCGCTCGTTGCTGAACATAAAAATATACTTGAAAATAAAAAGAGTGACTCAGTCACCTGGCAGGAGAAAGAACAGTGCTGGAAGATGCTGGAGGCGCTGTTTAATAGCACAAATGGGCTAAACTTTCGCAGTGCTAAAACTTTAAAAGCTAAATACGAAGGCTTAAAGAGGGCTACAAGAAAAAAGTCTGCCTTGATACATGCTGAAACCTATCGTACAGGAGGTGGCCCTAGTTCTGCTCCTCCTCTTACCCCTATCGAGGAAAAAGTCAAAGATATGATACTGTTAAAAAATCAATCAATTGTTGTCATTGAATAAACAAACATCACGGCTTCTTTAGTAAGTCTGAACCGTGTCCTAAAGTCCGTTTCGTCCAATGTCTCCATATAGTTAGTTCTATGCTGAAATACAGGATTCCTGCGCGGTGTTGTGATGCGATCAAAATATTCATCAAACTCATTTTCAAGAGTTTCAAAAACGTCCATCATATTATTAAAACACAACGTTTTCTTGTCTTACATCTGGCAAACACAAATCTCTTCCATAGATTATACACTTATGTTTCAGATAAATTGTGCTATTTGCCACTTCATCGGACTTATAACTTATGATGGACTTTATGTGACAAATAGCGCTATCTGACAGTCGTGAAACGCAACAATAGTTTTTATCCTACCAATAAGTAATAAATAGCTTATTTGGAACTTATGTAGAACTTATCCGTACATTGTGAAACATACCAGTATCTAAAAACGGAATTATACTTACTTGAGAATGGTTTCATGGAGTTTGACAGGGTAGGCCTTTCCTCTTTGTCCTTTAGCATGCAATGGTGCAGTGAAGTGTCCGAAGTCTATTAACATTTGATTAGCGTTAAGGATTATGTAGGGAGTAGGTACTTGCCCGTTGGGAAACATTTCCCTGTACAGAAGAACGCACCTGCTAAACTATTATTAGCAAGCGCATACGCACGTACCATGTCTAAGTATTCTGTATTTGTGTATTGAGTTGAGAACTTAATTCACACACGACGACGGATTACACTTGTAAGGGATTAAGCAGGGCGGGAAAGCAAGCGGTAATTCAAGATATGTCGGCACTTGCGCTCACACTAATTAATAAAGTCACGGTCACGGTACCTAGCGGGTGGTGGCGTCCAGAGTGGCGGGAACACTATTTAGAGCGTCGCAATCCGCTTGGCAGGTCACGTGCCGCGCTTGACTCAGGCGTCGGGAAAAGTGTAACAAAATAGTAAAAAAACTATTTTATACGGTGGGTGGAGTTAATACACTTTGATCTGATATCGGCCATGCATGTTCCGGAATCATAGACTACTCGTCATTCGGTGTAAAGTACCCTCTGCAGGGCTATGAGTCTCTCCTCTACCTGACGAGGAAGTTTAGGCCGTCAACCACCAAGCCGGCCCAGTGCTGGTTACTGGATGTCCCTTAACGACTGCTGTAGGTAGGAATCTACTTCAGCCCTGAACGGCTGCTCAACTTACACACAGCCCAAGTGAGATCGTGCATGGAGTACTGTAGTCGCCTTTGGAATGGTTCTGCCAAATACCAGCTCGAAGCGCTAGACTCTGTTGACCGAAGAGCCCGTAAACTCATAAATAACAACAACCTTACAAATAAAAAATTGCAGACGCTGGAGCATCGTCGTAAGGTTGCTTGTTTGATAGTATTTTATCGGCTACATTTTGGTGACAAAGACAAGTGTGCCAACAAACTTTTTTATTTAGAAGATAGACATAGCTGTGTATAGCGCATTTAGAACTTTAAAGTTATAATTCAGCTACTACTATTTTATGAAATTTTTTTATACCTCTTTTGGGCACAGGTTTTTTAAGTTAACTGGTGTTGAGAATGCCAAATATGTTGAGAACTTTATTTTGAAGATACAGTATTTAAGTTGTTTTAAATGTCATTAGTATAACATTTGTGTGACTAGTTTTATAAGAGTTAGTTATTTTATAATTTTTCTTAAGACTGAAAGAAAATTATGATTCTCATTCTTTAGAATAGGTAGGTAAGTCACAACTTATAATAATATTTAATTTCTATGTTTAGGATCGTTACGTTCTTAAAACGGGTAATTTAGTTATAAGTTAATAAAAGACCGCCTATTTTGCTAGGTATAAAGACAATTGTTCTCTGATAAAGCTGGTTTTATTTGATTTTTATTTAAGTTTTAAATGATTAATAAAACGTTCCTATCTGAATGTAATGTTTTTATTTATTTCATTCCCATTTTCGACGAATCTTTGTAATTATTTCTTTATTCAATATTTACCTATTCTTTCTTTGAACTTCAGTATACAGATAAGTAGCTCATTTCACATTAACTATTGTCTTAAAGTAATTCTGGTATAGTTTCAAAGATAATGATTGACTTCATGCGTCAATTTGCCTACAGAAATATTAAGAACAACCCCCTTTAAGAAAATATGTCATACTGACTTAGCAATTTGATTATGGCATAAGTCAATTAGCTTACTACGTGCTGTTGGAAATGTTTCTATGCAGTACAACATAATAATTCTCTCTCCATAAAAGTATTTTTTCCTTGCTTCCATTTATCATATTCCTTACAAAGACTATTTTTGCACTGCAGTCTTATTGTACTACAGTGGCATTTAAGAAAAATTGCTTTACCAAATCACTGGGCCAGTTTTACTGGAACGCCATCTATCTCCTTAAATAGCGCATGAATTGATATGGTGTTTACTACCAAAAATACTAGAACAAAAAAGGTATTAATAAAATTTTATTTGATCAAAATCGGATAGTTAGAAAAAAAGATATGAATTTTTTTCTTAAAATTAAAACTTTAAACGGCTTTTTCTCGAAACAGCCTTTTGGCGTTTCAGTAAAAAAACCTTTCCAGTGACGATATATTATATCTATTCTACATGGAGTGAATCGTTAGTCACTGGTATCGCTGTTTCCTAATTTGATTAAAAAACAATCTAATTTTTCATTTTTTTATTAATTTTCAAATACGAAATTTCCAAAATCTCATTTACCAAAACAACCAACAATCATTCGATTGACAACAATGACACCAGTAAAACAAGTTTGACATTCGTGGTAGTACTGCCATATAACTGGTTTGCACAAATCCCCAGTGTCTACTTTCGTTAACCAGCGTCTACCAGTCAGGATAAGCATATTGTAAAATGTGACTTATCCGAGCGACTCATATTTGGCAGTACTACCCCTTTATGCTGCAAACTGGACGGCATCGACAGCGACAGCGAGAGCGACAGCGAGAGCGACAGCTCGCTTTCTCGCCCGCTGGCGTCGAGAAGGCCCAGATTCCCCGCGTCGCTGCCCGCGCCGCTGTCGCTGCCGTCCAGTTTGCAACATCAAGATTGGTCACCGTTAGATTCAATCGTGCGTATGTAGTATGTCTGCAAGATATCGATTTCATCTGCGGCATCGGCGTCTTTAAGTCGGTTTGTTTAAATTCACAAAATAGCAGCTGCGACGTCACAGTATGTATTTAAAAGTCGGCACGCTTGGTTTCAATACAAATCATGACTCTTGCGTCATCTACCTATGTAGATGTATGTCTGTGGGTTAGACCCACATTATGAAAGCTTTATAAAGGTTGATCTTGATTCAAGCATATATTCGATGTCGACTCTCAATAGAAAACTGTTAAAAACCTACACTTAAGAGGCTCGGTGCACTAAGATAAATCGTCATCGGTCGGCAACAAAATCTTACTAAGTAAGAGCGGTTACTAACTAAATGGGTTTTTGGTAGGAATTGCTCTTCAGCGATAAGACCGCCAAGTTTTAATTTCTAATGAAACTAAATGAACTCCTCAGACAATCACACCAACTACATGGATCCAAAGTAAGCATAGCTTGTGATATGGGATACCTTGTAGCGAACTAGGGGGAACCTAGAATTTAAATACATAAATAGATAAACACGCAGACATGGAACATTTTTTTTCTTGTTCCGTACAGGAATCGAACCCGCAACCACTGGCGTCTGAGGCAGATAGGTTCACCCCGTCGCCAAAGTGGTCGTCATTGTAACTGATCTTTTTTCTTTTATTGTATCTGTAATATAAACTGAAGTGTAAATAAATAAATAAATGACGCATGACGGAAGCCGGATCTGGTGCGTAAACTACAGAAACAGGTCTACCGCTACTTCGGTCCATGTATTCTCGGATGACCTATCTGATGTAATAAATAAATAAATAAAATAAATAAATAAAATCTTTGGGTGTCCACTGCGCGGCTTTTTAACGTAATTTTCCATTGCTTCCATTTCGATCAGACAAGACTACTATTAGAAAAGGACTGCTTAGTGGATACCTATGCTCATTTCTGTGTGATCAGGACAACCTAAGGGCGTTAGTATGCTACCACACCATTCGATCGCCCGTCGATCTATAGTTACTATGCCAAAAAATGTCAAACCTAGTGAAAACTTCATCGACGGCGTCGACCGAAGGTGGTTACACCCTAACGGGGTCGAAAAAAAATTAAATATCTACTAAGTATTTACATAGGTACACTCTGCAACAGAATAATGTATACCACCCCAGACGCACGCACACATACAATATGCATTCGCGTTGTATGTGTGCGGAAGACTCAGAATAACGTTGACCACCAGTCGTACGCACACAACTAAAGATCAATTCTAACTAAGCTAACCAACTACATCGTGACACAACAAGAAATAATATAACTACACGGATGTATAGATCTTTAGTTTCAGTACTTCGACGAGCCTCTGTCAGCCGTATAATGTGCAGATTATTGTTTTATATTATAGAACTCTGAAAGGTCTGCATTTTTTTTTCTCCGTTGCTATATAAATATGTCTTTTTTATTGTTAAATTATTGATTGATTGTTAAATTAATAATGTTTAAAGATATATCTTCAATATCTTTTTTTTTGTTCAAATTTAATGAAGATATATTCATCAATAAACCTTAATATATATTCATTTAAATTAAGAAATATTTAAATAATTTATTATAATTTAAAATGATATAAATATAATTTTTATGTTCTATATTCTAATTATATTTATATTCTAATTAATCAATAAATCAAATATAGTGCAAGCAATCGAAAAATAAGGTGCAGGTAAAAACTACTAATTAAAACAACACAATCTTTTCCAGATAATTATTTATTTTTTGCATTTCACAATATGTTGCGTCTGACCAGGAATTTTTATTTCACAAATTTATTAAACGATTAATTTTAAAAACAATGATAGTTTAGGTAATAGTTGTTATTTGAAAGATTTGAATGACAGTTCTCACTTTAATTTTTCTGTCACTTGGCGTAAGTTCATTATATAATTGAAGTAATAATTCCATTGTAAATATGAATCAACATGTTATTAGCCAGAAACTATAAATAAGCTAAGCTAAGCTTATTTCTAAGCTAATCAACAATAACATCATTCACTCTGGATTATCTACTTTTTAAAAGACAACTATTACCTCACTATTTTATTAATAGCTAATTTGAGCGCCGTCGGAGTCTATGACCTGCTGCAACCGAGATCTCATACTGTCAACTAAATTCCAGCACAAGGCAGATCCTCTCATCATCTCCCAAGTTGAAATAACCCGCCCTTCTAATTTGGCTCTGGACCTCACTTGTGATGAATCCCAATTTAAAATCATTTGACCCCACAAATTCTCGATGGCGTTTAATGCGGCCGCTTAAACTAACAGGTAGGGTGTTTCGAGCATCATAACGTTGGCATTTTCTCCTCTATAATATTTTACGGCCATCTTTGTCCAACTTGAATGTCGTTTATCCGTAAAAATAACGAATCAAATTCCAAATATTGCTTTCGTTCATCAATATCTCTTTTGCTAGCCTGTAAATGAATAAATAAACTTAAGTTGTCTTGAAGTTTAAACAAATTATATTGCATGCATAAGAAAGTTAATTCATTTTAAGTTATAATATATTGTATATCTAACGTCGGATTATATACTTCTTTATTTACCTGTAACAATATATGTTGCTTGCTTTCAAATGTCGTCACACAGTTTGCAAACTCACATCATATGTGGTGGCCGTCGAACGAGTGGGTAAAAATGGATATATCCCCCGGTTCCTCTTAACGACGAACAGATAGTTGCACTGTATTTCTCTGAAAATAAAATTATCAACATAGAAATAACGATCACGTTTAATACAAGGATTAAGTCAGAATAATAATTAACTTAAAACTTACAAATATCATCAATCGACGTGCAATTCCCCTGATAGAAAAGTATTGATTGAATGAAACAATGACTTCAGCTCTCTGCAGCAATGTTAAATGATAATTCATTTTTAATTTCATTTGGGCACAACAATCTGATATTAGTAACAAGTAACGACGAATGCAAACCATCTAGAAACACGACTACACAATATTAAATAATAGAGGGTAGATTTAACTTTTTTTTTCTAAAGATATGACGAGCTAAAAATAAATCTAGCAACACAATAAAAGATAATCGGGGTCTTCCAGTTATTTTGTCTTAAGAAATGAGGCATCGTTGTTATTTCGAATAGTTACTTTAATAATAGCTACCTACTTCAAATTCAAACTTAATAAAAAACATCAAAAAAGTTGTAATATATTTCTTCTTTCAATCTCTAAAAATGAATATGAAATCACAGTTTTTTGTGGGATTCGATACCTGACCTGTCCTGATCTCATTCCTAGACACTTAAACCGCTAGGCTATGGACGCTATGACTTGAAGTTGTGAAATTAGCATCATATTATCTTGTCTGCCTGCTATTCATCCATATAGCTCGTCATGTGAGACTTGAGAGTAGCTAAGAACGAGTTTAACAAATTAATGAATCAGCAGAAGTAAAGTATTTTCACAGTGTGCGTGTGTGCGTAAGCACGTCCACTTATTATGCTTGGATTGGGTGATTTTCGTGGTGTGAGTGAGTATGGATGAACGCGCGTGTGCGTGCGACGTCAGATGGTGGTATACATTATTCTGTTGCAGGCTGTACATACATTACTTCACGCCCTGTATCAAAAATGTCTTTTTGAAATTAATTTAAAGTCTAATCTGCCCACTGAAATTTTTAAAGGGCTGCAGTATTTTGACTGTACAAAGGTAGCGTAATCATTAGTCTCTTAATTAGTGACTACACATATTCCTAACTAGCCACCGCGTAACTTTTGATCCCGTGGGAATTTCGGGATAAAATATAGCCTATAAACTTCCTCAAGAGTTGGGCTATCAAATGCAAAAAGAATTTTTCAAATCCCACTTTTAGTTTCTGAGATTAGCGCGTTCAAACAAACAAACAAAAAAAATCTCTTCAGCTTTATACGAGGGGTGATCCAAAAGTAATGATAATCAGTTATTTCTAGTGCACACAAAAATACAAAAAAATATCAGTCACTTGCTCAGTTACCCACTCAGGAAAAAAATCATATAAATAGGCCACGATTCCCGGGAGCTACATTCATTTGAATACGGACTGTCAAGGAGTGAACATCAAAATGGAATAACACGAAATCAGAGCTGTCATTAAATACCTCTGCTTGAAAAAAATGTATACCAAAGACATACACAGCGACTTGGTGGAAACATTAAGGGACTCTTCTCCGCCATATTCCACAGTTGCACGCTGGGCTAAGGAGTTTAAACTGGGAAGAACATCGACGGAAGACGAACACCGCGAAGGACGCCCATCGACGTCCCTCACTGAAGAAAATGTGAAAAAAGTTGAAGAAGTTGTATTGTAAGATCGAAGAGTGACTATCAGGCATGTAGCTGAGGTCACAGGGATCTCATATGGCAGCATTCAAAGAATCCTTGCGAACGAATTGCATATGAGAAAGGTCTCCGCGCGTTGGGTACCGAAAATGTTAAACGACGAGCAAAAGAAGAAACGAGTCGACATGTCAAGAGCAAATCTCGAAAAGTTTCAGGCAGACAAGGATAATTTTTTGTCACGTTTTGTGACCATGGACGAGACCTGGATCCAGCATTTTGATCCTGAAACAAAACAACAATCGATGACATGGAAACGATCCGATGAACCGACGCCGAAGAAATTCAAAGTGTCAAGCTCAGCAGGGAAGGTTATGGCGTCTGTTTTTTGGGACGCTGAAGGAATAATCATGGTGGACTACTTGGAAAAGGGGGCCACTATTACAGGCTCCTACTATGCAGAACAAATAAGAAGATTGCGGGAGGCTATTAAGGAGAAAAGGCGAGGCAAACTGCGGGCTGGAGTGCTGTTCCATCAAGACAACGTACCGGTTCACAAAGCTGCAATTGCCATGGCTGCCATTCAGGAAGCGGGCTTTGAGCTGGTGGAACACCCTCCCTATTCACCAGATCTAGGCCCCAGTGACTTCTATTTCTTTCCACGACTCAAGGAACACCTCCGAGGCAAGAAATTTGACGATGATAGCGACGTGATGGCCGCGGTTGAGGACTTTTTTGAGAGTCAAGATAAAGATTTTTTTTCTAAGGGAATTTTAGGTTTAGAAAAGAGATGGACTAAATGTATAGACTTGCTAGGAGACTATGTTGAGAAATATTTTTTTATTTTATTTTATTCATTGTGTTTATTATTGATTATCATTACTTTTGGATCACCCCTCGTATCTAATATATAAAATTCTCGTGTCACAGTTTTCGTTGCCATACTCCTCCGAAACGGCTTGGCCGATTTTGATGAAATTTTTTGTGCTTATCCGGTAGAATCGGCCAACATCTATTTTTTTTTATTTATATGGCAAAACAACGTTTGCCGGGTCAGCTAGTATTAGTATAGATTTCATGTTTGACTTTGGAGGTATTATAATGATGGAGAGAGACTATTGCAGTAACAGTGGGCATCCTATCGCCCACAAAAAAGTCAATAAAACCCCTGTCCCTTAACTGACTTTTACAGAATGCCCGGGAACAGAAACTGCTGGTACATTCTATGTTTTTCTTTCGCTCCCAATCCAGCATGGAATATCTAAGTATAGAACAGCTAAGTATCTAAAAACGGAATGATACTTACTTGAGAATGGTTTCATGGAGTTTGACAGGGTAGACCTTTCCTCCTTATCCTTTAGCATGCAATGGTGCAGTAAAGTGTCCGAAGTCTATTAACATTTGATTAGCGTTAAGGATTATGTAGGGAGTAGGTACTTGCCCGTTGGGAAACATTTCCCTGTACAGAAGAACGCACCCTGCTAAACTATTATTAGCAAGCGCATACGCATGTACCATATCTAAGTATTCCGTATTTGTGTATTGAGTTGAGAACTTAATTCACACACGACGATGGATTAAACTGGAAAGGGATTAAGCAGGGCGGGAAAGCAAGCGGTAATTCAAGATATGCGGACCTGTCGGCACTTGCGCTCACACTAATTAATAAAGTCACGGTCACGGTACCTAGTGGGTGGTGGCGTGCAGAGTGGCGGAAACACTATTTAGAGCGTCGCGATCCGCTTGACAGGTCACGTGCCGCGCTTGACTCGGGCGTCGGGAAAAGTGTAACAAAATAGTAAAAAAACTATTTTATACGGTGGGTGGAGTTAATACACTTTGATCTGATATCGGCCATGCGTGTTCCGGAATCATAGACTACTCGTCATTCGGTGTAAAGTACCCTCTGCAGGGCTATGAGTCTCGCCTCTAGCTGACGCCCAAAGCTGACCACCAAGCCGGCCCAGTGGTGGTTACTGGATGTCCCTTAACGACTGCTGTAGGTAGGAATCTACTTCAGCCCTGAACGGCTGCTCAACTTATACACAGCCCAAGTGAGGTCGTGCATGGAGTACTGTAGTCACCTTTGATGTATGGTTCTGCCAAATACCAGCTCAAAGCGCTAGACTCTGTTGACCGAAGACCCCTTAAACTCATAATTAACAACAACCTTACAAATAAAAAATTACAGACGCTGGAGCATCGTCGTAAGGTTGCTTGTTTGACAGTATTTTATCGGCTACATTTTGGTGCACTTTTTGAACAAATTGAACCCACCCCTTTTTACCACCAGACTACCAGACGCAGACAGAACTTCCATCCCTATATAGTGGATTTACCAAGAAGTCGAACAAAACGCTTCAATAGTTCCTTTTAGGTAGGGATTGCCAAGGTGTGGAACAATCTGTCTGCGTCTGTTTTTCCTGACCACTACAGTCCTGGAACTTTTAAGTGTCGAGTGAATAGGTTTCTCGTGGATGGACGTGTAACACCATAGTCTTCATGCGTCCTTTCCATCAGGCCGCATGGAAGACAAACGTCCTATCCTTAGAATATAAAAAAAAAGAAATCGCGTTTCGGCGATAAGTCCGGCCTTTGTATGTTGATTGTAATTGTTGTTTCATTTAAACTATGTAACCATGTGGATGTACAATAAAAAGTTTATTATTATTATACAAGCATACAGCACCCGGGACCGACTGTTTAAGAGTGTTACCACAGCAATCGATCGACCGTCGATCCATGGTAGATTGGATTAGTCGACCTCTATCGATAGTTTTTATCTATCAATCATCAATATATATATATATATCTATAATATATATATATAATATATATATATACATCAATATATATATATATATATTGATAAAACTGTTCCGTTACTGACTGAGTGACTGAGGTACTGAGTGACTGACAGACAACGTACAGCCGTAACTACTGGACGTAGAGAGCTAAAATTTGGAACATACATTCTTTAAGGGATGTAGGGGTGCACTAAGGAAGGAATTCCCGAAATTCCCACGGGAACGGGAAATATAGGAAAAGTCAAAGTCAAAGTCAAAAGAATCTTTATTTCGTAAGTATTAAAATACATTTGAAATAAGTCACAATTTACAAATTGAACTGAATCTACCACCACTTCGGAAAGTCGATCTGTTGAGAAGAAGTGGCAAGAAACTCAACAGCAATCATCTTTTAAAAATACACAATAACAATAACAACAACAACAATTTACAATCTTCTTGCATCCGGATATCTTATAATAAAACTTTATGCTTATCCTTAAATCTATCGAAGGGTTAATTTTAAATATTTTGGAGTTTTATTATAAAAGCGTACACATCGACCCATGAACGAGTTGGTGATCTTCTGGAGTCTACTATTATATTTATACATTAGGCAATCAAGTACTAGACAGAAACGTAGACATAGATATAGAGGTAAAGATAGAAGTAGATAGATGTAGCGATAGAGGTGAGAGATATTACAGATAATGTGGATGGAGATGAGGATAGTCGTGGACAGAGACTGGACACTAACACGGACGTGAACATGGGGGAATGGGATGGAGATGGGGAAGTCAGAGTCAAATTCAAAAAAGTAACAAGTCATAAAGTCTTCAGCAAAACGACCTGGCACCGCTAGCAGCACCCGTTCACGAGTATAACGCAAGCACCAGCCATCACTCTCCTCAACCATATTTTAGGGAAGAGGGTGACCCGACACCCGACGCTACCGCTAGCCATGCCGCCTGAGGGAGCATGACGTTCTTGCTGTTGTATGGATAAGAAGGAGATGGAGATGGCGTTGGATGAGAAGGATATGGAGATGGTTATGGAGATGGTGTTGGAGATGGTGTTGGAGATGGAGTTGGAGATTGAGAATATTTGAAAAACAATTTACAACCAAGGACTTTTATCGTCCATATATTCAGAAATTGTATAAAAGCCTTTACTACACAATTTTTGTTTAATAGTTTCTTTAAATTTATCAAGTGGTAAGTCTTGAATATTTGTGGGAACCTTATTATAAAAACGTATGCATTGACCCATAAATGAGTTAGTGACTTTATGAAGTCTACTATCATAGCCGGCTAGCTTGTACTTATTTCTAGTATTAACATTATGCAAGTCACATTTTCTATGGAACATGTTTAAGTTCTTTTTTACGAACATAAGATTTTCAAAGATATATTGTGAGGCAAAGGTAAGAATATTAATTTCTTTAAACTTATTTCTAAGTGTCGCCCTGGAATTAAGTTTGTAGATTGAGCGAATAGCCCGTTTCTGCAGCACAAAGATGGTTTTAATATCGGCAGCATTTCCCCACAGGAGAATGCCGTATGTCATTAAGCTATGAAAATAACCAAAATAAACCAACCGCGCAGTAGCTTCATTAGAGGTATTTCGCATCTTTTTGACGGCATATGCTGCAGAACTAAGTCTCTTCGCCAACCTTTCTATATGTGGTCCCCATTGTAGTTGTGCATCTAGGGTTATGCCAAGGAACACTGTTGAATTTACAGGGCTCAATTCTTGTCCTTTTACAATTAAGTTAGTATTTACATGCCGGACATTAGGCAAAGAGAATTTTAAAAATTTAGTTTTATTTTCATTGAGTAGTAGGTTATTGGCTGAAAACCATTTCTCCACAGTTTCAATACAACAGTTTATTTCAAAGCAATGCTTCAATTGCCTACTCACTTTAAATAGAAAAGAGGTATCATCAGCAAATAATATGACCTCACACTTGTCTTTCACTAAAAATGGCAAATCATTTATATAAACTAAGAATAAGAAAGGCCCAAGAATCGAGCCCTGGGGCACTCCCATATGAACTGCTGATCCCGATGATCTCTTTCCATTAATATCAACTCTTTGAATTCTATTGCATAAATAGGATTTCATAAAATCAAGTGCCCTATCATTGATTCCATAGTGGTGTAGCTTCATGAGGAGTGTATCGTAGTGAACACAGTCAAAAGCTTTGGACAAATCACAAAAGACACCGAAGGCATCACGTGACTCCTCCCAGGCATCAAATATATGTTTAATAAGCTCAACACTGGCATCAGTTGTTGAGCGACCCCGTGTGAAGCCAAATTGATTTGAATTCATTAAATTATTGCTAAAGAAGTGTACCACTAGTTGGTTTAAAATAAGCTTTTCAAAAATTTTACTAAGTGTTGGTAATATAGAGATTGGTCTAAAGTTACTGGGGTCGGTTATGCTTCCTGCTTTAAATACGGGAATAATTTTACTAAGTTTCATTAAGTCCGGAAACACACCATTATCAACACAATTATTAAATATACTGGCTAAATAAGGTGCAATACCGTCAATGATAGATTGGATGATTTTAACAGAAATACCATCCAGATCAGCAGTGTTCTTAATTTTAGTACTTTTTAGTTTAAGGACTTTTTAGTTAAGGACTTTTTAGTTTGTATGAAAAATCTTATTCCTTGAGTGCACCAATGTGAAACTTGGTGTAAAGGTTTTTCAATGTGTGTCTGGTTGTGTTATGAAAGGAATTCCCGAAATTTCCACGGGAACGGGCAATATATGATGTTTCAGTTTGTATGAAAAAATCCCACTCCTTGAGTGCACGGATGTGATACTTGATATAAAGGTTCCTCAATAAGTGTCTGTTTGTATCATGGAAGGAATTCCCGAAATTCCCACGGGAAGGGGTTGGAATTTTTAGTTTGCATGAAAAATCTTATTCCTTGAGTGTGCGGATGTGATACTTGGCATGAAGGTTCTTCAAAGAGTGACTGGTTGTGCTACGAAAAAAATTCCCAAAATTCCCACGGGCACGGATAATATAAGATTTTTAGTTTGTATGATAAAAACTTATTCCTTGAGTGCATGGGTGTGATACAGGTTAAAGGTTCTTTCAGTGGGTGTCTGGTTGTATAGTTTCTGAAATTTCTACGAGAAGGGTAGTTAAGCGCATACGAAGTTGCGGGATAAAGCTAGTACTAATATATACAGCTGAAGATTTTGTTTTTTTGTTTGTTTGTTTGAACGCGCTAATCTTAGAAACTACAAGTGGGATTTGAAAAAATCTTTTTGCATTTGATAGCCCAACTCTTGAGGAAGGCTATAGGCTATATATTTCATCCCGAAATTCCCACGGGATCAAAAGTTACGCGGGTAAAACCGCGCGCGGTGGCTAGTTAGGCAATAAAAGGCAGGTCTACGCAGGGCGTTGGCGGCTCGATGCAATATGCTTGCCCGCAGATTTTCACGCTGCACTAAGGATGTTAAAGTTACATTATTCAGGGGTTTTTGCCAAACGTTATATTCGTGCAGCCTGTGGGTCAGGTATACGCGGAAGGCCTTCGCATCCAGTACAATAATGCTCTGAGGACCCTGCTGGGACTGCCACGGTTTTGTAGCGCCTCGGCAATGTTTGCAGTTGACGATTTCTATGCCATAATGCGGAAGCGAGCTGCGTCTATATTGCGGCGAGTCCGTGCTAGTTCCAACAGCATCCTTATTAATCTCAGTGCAAAAATTGATGGACGTTTTATCAGGCATTGGACTGATTTGCTTGTACGGAGAGGCTTGTATATTATAAATTAATAACATAAAATAATTAATCTTATATAATTGATTTCAATAACTCATAATTACAAAATTACCATAAATTCAATAATTAGAATAACATACATACATAACTTCACGCCTGTATCCCGTATGGGGTAGGCAGAACACCAGAGGCAATAAAACCATCTGATGTCACGTTTGACAAATTTGGGGGCATTATAATAGTGGAGAGAGACTATTGCAGTGACAGGGGGTCACAGCCTATCGCCCATAAAAAAAAAGCCTCCCATAACACCTCTGTCCCTTAACTGACTTTTACAGTATGCCCGGGAAGAGAAACAGCTGGCACATTCTATGTTTTTCTTTCGCTCCCAGTCCAACATGGAAGCAATGCTTGGGAGCGAAAGAAAAACATAATTAGAATAATACTAACACTAGGTTAAGAAATTGTATTACCAACACACTATGGATCTGGTCCGAAATAAAGATTTATTATTTATTATTATTAAAAGCCGGGTTACGTTGATCGACGACGCCGACCGATTGATGTGATAACACCCTAACGTGCCCTCCGAAGCACGGAAGCCGTGAGAAATGAACGGTCGGCGATCATCCATCCTTATATCGGCCGCGCCGAGTGTTGCTTAACCTAAGGAGCAATTCACGTACCTATCTAATTTATTTCTTGTCAAAATGACATTGGGATAGGTAATATTACGATTTCCTTAATGTCAAAATATTCACGTAACACTTTCTTGTATGGAGAATAGTGATTTGTCAATAGCATTGCGATCACTATCACAGAATTACATGAATTTGATTTTTGCTATATCGATTGATATTCACAGGAACCACTGTAGTATAATTTAAAAATATTCTGAAAAAATAAAACCGACTTCAAATTTGAACTAAAAAGAAAAAAAAATAAAAACGATGACTTCTGTCTTAAATAAACTCACTTTAATATACCAACTAAGTATTCTTTGAAGTCGGTGCCTGCTCGAATTAAAGTAAAAGTATGCAATCAAAGCATACAAATCAATCGTTAAAAGGCACCGACTTAAAAAATACTTAGTTGGTTGTTATATTAAAGTGAGTTTATTTAAGACAGAAGTTATCGTTGTTATTTCTTACTTTTTAATTCAATTTTGAAGTCGGTTTTATTTTTTCAGAATATTTTATTTCTTAGTTTTTTGAACTAGGGTAATCTAGGTAAGTCCATAAAGGTACCTGATATTGGTATTTTAGGTAGATATATATTTTTCTTTGGTCAGTTGACATTCTCTATCTCAAAAACTACTAAACCAATTTTGATGAAACTTGCAGTATTCCCTAAGTCGGACAACACTTACTTAAATAGGACTTGTAGTTCCGGAGATATGCGAACACAAACATAAAAACATACATACTAACATACATACACTTTTGAAATTTGGCATATTTGTTCAGACGCTGATATATGCGAAAACTGGGCAGTTCTGGAAATATTACGTCGATTACCTCCTTTTTTTTTTTGAAGTAGGTTAAAAAAGATAAATAAAACAAAGGAAATTTGAGCGTAGAAATTATTATTATGACTAGCAAAATATTATGCTATAATACGTTTTAAAATCTTATTGCAAACTAATCAAGCACATTCTTAAGAGCTAGTAACAGTATTTATAGTAGTTTAGTATACTGGGATCTGGACATTTACTTTACATATTGAAACTTATTATTATACTACTGTCTCTTTCGAACTTCGCCTTAATTCCTATTGTAGAAAAGGACAGGTAGTGGAACCATCTAACTGTTTAATTTGCAAAAATTTGCAAAAAGCAAGTCGTTATAACAACTGACGTACTTGTTGACTGTGTCGGTACATGGCGACTGGCCGCATAATTGTCATTTAAGGCAATGATAAAACTACTGTTGTCCTTTTTTCCGTACGATTAAACTCTTGAGTTAAAACGAGACGCCCATATATTTAAAAGTAACGACTTTAATACTAAGTCCTTTGTTTCTTTAGTCATTGGTTTCTTGCCACTTCTCAACAGATCGACTTTCCGAAGTGGTGGTAGATTCAGTTCAATTTGTAAACAATCGGCTTAAGTTTGAAATAAATTATTTTTGACTTTTGAACTTAAACTTCACACAACAATACTGCGAGGTCTATTGCGACTTTATCAAGTCAGAAGACCACACAAAGTTAGAGCGATATCTTACAGGAACGCAGCGTATTACCTATATAAAAAAAAACACTACAAATGATAATGATTCTATTGCATGACAGCTGTCAGATTGACATTTGGTATTTGGCTGTAAATATGAAGAATTACATTTAGAAGCTTCACTTTTCTGTCCTTTTCCTACAATAGACATGAGACAAAGTTACAAAACAGATTTCGGATGTCAGAAAATGTATGGTAGACAGGTCATTTTGGTTTTTTAGTTAATAATTTCTTGAAAACTTCATTTTAATGTCTTGGAATATTTTATATTTACATTACGACCTAAGTCTTATAGTCAAGGCTGCTTTTTGATTGCAAGTAACTCGATATATAAAAAAGTAGGTACTTATTGACATTTTTGATATTTGTCCTCAACGACGCTTACTCGATGAGAGTTTAGAGAGCGATTATTTATTTCAATTTAAATTTAAACTAAATAACTTTTTGGGGGTTTTTATCGAGTCACCTGAAAAGCAATTATACATCCCAAGTCTCGGTTGCCGAATATTTAAAATAGTTTAAAATACGAATTTTTAATAATACCTACTACATAAATTATAAAGTCAACTATAAACTATGTATATTGTATATTAATAAAAATAATCACCGAAATTACGTATTTCTGTTCCTTATATCATAATATCGTATAACTGACTTTATTAATGGAATCATTTTTTTTTTAAATACTATTTTTTAAATACTAAAAGAGGTTTTTGGTAACTTGACCTCCTTTTGCAAGAACTCTTATTTTTCTTTTAGACGCACAATGCTCTTGTTATTTTTTTCTTATTTTTGTGACTTGGTATAAAGTATTTCCATTAGAATGAACCACAGCGTTTTATAGCATTAAACACGTTAAGTTACCAAAACCCCAATATTTTTATACATATAACAATGAGTTGGAAGCCATAGTTAGAGCTACAAATAAAAAAATTTCATCTTTTATTACAATGCATCGAGATTTGCTATTTCTCAAACGTTATTCAAATCACGAACGCACGAATTCTAATTTTAAATTTTAAACTGTTTTCTTTTTAATGGAGGTGTCTATTCGTAAAATTGAATACTGTTTAAGATTTTTTTATGTAGGTAACTAAACAAAAATATATAGAAATTCAGGCAAGATTTAACCATTAAGTTACTATTTATAAATTTTAAGCGAGACCAGTCTAATAAGAACCTTCATTTAAATCAAATAGGGTTTTTTTCATTGTGGATTCTGGAATCTGGAATTCTCTGGAAATTATGGAATCTTATTTAAATGTGAAATGATGATAAATCATGAAATACGAATGAAAGTACAATGTTGATACTCTAGGTATATTTTTGTAAATACATGCTATTGCACACTTTTAAGATGCAAACATGATTTATTATATCCATTTTCATTACATAGGAACTAGATAAATATGAATTCAATCGTATCATTAACTCAAATCTCCGCAAATCTATCATTATAAGACTAATAAATAAAAGGTAGATAGTGCTTTTTTACATCACAATTGTTTATCTGTTTGTGTGAGTTTGGCGACACCGCTTTCGGTGTTTTGACAAATTGTACTTCCACTTGCACTTTTCTAGTCTGTGGTCAAAAGTAAGCATTATCTAGAATACAACTTCTTGCCAACCTATAAAGTTTACATGACAAAATAAATGAAGATTCTTTAAAACTGGTCATTTTAACAAATCGATTTCATCCTTTACAAAATTTTGCATCCTATAGAAATACCTAAACATATATTTAAGTTAATTTTGAATACTTATTCTGCGTATACAAGTTTGAATTTATTGAGTATACATTATTTTGAATCGTATAATTATATCGTATAACGTTTAAAATATGTAATCACTAAAAGTAGTAATATTAGAATTAATATAAAATGTAAGTATTGGCTATTGAGAAAAACAAATGTAAAATAATGGGCTTTCTTTATCCGGTTCTTAAACCGGAATTAATTGCATTCAGCGTTTAATTAGACGCAATAAACACTTACATTTCATAAAAAAATACCTCTATTATTAACTTTATTACACAAATTCACATATAAACTAATATGGCTGATTCGCTTAAAAAAAATGAAAACGTAAATAGAAAACAATAATTTACAAAGAGTATATAAAAATTTAAACTTATTGTTTTATATAATTTAATTAATTAAATAAATACACTTTCTGTTCTGTGTATGGACGGTTTTATCTAGGTTTAATGTGGTAAAAAATATCCTTAATTACTATTATTTATTTTTCAGTTAACTTTCAGTCAGCAAAATGGCGGATAAAAAGAAATCTTTTCACAACCGGTGATTAAAGTGTTAAGATACATACAAACATTATTTTATACATTAAAATTATATAAGTGAACTTTTGGTCGATGTTTTGAATTAATATTTTTATGATGGTGGTGTAATTATCGGACAGATTTTAATTTATCTAGGTACTGCAAAGTAATTGAACAAACTACCTTAAATTTTCTTAAGGATAAGTTTCATTTAAAAGTTGTTTAAAAAATAGTAAAACGAAAAATGATTGTTATTTCGACCAAAAGTTCCGAAGCGAAAAGTAAATTAGGATAACAAATGTCTCATTCACGAATACTGAGGTATAAATTACGTATACACGTTACTAACACTACTGTATAAACTAATATAATGTATAAACGTATAGTATGATTTATGTATAAACTTATATAATGATTTATGGTATACTATACTGATATACTGCTCGAGTATTATAGTTATTTGACTCATTATCGTTTTATATAACTTTGAAGAAACTATAAATTATAAATATAAAGGTAGTTTAGATAATGTCAAGAGAGACTGTTTATATTGACTTGTTTTTTTATTAAATACGTATTTTTTTTTATATTCATACAGCATACTGAAATTTATATAAAAAAAGAGATTTTTCGTCATTTATGGCGCGTTTCAGATGTACTTTTATTGTATTTACATTTTAACGGAAGATAATTATTTCATTGGATCTTAAATCGTTTATAATTTCCGTTTAAAAGATTTACTAAGGACTAGGGATTAAAATAGGTTTATTTAAATGTCTTTTAAACAGATCAATATAGTGTGACACTAGTATATTGCAGGAGTTTCGCTCCTATAGCTACGGATTTAGCAGAAATTTCTTGTTCAAAAATATCGTATGTAATGTCGTAAATAGAAGTTCTAAAGTTCGATACGTCTAAACAAAACAACAAAACTGTTCGGTTTCATTATTAAAGTATAGTTTTGTAATGATAAGAAGTTTCTCGAATCTAATATTTATAAGAACAATTCAGTTTTCGACTGAAAATGCAAATATCGAATCGGTTAAACAGTGATGTAATAAGACATGCGTTTTAAAAACTTTGTGAACAAATAGTTTGAATATTTCTTTCAATAAAATTATAAAAAGTAGGTTGAATTATTTTTCGAGTATTAATTAATATTCTTAGGATAACATGAAGGATGTTATTAAAGAAAATAGCTGTAATTAAAATGCCTAGGACAATCGTAGAGTATAGGTAACACACCTTGTTTATTTTTAGATGGACGAAGACTTATTGACGACAGAGTTAAATTACATAAATGCTTGTGGGGATTAGTTTTTAAATAGTTATATAGGGTCGCCTTATAATAGTCAATAATATTTTAATAGCAGATTAAAACTGATAGGTGGGTCATAATTACGAAAAAAAAAAAAAGTATTTTTTAATATTTTTTTCATAAATTAAAATTTCAAAATTCTTCAAATTTAATTTAATTTCAAATTTAAATTTGATCTGTAGTTTATGACTACACAGCAAGTAACAAAAACGTTTCCATCAATTAGATAAGTCATAAAATGTAAATTAATCTTAAATTTTACTCATAGTGAAGAATTTTGAAATTTTAATATACATATGAAAAATCAATATATGATTTTTTTTTTCGAAATTCTGCCCCACCTATCATTCCTAATCTGCTATTAAAATATAATTTACTATTATAGGCGGACCCTGTATTTAAGTCACTTTTTCTTAAAATCTGTTGAAATTTCCATGATCACAAAAAGATATTTTTTGAAAGGATGACTGAAGTACCGACTTTAATCTGGTCAGGCACGTAAAATAGAAAAAACAAAACCTTTATATCTTATACAGGGTCCGCATATAATAGTCAATTATATTTTAATAGCAGATTAGGTATGATGAGAGGGTCTGAATTTCGAAAAAATTTCAATATCTTTCGTAAATTAAAATTTCAAAATTGTTTTCTATGAGTAAAATTTAAGATTAATCTAGATATTATTACTATACACAATTAGATGGACACGTTTCCATTACTCGTTGTGTAGTCATAAACTACAGATAAAACTTAAATTTTGATCACTTAGAAGAATTTTGGAACTTTAATTTATGAAAAATATTAAAAAAGATATATTTTATTTTTCGTAATTATGACCCACTCATCAGTCTTAATTTGCAATTAAAATATTATTGACTATTATATGGCGACCCTATATAAGTATAATATAAGTAATCGCTATTATAGTGCAAACCGAAACGTAAGTGGTAACATCGACAAATTGCCGTTTTACATAAATATAACTAGTTTGTATATTCTGTCTACATTCAGTGTTCATATACCTACATTGTTTTCTTTTTATTTTGATGTTGATTTGGAATTGAAGATACGGGGTTGATTTTTAGTCACCGGCCAAATTATTTTTATGTATTTTTTTACAAGGCTATTAATATATTCGCTAAAATATTACTCAAAGCATGGTCACTCTAAATAATGAATGAATACCATTAACCACAAAACATCTTCTAGTACTACGTCGTAGTATTATAAATGAAATGCCGTACCGTAGTAACCATGTTCATCAACAGCGACTATTTGTAAAAAAAAATTATGGTGCGATATTTTTTATTTTTATACTGATCTATACTAAAATAAATATGGAAGTGTTTTTATATCTTATCAAAGAAAATAACTTTTAAATTTGACTGGTGACTAGAAAACAACCCTGTATGATAATGATATCTGTAGCTAAATAATTTTAAAAACTGTGATATCAGTCAAACTTAATTCAAACTGAGTCTAGAACGATACCGTAAAGTCTCCGCTGGACTAGTGGTTACAGAGTCTTAAGTTCAATGCATAGTTTGCTGTAGGGGGAAGGTTGTGTGCTCATGTGTTTGTTCGTCTGTCTTGTGGTCTTCATCAGCTGATTGCTCCCCGTCCTGGTCTTCATCTTCTGAGGATGATAGGAGACCTGGGAAGGGAGAATTAAATATAAAAAACTTGGGATTAGAATGTATATTTTGAATAAGGTGGTAGCCGTGTGGGTTAAGTATGGAACCCACAGACATACATCTACATAGACAACGCAAATGTCATGATTTGTATTGTAGCGTGGCGACTTTTTGACACCTACTGTGACGTCACAGCTGATATTTAGTGATGAGAAATACAAACAGATTCAAAGACACCGATGATATCGATTATTAAGAACGATATCTATATTGTGATATCGATTTTCTAATAGACATACATACGCGCAGACTTAATCTAGCGGTGATCAACCTTGACGATCGGGGTCGGACCCGTGAAGTACATGCATTTGCGTTATCTATGTAGATGTATGTTTGTGATGGAACCTTAGCATAGATTGTAATATGCGACTAATACTTGACGACCGGCTGGTGTAGCGGTAACATACATTGCCTTCTATGCCAGAGGTCCTGGGTTCGAATCCCGGCGGCGGCAGATATTTGTGTTATGAACACAGATATTAGTCGTCAAGTCATGGATGTTTATATGTTTATTTAAGTTTATTCTAATAAAAATATGTATTTATTCAATATGTATGTTTATATATTTCTTAAGTATATCAGTTATCTAGTATCCATAACACGAGTTCTTTTAGAAACTTAATTTGGGCTAGATAATGTTTTGTGAGTATCAGAAATATTTATTTATTTAATATAAAAATATAATTTAAATTAGCTAATTAGCCTTCGTTTGGTATTTTCCGGAATTAATGTTTCGGAAAATTTCAACTCTCTAAGCTCAGTAGTTATGGCTGTGCGTTGTCTGTCAGTCACTCAGTCAGTTACGGGTGTACCTAATATTCGAAATGTCATTGTAAGGATGTAGGTACACAGATCTTCAGCAGAGTTACGTAAAAGTACACAGAAGGTACCAAATAATGAAATGAAATGAAAATGCATTTATTATCACAAATTAAATGTTAAGTACATAATTAAAAGACAAATAAGACAATAAAAAAAGTAGTAACAAAAAACCATAACATTTTGTGATAAAAGGCTATATACTTTGCTATAAAGGTTATATAAATAACTGCAATATACTTTGGCCAATCCTGATATGCATAATAATTTCGATAGCTCGGTAGCTCAGTTGGTATACTGCCCACCTGGCAAGTGGGAGATCTATACCTTTGCAAATAATTCAGTGCAGTAAACTGTTCGAAATGTCAAAATGAAAAATAATGATACTAGTTATAATCTTCGTAGTGTAAGGTACTGAATGAGAATGATTGAAATTGAATGGTTCTTTTTCATTCGTTTAGAATAACATTTAAAAAAATGTATTACATGCATTTGAGGTGAGTACTTTATCTTTACAGTAACTTGTAACGAAAATAATTAACTACCAAACATACAATGTGCTTTAAAACGGTCACAGTAGAAGTGAAATTAGCTGATTGCAATTTTTCAGAGACAACGAAAAAGTAAGTGATGTAAAGTACCACTCTGGAAATGAGAAATGAAAGAGTGAGACAAAATATTTTCTTTCCCTATATCGTTAAGATCAAAAAAATCATTCATTCACTTAAACCGCATCACTTTTTTTTTCTTTCCTAAAGTGGGCACACTGGAACTGTCATTTTACTGCATTGAATTATTATTGAATTATTTGGGTATATGTTCGAGTCCCATCCAGAATTGATTTTATTTTTTTATCTCATCATCATCATCATCATCACACACAACTCTTTGTAATGAGCCCACTGCAGGGCATGCGTCTCTTCCCTGGGTGACGAGGAGGTATAGGCCATAATCCTGGCCCAGTGCTGGTTGATGGACTTTTTATCTATAAAATTTATCTATAAAAAATAACCTTCTAAATTCAGCTTTAGCCCTAAAATTAATTGCACTTACCGGCAGTGAACTGAGGGTTGGTGAGCGCATCGGGCCAGTACCGCTTGCTGATAGATGAGCCGTTTTTACTCTTTTTACCGCCTGAAAGTAGAAACAAAGGTTTTTTTAAACCTGGAAATGGAGAATCTCTAAGGTAAAAGTTAGCCTCTTGCATCACAATACACAGTATATTCTACATAAGGTATATAAGCTAAACCTTAAGTTTTATCTCTCCATTTTGTTACACGTTGTATAAGTACAGGGCTGTTTTTTAGTCATCAGCCAAATTTTAATGTTGTTTTCTTTGACAAGATATAAACGTAGCTGTCTATCTATTTTAGTAAAGCTCAGTAGAAAAAATAAACCACCACAACCTCTTTAACAAATAGTCGCTGTTGATGAACACAGCTACTACGACGCGACATTTCATTGATAATACGACGTAGTACCTACTACGAGATGTTTTGTAGTAGCGCGTAGTCTATTAAGTCTACATTTTTAAGTGCTTTGCTTAATATGTTTGCGAATATATTAATTTCCTCGTTAAAAATACATATCGATTTTTTTTAAATCGTTTCTATAAATGATACTTATTGTTTAAAAAAAATTTGGCCGGTACCTAAAAAACAGCCCTGTATTTTATCAATAATCTAGGAATTAATTTTTCGCTCGCTACTCGTTCATGATAATATATGATAATAAATGACTAACCAGCAGGCCTATTACGGTTATTTCATGACATGTCATGATAAACAAGATTTCTATCTTAGAGTAATAATTATACTTATTCCTCTATGATATAATGAATGAAAGAATACAAATAAATACATACATTGCAATTCATTGCATGCAAGAGGCATTTCCTTTTGCAATGACAGTTCCAATGATATTATCAATGAGTTAAAAACATCAATTGAAAAAGGTGAGATCGCACCCACCTCTATGATATGTTTGTTTCTTGATTTCATTTGTATTTTTCCGTTTCGAATGCTTTCATAAATAAATAGGTACTATATTATTGTAAATTGGGATTATTGTGCTCAGTCTACATGGAAATAACGTAGCCGAGAGATATCATCGCATGTTTTTCCGTTTCGTGTGCTTTCATAAATCAATACTATACTATTATATATTGGGATTATTGTATTCAGTCTAATGACAAGAGCTTAGCTAAGAGATTGCGCTGAGAAGTAATACCGAATAATGATCGCAGGATATGTTTTACGTCAAAACTATTTCATGATATCATCGCATGGTTTTGAGATCCATAATAGGCCCACAGGTTAATCAGCGGCATTTAGGTATCTACCATAAGTAAAATTTGTTTGGGTATCATGTTAATTATAATAAGTTAAATTAAAGTTAATATTTTTAAGTTTTTTTTACTTTTTTAAATATTTGATTAGTTATTTAATGTCTCGATTGCGTTAAATAAGAATATTTTGTTTGGAAGTAGACACTTCAGCGATGTAATATTCATATATTTTTCTGTTTCTTCTTAGTTTGTGTCACTTTTTTATCGTTTATCAAAGAGGCATGTCTGGATCGTAGCAATTGGTGTTACCTTGTCTCTGCCTACCCCAAAGGGAGACAGGCGTGAGGTTATGTATGTATGTTTTTTATTGTTTATCTATCTAAGTAACTAACTAAATAATTATTTCTACAGTACACTCAAATGCAACTCAAACTCAAACTCAAATTCTTTATTTCGTAAGCATTTAAATATATTTGAAATAAGTCAAACAATTTACAAATTAAACTGAATCTACCACCACTTCGGAAAGTCGATACATTTTTGAAATGTTACTTTTTTTAGGCTTAACCTTGCGTTTTTCAGAGGATGCAATTTTATATTTTTTTGATGTGTAGGGGGGGTCAGTGTAATTAGCTTTACACTGACCCCAAGTTTGTGGTTGAGAAGAAGTGGCAAAAAACTCTTTTAAAAATAAGAGAAAAAAAATACACATTAACAATTTACAGCCAGGGAATCCCGTCGTCTTGCATCCGGATATCTTATAGTAAATATTTTGGAATTTTATTTCTCACTAACCAGGTTTATCCGCAGCGTCCAACATGGGTTGTAGAATGCGTCTTCGCGCGTTTATAAACCAGTTGTTGACTTGAAGCAGCGTGAGGCGGGTCTGTGAGGCGAGCGAACGCTTTTCTTCTTCTGTCGGGTACGGGTGCTGGAGGGAAAAATTAAGTTAAAATAAGCGACGACCGGCTGGTGTAGCGGTAACATACATTGCCTTCTATGCCAGAGGTCCTGGGTTCGAATCCCGACGGCGGCGGATATTTGTGTGATGAACACAGATATTAGTCGTCAAGTCATGGATGTTTATATGTTTATTTAAGTTTATTCTAATAAAAAGTACCTATGTATTTATTCAATATGTATGTTTATATATTTCTTAAGTATATCAGTTATCTAGTATCCATAACACAAGTTCTTTAAGAAACTTAATTTGGTCTAGATAATGTTGTGTGAGTGTCAGAAATATTTATTTATTATTATTATAAGTTAGTATTAGTAGATCAGACATACATCTACATCATCATCATCACAACTCTTTGTAATGAGCCCACTGCAGGGAATGAGTCTCTCCTCTGGGTGACGAGGAGGTTAACGCCGTAATTCACCAAGCTGGCCCAATGCTGGGTGGTGGATTTCCAAATTTTCAGGGCGCCGAATTGACTTTTGACAAACCCTAACGACTACTGTATACAAATTCTTTAAGAAACTTAATTTGGGCTAGATAATGTTGTGTGAGTGGCAGAAATATTTATTTATATTATTTATTTACTATACACCGCGCGCGGTTTTACCCGCGTAACTTTTGATCCCGTAGGAATTTCGGGATAAAATAGCCTATAACCTTCCTCAAGAGTTGGGCTATCAAATGCAAAAAGAATTTTTCAAATCCCACTTGTAGTTTCTGAGATTAGCGCGTTCAAAAAAAACAACTCTTCAGCAGATTGCTAATGATACTATGACTATTTTATTCCATTCTTGTTCAAATATTTTGGTCCCAGTTTGTCATGTTCGTATTGTGCATCCATAGCTCATTGCATCTGCTATGTAAGCAATTTGGTTGTGGCATGACATTGGCTCTCACAATTAGCTGTCATGTGTTTGTTTTTTTTCATGTCACGGTCAATTTGTACTGTACCTATTTGTATTAATTTGATAATTCTGACTGAAAAAGAGTGCCAAGAGTGTTTTTCCGCCGGCTTTTTTTGTCTCTTTGTCTACTGTAATATCTTATTTAACAACTATCAACAACTAGTTAAAGCCGAAGTATGTGATGACTGACTTCATCAAGTTTTTTGTGAAATTCCTAAGATGAATAAAACTTTTTGAATTATATATTAGTATAGATGATTACATTACAGCGTGTACTGACCACCAAGTGCTGGAACAGCCACTGGCGCATGACCTGCGTGGCGTGTCGCGGCAGCACGCCGCGCTTGTTGCCGTCGTCCGCGTCCTCGTCCGGCGGCGGCGACCCCGACACTGACGAGCACGAGTGGTTCGAGTTCGTGCCTGGCGGGGGGGGGGGGGAAATACGAATCAAATCAAATATCTTTATTTACGAGAAATGTGGTACATAAAGTTGTTACAAAGGAAAAATATAGTTCAGTCACATTCTACCACAACAGTGGTGCGTAAACATGTCAAATTTATAATAAAATTAAAATTGAAAGAAAAATTGAAATTGTTCATTTAAAGATCAATATAAATTAAATGTCTTCATTTAAAAACTAAATTATATAATTAAAGTTGTCATTAGGTATACATAATATGATGTCAAATTATTGGATTTTTTTGTACATTACAGCATTAATTTATGAAATGAGATCATTTTCCTTAAATATCATATATTCCTGTAGCGAATAGAAACATTTATCTTTTAGCCAAATAGTTATTTTCTTTTTTAACGTTAACAAAGGTAGTTCTTTAAATCTATTTGGTAATTTATTGAATACATCAATTGCCTTAACATAAACATTTTTTTCGAATATATCTAAATGACATCAAACCTTTTATTCAACATACAAACAAACAAGACAAAAATGGAACTTGAAAAGAGAAACGATGTATAAAATTATAAAAAAAATAATGAAAACAACAAAACACATTAATAATTAATAAAAGAACTCTTTTTGCATCTCCATGTATAGTTATTTATTTTAATTTCATTATTGTACCTACTACCTAATGTATTTTGTGACCGTGTTTTTCGTTTAAATTAATAATTTTTGCTATGGAAACTTCACTGGTCTCTGTATAAATTATATATTTTAACTACAAGTACCTATAATGACTGTTTTTTTCCTGAATAAAGTAAAAGTAAAAAATAAAATAAATAATGAGAAACAGCTACAGAATATATTTTTTGGTCACGTGATCAAGCTTCTATTTTATTAATTTAGCCACGAGACAATTCTAATTGCGAAAAATGTCTCTTGAAGCAGTTTATACTATAATTATACCATAGTTAATAAGTTATACTAAGTAATATATTCATTAACATTGTGATGAAAATATTATGCGACAAGTACGGATCCCGTTCCGGCAGACGTAGTACGGTTAGTTGCGATGTAGTTAGGTTGCATATAGTAATACTAGAGCTTTTTAAATAACCCCGTGGTTTGTGGCACGGATTGTGGCTGACAAAGTAATTTAGAGGGCAACTTAGATTTTTACAGGGGAATAATGTTATTTAAAAGAAGTCTGTTTAATTAGCACCCATGAATTATTAAAAATATTTACAAAATAATCATAAAAATCAGCATACAAAACCAAATAATAAGAATATTAAATCAGAGAGTAAACAGAGAGAGAAATAATAAAATGTTGCCCTTTACTGCAGTGAGTATGTTAATAATCAACGAATGCACAGCATTAAAAAACCGACTTCATGTCAAAACTTTTACTGAGTTGAGAATGTCATCAACGTAAACATTCTCCGAAATCAATATATATAAAACTGTTCCGTTACTGACTGAGTGACTGAGGTACTGAGTGACTGAGTGACTGACAGACAACGTACAGCCGTAACTACTGGGCGTAGAGAGCTGAAATTTGGAACATAAATTCTTTAGAGGATGTAGGGGTGCACTAAGGAAAGAATTCTCGAAATTCCCACGGGAACGGGAAATATATGACTTTTTATTTTGTATGAAAAGTCTTATTCCTTGAGTGCACCGATATGAAACTTGGTGTAAAGGTTCCTCAATAAATGTCTGTTTGTATTATGGAAGGAATTCCCGAAATTCCCACGGGAAGGGGTTGGAAAATCTTATTCCTTGAGTGTACGAATGTGATACTTGGCATCTAGGTTCTTCAAAGAGTGACTGGTTGTGCTACGAAAAAAATTCCCAAAACTCCCACGGGCACGTGAAATATATGATTTTTAATTTGTATGAAAAAAAGTTATTCCTTGAGTGCATGGGTGTGATACTTGGTATAAAGGTTCTTTCAGTGGGTGTCTGGTTAAGTGCATACGAAGTTGCGGGATAAAGCTAGACGTACATATTTTTTCAAAAGTTTGAAATTTTCAATGAAGTACTCAACCGATTTCGATGAAATTTAAATGGGACCAACTATGAAGTATCCTTTATCATATGAATCAACAATTTTTAAAATCAATTCATAATTGTCCGAAATATCGTGTAACAGACACAAAAAAAAAACATACAGACGAATTGAGAACCTCCTCCTTTTTTGCAAGTCGGTTAAAAAGGTCACATCTCAGCATAATGCTGCAGCAGAAGCCGCAGCGCTGGTTTTCAGATGTGCCCGAATACAAATCCGAAATACGAATTAAAATAAGTAAATGAAAAATGTGATAAATAAAAATTACCCGACCAGGATTCGAACCTGGGACCTCTCGTTTGCCGGACGAGTGCTCTTCCACTGAGCTATACCATAAGATGGAGCTACGTTAAGTAAGTAATTTCGAGGCGTACCGCCGCGCCAGGCCCCGGTAGCTCAGTGGAAAAGTACTCGTCCGGCAAACGAGATGTCCCAGGTTCGAGTCCTGGTCGAGTAATTTTTATTTATCACATTTTTCATTTATTTAAGAAGAATTGAGCATTTTAAATGCAAAAACTTAAAAACATTATTACGAATTAAAATAGAAAAAAATCTTTATTATTCTACTCTGCGTAGCTATAAGACATCGCTCTACCTTTGTATAGGGTGTCCCGAAATTAGCGTAATATTTAATTTTGTCGATACGACAGCTCACAAATGACAGTTATAGTAGGCCCATATTAAGAGGTCACATTTGACGTTTCCTTATATCATCCGAATAAAGTTCATTTTTGGTTGTGTTGTAAGAAAATGTATAAGACTGACACTTGTCAAATGTGACCTATTAAAATGACTCCACTTTAGTAAAAATGAAGCGTTACACGATAAGAAGACATATCTTTGTCTAAATGAGGCTCGTTATTTATGAAATTCAGCCTCATTTATAATAAATAATAAGGCAAAATTAATAAAAACATAAGAATAAATTCTCTAAAAACTACTTACATGGCCTCAAAGTAAGCAAAATTGTGTTATGAGATACCATGTAGCGAACTAGGGGGGAACCTAGAATACAAATACATATATAGATAAACGCCCAGACCTGGAACATTGTTCTTTCTTGTTCCGTGCGGGAATCGAACCCGCAACCACTGGCACCTGAGGCAGACAGGTTTTCCCCATCGCCAAAGTGGTCTTCGTTTACTATAAACGAGTATGTGACTCGAAAGCCGTGGACTCCATTTGCCCGACGTGTTATTCCATAAATAACACTATGTACTTTATAACTCAATAAAAAACACAATCAAAAGACTAAAAGCTGCGGTTTCTATTTAATTCAAATCTTCCGTTCATTTAGAGACACCCTGTATAAATAGGTCTTGATAATATTGCAACTTCGCAATATCGTTGTACGAAGTCAAAGCCTCACTTAAAAAATCATTTCGTAATAGACTTGAAATAAGTCAATATCGGTACTTATATACAAACTAGCCACCGCGCGCGGTTTTACCCTCGTAACTTTTGATCCCGTGGGAATTTCGGGATAAAATCTTCCTCAAGAGTTGGGCTATCAAATGCAAAAAGAATTTTTCAAATCCCACTTGTAGATTCTGAGATTAGCGCGTTCAAACAAACAAACAAACTCTTCAGCTTGTATTAGTATAGATTGAACTGAATCTACCACCACTTCGGAAAGTTGATCTGTTGAGAAGAAGTGGCAAGACGCTCATACAATGGAGATTTTATTAACCTATTACAGATACAAAAATAAATGTAAGGCAACTTAATAGACAAATATACAACAACATATGTTGAAAGATCATGTATGAAAAGATTAATGAATGTGGAGAAGACGAAAGAGGTTTATCTGGATCACAGACATACATCTACATAGACAACGCAAATGCATGTATGGTGGCCGCAAGATTCAGTCGCGCATATGTTTGTCTGTTAGAAAATCGATATCGTTCTTAATAATCGATTTCATCAGCGACTTCGTTGTCTTTGAATCGGTTTGTATCTTATTTCACAAAATATCAGCTGTGACGTCACATTAGGTGTTAAAGAGTCGGCCTTCTTGGTTTCAATACAAATCATGACACTTGCGTCTTCTATGTAGATGTATGTCTGTGGTCTGGATCGTAACATATGGCAAATTTGCGAGTTTACCTGTAAATGAATCCGTGGACAGCAAACCCGCCCCGATCTGACTAATCGGAGTCGAACCTTGTACCACCAGCGACGCTGGAAAGTAACACATACATGCATTACAATATGTTACCAAAATATCATCAATTTATTTACTTTAGATCAATTGCTGGAATGAGAGTTAAAGAAAAACATAGAATGTGCCAGCTGCTTCTCTTCCCGGGCATACTGTAAAACTCAGTTAAAGGACAGATGTTTTATTGGCGTTTTGTGGGTGACCCGCTGTCACTGCAATAGTCTCTCTCCATCATTATAATACCTCCTTTATCAAACGTGACATCTGATTGTATAATAACCTCTAGTCTTCTGCCTTCCCCATAAGGCATAGGAGTAGGTGTAGCGGTCATACAT
Organism: Stenoptilia bipunctidactyla; assembly: GCA_944452665.1. Taxonomy (NCBI): domain Eukaryota; kingdom Metazoa; phylum Arthropoda; class Insecta; order Lepidoptera; family Pterophoridae; genus Stenoptilia; species Stenoptilia bipunctidactyla. The sequence goes on along the minus strand of OX101750.1, from coordinate 954,499 downwards.
TGTAGGCAAAGTCAGCAAACCCTAAACGAGTGTATCGAGCGGTATAGCCGCCAGTCGTCTGCGGAGCACTGCCCAACTAGGTTCCCTTAACACTACGTAATGATAAGGACTAATTGTATCTACTTATGTGTGTTAAATGATTGTGATTTATGAACTGTGAAATATAGACTCAGTGAAACTAATTGAAGTTTAATTTAACCAACGTCACCCTTCCCCAAATAGGTATGTATGTAGATCGATTTGTTTTTGGAGCTAAATAATTTGCTACTTTCACAGCGTTGTTATATTCTACAGTGTATTTTATAGATTATGAATGAGTTTTTTTTTTGAAATTTTTTATGGATTGATTTGTTTTCTTTGTGTAATTTTTTCCCTTATATTTCCGTACCATAAAAATCAGCGTCAAGGTATTGTCACCCCGACTTAATTTTGGGTTAATGCTTAAGGAGACCTCTTAGGACAACTTTTTTCTGTATATTTTTGTGTTTGGAAGATAGTAAAATTTATATTTCTGAAAATGTGGTAAATACAAATTATCATAATAAAAGTACAAGACGATACATTAAAGACGGTTTGTAAGTAATAATTGAAATATATCTATTGCAATACGGCCAGCTTAAATAAATTTGTGACTTGTTAATTTTGAATGTTTGTAAAGATGTTGTAATAAAGACCGACGACCGTTCGTGAAGTATGTTAACGAATGTTCGTATAGTATGGAGTCGGTTGCAAGTTTTTAGTAACAAGGCCCACATTTATGTAAGCTGGCCGTGCGGCAATGCATAGATTTCAATTATTGCTAACAAACCGTCTCCATACTATACGAACATTCGTAACAATACGAGTTGATAAAGTTCTGTGCTCCCACTGCAGTGTTGATAGCGCCGTGCGTACGTCCGTCCGTACCCGTGTAACCATGCGTTGCGTAATAAATTCTTTAACTTTCGGTTAAGTTTACTCAGTCAGTACCTAATGTATGATCTCAAACTATCACGTCCTCGAATTTCGAAAGTGACCCGCCAGTCACCCTGTAGGTCGATCACTAACCAGATGAGCCCTACTTGCAAACGGAGGTGACTAGGAAAATCACCTTTAACTACATCCTTATGGATGTTTGTTATGCGATTACTCCGTCAGTCAATTTGGCTGATTCTTATACAGGGTGACTGATCACAAATTTTAAATATTGAAGGAGATAACTCTGTACTTGAATCTGATCATTATTATGTAATTAAAGTAGGTACTTAATTTTTCACCAGAATTCCCTAACATATAAAGAGTTCTACCTCGTCGACCCTTCGTGAAGCTGTGTATACCTACCTATTCTGTGTTGATAGCGCCGTGCGTACGTCCGTACCAGTGTAACCATGCGTTGCGTAATGAATTCTTTAACTTTCAGTTAAGTTTCCTCAGTAAATTATTAAGATTTATTTTTTTCTCTTTGTGTATGATCTCAATGAAGTCGTCGTGGCGCCGTGGTTACTGTGTGTATCATACGATATCACAGGTCAAGCAACGTTCGGAGCGGTCGGTACTTGGATGGGTGACCGCCGACCATTCATTTCTCACCAGGACTTCTGTGCTTTGGACGGCACGTTAAGCAGTCGGTCCCGGGTGCTGTATATTTGTATACAGTAGTCGTTAGAGTTTGTCAGAAGCCATCTTGGCGCCCTGAAAATTCTGGCATCCACCACCCAGCACTGGGCCAGCTTGGTGGATTATGGCCTATACCTCCTCGTCACCCAGGGGACTCATGCCCTGCAGTGGGCTCATTACAAAGAGTTGTGATGATGATGATGATGATGATGATGATCTCAAACTATCACGTCCTCAAATTTCGAAAGTGACCCACCACCCAGTGACTGAAAAAGAGTGCCAAGAGTTTTTTACCGCCGGCTTTTAATGTCTCTTGGTCTACTGTAATATCTTATTCAATAACTATCAACACCTTGTTAAAGCCGAAGTACAAAATTGTGACGTCATTAAGCGGCCATTCGATGTTCTTATGATGAATAAAAAAAAATTTTCATTTTCATTTACCACGTCGACGACCGTTTGTGAAGCTGTGTATACCTACCTACCTATTCTGTGTTGATAGCGCCGTGCGTACGTCCGTACCAGTCAGTGTAACCATGCGTTGCGTAATGAATTCTTTAACTTTCGATTAAGTTTACTCAGTTATGTATGATCTCGATCTGTCACGTCCTCGAATTTAGAAAGTGACCCACCAGTCACCCTGTTTAAGGAATATATTGTTAACTCACCGGTGTCTCTCTGCGGGAAGTGTTCTAGGGAGGGCAGCGCGGGGAAGGCGGGCGCGGGGGGAAACGCCGGCGTCGCCAGCGCGGGCGGCACTGACGACGACTGCTGGGGACATACGAAGTCAATAATAAATGCAATCCCCAAACAATCACACCAACTACATGGCCTCAAAGTAAGCATAGCTTGTGTTATGAGATACCATGTAGCGAACTAGGAGGAACTTGGAATATAAATATGTACATACAGGGTTGATTTGTTGTCACCAGCCAAATTGTTTCTTTAATACGATATACACGCACTACAAAAAAGTAGAAATATGGAACCACAAACTTAACAAAAAAATAGTCGCTGTTGATGAATATACCTACTACTATCTACGCTGCATTTTATTGATAATACTATGACGTAGTATTACAAGATGCTTTGTAGTAGCGCGTAGTTGACTTTATTTTAATGGTAATTTAGAGTGACCATGGTTTGCTTGATATGTTAGTGGATATATTTATTTCTTTGTAAAAGAAATACTTTTTTGCAAAACTCGTTTCTATAAATTATACTCATTCATATTGTAAAAAAAATTTGGCCGGTGATTACAAATCAACCCCTTATAAGACAAACGCCTAGAGCCGGAACATTTTTGTTTCGTGTTCCGTGCGGCAAATGAACCCCCGACCACTGACGTCTAAGGTTTACCTCATCGCCAAAGTGGTCGTAAAAGTATTGATTTATTACAATATCTTTTATTATACATAATTATTACAATATAAAACCTTACCAACTAAGAAACATATCTGAATCAAGTTTTAAATACGATTTTTTACAATTAAAGTTATTTGTTATAAGTATTATTAAAATAAATAAATATGGTCAGAGAATTTTTAACCATTTTGAAAGTACCAAATATTGCAGAGAAAATGTCCATTCAATCATTTGTAAGCAGCGCAGAGTTAGCTTACGTCAATGCGGTTAATACAATTTCTGAACTATACCATTAGGTGCAACTATTTCAATCAATAAATAATAAAATCCCCGGACAATCACACCAACTATATGGTTCCAAAGTAAGCATAGCTTGTGTTATGGGATACCATGTAGCAAACTAGGGTGAACCTAGAATATAAATACATAAACACCCAGACGCGAAACATTTTTTTTTCTTATTCCGTGCGGGAATCGAACCCGCAACCACTGGAGTCTGAGGCAGACAGTGTTACCCCATCGCCAAAGTGATCGTCAAATAATAGATATTCATATGTCTTATAGTTTCATATTTTCCCATACTGTTCGATTTCAATATAACACACTGTATAATCAAACAAATAGATGGGTACAGTCACGTGAACTAAGATGTACACACTTCGCAACTTATTTGCTTGTGATAATGTTCAAATTCCAATGAAAATGTATACATCTTATTACATGTGACTGTACATATAAAATTGCTTGCATTTTCTATACCACTTTCGTTGGTTTTTTATTTCGTGTTATTTAAATGACAATCAATGCTGGACTGGGAATGAAGGAAAAACATAGAATGTGCCAGCTGCTTCTCTTCCCGGGCATACTGTAAAAGTCAGTTAAGGGATCGAGGTTTTATTTGAGGCTTTTTTTTGGGTGCTGACCCTCTGTCACTGCAATAGTCTCTCTCTCCATACTTATAATACCTCTGTGTTCTGCCTACCTCATAAGGGATACAGGCGTGAAGTTTTGTATTAAATGACAAAAACGGCAATAGAATAAATAAATGACCATGAAAAAATATTGACAAACCAACTTTATGAAGACCATAACACAATAATAAATTAGTATACTTAAACAAAAATATAATTTAAAAATTATCCGTGATAATGGAGTAACTGACCTGGTACTGCGGTGAATTGGAAGTGCTGGAATGATCTTCTATAGAGCCTGATAGATTGTTGTTACTCTCAACCCCACCTGCAATGAGAGATGTCGCCGATTGAATTTATGAAATGAAAGGTAAAATATTAAGTCGTCGTTGCATTGATAATAAAAAAATAACAAAAGTATAGATAGTAATGTCAATGCTATAAACCTAAGAAATCAAAGTCACAAAAGGAAACATAAATTATAAAGGGTGACTGGTGACAAACTTAAAAAACTGAAGGAGAGCACTCTGTACCTGATTCTGATCATAATTATGTAATATAAGTAGGTACTTAATTTTTCACCAGAATTCCCTATGAATAAATAAAGAGGCCTTATTACACTTTTCCCGACACGCTGCCGCAGTCAACACGCACACAGCAGTGTTGCCGCCACACGCCACACCACTACCCGCTTTGTATCTATTGCATTACGCTTATGTAACCATGCGTTGCGTTATGAATTCTTTAACTTTCGGAGAAGTTTACTCAGTAAATAACTTATTTTTATTTATTTTTTCTCTTCATGTATGATCTTAAAATCTATCACGTCCTGGAATTCTGAAAGTGACCCACTACCCACCCTGTGTAGAAAAGATTGTGTATAAAAGAATATGCAGTTGCGTATTTACTTACTACTACTAGCCACCGCGCGCGGTTTTACGCGCGTAACTTTTGATCCCGTGGGAATTTCGGGATAAAAAATAGGGCTATCAAATGCAAAAAGAATTTTTCAAATCCCACTTGTAGTTTCAGATATTAGCGCGTTCAAACAAACAAACTCTTCAGCTTTATATATTAGTATAGATTTTATTTTAGTTTTTTTTTACCATTACTGTGGGTACATGTAATGGTAAAAAATTACAAATAAAAAATAAAATGTAAGATTAGATTGACCGTCTTATCGCTGACGAGCGATTTCTTCCAGAAAACTACGAAATGACATAAAATTTTAAACACGCTTATCTATGAAGCTAATAGTGAGATTTAAAGAAATATTTGGTAGCCTAAATATTTTCTTGGGGAGGTAGAGGGGCTATTTCATTTCAGTATCTAGAAATTTCTGCAGGATCTAAAGTCACGTCGCTTCTTAAACCAAGTGTAACAAAATAGTAGCGAAACAATAAAATATAATATAGTACTATGGTTGTCTGTAAGAAATCGCTCGTCAGCGATAAGACCGCCTAGTAGTACGTACTTTACACACTGTTTTTTTCTCATTTACCGTCTGTACTGTATACTGAAGTGTAAATAAATAAGTAAAAATAAATAACAATGGGTAATGAATATAACTCTTCAAAAAGGAAGAGGTAATACGAATTGAGTACCTCTTCCTTTTTGAAGGTGCACATATCATAATATTCTGCACGTAATTATGTACTTAAAAAAAAATTGTACTACTTCTATTTGACATAAATATGTATTAATATAATTCAATTAAATTTGTGACCTGAGGAATTTTTTATTGTTAGTTTTTGTTTATTGTGCCATAATAATAATTAAATATGCAATATTAATTCTTTTTTTGGCATATTTACGCACCATTGTTATGAAAGATTGTGAATGATTTTGATTTGATTTGATAATAATACTGAAGATAGACATTTTCTTCCCTAATATCATGCACTCCATTTCTCGGCCCAGCAGGGCTAGCATGCGACCATGCTATCTTGTTGTTCATGCTAGCTTATAAATATTACCGAGTTATTTTGGCCTATCATATTTACGAATGTTCATATAGTATAGAGTCGGTTGCAAGTTTTTAGTAACATTGTAATTTTTAATTTTACAGATATTTAAGAGTGCAACATGTTTATTTATTTAATGTTTACAAACATTCAAAATTAACAAGGCATACATTTATTTAAGCTGGCCGTGCGGCAATTTTTTTTTTTTATAAGTGACTAAACCCGCGTTTGACCTCAATCTCACCTGATGGTAAGTGACGATGAGGTCGAAGATGAAAGCACACGGGTTTAGGAAGGAACTGGCTCTTTATACAATATTGCCGGAACACATTACCGCCGGAGCGGTAACATTTGGCGGCAGACTTTATATAAAGGGTGGTCGCTAGCCAGGCGGACCCAGAAGGGATCCTACCACCAAGCTAAAAGCAATGGATAGATTTCTAGTGTTGATTACAAACCGTCTCCATACTATACGAACATTCGTAAACATACGAGTCGACAAAATTCTGCGCTCGCATGGCATGTTAGCTAACATGCGCACCATAATAGATATAATTACATGATTTGATACCATGATTAGGCCTACAGAATCAAAGCTGCCATATTCTAAAAATAATACATACTCTAAGTGCCATATTCTACGAAAATATCGATATAAGGGCCCGATTTATCGTAGTCGATGGTCGCATGCTATCCCCGCTGAGCATGTTGTCACTCTACAATCTTTTCCACCTCCACTAGATAGTTACAAGCACGTATAAGCCCAGAGAAGAGGTAGTAAACTCACCAGCCCCATAATCAGTCCGGAGAAGATTCTCACTCTGCATCTTGGTCTTGAGGCAGGCGATGTAGCGTCCGCAGAAGTCGCGGCACAGCTCCTGCACCTTCTCCAGCTCCAGTAGGTGAATGCGGAGCACCTGGAACCCAGGTGAGAAGGGGGATGTCAAATACTGTCAATCGGACAACTGTCACCTAATAAATTCATGCAGAGACCAATGTAAGAGAGGTTACGGTCCGAAACCTATCCGAATCCGAGAAAATCATCATTCAAATATTTTAAAAGCTTTATATTGCATTTTATAATGCTTAAATATAATTACATACATACATAACCTCACGCCTGTCTCCCTTTTGGGTAGGCAGAGACAAGGGAACACCAATTGCTTCGATCCAGACATACCTCTTTCGCTTCCTCCACGTTCATTAATCTTTTCATACATGATCGCCGGTTATGGGTACTTTTGACTAGGCCCTTTTTAAGAACGTCGCCGATTTGATCGGCGTACGATCGCCTAGGGCGGCCTCTTCCGACAGCACCATCCATTCTTGCTCTGAACACCTCTTTCGTAAATCTACTTTCACTCATCCTTTCCAAATGTCCAAACCACCGTAGCATAACCTATTCAATCTTAGTCACTATATCTTCTTTCAATCCGCATCTCTTTCTTATTTCACTGTTGCGCCCTATCACTCAATTTCACTCCACACATGCTTCTCAACGCTCTTATCTCCACAGTATTAATCTTGCTTTCATGTCTCTTCTGCCACACCCAATATTCCCGACGGCGACGTGCATTGCCACACGTCACGTCTTGTCCCCCCCAGCAGGCAAAAAGAGGCAGGGGAATGCTCATATAATTTTAATAGATAAAAATATCAAATGAAATCGATCCCGGCTGGGAATCGAACCCAAAGTCAAAGTCAAAACATTTCTAATTTCGCAGGTATTTAAATACACTTGGAACAAGTCAAACAATTTACAAATTGGACTGAATCTACAACCAGTTCGGAAAGTCGATCTGTTGAGATCTCTCGCATTCCGGGCGGGCCTATCATCATCATCATTGAGCCAGGAGACGTCCATAGCTGGACACTAGGCCTCCCTCAAAGTTCTCCACACCGATCAGTCCTGCGCTGCCCTCATCCAGCGTTTACCGGCGACATTGAACAGATCGTCAGTCCACCTTGCTGGGGCCTGCCTACGCTACATCATCCTCGAGAAAATACGGGTCCAGAAATCAATATATATAAAACTCTTCCGCTACTCACTGAGTGACTGACAGACAACGTACAGCCGTAACTACTGGGCGTAGAGAGCTGAAATTTGGAACATACATTCTTTACGAAATTCCCACGGGAACGGGAAATATAGGACTATTTAGTTTGTATGAAAATCTTATTCCTTGAGTGCACCGATGTGAAACTTGGTGTAAAGGTTTTTCAATGTGTGTCTGGTTGTGTTATGAAAGGAATTCCCGAAATTCCCATGGGAACGGGAAATATACGATGTTTTAAATTGTATGAAAAAATCTTTGTCCTTAAGCGCACGGATGTGATACTTGGTATAAAGGTTCTTCAATAGGTATCTGATTGTATTATGAAAAGAATTTCCGAAATTCCCACGGGGTCGGGAGAAATAAGACTTTAATGTTTATGCGGGTTCGAAGTTGCGGGAAAAAGCTCGTCTTGTATGAAATGTCGATGACGGAAGCCGAATCTAGTGCATAAACTATCATAGAAATAGTTCTACGGCTACGTCGGACCGTATTTTCTCGGATTCGGTTCGGATGTAGTGCAAAACCGTCAAACTGACACTAGAACCAAATAAAAGCGATTTGCTTCTATTTATTTTGAATTTATCAAGAATGAAAGAATAACGTTTTTTCTCATAGCTACGGGTGTCAGAAGCACAAACTTATATGAATTCAAATGTTAAAAAATAAACAAGAAGTTATTTCTAGTACCTTCTTCAACAACTATATCTAGCTAAAGGATTTACAAAGATTGTTTTAGTCAAACACCGGCCAATTTTTTTTTACTCAATAAATACCTATAATTATATAATACAATACAAAACTCTTTATTGCACACCACATATTATAAGATACAGTAAGAATGAAAACAGAAAAAAAATAGGGTACAATGGGCGGCCTTATCGCTAAGAGCGATCTCTTCCAGGCAACCTTAGGATGGACAAGAATAACTAAAATTGTTGTAATAAGGTGGTGCGGCGTGTATTTATATATAAATAATAATACAATATATAGGTATCATATTACATAAATACAATACAATATCAAAAATAAAGATAAATATCAAAGAAATAATAAATATCATGATATATTTAAACATTATTCCATAGCAGCTGACATTGACAAGAAATAATTATAAACTATAAATTATAAAATAATTATAAAAAAAATTTAGAAACGATTTTTGCAAAAAAGTTATGTATTTTCTTACTAGAAAATTACCATATTCGCTGACAAATTAAGAAAAGCATGGTCACTCTGAATTATGAATGAATACCATTAAAATAAAGACGAAAATAAGACGAAAGAAAACACCTTGTAGTACTACGTCGTAGTATTATCAATGAAATGCCGCGTCGTAGTGTAGCTGTGTTCATCAGATGCGAAAGAAAATTTGTATTGGATATATCTTTAACTAAAATAAATATGCAGGTACGTTTAGGTATATTGCATCAAAGAAATTAATATTTAAAGGCTGGTGACTAAAAAAATACCCTGTATTATACAGATATTTTAAGTAATGTAAGTATTAGATATATCTGTTTCTTTTTTTTTTTTCAACAGACTTCTAAAAAAGGAGGTGGTTCTCAATTCGTCTATATGTTTTTTTTTGTGTCTTTGTTACACGATATTTCGGACTATTATGAATCGATTTCAAAAATTCTTAGAGAAAAAATGAGAAAAATAAAAATGATAGAGGATACTTCATAGTTCGTCCCATATAAATTTCATCGAAATCGGTTGAGTACTTCTTTGATAATTTCAAATTTTTGAGACAATACGTGTGATTTCGGAGAATGTTTCCGTGGATGACATTATTAATCGGCCAAAGTGTTGACGTGAAGTCGGTTTTTTTAATGCTCTGCATTCGTTGATTATTTCTCCATTAATTTTTAATTTGCAAATTTGAATATTTTTATATCAATTACATGTTTACCTTGTGCAATTTTAGTTTTGTTAGTTAGTAGTTGTTTATTTTCTTTTTCTTAATATTATGTTTTTAATTTGTAAATTTGTATATTTTATTTTCAAGTTACCATTATGTTTACCTTGTACAATGTTAATTTTGTGATTTTAGTTTTGTGATTATTTTTTTCTTTATTTGTATTGTCATCTACATGTATAAACTTTTAATTGGCTTTCATCACCTTATCTTTCCTGTTTTCCCGCACGGAACAAGAAAAAAAAAACCGTGTCTGGGTGTTTATCTATTTATTTATTTATATTCTAGGTTCCCCCCTAGTTCGCTACATGGTATCCCATAACACAAGCTATGCTTACTTTGGGGCCATGTAGTTGGTGTGATTGTCTGGGGATTTTATTTATTATTATTTATTATCATGTGTCTAGCTGTAAGTTTTGCGAAAATTAGTAAATAAATAAATAAATATAAAATAGTATTAATGTCAATAAATAAACAATTAGATGTAAGTTTACCTGTATGCTCTTAATCATGAGCCCATCTATCTCCGGATCGTCAACGAGAAACGGCCTTCTATCCCTGCGCTGATGCTGGACAAAGGCCTGGAGATCAGCTCCGAAGGCATCCGCCGCCGGAGCCTCAGCACCGGCAGTTGCCTGCTCGCATCGCTCCAAGAGGAGAGCGAGGAGTGGGAAGAGAGGGTGTCTGGAAGAAGACGGAGTTTCTGTTAAATTTAAACATATATGGTACGATGTCTAGAGACGCTAGGAGGCAACAGCAAGCTATGGCTATGACGACATTTTGCCTCCTATCTGGGCAGCTAAGAATAGCCCTACTCCACCTGGATAAGCGTTTAGTAAAAGCGACTAATCGGAGTTAGATTCGATGGTAGGACCCCTCCAATATTCGCCTGGCAAGCGACTTCGCTTCATATAAATCTCATCCTTATATCACCGGTTCAGCGGTGATGTGTTCCGGAAATGATTCAGAACCTTTCTTAAAACTCTGAAAATGAAATTAGAAACTTTTTATTCCCAGTAGATATGTTTATACACTTTGTGAAGGTAAAACGCTGGATCTATTCTGGATCTGGAGACGACCGGCTGGTGTAGACGACCGACTGGTGTATTTATTTATTTATTAACACTTTATTGTACACATTACAATAGGAGAAAAAAAAAAAACAATGTAAAGACAAACTTAAGAATGGTACAATGGGCGGCCTTATCGCTTCAGAGCGATCTCGTAGAGTCGTCGATCTCGAGAGTGTAGTGGTAACATACATTGCCTTCTATACCAGAGGTCCTGGGATCGAATCCCGGCGGCGGCGGATATCGGTGTGATGAACACAGATATTAGCCGTCAAGTCATGGACATTTATATGTTTATTTAAGTTTATTCCAATAAAAAATATGTATTTATTCAATACGTATGTTTATATATTTCTTAAGTATATCAATTATCTAGTATCTATAACACAAGTTCTTTAAGAAACTTAATTTGGGCTAGATAATGCTGTGTGAGTGTCAGAATTATTTATTATTATTATTTATTCCGCGGCGCGGTTCCGGGCGACATGACGAATCCTGGAGGAGGCCTCCGTCCAGAAGTGTGCGTCTCTCGGCCCATGAAGATAATAATCGCCCATTATTCACCAATGTCTTGGTGTTGTCTACTACTACTTCTTCGGCTTTAAAAAAACGAAATGAAACTAGCACCCTAGGTAGACCGCGAGGAAAAAAGACGGCGAAAAAAAACTCTCGGCACTCTTTTGTAAATGAAATTAGACCTTACTATGAAGTGAGATTGAGGTGAAACGTTTAGACACCAATAAAAAAGACATCTAGCGACGCTATGCGGCAACAGTAAACTACGACGATGACGTCACGACCCTATATCGCGCTATCAACATTTCTAACGCCAGTTCCGACACTGTTAAAAATTATATGATTTAACATGCAAAAAACATACATAAACCTGTAGAATGTACCGAAAACAGCTGTAAATTTCAGTAAATTGTGGAAAAGAAAATAATTTTCGGATTTTTAATATTTTTATGTAATTATACCTAAAACGTGTATAATGACAGAACAATTGTATTTTTACACATGGGCTGGGATTATTACAGAAGCAATACATAAAAAATGTGTAAATAATATTTACACATATATTTTATTTACTAAATATTATAATTTATAAAGGTATAAAATTGCCGAAATATACGAGAATTCCCATAAATTATAGAAAAAATACACAATTATGTAATGTAAAATTACATCTCTCATGAGTACATCAACATTTAATATTACATAAATGTTTGGGCAACGAGAGATGCCCAAGCTTTTATGTAATTTTCGCTAAAAAAATTTAACAGTTGTTTACTTCCCAACAACAAGCCCAGCTGCCCAGCCTTTATAAACGATTGGCTGTCGCTCAAACGATGTTCAGGTGGTCTCTAAAAAGGCTCAATCAGCTATACCCTGGCAAATAACTCAATGTAGTAAAATGACATTTCCAGTGTGCCCACTTTAGGAAAGAAAAAAAATAGTGAATCGGTTTAAGTGAAAGAATGTTTTCGTTGTCTTAAAAAAAATTGCCAAAAACTAATTTCACTTCATATGTAACCGGTTGAAATCACAAGGTATGTTTGGTAATTATTAATTTAAGTTAAAGTTACTGTAAAGATAAAGTACCTACACACCTCAAATACACGTATTTATACATTTGTTTAAAATTTTATTCTAAACGAATGTAAAAGAACCATTCAATTGCAATCATTCTCATTCAGGTTACTCACGAAGATTATATTAAAGATTATAACCACAGTACAGATGTATACAGTAATTCAACTCGGCCGCATCTTTGAAATAAATGCCTACAGCGCCGCGGTCCGTTCACATGTAATAGGGCTGCCCGCCTTCAGCGTTTAAATTACATTTGCCTACTTTGTTTTTACATCCATTTTGTTTTATGACTGCAAATATACTATCTTTATATAAACAAATAAAGCACTTTGTAAATTGAATAGGAAGTGTTCAACAAAAATACGTTTTGTGGCATAAAACCATGTTTACGTTTGAATAACAAATCGGTCTTATAAATTAGCGACCAAAACATACTTGCGCCTCGATTGAGATCCACGAAAAGATGTATTATTACATTTTAAAGTATAAACAATCCGCATATTAACGTAAAGCTCAATCAACAATCGTTTCGGCATGCAGACACTCGCGACTGGCCGCATGTCGAGATCGAGCCGCGTAGGTGTAGCTCGCGTTTCGTCCGTTTGTATGAAGTTGAATTACTGAAGATACCTGTACTGTGTTATAACTGTTATCATTATTTTTCTTTTTGACATTTCGACCTGTCAGTTTACTGCATTGAATTATTTGCCCAGATATAGGGGTGTTTAGTGGGTACGATCAGTTTAGCTGTTTGAGTCTCCACAATGTCAGGGAAATCTATTGCAGCAGAGGGTTACCAGTCTTTCAGATATGCCTTTTCGTGCGTAATAGAATTCACCTTCTTCCATTTAGAGATTACTCTACTTAGTGCCCAATTTTTCATTGGCGGAATAAAAAAGTAACAGTGCCTGGGCCACGGATCGACCCTTTAGAAAAATTAATTATTTGAACTTAATAAATAAATAATAATAAATAAATATTTCTGACACTCACACAACATTATCTAGCCCAAATTAAGTTTCTTAAAGAACTTGTGCTGTGGATACTAGATAACTGATAAACTTAAGAAATGTATAAACATACATATTGCATAAATACATATTTTTTATTAGAATAAACTTAAATAAACATATAAACATCCATGACTTGACGACTAATATCTGTGTTCATCACACAAATAGGTATCCGCCGCCGCCGGGATTCGAACCCAGGACCTCTGGCATAGAAGGCAATGTATGTTACCGCTACACTTGCCGGTAGCCAGTAAGGTCGAAAAAAAAGTAGGTTTTCCTTCCTGGAAGAATTTCAGTTAGTTTCAATACAACACCAGACTTCCATAATACTTATGTACAAAAACTTCTTTGCGCTGATAGGTAACTAAACTTAAATTATTGGTATACCCACATATCACATATTAATTTTATATCATTTTTGGTTTATAAAATACTAAAAATTAGGCACATACCTGCTAACTATTTAAGCGAGTACAAATAATATTAAGTTGAAACTAAGTGATGAAAGTTCATAACTGTATTACACTTATACTTTATGTATTAATTAAACATATTTATTTATTTGTATTTATGTTATAATTCTGTGTAAAAACTTATATACCTTATTTTGTCAGTCTTAATCTAACTCATAGAACTAACAATATTATACACACACACACACGCACACACGCACGCACAACACCGCTCGTATTGAATTTATGTTCTGTTTTTAAATCTTACCTATTGTTACGCAGTCAATATTTCTACAACTAATAGTGGCCTATACTTCTAATTTTTTAATTTTAATTCATGTCTTTTGTGTACTTTTGTTTAATTACAACTCTAAAAAGAAAAATAAAAAATGTGTAAAAATTGTGAACCTTTTATTGGTAAGTTTTATGTATCTGATTCTTTCTATTGTTATCTAAAGAGCTGTTGGTTCTGTGAGAATTAAAAAAAAAGTGAAAGCATCGTCAAAATTATCGAAAGTAGAATATAATATTGATGTCTATATGATGTCTTTATTTCAAGATTAGTTCTATTGAAGAAACAAAAGATCTTTCAAACATGTACAGAGGGAATCAAATGATCCTTTCAACCAATGCTTTACAACAACAGCAGCTGTCAAAAAAGCATACTCAAATCCCCCATTGCGTATCTACCCAAATTGCATCACTTAATAAAATAGTAATCATGTGAAACCTCGCATCTCTTTCTCAAACCAATTAAAACCACACAAACGAAAGAGACAACACTATCTTCCTCATTACAACTCTTGAAATAATTTCCCCCTTATATTAACCTTCATACGAGAAATTCCCAAATTATTTTCAATTAAAAACTTTGTAATGAATCAAAACTGGTTAGTACCTGGTTTTTGCTGCACCAAATGAGGTGAAATTTTATTAAATTAAGTCTTTATGCTATCGTTAAAATTATTTCGAGTATTGTACTGTTTCTGGGATTCCGTGACATAATTAATAAAGAAAAACCTTTTTTACTTTAAAGTCCATTACAGCTAATAACTAGGAACGAATGCAGGGCATTAAAAAACCGACTTCACTAAAATTTTTAAATCCTATTTAGCCTATTAGGACATCGACGTACAATTTACCGTATTGATATTTATTTATTTATTTAACAATTTATGTACACACAAACTTAGATATAATAAAGAAACACATTGAACAAAAATAAGGACAAAGGTACAGCTTATCTCTAATGAAATTTCTTCCAGCAGACCCAAGACTGGAGAGTTTGGTTAAGATGCATTAATAGTGTGTACTAATCGATAATATCGTATAAACTACTTAAATACTTATGAATTAATACATACATTTTGTACTGAGCTACCCTTTAGTAAATATGCAGGTACGTTAATATCGTATCAAAAAACTAAATTTAAATTTGGCTGGTGACTACAAATCAACCCTGTATATTATATCTTTTTTAAACTGATAAATTTTTTTTATTTTCGAAAGTTTAAAATTTTTCAAAAAGTACTCAGTCGATTTCGATGAAATTTATGTATACGGGATAACGGGACCACCTCTGAAGTATCCTCCCATTTGAAACAAGAATCGATTCATAATTGTCCGCAAAACCGTTTAACAAAGACACAAAAAAAAACATACATATAAGTTAGAACTATAAATACCTGAAAAATGAAATAACGGATTTTTTTTTGGAGTTTGTGAAAAGGGTTTGTGTCTTACTATCTATACTAACATATAAAGCTGAAGAGTTTGTTTGTTTGAACGCGCTAATCTCAGAAACTACAGGTGGGATTTGAAAAATTATTTTCGCATTTGATAGCCCAACTCTTGAGGAAGGTTATTATAGGCTATATTTTATCCCGAAATTCCCACGGGATCAAAAGTTACGCGGGTAAAACCGCGCGCGGTGGCTAGTTTTTAATAAACTGGGTCCAATGACAAAGTCATCCTTTATAAATACATGTGTGGAGTAAAATTGAGTGATAGGGTGCGCAACAGTGAAATAAGAAAGAGATGCGGATTGAAAAAGGATGTAGTGACTAAGATTGAAAAGGGTATGGTACGTTGGTTGGGCATTTGGAAAGGATGAGTGAAAGTAGATTTACGAAAGAGATGAACAGAACAAGAATGGATGGTGTTGTTGGAAGGGGCAGCCTAGGCGAACGTATGCTGATCAAATTGGCGACATTTTGAAAGTCAAAAGTACCCGTAACCGACGATCATGTATGAAAAAATTGATGAACGTGGAAGAAGCGAAAGATGTATGTCTGGATCACAGCAATTGGTGTTCCCTTGTCTCTGCCTACCCCAAGGGGAGACAGGCGTGAGGTTATGTTATGTATGTACTCAGAATTACTCCTTTCAGAAATCACCTTCATAAACTGCCTACCTACCGATACGGAAGCCTAAAATTGTGTTAAACTCACACTTAACCGTTTTTTTGCTGTCGTAACTGTTACAAACCAGTTTTTGGTAATAAGCTCGAAAGTTTGGTTTTAATGTGTCTTATTAAACCGACCTATGATTTTCTGGATAACAGGTTGGTGCGTCCAGATTTACACGTTATAAATCAATTTAGTTGTAGCGCCCGGCTTCGCTCGGGTGCAGTGGCTTTAAGTTTTTGGTGTTTTCCGTTGATAACCTGTGATAGCCCGGCTCGTAGGTTTTAATGGTGATGTAATATAGGGAGCCCCATTTACGTCTCGTGGGTCAACTGACGCCGCTCGAAGTTATTCCGCGGGATGAGTTGACCATATTTTGCATTGGTATGACGTATTATTGTACATACATAACCTCACGCCTGTCTCCCTTTGGGGTAGGCAGGGACAAGGGAACACCAATTGCTTAGATCCAGACATACCTCTTACGCTTCCTCCCAGGCGGTCCCTTCTGACAGAACCATCCATTCTTGCTCTGTACACCTCTTTCGTAAATCTACTTTCATTATTGTATGACAAACTATTGTTAAATTAAGTACTTAATCTTGTTACATACCTTTGGATTATGTTATGTTGTTTAAACTAGTATAATTTTCTAAATTAAACTTATTCTTAGATATAAGTTTTTAAAAGAAATAAATATCTTATTTTATCTTATCCCGCTGAAATATTTTATGATTTATGATTCGCGAAGAAAACTGTTATACATAACATTTACGAAAGTAATAACTCACTAACTCAACTGACTAAGACAATATTTTTTTTGTTTTCTTTATTGTGAGCTGGACTCATCCCGGATCAAATATAATAAGATAAAATATGATTTGGTCAAGTCATCCCGCGGGATGTTTCATGCGGCCTCAGTTGACCAAACGAGCCTAAGAGCTATTCTTACACAAGTGCAAACCAGATCAAAATTTGTTCAGTATTATTTTGCCACGTAGGGTTAGCTTCAAATAGCTCTACCACTTCTGTATAAGCTTGTCGTAAAGGCGACTAAAAGGAGTCAAACTCAAAAGAATCTTTATTTCGTAAGTATTTAAATACATTTGAATTAAGTCACACAAATTAAAAATTGAACTGAATCCACCACCACTTGGGAAAGTCGATCTGTTGAGAAGAATTAGCAAGAAACTCAACACCAATCATCTTTTAAAAATACACAATAACAAGTAACAACCAGGGAATGACCAGGGGAGTGATCACCCATCATATGCCGTCGAATATCACAGATGCGGCGGTGAAGTGTGCCGGCAATATTTTATGTAGAGCCAATTCCTTTTGAAACGCGTATGCTGTAATCTTCGACCTCATCTTCACTTACCATCAGGTGAGGTTGAGGTCAATGAAGGCAGTTCTAGTCAACGATAACAAAATTGTTTCCCGAAGTTTTAGCTGTTCATATGAAAACAACACATTCAGCCCGTTCCTTCATTACTTACTGTCGTAGATGTTTGATGAGTTTCAAAGAAAAAGATATGGTTTATAATAAATTAGAATCACAATGCAAACTGGACGGCAGCGGCAGCGACAGCGGCGCGGGCAGCGACGCGGGGAATCTGGGCCGTTCTCGACGCCAGCGGGCGAGAGAGCGATTTGTCGCGGTGCAATACAAACTCAATACTTTCTATCGTGTCGCGGAAATCGCTGCCCGCGCCGCTGTCGCTCTCGCTGAACTTTCGAACATTAAAATAAAACACCTATATTGCTCCCGTACCGAGCAAGAGAAACGTCGTAATTTTTTCCAACAAAAATGTGCTAGGTAGCTGAGCGTTGCGAAGATGAGCTGCGAGGGCGTGCAGACATTCTTTGCCTGTCTTTCCGTGATGAAAATTTTCAACGATACCCGGTCGCTCGATATATCGGTCTCTATTCGACTAAAAACTGCCAGTCACGGTACCGCCAGGGGCACCACATCATGCGCCCGGCCGCAGTCAAGCGTTCTCTAAGGCAAGGGTGGTCGGGACACTCGACCATCCTACCCTCTATAACCGCAACGGGTTCTCTAACCCACTACGGCTTTCATTTTTGACCATAGACTTTGACCTCAATTTCATCTGAAGGAAACTGAAGATGAGATCAAACGGTTTCAACTCTATCAACAGGTTTTTCCTAACTCTACGTTCATTTACCTCTGGTAAATACCTTCAAGTCACTGATAGTTTTGTACCTCGCACTCATCCTTCCCTTTAATAGTAATAGTCGGCGAAATACGTACTTGTAGAGAGTAATAGTCGCGGAATACGCAAATTTAAACAGAAAAAGTCGACGGAATACGTACTTGTAGACAGTAATAGTCGGCTTAATATGCACATGTAGACAGTAAAAGTCGGCGGAAAACGCACTTGTAGATAACAATAAGCCGTATACAGAAAGAAAGCTGGAAACTTATAAGCGCTTACCAGCGCTCGACAACGCTGGTGACCCGCGCAGGAAAATATATGAACGCGCGCCGATAAGCACTGTACGGTGCCGACAAGTTCCGACAAGCTTCAACACGTGCTGGGAAATCATCGTCCGATGAGTACGACATTTTACTTGGTCTGCCTCAACCTGCTTCCTTTGTGTAGAACGGACCAGCGCTATCAAGCGCCGGTAAGCGCTTATAAGTTTCCAGCTTTCTTTCTGTACGGCCATAGTCGGCAGAATACGTACTTGTAGACGGCTCGTTTGTCGGCCTCGAACTGCGCCTGGTCGGCGTCGGGGAGCGGGGCGGCGCCCTGCATGCCCGCGGCCGCCTGTCAAGCTCGCGGCCGCATCTGCAATTAATGTCAATACTTATGTAAGTACTTAGAAGATCTAGATGCTAAACGCCACCTTCTAAAGACCCGACTATAGTTGTAAAAAACCCGTAAGCTACCGTTAATTAACCTTTATGCATTTACTACCGATAAAATGCAGTTATTAACCGTTAAATATCTGACAGCGACAACGAAAAGGATAAAGCTTTTTTTTTACATGTTAACCGACTTCAAAAAAGGAGGTTATCAATTCCACCCTTATGTATGTAATATTTTCAGAATGTCTTATATTTTAGTCTATATGAACGCCTGAACAAATGTGCCAAATTTCAATAGTATATGTATGTTTTTATGTTTGTATTCGCATATATCCGAAACTACAAGTCCGATTTAAGTAATTCTTTTTTTGTTGTACTAAGTATTGTTGAACTTAGGGTATACTATAAGTTTTATCAAAATCGGTTCAGTAGTTTTTGAGATAGGGAATTTCAACCGACCTTTTTGCCAGTCGAAGCTGGCATCATCGCCTAACTTGCGGTACACATTTCAATCCGTTAGCGACATCTCGCGGTGGTATTTAACCATAACAAGCATATATTGCGTTTAATTAACCGTTAATAACGAAAAATGCATATTTAACCGCGTGGTTAAAGTCGTTAGACCCGACCCAAGCCCTCCTACATACAGGGTGTAACTTGAGGGCTGGATGAAATGTTTTCCAGTTTGGGGGACCTCAATACCTACCAAAATAACCGCCATGTATCATATGTACAGCAATAGTTAGTGGTTCTGGAGATATTTCCGATTTTATCATTTATACGAAAAAAATCAGATTCTCAGAGAAAAATTGAAAAATCAGCCTAAATATTGCTGAGCATACGTGAGGGTTATTTTGTAATTGAGGTCCTCTATACTTTGATCCACCCCTTAAGTTACATATGTAGGTATACACGTACGACCCATCGGGGCAACTCTTTTCTACTGCTTTTCGTGTGACCGGATTTTAAATCCAAGTTTGGCTTTGTGATAAACAAGAGAGCCTATTATAAAGATAATATCCAATAAGATGACAATGAATATTATCGGTGACTATTCATCATATTAAGCAAATTTTTTTTATATCAGCGGATATATGTATATCATGATTTTAGAGGTTTTATTGACAGTTTTGCGGGCGATAGGCTGACCCTCTGTCACTGCAATAGTCTCTCTCCATCATTATAATACCTCTAAATTTGTCAAACGAGACCTCAGATGGTTTTATAGCATCAGGTGTTCTGCCTACCCCGTAAGGGATTCAGGCGTGAAGTTATGTAAGTAAGTATGTATATATCGTGATATATATCCCGATATATAACAATTGATTTTCCTGTCATCTGTACAAAAAATTTTGGAGATTAATCTTTACCCTGGCAACACGTAGCGAAAAACTACAATTCAGAATAATTTAGATTGTTTCCCAAAATCGCAAACTCATTTCAACTAGGGAAAATGGTTATTTAAAAACATATTTCTCAAATAAACAGTGAGTAATTATTTTGTTACTTGTTAATAGTTATTTTTTAAATACTAAATGTATTAATAATTTGATACTTCTTTTAATTTACAAATTCATTTAAAAAAATAAGCTTGTAATCCCTTTGCAGAACACAGCATTCGCTTTATTTTTCTTTTGTATGAAGTCGTCGTGACGCCGTGTTCACTGTGTGTATTATACGATATCACAGATTAAGTAATGTTTGGCGCGGTCGGTACTTGGATGGGTGACCGCCGACCATTCATTTCTCACGGCGACTTCCGTGCTTCGGAGGGCACGTTAAACAGTCGGTCCCGGGTTCTATATACTTGTGTACAGTCGTTAGGGTTTGTCAGAAGCCACTTTGGCACCCTGAAAACTCTGACATCCACCACCAAGCACTGGGCCAGCTTGGTGAATTACGGCCTATACCTCCTCGTCACCCAGGGGAGAGACTCATGCCCTGCAGTGGGAGAGTTACAAAGAGTCGTGATGATGATCTCGTATATCTGATATATATCGGATTTGGTGGTGTCGGAAGGGGCCGCCCTAGGCGAACGTACGCGCGCCGATCAAATTGGCGACGTTCTTAAAAAGGGCCTAGTTAAAAATACCCGAAACCGGCGATCATGTATGAAAAGATTAATGAACGTGGAGGAAGCGAAAGAGGTATGTATGGATCGAAGCAATTGGTGTTCCCTTGTCTCTGCCTACCCCAAGGGGAGTCAGGCGTGAGGTTACGTATGTATGTAACGGATTTTTGATATTTATTACAAAAATCGGATTTTTTGAAACCCTGGTACAGAGTAACTTATAACAATTACAATTTGATTATGTTTTTCAAACCTTTCTTATTAATATAATAAGCGTAGTAATAAGAAAGTTAAATGGTATCAAAAAACTGTATGAAAAATTCAGACAGTCATAAATCCACGGCAGAAATCTGTATAAAGACAACACGTAAGATATGTAGGTAAACGCGAAACTTTAAGGTCCATCCTGTATGTTAAGTTGCATTGTAGACATTCATTTTATGCATTTTGCTTAATAGACGAATAAAAAGTTAAGACATTTCGATCAAAAAGCTTTATTAGGTACTCGTTGCACAAAATGCGATTGACAAATAAGGTTGTGATTTTGCATATCTAAATAAAAAAAAGGGATGGACAAGCTCATGGAGTCGCATGGACTCAAACTCGGGTCGGAATACGAATTGAAGCTAGAGAGAAAGGGAAAAAGCAGGCAGAAAATACAATAGTTTTACAATAGAAAATACAATATTACAATAGTTTGTCTCCATCTTTATAATACCTCCAAATTTGTCAAACGTGATATCAGATGGTCTTGTAACCTCTGGTGTTCTGCCTTCCCCATAAGGGATACAGGCGTGACGTTATGTATGTATGTATGTATGTAAAATCAACTCTAGGCAGTCTTTGTCACTCATTGTATGTACGTTAGCAGTGTACACGGAGAAAATGCAGTGTAGACGACAGTCCTATTATTTGTATAGGTATTTATATATTCAGACCTCGTGACCGCAAAGACACCGAAACGTCGAGTTTAAATGCGTCTAATCCGAATAATCCGCTTAAAAAGTGATTCATTTAAGATAATAAGTCATGAAAACTTAAGACAATACATTTCCAAAAACAAAAAAAAACCGCAACCCTAGCAACACCGCAACATAATTATACATCTATATTTGGAACGCAGCTCGCGCGGGCAATAAAAACAGGATATTAAAAGGAACGCGCCGCAGAAGCACATTCATCACAAGTGTTGCCGCGCGATTGATATAAGATTCCGCCGTTTCTTTGTAGTTCTAGCCCCAGATTTGGGGAGTGCGGAATTAATTTTGGCATTGTTTTTTTTTAATGGCCGTGGTGATAGATGGGTTTGGTTTTGGGAGCAAATTGGACAACAGTATGGTTATAAAATGAGGCATTTAGTACAATTGTTTGTATTGTTTATTTATATTTGTTCAGATAACAAATCTATACTAATATATAAAGCTGGAGAGTTTGTTTTTTTGTTTGTTTGTTTGTTTGTTTGTTTGAACGCGCTAATCTCAGAAACTACAAGTGGGATTTGAAAAATTCTTTTTGCATTTGATAGCCCAACTCTTGAGGCTATATTTTATCCCGAAATTCCTACGGGATCAAAAATAAAACCGCGCGCGGTGGCTAGTCTTATATATTATCTAAATGTGAAAGTTTAGATGTATGGATAATTGTTCCTCAATCACGGCAGAACGGCTCAACTATTTGGATGAAATTAGGCACCGTGATAATGTACAGTCTGGAATAGCACATGGCGGGAATATTTTTATCCTGATATTCCCGCGGGATTCGGGTAAAACCGCGCGAAACCGCTAGTAGCTTATACAGGGTTATAGGGAACACGACCGGGATAGTTTTAAGAGACAAAGGAATAATTTGGAATAATTTGAGCCCAAATTGTGTACTCTAAAAGTGTACCAGTTTTAAATAATTAGATTTTTCCTTTTTTTCTGAAAATGCTGTTTTAGTTACTACTTTAAACATCGATTGTAAAAAAACTGCTTCCATGCTGGACTGGAAGCGAAAGAAAAACGTAGAATGTGCCAGCTGCTTCTCTTCCCGGGTATAATGTAAAAGTCCGTTAAAGGACAGAAATTTTTAAAGGCGTTTTTGTGGGCGATAGGCTGACCCCCTGCCACTTCAATAGTCTCTCTCAATCTTTATAATACCTCCAAATTTGTCAAACGTGACATCAGACGGTCTTGTAACCTCTGGTGTTCTGTCTACCCCATAAGGGATACAGGCGTGACGTTATGTATGTATTGTAATAAAACTACTGGAACAATTACAATTCTCTTTTCAGTTTTGGAGATGTGTGTATTTTGTGATTAGGTAATAACTAACCAAAAAACAGAAGAAACAGGGCGTTTAATAAAATAAAAATGATTTACTTATTTTGCCTAAAAAACACAAATAGCACAATCAAACAAGTTGATCTTCTCCTCTCGTTGTACAGTCACTTATAATAATATGTATACACTTAGCAACTTATTCCGTTGTAATAAGGCTCAAAGTCCAATGAAAATGTATACTCGTGCGTGACTGTACAAGTAAGTAAGTACCTATATTCTGATTGCTATAATCTATACTAATATAATATATAAAGATGAATGGTTTGTTTGTTAGTTTGTTTGAACGCGCTAATCTCAGAAACTACAAGTGGGATTTGAAAAATTATTTTTGCATTTGATAGCCCAACTCTTGAGGAACTATATAGCTATATAGAAACTATAGTTTATCCCGAAATTCCCATGGGATCAAAAGTTACGCGGATAAAACCGCGCGCGTCTTAATATAATCCCTACATATAAAACTGTTTCGTTACTGACTAAGGAAAGAATTCCCGAAATTCTCACGGGAACGGGAAATAAAGGACTTTTTAGTTTCAATGAAAAATGTCATTCCTTGAGTGTACGGATGTGATACTTGGTATAAAGGTTCTTCAATGTATGTCTGGTTGTACTATGAAAGGAATTTTTAAAAATCCCACGGGTAGGTACCGGAAATATAGGACTTTGTAGTTTGTATGAAAAATAACCGAAAAATGTGATAAATAAAAATTACCCGGCCTGGACTCGAAACTGGGACAAGTGCTCTTCCACTGAGCTACCGGGGCCTGGCGGTACGCCTCGAAATTACTTACCACATTTTTTTTATTTTTACGTTATATTGCTAACATAGCTCCATCTATTGGTATAGCTTTGCAGCTAACGTCCGGCAAACGAGGGGTCCCAGGTTTGAGTCCTCGCCGGGTAATTTTAATTTATCACATTTTTCATTTATTTTAGAATAATTGAGCATTTTAAATGCAAAAACTTAAAAACATTATTGTATGAATAATCTTATACTTTGAGTGCACGGATGTGATCCTTGATATAAAGAATCTTTCAATTGGTGTCTTATTGTATTATGGAAGAAGTTTCTGAAATTTCCACAAGAAGGGTAATTTAGCGCGTACGAAGTTGCGGGAAAAAGCACGTCTAAGCATAAGAATTTATAGGATTTCGAAATGGGTTCAAATAAACCCCATCATTGTATACAAGTATACAGCACCCGGGACCGACTGCTTAACGTGACCCCCGAATCCTACGGAATATTGTGTTTGAATAAATCTACAAAGAATTGTGTCATGACAATATCATTACCTACAATGCCTTCGAGTCCTATTTTCAACTTACGAGTTATTTAGGGAAATGTTACCCTAGTAGGTTACTATTTCCTAAAAAAATTCATGATAAAGTCTTATTTTACTAATTATATTTTACTAACAGAAAAAATATAAAAAAAAGAAAAAATCAAAATTTATATTTCAATTTTTGTATGAAAAAAAATGTCGAAATTTATTGCTGACATACAAAAATTGAAAAAAGAAATCGACTTTTTCTTTTTTTCATATTTTTTCTGTAATCCTTATTGGTAATAGAATACCTCCGAGAAGATATTATATAGGGTATGTGGGACACCCTGTATAAATGTGAAAGTCTGTATGAATGTATGGATGTTTGTTCCTCAATCACGGTGGAACTGTTTAACGGATAGGAATGAAATTCGCGGTATTGTACAGTCTGGAATAGCACATAGGCTTGTTTTTATCTCAATATTCCCGAGGAATTCAAAATGGCGCGGGTAAAAGCGCGCGAAACAGCTGGTATAAGTTAAGATATTTCTTTTTTCAAAACTTAATAAAAAAAACGAAATCAAGCTAGAATCATCAAAATTAATTTATACTGCAGAAGCAATCGCGGAACAAAAAAAAACACGAATTGAGAACCTTCTCGGTTTTTGAAAAAAGAATGACAAAGGTCAACCATCGTACAGCATCGTCCTAGATGTCCTACAAGATAATAGATAGGTGGTAAACAATTCAACCACCGCTTAATGCGAGAAGCCACCCCGGTCGACTGACGTCTCGTCTGGTCTTAGGAAGGTGACTCCGGATTAGGGTTGCTACTTCGTGAAAATCGAATTGTATATATTTTTTCGGATAATTATAAAAAAAAAAAGATTTTTAACCGAATGTTATAGACCTTCCATGCTAGACTGGGAGCAAAAGATAAACGTAGACTGTACCAGTTGTACCTCTCCCCTGGCATGTTGTAAAAGCCAGTTAAGGGACAGTGGTTTTATTTACGTTTTTGTGGGCGATAGGCTGACCCGTGTCACTGCAAGTCTCAGCTCTAGATTATTAAACCTCCAAATTTGTCAAACGTGACATCAGAAGGTTTTAAAGCCTCTGGTATTCTGCCTACCCAATAAGGGATACAGGCATGAAGTTATGTATGTTATAAAGTTTAATTATGTTTAAAGTTAAATTAGCCTATACGTAACCTACCTGAAGAATGAGAGTGAAATGAAAATAGATTTTTTCAAATGAAAAGGTATATTAGTTTACAATTCAACTATATGTATGTTTCGGTGTGTTTTTAGACCATGTATCAACGGTTAAAATAAGTTATTTTATCAGATAAAATCGTAAAAACTTGACACAATATTATCAAAATCTTTATTTATTCACTTGCAGCTCCACGCGGGTTTACCGATGTAACTTTTGATCTCGTCGGAATTTTATTGGTATAGTGAGGAGACATTTTGATGATAAAAGATTAAGTACCTAAGCTAGTTAATTTGAAACAAATAATCAACGAATGCAGAGCATTCAAAAATCGACTTCACGTCAAAACTTTGAATTCATACATATTTAAAAAAAAAACATGTAAGTAGTACTCAATCGATTGAAATTTATATGATATTAACTGTGAAGTATCCTCTATCATATGAAACAAGAATCATCAAAATCGGTTCACCCAGTCAAAAGTTATGAAGTAATAAACATAAAAAAAATACAGACAAATTAAGTACCTCCTCCTTTTTTGAAGTAGGTTTAAAAAGGATTTTTTCCCTCCGGTCAAGTGCGCCTCGTTCTTATTTTATACATACGCGAGTATTATTACATACAGAAGAAATAGTGGGTTTCCTATTAGTTTTGACAAACGTCTAAGTTCTACAGCTTTTACTAATAAATTATCCTATTTACAAGAAATAATCGAAGAAAGATACATTTTACCGTAACAAACACATATGGCCTGCGCAGACGGCGGACTTTTCTCCGCGGCGGAGTAAAAAGTACGCTCCGCGAATAAAATCTTCGCACTTACACTAACGGTACTTTTAATCCCTCGTTTGCGTTGCTCGATACAGTAATCCTCAAAAAAACAAACAAAATCCCTCGTCTGTGCAAGCTAATAAGAGGATCGTCTCGATCGTAGCAATTGGCGTTCTCAAATCTCTGTCTACTTTAAAGGGAGATATGCCTGAAGTTTCGTATGTAAAGACATAACATATAACTTATTAGAACAAACTTAATCACAAACATACAGGGTCCGCTTATAATAGTCAATTATATTTTAATAGCAGATTTGGAATGATGGGAGGGTCTGAATGAAAAAAAAAAAAAATTTAGAATAATTTTAGAAAATTCTTTTCTGTGAGTAAAAGATGAAGATTAATCTACATTTTATGACTACTTACAATTAGATAGAAACATTTTTATTACTTGCTGTGTAGTCATCAAACGCAAATTATGATCACGTAAAAGAATTTTGAAATTTTAATTTATGAACAAAAATTTTTTACATTTTTTTTTTCATTTTCCTAATTATGACCCACTCATCAGTCTTAATCTGCTATTAAATATTATTGACTATTATAAGGCGACCCTATATAACAATTATGTAGGTACAATGGGGAAAAGGAACAGTCTCACTCAACATAGCGGCTCCTCAAGTTAGTTTAGGGCTACGGTGTGACAGTTGGAGTAATTAATGTACTGGTTGCAAATTATGTTTATCCAAATTCAGACTCATGGTCTTCTTGATCAGGGGTAAATGTTGTTACAGTATGTTAATTTTCATAATCATATAACAAGAAATATCAAAAAATACTTCATCGGTACTAACTACGACGCATCAATAGTTTTTATCTCGTTAGTGACAACCCTACGCTTGCTAGTACGCTGACTTGAAATTCAGAATGTCAGCTCTATCACAAAGAGAAAGAGGCTAAAGTTCAAAAGTTACTTTTATCACAGGGACTGTAAAGGGGTGCAGTAGATTTGTTTTCAAAAGAATACAACTTATTTTTCTTTTTAAGGTAAAAAATGAAATGCGAGTTTTTCATTTTGTTGACATTTTTCGTTGCTGTGTTTGAAAGAGTAAATTTATTCAGCACCTAGGTTTTTGGCCCTGAAATTTAGTTTTGTTGAATTTTTTTTTGTGAATAAAGTCGGCAATTACCTTACTGGACGTATAAATTGCGTCTTAATCAAGTTTTAACATAAATTTTCTTTATTTCCTAGTTGCAGCTAAATAATTAACATATCTACATACATAACGTCACGCCTGTATCCCTTATGGGGTAAGCAGAACACCAGAGATTACAAGACCATCTGATGTCACGTTTGACAAATTTGGAGGTATTATAAAGATGGAAAGAGACTATTGTAGTGACAGGGGGTCAGCCTATCGCCCACAAAAACGCCTTTAAAACCTGTCCCTTAACTGACTTTTACAGTATGCCCGGGAAGAGAAGTAGCTGGCCCATTCTACGTTTTTGTTTTGCTCCCAGTCCAGCATGGAAGCAATTTCTAATTGCCTGATTGCAGCTAAATAATTAAAACTATTATTATAAGGTGCTGAATATAGAGTTCACATGGCAAAAGTTTAAAAACTAAGTAAGTATTACTGAAGTAGAAAGCAACAAATCTCTACTATTCCTACAACTCTTTTTGTGAACGGATTCCTGATACCTATAGTTTGCCGAAAAGTAGGTAAAGATTGGTGACCGCGGAACATTCATTTCTCACGACGACGATGACTTCCGTGCTTCGGAAGGCACGTTCAGTTTAGTTAAGGTGCTGTATAAAATAAATAATAAATAAATAAACTCCCTTCCTTCCATGCTGGACTGGGACCAATAGAAAAACATAGAATATGCCAGCTGCTTCTCTTCCCGGGCATACTGTAAAAGTCAGTTCAGGGACGGAGGTTTTATTGACGTTTTTGTGGGCGATAGACTGACCCCCTATCACTGCAAGTCTCTGTCCATTATTAAAATACCTTCAAATTTGTCAAATTTGACATCAGATGGTTTATAGCTTCTGGTGTTTTGCCTACCCCATAAGGGATACAGGCGTGACGTTATGTATGTATGTATGTAAATAAATCCCCAGAAAATCACAGCAACTGGACTCAAATTAAGTAAAGCTTGTGTTATGAAACCATGTAAAGAACTAAGGGAACCTAGAATATACAGTGTCTGCACAGGTAGTGAAAGGGCTTGCGGAACACACTGTTTATACCTATACAGATAAACGCCCAGATCCAGACCTTTTTTATGTTCAGTTCGGGAACCGAACCCACGACCTCACCATTGTCGTTGTAGCGTCTTAGACCACTGCACCACAGAGGACGTCAACGCTGTATACTTGTATACTTCTTTATGGTTTCTAAGAAGCCACTTCAGGATCCTAATCATTCTGACATGCACCAACCAACATTGGTCCAGCTTATTGGACAATAGTTGCTAATGATACTATGACTATTTTATTCCATTCTTGTTCAAATACTCTGGTCCCAGTTTGTCATGTTCTTATTGTGCATCCATAGCTCAGTGCACCTGCTATGTAAGCAATTTGGTTGTGGCATGACTTTGGTTCTCAAAATTAGCTGTCTTTTGTTTGTTCTTTTTTTCATGTCACGGTCAATTTGTACTGTACTGTTTTATTAATTTGATAAGTTTGACTGAAAAAGAGTGCCAAGAGTTTTTTCCGTCGGCTTTTTTTGTCTCTTGGTCTACTGTAATATCTTATTTAACAACTATCAACAACTAGTTAAAGCCGAAGTATGTGATGATTGACTTCATCAAGTGTTTTGTGAAATTCCTAAGATGAATAAAACTTTTTTGTAAATTTTTTTTTTGAAGTAATTTAGACACCCTGAAAATATTGACATGTATTGAGCATTGGAGAAGTCAGCCGTAATTGTGGTTTACGGCCAAACCTTGTTACCAGAGACACATAGCCCTGCAGTGGGCTCATCAAAGGGTTATCACTCAATCCTACTGCCATACTGTTTTGTCTCGTCAAAATTTGAGATTATTTCCAGTCAGCATGGCGCTTCCTTTTTTATCGTGTTTTTTTCTATTGAAATTGAAATACTATTGAAATTATTCCGCCCAAAAACTTGCCACCTTTATCGCGTTGTCGGTGGCCAGTGCGAGGTTCTTTATCGTGAAGTTTAGACACTTAGGATAGGACAATATGTGCTAATATTACGAAGTAAAGCACTTTAAAAACTCCTATTTCAACAATTATCTTTCACAAACAAACATGCCTTTTTTGTGTAGTATCCAGGCTTAAATACAATACCGAATAGATAAGCAAAATCCGTAATTTAACTATGTCTGATGATCTTACGAAAATTTATTTTTACGCAGGCAAAGCATCCGAAACCATTTAGTCTTCTAATAAATAAAATGAAAAGTAACATAAACAACGCGCTGAAAAACAAAAACAAAAAAATTCGATAGCCAACCAAAACTAAAAAGAAAAGAAAAATACGCCGCCATATTGTTTAAAACTACAAACGTCATTTCAATATAACCCGCGCTTTTCAACGGGCGCGTTCGAATACGTACATAGGTATAGGGACGTGTGTTGTAAAATATTCGTTCGAACGCGCCAGATCGAATGCGGGCAGAATCTAAATAGCTATTTTATCTAGGTTTGCTGAGCTCTGTCTCGGTCGTGTAGTGGTGTCCAGCTATGTTTATCGATATCGATATCTTTGAACTAAGTCCTTCTGATATTTCGAAAAAGTTCTTTTAATTTGAAACTAATTAAAGTTTTAACCAATTTAAAAAAATAGTTAAAAAAAATTTAAGTTCCCGTAAATTATGGAAAAACAACATTTAGTATTGTTTTTTTTTTCGGAAGGATGTGGAATCTAGGCTTATGGATCAATTAGTTTGTTATAATGGCCCGTGCTTGACAAAATGGCCAAAGCTGGGAACCTACTTACTGTAGGAATTCCTAACAGATCTGGCTATGATAGTAAAAAAACCTTAAGCCTCTTAGCGCTAAAGTATATGTGATAAATACGCTTGATTAACCGAATACGCAAAATTTTATATGTACATTTCGATGTTTTTAAAGACTCATTGGTCACGAACAACTCGATTCACCTTAATATTTACGATTATGCAGTGCGATCACAGAACTTTATCGAATCGTATATTAACGAATGTTTACGAATGCTCGTATAGTATGGAGTCTGTTGGAAGTTTTGAGTAACATTGTATTTTTTTATTTTATAGATATTTATGAGTACAACATGTTAACAAACATTCAAAATTAACAAGGCACACATTTATTTAAGCTGGCTTTGCGGCAATGGATAGATTTCAATTTTTTCTTAAAAACCGTCTCCACGAATATTCGTTAACAAACGATTCGATAAAGTTCTGTGCTCGCACTGCTGAGTTGTGAAAGGGCTACTCTACTCGACTCAAATTCACATATTTTTTTTAATTTATTCAGTATGAAGAGTTAAAACTTAAGCCGGTATATATGCTGCTTTCAGAATCGCTAAACGAAGCCGACATGTCAACAATTTTGATTTACACCACTTAAATTCCATCGACACAAAACATCCCTATTATCGACTAAGGACATTACGTCTGCAAAATACACACAGCGCTGGATACTTTCCCAATGCTTTGTGAATAATGTAGCTTAGCTAAATCTTGTATAGAGGATAAATAATACACACGACGTGTTAACGACGATGATTTTCATTTTATACTTCCAACGTGATGTTCGTACTGGGAGGAATATAAAACGATATATTCTAAAGTTCTTTACCAAGCAATATGTTGTTGGGAAGCATGTGTATAGGAATGCTTATTAAAGTAAGCAACGTAAGCTGGTATAAGTATTACTGAAAAGTAGGTATAGAATAAAGAGGAATAAAAAGGACCACGACAGAAGATAACGATCTGCTGATAATTACATGCTTAGCACTCCTCTTCATAAATCGCACTGCTTTAGTAACTCATTATCTGTAAGAGCCGTGGTCCTGTGGAATAAGCTTCCTTATGAAATAAAATCTGCCTCTTCGCTGACCTCATTTAAATTAAAACTGAAAAAACATTATTTAACTTTAGCGCAAGATTAATAGACGTATTCGTTATTAATGTATTATGTTTATTATATATGTTATATTGTACATTACGTATTAAGAATATCGAGTTTTTATTTTATTGTATATTATTTTTGTTATTCATTTCATTTCCCTATTTTCTTTTGTTTGTAATTATTAGAAGTTTTTGTTATCTATTGTTTAGGTTGTCTGGTAGAGATCGCTCTAGAGCGATAAGACCGCCTTTTGTACGTTGTTATCGTTTAATGTTTATCTGTATTTTTTGTATTTTTTTTTGAATATGTGGTTCAATAGTGCATACTTTCCAAGATCTCATAAATTTTAATATATCTAATGAGTTCATAAAGTATCACCCTTGTAAAATATCTGTTACATTCATTCAATAGACGCGTGTCACTGAAGACATATAATAAACTACAAAAACATTTGAAACGTTGAGGAACGTTTCATAAAATATACAACGCAAAACGTTGCGAACTGTACCTGTACATAGAGATAAAAAAGGGATAGAAAATGTCATATTTCGCATAAAGGTGTTTTACATAAGATGGGCTACCTTAATTGAATTATTTTGTATGAAAAATAAAAACAAAAAAAAATTGAAAAATTATTTACATGTTATTTGATTCTATTACATGGTCCCATTAATACCATAGAGTTATGGAAAATCAAAAGGGACACGTTGTATACCTACTTATAATATCAAGTAATTCTAAGATCACAAGTTACGCGAGCACGAAGCTGCTTTAAATATTTGTAACATTCATAACAATATCTTTAAATTAAGTAGGTATCATTAAAAGTAGTACCTATTATGGAAACTGATAAATAAACATTCTCAATCAAAATCTGCTAACCACACAGAAATCCGCTCCTTCCAAGATTCGTTACCAGGACTTCTGACAAAGAAAGCAGCCTTAGTTAGTGCAATCTGTAAAAAGGTAATTAACTTATCGATATAATCATTAAAAACATTCTGGTCCATTACCCAAACTTATCCACGACTCTACGTCATCCATACAAACCCCTTGAACTTTCCGAGGCATTCAGAAAGGGCGAATCCGTCTATCGTCTCATTCGAAGGGCATGGCTAAAGGGCACTCGAGTCAAACTCGAAAAGCTAGAAAACAATTAATACGAAAAACTCTAGCGCCAGAACTTTTTGGCTAAGAGTACGTTCGCTTAACAATCCTGTTCGAGAGCGCGCGCGACTTTTGCGCCAATTAGGTTAATTTACGAACGTGTCAAACTGATGTTGCCAGGCGTTTAAATAAAAAGGTTCATTATTTGAAATTGCTTGTTAAGGGACGAGTGTCATTTAAAAAAATACCTTTTATTTGTTTCCGTGTTAACTTTGGATTTCAAAAGAGACAAATTTTTATTAAATGTCTAACGTGGCTTAAGATGTTAGAGACTGTTTTATCACTTGGAATGATAGAAGTTCGAAGATAATTTTATAAATAAGTTTTCTAAGCTACGTGGTCTCCTCAGTTTGGAAGCCTAATCCGTAAAGTTAGGTTCTATTGTCCTGCTCATTTTTATTCACAACTATATTATATTAATTCCTATATTCGCAAAAATACTTTTAACAGTATCATATGTATGTAATCTTCATTAACCATCAGTGGGCCTATTACGGATCTCAAAACCATGCGATGATATCATGAAATAGTTTTGACGTAAAACATATCCTGCGATCATTATTCGGTATTACTCCTTGGCGATATCTCTTAGCTAAGCTCTTGTCATTAGACTGAATACAATAATCCCAATATATAATAGTATAGTATTGATTTATGAAAGCATTCGAAACAATAAAACACAAATAAAATCAAGAAACAAACATGTCATAGAGGTATGTGAGAGGGTGAGGTGAAAAATGAATATTATGAATCATGAAAACTTTAGACAATACAATATCTGAGAGACAAAACTGAAGAGTTTGTATGAACGTGCTAATTCAAATAACCACTAAAACATTCATAGGTACATACATAACTTTACGCCTGAAGGTATCCCTTGTGGGGTAGGCAGAATACCAGAGGCTATAAAACCATCTGATGTCACGTTTGACAAATTTCGAGGCATTATGATGGTGGAGAGAGACTATTGTTGCAGTGGCAGCCTATCGCCCACAATAAGACTTCCCATAAAACCTCTGTCCCTTAACAGACTTTTACAGTATGCCCGGGATGAGAAGAAGCTGGCACATTCTTTGTTTTTCCTTTGCTCCCAGTCCAGCATGGAAGAACCATAAGTCTGATTTAAAAAAGAAATTTGATATTTGATGGCCTTACTCATGTAAGGTTGAATGGTAATGAACTTCCATCCCTATATAGTGGATTTACCAAGAAGTCGAACAAAACGCTTCGATAGTTCCTTTTTGGTAGGGATTGCCAAGGAGTGGAACAATCTGCCTGCGTCTGTTTTTCCTGACCACTACAGTCCTGGAACTTTTAGTGTCGAGTGAATAGGTTTCTCGTGGATGGACGTGGACCATCAAGTGGCATGGAAGACAAACGTCCCATCCTTACAATAGAAAAAAAAACTCCTACTATATCAAAGGTAACGAGTTTTACATTAAATCGCGCAAGTCTATTAGAAACAAATAATAATATACTTACTAAACAATATGTTTTAAAATACTTATAAAAGACATGATATCGTCTATTCACAGTAAATTCCGTCCTCCAATCATCGATTACCATAATGCGGCATGACATACGGTTGACAATGGTTGACAGTCGTGACAGCGTTGCACAATGTTGCCATTTTAACCGTAATAGCTTTATCGAGACATTCCAAATTGTCTTTAGGCAACTTGAAAAGATTGGGTACAACCACATGCCTACCTTGTTTTACCACATACATGTTTTTTTCAGTATTATTTTATTGGTGATTGTAATAAATACCAGTAGTGTTGTGAGTATTTACGATCTAGTACTTATGAGCTTTTTTATCAGGGACCAGAAACGTGTGGTAGATTATGATCAGGACGAATATACTGGGTGACAGGTGGGTCACTTTCAAAATTCCAGGACGTGATAGTTTAAGATCATACATTAAGAGAAAAAAATAAATTAAAAAACAAATATTAATTATTTACTGAGTAAACTTCTCCGAAAGTTAAAGAATTCGTAACGCAACGCATGGTTACATTAGCGTAATGCAATAGATACTTAGCGGATACGTGTGGCGGGAACACTGCTGTGTGCGTGTTGACTGAGGTAGCGTGTCTCGAAAAGTGTAGTAAGGTCTCTTTATAGGATTTCTGTTGAAAAAATAAGTACTTACTTTTATTACATAACTAGCTGCTGCCCGCGACGTCGTCTGCGTGAACGCTATGCAGCACCAAACGCACCTACGATTATAACACTGCTAGCGTGATAATATGTAGCCTATATGTTGACCCGACTTCTTAACTATCTTCATGCCAAATTTGAAGTAAATCCATGCAGTACTTTTTGAGTTTATCCCGGAAAGACAAACAGACAAACAGACAAACAGACGAAAATTCTAAAAACTATATTTTTTGTTTCTGTTTCGATTGTAGATCATACCCCAAGTATTCTTTTAAAAAAATATTCAATGTACAGTTTTGACTTTCCTACCATTTTATTATATGTATAGATTATGATCAGAATCAAGTACAGAGTGTTCTCCTTCAGTATTGCAAATTTGTCAACAGTCACCCTGTAATACGTGTTGTAGGAGGAAATGGCTCTTGAGAAAATTTTCCACCAGGCATAATAACTTAAGAAATAATATTCATATTAAATTAGATGAATAAAACACCTCAAAATATTAAAAAAAAAACAAGCGAATAAAAACTAATACCCCACGTGTTGATAATCCAAGAAATAAGTGCAAACTTATATTGAAATGTATACTAAGGAAAGCCCTTTTGAAATCAGATATTAATAATATTAGAAGAATTTTTTTTCTTCCATGCTGGACTGGGAGCAAAGGAAAAGCACACAATGTGACAAGTCCTTCTCTTCCTGGGTAAGTAAGAGTCAATTAAGGGACAGAGGTTTTATTGGAGGTTTTTTGTGGGCGATAGGCTGACCCCCTGTCATTACAGGCCCTCTCCATCATTATAGTGCTTCCAAATTTGTCAAACTAGACATCAGATGGTTTTACAAACTCTGGTGTTCTGCTTACGGCTTACCCCATAAGGAATACAGGTTGAATGAAGTTATGAATGTATGTAGAAGATAAATATACTTATGCCATGACTTTACTCTTGTAAGTCTTGTGCTCTGAATATTGTCTTAAGTTTTCAGGATTCATAATTTAAAATAAATCAATTTTTAACCGGATTTATCGCGTTTAATTCAGAGAATCGCTCGTGACTACGGGGTCTGAAAAGACACCGAATCGTCGAGTTAAAATGTAAAATATAAATGAAACGCGATAAATCCGGTTAAAAACTATCTAATGCCCTACTCTAGTATTTTGAGATATTTCAATTTCTGTTTGAGTCATCCAACTTGTATTTTTTTTATAATTCACTTATTTTGAAGTTTCAGTTTAATAAAGATTAAAATATTTATAATCACCACTTTTTGAAAATATATTTAAACATACGCGTATAATGAACCCAGGAAGATTTTACCAAAGCACGTTAAAACACTTTGTAATGATGATAATTATGCTTCAGAAGAAATTTCCAGAAACCTCGTTACATAGAGGAAAAAAAAATACCAGTTCTACGAGTGATAAGTAACAACGCACACTTCTTACAATCGGAAAACAATTAGTAGCGACCGAGTTAAAACGACGTTAATTGATACAGCTGTGTAGTCTATTCCATAGGCGGCAGCGGAATATAAAACTAAATTTGGTCTCAATGAGTCATCGTCCCTGAGACGTCCACAGTTGGCCTATCCCCCCCAAGTTCTCCACAACGCTCGGTCCATCCAACGTTTACCGGCGACCTTGACCAGATCGTTGGTCCACCTTGCAGGAGGCCTACTCACGCCGTGTAAATGTTCGCCTCGAAAAATAGATACTGGGTAGGTATTGCTTTTAATTGCTTAACTCTCGAGGCTTTATTTTATCAATTAATTCATTCATTCTCAAAAGTTACGCGCGATACATGATATCATGTCACTAGTGAGTAAGGTGTTTGCTGAAGTTAAAACGTAGGTATAAATGTTCTTAAACGCGATAAAACACCGTTACTTTATTTATTTATTTACTTTAACTTAAACGATACAGTACCAATTACATAAGTTAAAGAAAGTCACACTTTGTCATTATATATAAAAAAAAATGAAATACAATATCAACATATGTCAAAAGTATAATAATTAAGAAACAAAAACAAAAGAAAAATAATAATTATACAATAAGAAAAATAAATTGATAAGAAAAGTAATAAAGAACTTTACAATGGAATGTCAAAAATTAAAGTTAATAAAATATAAAGCAAATACTTTTAATAAGGACATGTCAAAAAATTACATTCTCGCAACATTTTAATCAAACGGACATTATCATCTCTTTCAATTCAATGTTTATAACATGTTTTCTATGACCCTATTATGAGTGAGATTTATATGATGAGGAATAACTTATTACATTATGAAATTATCAATTATTTTAACTAATGTGATGTAAATTAAAGTTCATCATTGTTATTTCTTTTATTTTTACTTAGTGTTAACTGTTGCTAGCGAACCAAAAACTTAAAAAGAATCCTTTCTAAAAAACTACTACTAAAAAATCCAATAATTTGACATCATATTATGTATAATGACAATTTTAATTATATAATTTAGTTTTTAAATGAAAACATATTTAATTT
Source organism: Stenoptilia bipunctidactyla (assembly GCA_944452665.1). NCBI lineage: Eukaryota > Metazoa > Arthropoda > Insecta > Lepidoptera > Pterophoridae > Stenoptilia > Stenoptilia bipunctidactyla. The sequence goes on along the minus strand of OX101750.1, from coordinate 916,751 downwards.
AATTTATATTGATCTTTAAATGAACAATTTTTATTTTTCTCTCAATTTCAATTTTATTATAAATTTGACATGTTTACGCACCACTGTTGTGGTAGAATGTGACTGAACTATATTTTTCCTTTGTGACAACTTTATGTACCACATTTCTCGAAAATAAAGATATTTGATTTGATTTCTATCACTTAACTCAATAAGTATGTAAAACCGCTCTCCGCTTATAACTTATAGCGACAAAAACGATGTGTTAAAGACCACACGCGATACACATTAGAATGAAATTATCGATGTATCCATCCACTAGTTACAACACTAGAACAAACAGACATCAACTATGTTTGCATTTGCATTTTGAAGAGGCGCTAAGTGAAATCCAGTTTCAAGATCGGTTATATTTGGAAGAATTTTAAGTACCTAACTACGATCCTTGGGTAGGTGCTTTTAACGAAAATACTATAGATGCCGTAAGGCCATTAAAGGCTTGTGGATGTAAAGTCAACTCCAGAGCAACAGAGACCATCCTTTAGGTATCATCATCATCATCACAACTCCGTGTAATGAGCCCACTGCAGGGCTATGAGTCTCTCTTCTGGGTGACGAGGAGGTATAGGACGTAATCCACCAAGCTGGCCCAGTGCTGGGTGGTGGATGTTAGAATTTTCAGGGTGCCGAAATGGCTTCTGACAAACCCTAACGACTACTGTATACATGGATACAGCACCCGGGAACGACGGCTTAACGTACCCTCCGAAGCACGGAAGTCGTCGTGAGAAATAAATGATCGGCAGAGGTCACCCGTCCTAATACCGGCCACACCGAGCACGCTTCACTTGCGATATCGTTTGATATGCACAGTAACCACGGCGCCACAACGACTTTTCTTTAGGTATTTCAAAATTAAATAATTAAATAGAGTTTTTTCAATAAACTCTCAATAGATGCCTAATTCAAACATATCAAAAAGTGGAACAAAACTCGATAGTTCCTTTTTTAAACAATGGATTGTCTGCCTCTGTCTTTCCTGACCTCTACAGCCCGGGTGTTTTCAAGCTTCGAGTGGATAAGTTACTCGTGGAGGGACGTGAAACACCTAAGTCTTCATGACTTTTTCTCCTCAGGTGATAAGGAAGACGACCATCTCATCCTTTTTATACATATACAATAATGTGACTTGAACTAAGGGTCAAGCATACCGTTTTGTTAATTCTGTAAATTAGGCTGTAAACTGTTTTACGAATAATTCGGGTTTCTGTTCATTGTAATCGTGGCGCCGTGGTTACTGTGTGTATCATACGATATCACAGATATCACGTTTGGTGCGGTCGGTGCTTGAATGGGTGACCGCCGACCATTCATTTCTCACGACGACTTCCGTGCTTTGGAGGGCACGTCAAGCAGTCGGTCCCAGGTGCTGTATACTTGTATACAGTAGTCGTTAGGGTTTGTCAGAAGCCACTTTGGCGCCCTGAAAATTCTGACATCCACCACCCAGCACTGGGCCATCTTGGTGGATTACGGCCCATAACTCCTTGTCACCCAAGGGAGAGACTCATGCTCTACAGTGGGCTCATTACAAAGAGTTGTGATGATGATGATGATGAATATATTTTTTTTGACTTGTTGAAATAATTGCGTAGGAAATATACGAGTAAAAAAAAATTAACATACTGTTGAATTAATCACCTACCCCTCTTTGAAGTGAGTTAATGAGAGAAGACTGATCATTACTGCAGCTTACACCTACCTACGTAGTAACACCTTAATGCGCTACATAGTGTAGTGCATACAGTTTACCCGGTACAGGTGGGCTATGCCGGATTGAGAGGATATCTATGTGAGGATTGAGAGCCCAACTATTTAGCCTATAACTCGCTTAATTGACGTTTCACATTTTTTTTAACTTGCACAATTGTTTTGGAATGTCCTCTAAATCTTAAACATATTTTTGAAGAGATTTATCGAAGTGGCCCTCAATCCTCACGCACATCAAAATCTGTACAGCACTGCCTACATCGCGCTACCGACGTTTATATCGCATGAAACTTTATGTTAAGTCTGCGTTTTTCTTCTTCAGTCTTTTACCTATGTAATTAATACGTAGTTCTTATTAATTCCATGCTCTTACCTGACATCATTTATTTATTTGATAATGTATGTTCACACAGTTGAGATACAATTAAGAGACAATAAATAAAAAAAGTACAAAGGTACAGCTTATCTCTTAAGAAATTTCTTACAGCAAACCCATGACCGGAGAGTTTGATTTGAAAAGCAATAATAGTGTGTACTAAATATACATACATATGAATTAATATACATACCACTACATACACATATTATTAAATATACTTTATACATATACATACATTATTTTATATATCTTAATATCATTTAGATAGTTATGTGGGCAACATAGCTTACAGTAGCGAATAGTAGTGATCTTTGACTTTCTTTTTAAAAATAGATATCGTTTTAGACTCACAAATTACATGAGGTAACGAACTCCACAATCTGACTGCATGGACAGAGAAAGAGTAGGAATAATAATCGGTTTTATGAAAAGGCTTATGTAAAAGAGTACGCAAATATGCTCTACATTGCGTATCCTGAGAGTGAGAGTATGAAAACCTTTCACGTAAATAGAGAGGAGTAAGTGGGTTATTAAGGATATTAAAAAGGAGGCAAAGGATCCTAGTGATACACCGCTGCGGAATTGGAAGCCATCGAAGTTGCCTGCGATATTCAGAAACGTGATCGAATTTCCTCTAGCCAAAGATATATAACCAAGTCATATGCCATAAAATCTGAAGAAGTCGTCTGCATTGATTCCACCATAATTATAAACGATTCCTCAATCTATGCCCGTTAAAAATCACGCCGGAACGAATCAAAACTTGATATTCAGTGCTATACACTCCGGTAAACGTCGGGGCTAAGAATACCGGGTTGATAAAAAAAAAATTCCATCTGCTCCGTTACGGGGACGACACCAGACCACCTGATGATAATTGAAGAGTAGATCGAAGGTGACAACAAATGGGTGTAGGAACGAACTTTACGAGAAACTAGCCCAATGCTGCTTGGTATATCATGTCGCTGTACGGGCGCCCAAGTAGCTTCCGACATACCCTAACCACATCTGTATAAAAGTATACCCGGGACTGACTGCTCAACGTGCCCAACGAAGCACGGAAGTCGCCGTGAGAAATGAATGACCAGCAGCGGTGACCGCACCCGTCCACGTTACCGACCGCATCTAGCGTTTCTTAGCTGCAATATCGTTGATAACATAGGAGCCACTACAACACTTATTCTATCAAACAAGACATCGTGGCATGAGTCTTTAAACCACATAATTTATTAAGTTTACGTGCATCATGAAAACCAAAGCCAATGTTTTTCAGCCTAATTTGAGCTTCGAATCCAAAAAATATGAAGCACGAACGCAAAATAGTAACCCTTTTTGTTCATATTTATGATAAATACACGTTAAATAATAAATAAGGTCTGCTTGTATTAAGATACAAATTCTAGTTTCGTCTGCAAGGGATGAACGGTTACACTAAGAAAGGGTAAATTTGCGTTAGGGATGTACTGTTGGTATGTCGATTTATCGATAGGAGTAACTTTCGTAAATTGATAAGTCATCTAAACAAGTTTCATAAAACAGGAACTTATTGTTTTATTCTTTAAACACAACCGTATTTTAAATTTGTTTAACCATAAGAAAGCTAAATTTACCAAGCTATATGTTTTCAAAAATTTCCCTCGAGGCCAAATAGTATGCATGAGTAAATAAATTAATTGAAAAAACAATACATATCTATCTATAGAAAGATTATAAGTGCATTAACTATTTCACATTTCTTTATTCATTAAAATCAACAGCATTCTGCACAGCATTACCTTTTAAAATTTACACCGATATCGGTGGGTTTAGTAAATTATTAAGTAACAAGCTCAACTTCTCAGCCTCCCTCTAATATGCGCATTATAAAGCTATTTTAGCTTAAATACTACTCAAATATGTTTCATTTTGTAAATGACCGGAACAAACTAAACTATTTTGTAAACCTCAGTTCTATTTACTGAACATTAAAAAAAGGTGATCTTCTCAACCTATGCATGTAATCAATTTACTTTACTATCATCAGTTATCACAGGTTAAAACCGATACTAAAGAAATTTTAGTGTTCACCTCATATTTCAGCATATTCGCTTCCATTTCGCATATCAGTTCATATAAATAACAGATCAATAATCAGGCCCTTTTCTAGATCATTGACCCCAAATAATGATATGACGCAAACTTGTTAAACGCTCGTTAAGATAGTTCAATACTATTCATTACAGTTAATGATTGGAAATCACTGGACCACACATTGAGAACGGCTATCCTATTAATATACATGCGAATGTTTATAATGACAAATCGATTTTTGTTACTGTTTCATCCTGAAACTATTGGACGGATTTAGCTGAAACTTCATATTAAGCACTCATAGCCTAGACAAAAACGGATGAAACATGCAAAAAGCCCATACGTAATGTCAATCAAAATATATAATAAACTCCCTGATTCGATCAAAAACTCAACAAATGACATGCAATTTGTTCGAGAATTAAAAAAGTGCTTATAAAAAAAAGTTACTATACAATACATGAATATTTAGAAGACAAAACAAAATAACTCAATACACAAAATGCTTGAACTTTAAAAACGAAATAGAATGTCCTCCTCTCTCCTCTTTCAATTTGCTATGCCCAACAGGGTCCATAATGTATGTACTACCAAATAATTTAGATCAAATTTACCATTGTGGAATGTAATAAACTATTGAATTGATTTGAAAAATAACTTTATCCCAATATTTGCATTAACTTGATCTCATCAAACAGTAAGTTACGATGAGAAGATAAAACACACAGATTTAGGGTGGCCCTATTATGATTAGCCATATCGACCCTAGATACGCATATAGTACGAGCCATATAACCGAGTGACCTCCACCGTATCCATCCGTATTTGTCCCGCCAGCTTTGGTGAAAATAAGTTAGTTCTACAAGTTTATATAAATGTAATTTTTGAATTGTCTGGGATTGAAAATTCAAAAACTATACTTATTACTACACATCATAATCGACTCTTAAGAGTTTTTAGTCTAAGTACATAAAGAAAAGAAAATTAAAGATGACGCGGAACATTCGGGCCATGCTTACATAAACCTTGGTGACTCATCTTTCGATATTGCAGCTTCCGAGGGACCATCAATTAAAAATTCATTAATTCGTATGCTGAGTTTGTATTAGTGTTGAATTGTCAATCAGCATGGCAATCGATATTCGCACCCAGTGTAAATGTGAGTGAATATTTTTTTTCAAACTGTACAGCTCTGGGTGATCATATTTAATCAGGATAGTTTATATTTTAATAACTTTTCATTATTTTGATCTCTCCTTTAAAATACTCCCTACATCAGCGCTCATAAATTAATATAAAAATAATCAATAATCTAATGAAAAGGTAGTTTAATATTCAAAAGAAATACAAACGAGAAACATCGATACAATCTATCGACTAATCCCCAAACTAGCGCGGCAAAAGCTCTGGCATTTCCATGTAGGTCGCATAAAAATAACATTTTCGCCTACCCGCTCCGCCATCTGTTCAAATATTGACTTGGTAGGAAAACTTCGAAAAATCCCACCACCTTACCAGCAACTGCATAAGATTCAAACTCCTTTAGCAAAAACCAAAAATTTCAGCGGAGTTGGCAAAAACTGGGACCTTATTTGGATACTTTAGAGTTTAAATTCGCGTACTTTTCGGTTTTCTTTCAGTTTAATTTTGAAAAGTGTATGCCTATAGAATGGAATAAGTAATGTCGATTTTGAGTCTGGCAAGCTGCACCTTATTAAGCCGAGTTGAGCGAGTTACACTCTTGTTATTCATTGCAATCCTTCTTTTCGTTGGAAATCTCACGTATTTGTTAGGTGAGCTTTTGAAGGTAGTAGAATACATGTAGATATGAGATCGATATTAAGATTGAAGTCGTAATTGAGTTATGATTTACTTACTTATGATTTCAAAATTAAAATAGGATCGATCACACAAGGTAGATCACATGAACTAGGAATGGTCACATAAGTAAATGAAAAATGTAATAAAATTAAAATTACCCGACCATGGACAGAGGATTCGATTTTTATTTATCACATTTTTCATTTATTTAAGAATAATTGAGCATTTTAAATGCAAAAACTTAAAAACATTATTAAAACATTGCAATGCTTCACTTTAACTGGGATTCGCAATTTCTGTAAAGAAATTGGTCTCGGGTGGTCTTAGCTGCAAAGCTATACCATAAGATGGAGCTACGTTAGCAATATAACGTAAAAACAAAAATGTGGTAAGTAATTTCGAGGCGTACCGCCAGGCCCCGGTAGCTCAGTGGAAGAGCACTCGTCCGGCAAACGAGAGGTCCCAGGTTCGAATCCTGGTCGGGTAATTTTTATTTATCAAATTTTTCATTTATTTAAGAATAATTGAGCATTTTAAATGCAAAAACTTAAAAACATTATGGTCAGAGAAAAGTCTTATTTGTTTGCTCGGATTATACACCTATTTACTCGTCAATTTGTTTTTTTTTTGGCTTTTTCTCTGCGTCATTGAGTTCACAAAATGGATTTTTTTTAATTTTTAAATAAACATTATTTACGAATAGGTATGAGTTTCGCCGTGGCACCAGTGCTGCAGAAACGGCTCGAAGAATTAATTATGTGAATGGCAGTGGTCAGACGATTACTACAGATATCTACTGTAGTCAGCTCCAAATAATTATGGACAAACTAGCCGCTATACTGCTTCAGGACAACGTAAGACCACACGCTGCAGAACAGACTGCTACCAAATTAAAGGGGCTTCAATTGTAATGTTTAAGACATCCACCGTACTCCCCGGATCTTGCTCCAACAAACTACCATATTTTTAGAAATTTGGATAACTTTTTGCAGGGTAAAATTCAACTCCAATGAGGCAATCCAAACCGCCTTCATAGATTTTATTGATTCCCGTCCTAATTTTTTTTAGAAAAGGCATAAATGAACTACCTATGAGATGGCAGAAGTGCATAGATAGCAATGGATCATACTTTGATAAAATAAATATATTATATTTTAAAAAAATATATGATTTTTTTTAAGAAAGGGCCCCATGTTAAGTTTTTATGGAGATTAAACAGCAGTACTAGGGGCTATCCTAGTAGGTACCTAAACATAATAATAATAAAACTCTTTATTGTACACCAACATGATTACACAGTTTAAATTAAAAAAAACAACTACACCGAGGCCCGAGTCAGCTTTGGAAAAATTTATTGTTAAAGTGGCCCGGCTGGACCTCAAACCGGGGACCTCTCACGCCGTAAGCCGTACCACGGTAATAATATCTATATCAGTATTTCAACTCGGCCGCATCTTTGAAATAAATGCCTTCAGCAGGGCTAGCATGCAACCATCGATAAATAGTCGAATCGACAAGATAAATAATACTTGATGGAGTCACTCGATTTGATACCATGATTAAGACCCCAGAACCAATTATGTCATAATCTTAATAAATTACATACACTAAATACCATATTCTAAGAAAATATCGATGAAAGGCCCGATTTATCGTTGTCGACGGTAGCATGCTAGCCCCGCTGAGCGCCGCGGTACGTTCACATGCGGGCTGCCCGCCTTCGGCGTTTTAATAACATTTGCCTACTTTGTGTTTACTTCCATTTAGTTTTCTGAAAGTAAATATACTTTTTTTATATAAACACATAAAATTCGTTTTGTGCCAAAAAAACATTACGTTTGAATAACAAATCGATCCTGTAAATTAGCGACCGAAAAATACAAAAATACATACAAATAAATTTTTAAGTACAAAAAATCCGGATTTTAATGTTAAGCTCAATTCAAAATTGTTTCGGCATGTAGGCAGACGCGAGTGGCCGCATGCCGAGATATAGGCACGCGTAGTATAGCTTGCGTTCCGTCCGTTTGTATGAAGTTGAATTACTGTTGATAGTATTACCGTCGCCGTACACTCGACCAATGCACCAAAGGGACTCTGCTACTGAACTTGGAATGTAAAGAGTGGATTTATTTCTTGATTCCTTTGATTTATGATGTCAATGAGGCCGGATGGCACTTGCAAATTGTTTTATACCTTACATTTATAAAGAAAAGAACTAGGTTTTAAATCCAATTGTAATTTCATCAAACGATTTTGTCTTCATAACTCTAATTTCCTAAGAAATGCTTGACAAATATACTCAAGAGCTCTTCAATAAGAATAATTATCTATTTATTTATTTATATTCTAGGTTCCCCCCTATATGGTATCCCATAACACAAGCTATGCTTACTTTGGGGCCATGTAGTTGGTGTGATTGTCTGGGGTTTTTTTTTTTATAATAATCGTGCGCTGGTTTCTTTCTTTCATGCCATGGGAGCGAAAAAAAAAACATAGAATGTGCCAGCTTCTCTTCCCGAGCAAACTGTAAAAGTCAGTTTAGGTACGGAGGTTTTATTGGCGTTTTTGCGGGCGATAGGCTGACCCCCTGTCACTGCAATAGTCTCTCTCCATCATAACATGTGTCAATCGTGACTTCAGATGGTTTTATAGCCTCTGCAGGCGTAGCACGGTTTTCATAAGAGATAAGTCACACGACAAGACATAATTTTGTCACAGTCCGGTAATTTGTCTTATATGACAGCACGGGCACACGACGTGACAAAAATGCTTGCCGCGACATATCTTTGTCTTGACGTTTATACAAAGAACGAGTTTAACAACTTTAAACCTCCAAATGTAATTTTTTAGTTGGTGAATTTTTTGTTTTAATATTATTTTTAAGTTTTGTGACCATGTCAAGTGCCAAAAAGCAGTAAGTACCTTTACCGTTGAAGTCTTAAAAGAATCTGATTATAATAATTGATAGACATAATTATTATTAATCATCATCATCATCACAACTCTTTGTAATGAGCCCACTGCAGGGCATGAGTCTCTCCCCTGGGTGACGAGGAGGTTATAGGCCATAATCCACCAAGCTGGCCCAGTGCTGGGTGGTGGATGCCAGAATTTTCAGGGCGCCGAAATGGCTTCTGACAAACCCTAACGACTACTGTATACAAGTATACAGAACCCGGGACCGACTGCTTAACGTGCCCTCCGAAGCACGGAAGTCGTCGAGAGAAATGAATGGTCGGCGGTCACCCATCCAAGTACCGACCGCGCCGAACGCTGCTTAACATGTGATATCGTATGATACACACATTAACCATGGCGCCACGACGACGACTTCATAATTATTATTATGAAAAAATAATCTCACAACCTCCGAACCGCAGTGATAAAAAATGTTTGGCGATGTGTCAAATTGTGACAAAACTAAACAAAACGATGCCGCCATGCTATTAAATAAGAGATAGAACTTGAAAGAAGTCTTAAACATTTGTCAAGATGTGTTTGTCACGCATTCTATATAAATTAAACTTGCCCCGTGCTGCTGTATAAGACTAAGCAATTATGTCGCTCAAATTGTGATATAATCTGTGACACAAGTCTTGTCTTGACAAGCCGTGCTACGCCTGCTGGTGTCTGCCTACCCCATTAGGGATACAGGCGTGAAGTTATCTATGTTTGTATGTATGTAAACTCTCTTTATTACCAGTAACCGTAAACAAATATTATGTACAAGTACCTATTAAAAATAAACGACAATTTGGGCAGCCTTATCGCTTAAAGCGATTTCTTCCAGGCAAACCGAATTTCAATCTCACTCAAGAGTTTGGCTTTCACCTTTTTCTTGCAAATCCAACAATTTTAAGATTAAATTAAATAAACAAACTAGGCTTCGCGTTAACTTTTGATCCTGTAAATACAGCCGAACTTTCCATGTCAGTTGCATCAAATTAATAAAAATCGTGAGGAGAGCTACATGTTCCACAGACCGATGAGAATACTGATCACCACCACTCCGTCAAGAGTGTTACGTACGACTAAGAAGAAGGAGCAGATTTTTAAAATAAAAATATAAGACCTTTCCCTATAGAAATAGCTTGACAATATCTATAAAAATATATTATAAGTTACCTGCTTCACTAAAAACCTACCAATTAACAATTTCAAATCTGTCCTTAAAAGATGGTTAATCGAAAGACGTTTTTACTCTGTAAATCAATATTTAAATTTAAAAACAATTGACATTTAACTCTCTTATATTTGTGATTAAATTAAATTTATTTTGTAACTAGATTAATAGGTTGACCTTTCTGATCTTAAAATTTATTCCTATGATATTATAAAAAAACTGGCAATTTCGATTCCCGCGGGATTTTCGGGATAAAAAGTAGCCTATACGGATTCGGAAGAATGCCTCTAAGTAATGGTAACAGAAATTTTGAAATCGGTCCAGTAGTTTTTGAGCCTATTGAATACAAACATACAAAAATAAAAAGGTTTCCTCTTTATAATATTAGTATAGATATTGCATGCTGTGTGACAGTTAAATATGTGATACTAACACTCATTTATAAACAAATACCTACTACCACAATAATAATTGTAATACCATATTTTCGCAATAAACATGATTTTGATTTTTTTTTTGCTTACATATCATCTGATGGAAAGTTACAACGAGAAGAAGGTGTCACAATTTCATCGACAATTGACCTGATCAGTTGACGTTGAACAAAACAAAAAAAATCTTTTTGCATTTGATAGTTTACCTCTTAATGTACTGGCGATATATTCAGAAATTGAATAGAAGTTCACGACGAGGAGTAATCGCCTTGTGGTTCAAAGGGGATTTAAAAAAATCATGAAAAGATGAACCCTTTAAAAGAGTAGAAGCTAGAAATAGATACTTGTGATTAAAAATTTTGTGGCGGGTCGCAACTTTTCAGAATTTCCGCGCCTACACTAACAGCCTAACCATTGAAACTTGGGCTGGCAGCGATTAAAAGTAAACAGAGCTTGGTCTCAACGGCGATAATATAACATAGTTTGAGACACGCAAGGTAGGTTGACTTGTTGAATCTCCTTTACCAAGGTCCCTGGGCAAAAAGAGCACTCGAACGCTGATAATCTGGAGAAGTATTTAATCCTCATTGCTCAACACATTCCACTGAATCGCTTGGAAACAAAGTGGGTTTTAGGAACTTTACATTTAAAGAAAAATTACAGTAAATTATATGTGCATTTCTAGTGTGATGTTTTCATAACAAAAAAAAATGTTCATGTAGGATTCATCGCTGCGCTGGGGCTTGGACCGAGGGAATTGTATTCTAAATACATACATACATAACTTCACGCCTGTATCCCTTATGGGGTAGGCAGAACATCAGAGGTTATAAGACCAACTGATGTCACGTTTGACTAATGAGGTATTATAATGATTGCGAGAGGCTATTGCAGTGAGAGGGGGTCAGCCTATCGCCCACAAAAATGCCAATAAAACCTCTGTCCCTTAACCGACTTTTATAGTATGCCCGGGAAAAGAAGCAGCTGGCACATTCTATGTTTTTCTTTCGCTCCCAGTCCAGCATGGAAGTTAATTGTATTCTAGTAGGTACAATATAAATAAATCGTAGCAAAGTTTTGTTTTGTGTTTCCTTCCAATGCCACAGTACTACTTTTTATACACAATCAAAAGAGCCATCCATACTTACTATGCTTTCCATCAATAAATTAAACCTATAACTTAAAAATATTACAACAAAAAGCAAAATGCACCCGAAAGCCCCGCTCGCCAGCTAAAAACGCCGAACCGGGGATAATTTTACAGTGTTTCCCGCGAAAAACCGCCTTGACAGCGAAAAAGGCGGGAACGCCGGCCATTACGGCCAAGTGACGCCAGGGCCAGCGAAATAATTGGTGTTCTAGAGAGCTATGGACAGATTTTAATAACGTTTCACCAGAATTATAGTCTGCAGTGCTAGCACGGATCTTTTCACGATCGTGTATTTGACATAAACGACGGTTATTTTCGTGATAGCTGTTAACGGTAGCATAGACAACACGATTCCTCACGATTGGTAATGTATCTCGAATCTATCACGAAATTACCGAGTAAACCGAATTCAGTAGCATGGAACTCATAGAAGACGACCTGGTGGCGACTGTCAAAAAGTTTGTAGAGTGAAAATCGTGAAGCCGCCATTTGACTCGCGCTCATATTTTAGTGAAATAATGGATTTTGGATTCGTATTAATTGCCGAGGAAGAGAGGAGGAGATACATTAATTCACAAATGATGTCCAGAAGATTAATACGGGACGCTAACAATCCCTTTGAGCTTGCCGACCATGTCTTTTGTAAGGACTTTGGATTCGCATTAATTGCCGAGGAAGAGAGGCGGAGATATATTACTATGCAAATGATATCCAGAAGATTGATACGGGACGCCAATAATCCAAATAATAAGCTATTTCGCATTAATGAAGACATCGCCACTGTCCTTGTTTTAAATTTACAACAAGATTTGCAGCGGAGACGATCTAATGGATTGCCTGTTCATATAATGGTAAGTTCCTACGTGTATTTTAACTAATATCATTTGAAGAGTTTTGCAGCACCAATACTAAGGGAAAAACGACGGACATTGAAAATTTTTTTGTTGCTTAAAAATCGTGTGTGAGAACTATTTTAGGCAAGGCTACCTTACGAACCCTGCAAACCACTATTTATCTCTGAGTTTATTGACACTGCCTTCAAATTACATATTGGAAGCTAAAGCTAGGAATGAACAAGAGTTACTGGACATGCAGAAAGATTGATTTATAAAGATTTCCCATATCTGTAGCTATATCGCAGGCTATGTTAAACAATCTCTGTTAAACTCCACAATGCTATTCCTAAATCATATAAAATTTTATCATCTATAGGTTACCTACTATAAAAAAATTAAGGTTTAGTAAAAAGTTAACAATTGACCAATACACTTTAATAAGTATATGACACATAATACAAATCCTAATCATTTTGTTTTGTTTTGTTTCAGATATAAGGAGAAACTTTAAAACTGAAGAGAAATGCCTATTACAAATATAAATAAGAAAATAAAGAAACTAGCATACTTAATGGAATAAACATAATATCTTACAAGGATAAGAATGAAGTTTAAAATGTGAGAGAAATAAGTGTGAACAGTGATTTTAGTGTACACAATAATTCTTTTAAAGCTAATACAAAGTGAATTAGGACTTGTGATGTTGCGATTTTGAAAAAAATAATAAATACTTTGATCATTGCATGTTTTCAGTATGCCGCAATAAGCAAAGTTTAAAATTTAAGTGAACCAAAGAGTTTGCTGGGTTTGGAAACATCATATAACATATATGCAAGCTTTAATTTGCAATCCCCATACCAATCACATATTGAGTTGAGAGGGTTTGTTTCATATTGTGTGCCAGGACCGTACTTTGTCATAACTTGTTTACTAAAAGTTTGTGCCCAACTGTATATCACTCAGTCCAGTCTTACTTTTATTGTTCCAATTTGCATAGCTAGAGTATTTTACAAATATTAAGGTTTCAAAAACCATTCAATGCTCCGTAAACTAGACTACTGCCATACAGAATCTATCATGTACTCCGGACAGTATGAAACTAAATAAATTAATGTATAAATAATAATACCGTTATATAAAGCAATAAGTTAAGACCTCTTAAGGCTATGTTTTGTCTTATGTATACTTGTGTATTTTATCATGTATTGTTTACTAAACTTATTGTATTACTATTAGGTAACATATTTCAAATTACCTTAATAATTGAACAACTATGCAATGCTCTCGTATTAATAAAGATTATAGATTATTATCGAAAATGTTTTTTATTTGTACAATACACTCATGGAGACCCAGGTCTAAACTTATAGTAAACATGTTTTATGTTCAACCATACACCCAAACCTGCCTTATAAATGTTATTATTTGTTTGGAACCTACTTGCATCAGGAATTTCAAATACTAACCATTCAATTATAAAGTGACCAGGTTTATTTAAGTGTGAAGTAATCCTATAAATTGTTTACTAAGATTTTACCTCACTGAAATGTAACGGTCTGTATTGTCGAAGGTTTTAATTTTAGCATAGAGTTTTATAGCATTTTCAGACAGATTTAAAAGTAAATTAATATGTGAAGTAAGTTGAAATGTGAATGACAATGCCTTTTTATATGATTTCAAGTTGTTTTTCGCAGTTCAGTCATTGAGAAGCTAAGTGTATTTTATTTTTTAGATATCTTGTAAAATATTAAAATAAAAAAACTATTAAAATTGAAAATCTTGCACCCATTTAATTTATCACTAAATTCCCCTCAAAGTGGCCAGACCTTACTTACAGAAAAGTAATACTGAACATGTATATCACTAAGTTCAGTATTATTTTATTGTTCCATTCAGAATAACAAACACAACATACCTCAATCCCCATACCAATCGCATATTGAGTTCAGAGGGTTTGTTTCATATGGTGTGCAAGGACCGTACTATGTCATAACTTGTTTACTAAAAGATTGTGCCCAACTGTATATCACTCAGTCCAGTCTTACTTTTATTGTTCCCATTGGCATAGCTCGAGTATTTTACAAATATTAAGGTTTCAAAAACCATTCAATGCTCCGTAAACTAGACTACTACCATACAGAATCTATCATGTACTCCGGACAGTATGAAACCAAATAAATTAATGTTTAAATAATAATACTGTTATATAAATCAATATCTCATTTTAAATTTCAATCAGTTAAGACCTCTTAAGGCTATAGGTATTTTGTCTTATGTATACTTGTGTATTTTATCATGTATTGTTTACTAAACTTATTGTATGACTATAGGTGTCATATTTCAAATTACCTTAATAATTGAACAACTATGCAATGCTCTCGTATTAATAAAGATTATAGATTATAATCGAAAATGTTTTTTATTTGTAGAATACACTCATGGAGACCCAGGTCTAAACTTATAGTAAACATGTTTTATGTTCAACCATACAACCAAACCTGCCTTATAAATGTTATTATTTGTTTATTAAGATTTTACCTCACTGAAATGTAACGGTCTGTATTGTCGAAGGTTTTGATTTTAGCATAGAGTTTTATAGCATTGTCAGACAGATTTAAAAGTAAATTAATATGTTAAGTAAGTTGAAATGTGAATGACAATGCCTTTTTATATGATTTCAAGTTGTTTTTCGCAGTTAAGTCATTGAGAAGCTTTTTTATAAGTGTATTTTATATTTCAGATATCTTGTAGAATATTAAAATAAAAAACTATTAAAATTGAAAACCTTGTACCCGTTTAATTTATCACAATAAATTCCCCTCAAAGTGGCCAGACCTTACTTACAGAAAAGTAATACTGTACATGTATATCACTTAGTTCAGTATTACTTTTATCGTTCCATTCAGAAAAACACAACATACCTAGTGTATTTCAGATACATTTAATTTTCATAAATATTCACTGCTCCTTATAAGGCTTTAACACTATAAGGTTACTAAACTTAACCATGCTTGTTTTGTTTATAATACTGTATGTATATCTGCGAAAACCTTGAAGTGGCTTTTGACCCATACAATACATCATATTTTAGTTAAGTTTTTCAAAAACAAATAAATAGGATTTGCAGTAATGACAAAACTTCATAAAAGTGGGTATCAGATTTTATTAATATAAACAAAATACAGTTTAAATAAAATGTTAAAACTATAGACATAAAGCTGCTTTATTTATATTATTCATTGGTCCTTTTCAATCGGCTCGATCCAGTAATTATGCCCCGAAAGTATAGTATCTAGTTTAAAGCATAAGCATCTAGTCTTATTGATACCGAGTAGGATTTTTATTGAATGGTGTCTTCTTCAAAAACGAAACTTTCTATTACATTCGTATCGCAGAAGAAGTACTATAAATCACATATTTCTTGTGTTGGAAGAACCGTGTTATGCGCTTTAATGTTTTCTCTTGAACAAGTGGATCGAAGTCAATATTCTTTTCCTCATTTGGAAGAAAAGCAAGTTGCAGTATATTTATCGCTTCCTGTATAAATTGGATCTTCACATATATTACGCATATTATTTATTTGATATTATTCATTTTTAATAAATAATTCCCTTCTTCTTCTTCTTTTGGTTAATTGGCAACCAACCAGCCGTTTACATATTTCCCAAATTAACAAACAACAACAATGGAGGCAACATGACATTTAAGTTTTTAATTTAGTCCCTAATTCAGTTTTTTGTTGCTAGGATACTCGTGAATTAGATTGAAAACCATCATTGATAATTGAAAAACCGTATGGCAACATTGAAATTATGTTTTTATGAAACCGGACCTTTGTTTACTTAAATACACGACATCACGATCGTGATGGAGAACTGTGCTACCGATCATAGACAATAATCGCTTAATTCGGAAGCGTAAACACGATCGTGATAGAAGAACCGTGCTCGCACTGCTGTTTCGTCTCGTATTTTTTTTCCGGAGACAATAGCGCTTTCATTTGTTTTTGAGACATGTTGGGCGCTTGAAGAAACGAGATTTCAGAATGAAAATAAGTCGTTTAAGTACCTAGATACGACTCTTGTTCTCTGTGGGAAAAATACATGGGACTAGTTTTACGATTCTAATTTAATAAGAGAGGGTTCTTCCGATTAATTTAACTTTACATTGAAACTCGATTTTTCGATGTCTTTGTAAGCAGCATGGTCACTCGCTGGTGATTTGATTAAAAACAACGTCGAGTTAAATCTATAGGTAGCTACTAACCTTATAAAGCTGAAGATTTTGTTTGTTTGCTGGAATTCGCTCATCACGAAAACCAGCAGTCGGATTTGAAAGATTTCTTTTTTACATTCGATACAAAAAAATAAGTTAATTTTTTTACGGAATCCACGCGATAGTTTCCGCAATTTTTTTGTGTAATGAAGTTAAAACTTATCTTTTTTTGTACTTTTTTTTCATTTTAGACTGTACATAACAAAGGCTTTATTTTACAATTTACAGTCACACAGGGTTTGATATTCATAAATTTTATATCTCAGCACTCCTTCTATACCTAGGTATATGAAATTTAATTACGCCCAATCACACACTGCTCCGTGCGCGTAGCAGTGTGTGATTTGGCGTAAGTAGGTACTTAAAAGGGGTAAAGCCTTTTGTTACATATTAATATATACAAATAGCTTATCTTCCCCTAATATCCCCTCGGCATATCTTGATAATATACACCGTTTCTAAGAAAGGACGCAAAACCTCAGACACCCCAACTTATTTTTATCATATAAAAAAAATATACATACATACATAACGTCACGCCTGTATCCCTTATGGGGTAGACAGAACACCAGAGGCTATAAAACCATCTGATGTCACATTTGACAAAATTTGGAGGTATTATAAAGATGGAGAGAGACTATTGTAGTGACAGGGGGTCAGCCTATCGTCCACAAAAACGCCTTTGAAACCTCTGTCCCTTAATTGACTTTTACAGTATGCGAGGGAAGAGAAGCAGCTGGCACATTCTACGTTTTTCTTTCGCTCCCAATCCGGCATGGAAGCATAATATATCTACATATATGAAATTAAATTTTCGTCGATTATTTACGAATATATATATATATATATTTTTTATGTTTCCTTGCATTTCTTATAAATAAAAAGTGTTAATTCCGCGCGATGATTGAAAAAAGAACATGTCTCACTAGAGGAGCTAGGTACTAGGTATTGCAGTTCATTCGCCTCTAGTAAATTGAATAAATTTGAAACGCGGCGAAATTAAAATATAATTTGGTTAAAAGTCACCCCATTATTCATTAGTGGTGGATTCCACTCTCAGTTTTGAAAAAACTACTTAGGTACTTTCAGGTTTTGCGTTCATTCATAACCACATTGTATAGCATATTGCCGCCTTTTTTAAATTAGGGCTATTAAATCCAAAATGATTTACTTGAAACCCAACTGGACGTTTCAGAGATTATCATGTTCAAACTGAGAAACTCTGCAGCTTAATTTTAACAGAATTAATATTATAAAGGAGAAACACAGATTTTAAATAAGTGCCATCCTACCTCCAAAAACAAAGCAAGACCGCCATATTGGCGGATCGAATCTCTTTGCGGAAACGGATGCGCTGCCTCGAATTCAAATTTGAAATTGGAGCTCTGCTGACGACGCTCAAAGGGTTCAAGTGGGGTCCTCGGGTTGGGAAACCGTATCTTTTAACATGTGAGAACGTTTCTTAACCTGCGATATTACAATAGTGTTCCGCATCACATAAAGTTATAGCAAATATTGAAGTAGATGTTCATTTATTTTTTTATAAATTTGACGACAATCGGGCGCTTTGGTCGATTTTGTTGGAATCAAAGGGGGCCATAAGCCGTCAGGCCTTTTAAATTTCATCGTACTTTCACCGGTTCCAGCGCGAAGGCATCAACCCAGAACTAAGATTAATTCGTCATAGGTACCTAAGGGTAACCAATAGGATAATAAATGGGCAATATCTTTTCATTCAGTATACTTCCCATTTACCATCGAACCATCATGCATGACCCATTTTGCTAAAAATTCGTTTGAAACTGTCAAACTTGTAAGTCTATCGCATATAATGCAGTTACGACTTTTTAGATACTGTACGAATTCTGTACTCAATAAATGTCAGTGTCGAATGAAATGATAACAAGTTCGTCACCAAGGAAACCCATCTTCAAGCAAATTTCGACCTACTAGCATTTAGACGATTTGCCAAAATGAGCTTGTTGTGGGTTGATTCAGTTTGTTCGAAAGTACATTAAACTATAGTATTGGTAGGATAGAAGCATGTTGTACGTGTTGAACGATACCCCATTTAACAAATTAAATTTGTTTCACAACACATGCAATCGTTATTTGCATTAACCGATATTTTTGATATAACAATGAGAAGTCAAGTAGCTTTAAGCTTAACATATCACGATGGGTTCAGTCCGGCTGCAAGTATTGGCAGGCCTCTCTGTCTCACTATAATTATTTGCGATCGTTGATTTAATTGTACTCGTATTTTTTTTTATTATGCTATTTTTAAGCTTTTCTAGAAAAGTGATTACAAAATAGAGCCGAAGTATGTAATACTGTTGCATGGACGCATTTTTTTTTAATCTACCCTCTGGCTTGGTTTTATGGCGATGTGTTGTTTGAAATTAAACTGGAAAATTCTTAGTTTATTTTTATTTTTGTTAATTTTAATTGGAACTAAAACCGAATATATTGAATTTCCACCACATAAAGCTAACGTATCTGCCTACCACAAAGGCAGACGCGCGTGATGTTAAGTATGTATGCATATTATGTGGAAAGCTAAAGCTTCCACGGACAATAATTTCTATGAAGAACCAGCACGCAAATTGTTTCATCCATTTGCGAGAGCTACTATGTTCCAGGCAATCTTACAGATAGATACGCATGCAAACTTATAAGGCCAATTATTATTCAGTGGTTACCTACAAGTCATTAACTTTATTTCATTTTAAATTACCGTCGATTTCCTCATTAAAATAGGCTATGTTACAGCTGGATAATGTTGCTTGCTAATAAAGAATTTCAAAAATAATGTAGTGGTTTTTATTTACCTACCATACAAATAAAAAATCTTAATATTTTCTCTTTATGACATTTATTAACGATTTAAAAAGAACTTTTAAGATTTTCCAAATTCGATACCAATCATAAATTAATGTCAGATTAATATACCTACCTACTTACTGACAGCCCAGACCAGTTCGTCTTCTGTCTCCATAACGGGTATAAATGGTCACGTTATGACATCATTACAGCCTCACAATGAACTCGAATTAAAACACCGGCGTATTGTTATTTAAATGCATAATTATTTCCATGGACACGTTGCCTGGGTTCAATAAAAAAACACATGACAAGTTTTGACAGATTTAAATAGCTACTAGATCATTGTGTCGAGAATTCCATCATTATCATTATCATCAGATATTGTCTAGCCTACTCCTAGACAAGACTACCCCAAGATACTCTATGATACGTCACTTAGTAATGCGCTGCCCACATACAGCATTTCCGGTGATCGTATCGTCAGTCCACCTTGCGGAGTCCTTCCTACGCTCAATGTCTCAGTACGTGGTCGCCATTCGAAAACTACTGCCTTAGCGTTAATTCTTTCTGCGAGCTATGTGTCCTGCCTATTGCCACTTCTGTTTATAAATTTTTCTGGCTATATCAGCGTTATTGGTTCGCCTTCAAATATCATTTCGGACTTGATCCCGCTGGGAAACTCCAATCAATTTAAATAAAACACTTTTAAACCGGATTTATCGCGTATATTTACATTTTAAATTTTGACTCGACGTTTCGGTGTCTTTGCAGACCCCGTGGTCACGCGCGACTGAGGTCTCCATCTGTTTCTCAGTCTTTTAAAAGTGTTTTATTTAATAGTATGAATCGCGAAAACTTAAGACAATATTCGAATCAATTTTTCATGGTTTGCAATACATGTATCATCCCTGGCACCACACATTGCTTTCCCTTCAGATTCTGCGGTGTTTGGGATGAGATTTCTATACAGGGTCACCCAGGCACACATGAGTGCCCGAAACATTCTAGATCTTCATGAAAATATTAGAGTTATGGTATGGAGAGTAAACCTCAGAAGAATATACATTTTTTTCTGAAGTATCTTTCCTAAGAAAGTTTTGCTTTCAATAGTCCAGTTCTTCGTAAAGGATATCCTATTTTCCTGCTGGTTCGAAGGTTACGCAGTTCAAACTGCACGTGACTGCTAGAGTAAAATATAACCATAAGCGATAAATCCAAGTTAAAACATCTTTATTTTATATGTTTAATGAATCCAGAAAACTTTTTCATGAACACAGGCGGTCCCTTGCACCGCTGAGAACTAAAATTTTTGATGTGAATAATGGAGGAAGACGTCTTGATTAAGTGGCTCTTGAATATATCATTCGGTGCGGTACAAGGATGGGTATCCGCCGACCTACCGTGCTTCGGAGCAGTGTGGGTCCCGTCCGCTGTATACTTGTATACTGACTCTTGAGGGTTTATCAAAGGGTGCCCTGCTAATACTTTCATCCACCAACCATCACTGTCCACTAGGCTAGCTTGGTGGTTTATGTCCTAAACAAGGAATGCCACCCAGAACAGTCATCAAAATGCAGTCTTTTCAAATCTGACTGGTGGTCGAGGGGTAGGCAGAACACCAGAGGTTATAAAACCATCTGATGTCACGTTTGACAAATGAGGTATTATAATGATGGAGAGAGGCTATTGCAGTGACAGGGGGTTAGCCTGTTGCCCACAAAAACTTCTGTCCCTTAACTGACTTTTACAGTATGCCCGGGAAGACAAGCAGCTGGTACATTCTATGTTTTTCTTTTGCTCCCAGTCCAGCATGGAAGCCTATTTTCTAAAACCAGAAATTCTTATGATCCTACGAAAAGATTACTGCACTTGATACTAGTAACATTACCTAGAAGTATTCTTAATGTTTTTTCAAATCTTCAATCACCCATTAAGTCCAGTCAATAATAATATTTAGTAGCATTAGAAACACTCTCTAAATCTTTAAGTGCCTACTTACCCGAAAATACCACGACATCGTAAAATGAAACTTTTATAAAACCTGTTTTTAAGCGTGTTAGACTATAATTATTTTGGATTTAAGTTACAATTATGATATTAGTTCCGTTACCAAATAACTGGTGTGGATAAGATCGGCGCAAGAGTGGATTTCTAAGATGGTATGGAGTGACCTAATCGAATCTGTGTTAAGAATAGCATTGTTCTGCAGATATTGATATAGTTTTACTTATTAACATTTTAATTACAAACGGTTTTATATAGGAAAAAAACAGTTGATTCTGAAAATACAATCAGTTAGTCTTGTCTTGTATTCCAAAAAGCCTGTATGTGTGGAAGCAAAAAGTAAGTTAACAAATCACACAATCATGTTGCTTAATAAGTAGGGAAAAAACAACTTGTTACTTATTAATCACATTCAAACATACTTACATTTTAAATAGACATTAAGTATGCATTTAGACAGAGCATTAATAATACATAAATATTACTCTACCTAGTTAGTTCTTTTAGTTTAAATTTGACTTGGATAATATTTTATTTATATTTTTCACTTTAAAACTTAACAGTTTAGTGAGAAGTTTGGTGGTGCTGTGTAAATATCCAGAGAAACCTAAGTAAATACATTATAATTCTATTTTATTTATGGAATAGAAAATATTACTAAAATTAGCATTTGGAATGCTTAGCTTAAATAATGCTTCACACTTTTCGGGGTCTGCAAATACAGGCATGACTTGCTAAATTGGGACCCCAAATTACATTTGTAATTAATTAGCCTAAGATTTAAAATAAGAAAATAATTTTATTATTGTTTTTTTATTACACTTTCACAATTGGCTTATCGGTAATCGAAACTTTTTTTTTTTTGTGGAATGGTTTATTTGCATGTCCTTATACCTAATATTTATAAAATCAGCCCGGTCACGTAGCTAATAGCAATAAATCTCTTACTTTTGCACACCAAAGCGCCGGCAACACAAACCTAATACTAAGTCCCGCCTATTGTTACTAGGTAGGCCCTAGCACCCAACGGATACACAAATCGTCATGACATTATGTTCTTAGCATTATTCAACAAACTTGTCAAATTTGGCTACATAATAGAGGATCGAATAAAACGCCGCCGAGTCTGAATATTTATTGATCACTTACAAGGTATTAGGCCCCAAAGTGAACGTAGTTGGAATTTTTATGAACAATTAGAGAAGCTAAATCTTTGGACGTAGAAAGATATATCTACTTCCGGTCGTATTGATTTAAAAAAGATTTAAGCATATTATTATACATCTTCCATGCTGGACTGGGAGTGAAAGAAAAACATAGAATGTGCCAGCTTCTTCTCTTCCCGGGCGTACTGTAAAAGTCAGTTAAGGGGCAGAGGTTTTATTGGCGTTTTTGTGGGCGACAAGCTGACTTCGTCACTGCAATAGACTACATCATCATAATACTTCCAAATTTGTCAAAAGTGACATCGGATAGTTTTATAGCCTCTGGTGTTTTGCCTACCCCATAAGGGATACTATGTACCTATGTAAACATATGTAAACTATGTATGTAGTTACATGTAACTTTTTACGTCGTGCTAACGAGCAAATGAAGACTGGATCTTCCTGATGGTAAGTGACATTTGAGCATCTGAACCATTGCACATGTTAGGTAGGATTCGTGATCCAAAATCATCAGCTAAGAACATTAGGAGGAACAGTAGTACCCAGTAGTACCAACCGCAAAGATGACGCTTCGAACTTTTTGCGTAGACTTTTTTGTATTGAGAGATGTCTTATCGTATGCTGTTGAAAAAAATCCAAGACTATTTCACCGCAGGTACCTACTGCACATAGTGTGCCAATGTTCCACTAAATATTCCCTTGAGAGAGAAGAAAATGAGACAATGCGTAAGATGTTTTACCTATATCTAACACAGTTCCAAAGAACATGGTTTTCCCAAAACCGAAACAGTTATAACTTAGACAAGGTTTACAGATATCCGATACCATTCGGACGCACACTGCCCGAGACACTACTTATTCACCAATTTCTATCAAGCAGGTTTCCCTAGAAGAGAAGATTGGAGCAAGAACGAATAGTTTGTGAAGACTATAGCCACATACACTAAGCGTATGGCTCAAAGTTACGGAATTCATGGAGTAAGAGAAGTATGGAGCCTCCTTCAACTTTGGTGTAATGCAATGAAACTCTGAACGGGCTGAGAAGTGAAATAGAGTTTTCCTTAAATCAGCCAGTTATATGCCGGAGTGGAACAGTTTCAATTCGGGCATCATAGAGGGTCATGGCCCTCTAATGCCGCTAATGAACACGCGAGAGCAGGAGCGATAGGAAACCGGCATGGTCCTGGATGATTCTGCGGTATCCCGAAGAGCCTCACGTGACTATTACTAATCAGCTAATGCCTCTCAAAAAGCAAAAGCCTATAGGAGCATTCACAAGGGGTGAAGCATTTCAGGGAACTGATTGAGGGATACTCAAAATTTTACAACGGATCTTAAGTATCCCTTGACAAAATCCAACTGTATGGAAAGTTGTAAGAATGTCACTGGACACTGCAAACTAAAGAAGCACATGTCCAACCTAGGTCTCACTGACACAAGAACTAAAGCAGATACTTAGCGCCGCGGAAACCCCTCTACTCTTACCATACCCAACCAATTAAAAAGAGATCAGGAGCACCACCATCAATAAATTCTTAAATTACCTGCACTCCATAGGATTGTATAGTCATGTCTCATAAGATGTATAAATTTTCATTTGAATTTGAACCTTATGACAACCGAATAAGTAGAGATGTGTATACATCTTATTAGATATGACTATACAGCAAGTTGTAGATTCACAAAATATATCTTTAAGGTTGCATTGTGGTGAGCGGACTAAACAGGATGTGCCAAGCCTGCATGTATTTCAACACAACAGCCAGCATTACATGAGATGTGCCACAAAATACAGAAAAGTCACATAACCTTTCCTCTACTCGGAACTAATCACGGAGTCTTAAGTTTATTATTTTTATAATTTTAATCTAATTTACTTATTACTATTAATAGGTATCTCTTTTCCTAAATAAAAAACTTTACATGTATACCTGCTATATTTAACCCCTGGAGCGCCAGCCCTACCTAAAGTTTTTTAATTAATTTAATTCACCAAGGTGTACGAAAATCTTTTTTATCATCAAAATACATGATACAAACTTAAGAAAAATAAAATATACAATGAGTGACAAGTATAGTAATAGTGATTCCTGAACAATGAACCCCTGACTGTGAAACAATTTTAAATTCATTATCGAAGAAAGTAATTTTCCCTGGTATGGCCTCCAGTAGGTACCATATTTAACTCATTAACAAGGGAGAGTTCAAATTTCTACATAAGAAGAAATCCAAGCAAACCTATGATTCCCCTTGCAAACTGTCATACTTCTAATATTAATTTAGAGCAGTCATGCTGGGAAATTAATCAAATAGAACTGCCTAAATAGTAACAGGCTGCAATAATTTTTAATATAAACAAAAAAGACAAAAAAGAACCTCAGCGCCTATGGTGCACAAAGTTAAAAGTAATACATTCACACCTGAATCCCTTACGGGGTTCGCAGAACACCAGAGGCTATGAAACCATCTGAGGTCTTGTTTGACAAATTTAGAGGTAATATAATGATGGAGGGAGACTATTATATTTCTAAACCTTTAAGAATCTACTAGGATAATCTTAAATCCATTGTGTCCCATTTATATGCTTAATTAAGGGCAAGGTACTTATAATATGTTTTATGTATGTTTCAATACTTAATAATAATCAGATACAACATACACTTATTGCAAGTTGCTTAGTTGCTAAGAATAAGGTAGGTAAGTACTGAAGCAAAATAATTATCTTGGTTTCAGTGCCAAAAATGATTAAAAATACAAAATTAAATTATAACAAGACCAGGAAACAAACAGGATTAAAAAAATTGATTTATAAGCATTATTCTACTCAATTTCTACTATTTATGTTGGAACTGCATAAAGTACTTCCAATGAACAAGTAAAACTTACATTTATTATAATAGAACACTTTATTATCATTAACAGACTCTTCCATGCTGGACTGGGAGCAAAAGAAAAACATAGAATGTGCCAGCTGCTTCTCTTCCCAGCATTAAGTTCCATTGTATAGAGGCGCCCTTGTCAACATATAGCATTTATACATATACAAATATCATTCATATATGGTACAGAACAATAAATATATATTTTTCTCTTTTTTTCACGGCTAGGTTTGCATATGACGAAAGAGACATATATATTTTAGTTATTGCTATGTGTGCCACATACTGTCAAAGTTCATTTGACAGCTGTAGGTACGTGCCTCATGTACGTAGTACTTATTAATTCCATGACGTGCCTCAATTCGCCATCTTGGTTGCTCGTATTTCGTGGTAGTTCGTTGTCAAGTGTTTGTTTATTTGAGATTTGCATAAATAAACAAGAAATAGTTGTTTAAAACTAAGTCGCAGTGTGGTGAAACTGTAGGTCAAGATGCAATCTTGTTGCATTTTAAAATGTGGTGCAAGAAAAATCAAAAATCAAGTAGCATTGACTCTTCTTATGTGAGTACCATTTTTCATGTAATATCACATATAACCTCTTGAATTCAATTGTAAAGCTAAGTATATATAAATAAATGTTAAAAGAATCTGTATCTTACCTTATTTCCGAGTAACAGACTCTTTTATTTATTTCATTCGTAATTATTTTCATAGTTAAAATAGGGTTATGCTCTGATTAAAATTATATGTATATGTTTAGTGGATTTTGATGTTGATTACATACAATAAGTACCTACAAATATTTTGTTTCTAGATTTCCAAAAAATGAAGGATTGAGACAAAAATGGTTAAGAGCAGTTGGTGAAGAAAATATTAATCCTCGGCAAAAGCAGTGGTTTGTTTGCTGACTGCATTTTCCTGAAACATGTTTTAATAGAACTCTAGATGTAATAAGATTAAGAGAAAACTCAGTTCCTTTAATATTTCCCGTAAGTATCAAAATAAATTTAATATAACATTAGGTAATTAAATTATGTCAAATTCAAGTTGATGATAATAAATTTTTAATTTGCTTTTTGTTTTAATTATTTCTTTCTTTACAGGTAACAGGAAATTTTATTGATAATTCTAGTACATCTGCAGTTTGTACCCAATTGTCAATACCACATCCAGTTGCGAAAGAAGCTCAGAAAGAGGTATTTATTTTTATAAAGCATATTTTCTTATAACAGTAGGTATCTAACCATGCATGCTATAGTTGGATACAGTTAAATTAACATTATATTTTTCACCAACAACCAATTAATTCAAAGAGCCTTAGAGTGGTGTAAAATAAATATAAGTTGAGTCTTATAACAATAAGGAATAATTTAAAAATATTCGAACAGAATAACAAATAATTTTGTTTTTTCATATCATATCAATCAACTCAAGATGCCAATGTTGCATTCATTTTAATAAATAGCATTTTATAATAAATATTTAATTTTCAGGTCACACTTTAAAAGAAAATTGAGGCGCTTCAAGAAAAGTGTGATGAGCAAAAAAAAAATTAAGTGCCTGAATGAAAAACTTCGGAGGAAAAACAAAAAACTAGTTAACTTTAGAGAAATCATAGATGATCTTCGAAATAAAAATCAAATAAATATGGAACAAGCTGTATTAATTGAAGACTTAGCTGGATCACAAGATTTTCTGAAACAAAATGTGTTTTTAAACAAATTGTTATTATTTAGAAATGAATGAATGAATGAAGTGTTTTTTTTTATTTCATAACCGATACCTATTTAGTTCTTAATTAATAAAGTAATACTAGTACCTCCTATCATCATGGATAATGTTGTGATTAATTTCACTGACACAGCAAACAACTTGGGGGTCATTATGTTTTCAAACCTCAAATGAAACACGAACATCAGTGAAATTAATTTTAATTTTGAAAATTCCTTCCAAAATCCTTGTCGCTCTAAAATGAACTCAAGTGTAAGATTTCAGCTTCCTAGGTCCAACGGTTTAGGCTGGCCGTTGATGATCAGTTAGTCAGCTTGCTATTTCATATATTAGATTTTTATGTAGGTATGATTCAGTATATTTAATCTAATATTATAGTTTAATTATTTTATCTAACACATATTATTATTGCTCCTCAATCAAACTCTCCAGTCTCAAGGAATTTCTTTATTAGCAGTACCTTTGTACCTACTAACTTTGTATAGATCATTCATCGGTATAATGTATCTTACTTTGTGTACATAAACTGTTAAATAAATCAATTAAGTAGGTAGGTAATGGTACCTAATTTAAGTGAAATCCATATGCACATTATATCCTGACCGTTTGCCAATTTTTTTCCCAAATCTTCCAGCTTGTGCGTTTTTTACACCTAGATACCAATTACCTCATCAATCACTCGTTTAAATTAGCTCTTTGGTTGGAATAATATTGAAAATTATGATTTCACTAATAAAACATAAAAATATTGAAGTATATTCAATATTGACAATCCTAGGCTATCCCCCCCCACCCTAAGGCGGCCATTTTGGTTGCCCAAGGTTGGCACGTTTTTTTTGTAGGTATTTCGAGTCCATGTGATATAGGTCAATGCTTCCCAGGCATACTGTAAACGTCAGTTAAGGGACAGAGGTTTTATTGGCGTTTTTGTAGGCGATAGGCTGACCCCATGTCACTCCCAACACTCTCCCTCCATCATTATAATACCTCCAAAGTCAAACATCAGATGGTTTTGTGATCTCAGGTGTTCTGCCTACCCCATAAAGGATAGAGGCGTGAAGTTATGTATGTACCTACGTATGTAACAGGCATCACTAAATTATTGGTAATTAGATTTAGTGCATTTAAAATATGTGTTTCGATGATAAAATAAAAAAACAACGACCTTTGCAAGAGAAAAAAACGCGGTACTATAATTGTCAGTATCAAAGTCAAAAATATGAAACCGGAAATATCCCAACAACGTATTTTAAAAAAAAACAATTCTAATTCCCGAAACAAAACACAAATGACAAACCACGTGGAGCGCCAAGGTCAAATTTATGTTTTCAACTTGTCAAGTGCGGCATGTGATAAATTAATTCTACGGGCCGTTATCGCGAAGTACCCAAGCAGCTTTCGACGTTATGCCTTTAACTTACGGTACATTTCTGCGCAACGCTTAACCCACGCATAGTCGCCGACCCAGGCAATATATCTTAGGCCGAGTACTGCCCGTGACAGTTCGTAAACAAACTGGAGCTACCGCAACAAAGAAGTTCTGTATTTTATTGCAAGAGTAGTGTGCACAAGTCTTCATTACGGACACATTAAAATTCTTGAATTAATATTCACATATTAAGTCATATGACAGACACTTCGATTACACCGATAAATTAATAAACACTAACCAATCAAAAGAAGATAAACTCCACTTACCAGAAAACAAAACGAGGTGGGCGATAATGCAAAGTCATCTGTAGTACATCTTGCACTTATCGATCACAGTCTTGCAGTTCTCTCAAAAACACCACAAAAAAACTGGAGGTTACCACCAAAAATTAGCGGCGATATCGCTTGAATAACGATCACTCAAACGCTAACGAGCAGATAACGTTGATTTAAAACTATTAAACAAATAACATGTAGTGAAATTACTGTCTTTACGTTTTGTGATTCACAATCAAAATAAAAATAGTCTTGTCTTGTAGACGCTGCGTCGACGACCGCGCCGCTGTCTGTCTGCCGTGCTGTCAATATTCGTCAAAACGAAAATGGCGACTCCCTCGACAGAATACGATCAGCGCACCGGCCTGTCTGCTACCCCTCCCTTTCTACCGCACTGTACGAGACAAGGACAGTGCACAGACATGTTGTCCTGAACCCAACCGGACTGATTTGTGATGTCACGCCCAACGGCGTAACGTTTTGCGTAATTACACGTTCGTAATGGATTGTAAACTTGTTTTAATAACGTTAATTTACGATCGTTTCGTATGTAAGGTCGTCAGATGAAAGTGTTGGTCATGGCATAGGTTAATAATAGTGTACTGTGAAATTATTTGATAGCAATACGTCTTTGCGCATGTTAGGCCCGTCCCACCACTCAATATCTGTCCTAAGAGAACCTCCTACTTCTTTTTATTTTATTCAGGACTTTTTTCAGATGTTCATCTCGGCAGCATTAATTCGATGCCTCCGGTGCAGTCGCAATGCAGTTTGATTAATAATGAAGTTAAGCTCCAATTTGCATTTCTTTCTTTGTTTAGCTTTTCTCTGTTTGGAATGAAAATATCTTTTGTTACTGCTACATTTTTAAGTTTCTTTGCTGACTATTTGATGTAACTTCAGAGTATTTTATAGTTTGAAAGTATAGGTACCTATTATATGTGTACGTTTTAGTTTGGTTTAATTTTCTAATATTTTAAGTACCTACATACAAATTTAAAGATAGGCCTACCTATATGTATATATACAGTTTTCATTTGTAGTCACCAGCCAAATTTTTTTACGCAATAAGTACTTACCTAAGTATTATTAATAAAAACTATTTTTGCAAAAAAAGTACATTTTTTTTTAATGGAAATTAATATATCCGCTAGCATATTAAGCAAAGCTTGGTCACTCTAAATCACCATTAAAATAAAGATGACTACGCG
The DNA here is from genome assembly GCA_944452665.1 of Stenoptilia bipunctidactyla. Classification (NCBI taxonomy): domain Eukaryota; kingdom Metazoa; phylum Arthropoda; class Insecta; order Lepidoptera; family Pterophoridae; genus Stenoptilia; species Stenoptilia bipunctidactyla. The sequence goes on along the minus strand of OX101750.1, from coordinate 886,387 downwards.
CTACTACAAAACATCTTGTAGTACTACGTCGTAGTATTATCAAAGAAATCCCGCGTCGTAGTAGCTGTGTTCATCAATAGCGACTATTTTTTGATAGCGAAAAGTTTGTGATTCCATATTTCTACTTTTTTGTACTGAGCGACGCTAAGATAAATATGCAGGTACGTTTATATCGTATCAAAGAAACTAATATTTAAATTTGGCTGGTGACGAAAAATAAACCCTGTATATACCCAAACGCGCAATATGTTTCGTATAATCGTACCTACATTATGATTTGATTATCTGGCGTTTTCAAAGATAGCGTCGCATATGATTTTGAAAAAAGTGGGAGATCTTAAATATTGAAAATTTAAAACTCATCTATTAGTTAGATACTTAGGTACTTTTGTTACGGATAAAATAAGAAGTATAATAATACGAAATTATGAAAGTAGAGACCGGAAAAACCTGGCGAATTTAAAAAAATAGCATCATGGTAACCCCGACAATAGTACGAAATACATGGATTGAACAAACTTGATACTTGATTAATCTTTTTTATTTAAGTAGGTACCTTTCGTAAAAATAAAAAAAATGGTATTGTCCTACTTTTTGATGGGAAGTGTATTATTAAATAGGCAACTAGTATAAATCATGTTTAAAAACAAAAAACCAAAATACAAAAAATGTTTTTATTCATTGTCATCAAAATCTGAATCCAGCAATTCTATATGGAATGAATTCTCAGAGTCACTGGTATCTCTATTTCCTACATTGTTTATGAAACTTACGAAATTTTCATTAATTTCAGGAACAAATGCGAAAATTCCAAAATCTCAATTACCAAAACCACTAACAACCGTTCGATTGACAACAGTGACACCCACCAGAAAAACATTTTGACATTCATGCTAGTACTGCCATATACAAAGTTTGCATAAATCCCCAGTGTCTACTTTCGTTAGCCAGACTCTAGATTTACTCGTTAAGTTTTTGCCAAAAACATAAAATAACTTGATTTTTCTCATTCTTTGATCTTGATGATTGTACTCATATGTATTTCAGTTTTATTTTTCAAAAATTTTAAGTCAAGTAAAGCTAAGTACTGGAAATTGAAAGTAATCACACAATATTAAGATAGATGAATGTGACCAATCAAAACCCTATTAAATAAAACACTTTTTAACCGGATTTATCGCGTATATTTACATTTTAAATTTTGACTCGACGTTTCGGTGTCTTTTCAGACCCCGTGGTCACGAGCGACTGGTTAAAAAGTGTTTTATTTAATAGTATGAATCGCGAAAACTTAAGACAAAAACCCTATTGTTCACGATAACACTTTTACAGTAAAATATAACTGCTACGCAATGTCTTAAGCGGTTAAGATTATGTTTTTTATTTATCTACTGAACTGAAGCTTACACGTTTAGGTATAAAAGTAGAAAAGCCAGTCACCATGATAAGCGAGTCTAATTCAATGTAATTAAGTACCTAAGTATTTAACTTCATAGTAAGTATAAAATATTACATTATAAACCTATTTTCCGGCAGTCTAAAGGCAACACAAAAGCGAACACAGCTGTGCTGTTTGCTAATGAAAAGTGTGCCAGTGGAAAAAAAGGAATGTATGGGAGAAATTATATGCTTCTAGAGTATTTCATTGCGTTTTGTACCACATTACTTTAAGTTAGGAAAAATATGAGATAAATGTGAAGAAGTCTTCGAGAGCAATAAAATGACATATTTTTCACCTAACGATTGAATTAGGTTACTTACATTAATTACGGTTATTTTATTGGATGCGGTGAATTCTATCTAGGTACATTTATAACTAATACTTTATGCTTTTCAAGTGTCAGTTGCTACTAACTGGTACCTAGTTGTCACTGTATAGATATCTATTTGTAATGTGAAATCATAATAGCATTGTATGTACCTACAAGCACAAAGATTTAACATTGCTTGGTGGTAGGATCCCTTCTGGGTCCGCCTGGCTAGCGACCACCCTTTATATAAAGTCTGCCGCCAAATGTTACCGCTCCGGCGGTAATGTGTTCCGGCAATATTGTATAAAGAGCCAGTTCCTTCCTAAACCCGTGTGCTTTCATCTTCGACCTCATCGTCACTTACCATCAGCAGTGCTAGCACGGATCTTTTGTCGATCGTAAGTTTACGAATGCTCGTATAGTATGGAGTCGGTTGCAAGTTTTTAGTAACAATGTAATTTTTTATTTTACAGTTATTTAAGAGTAGAACCTGTTAACAAACATTCAAAATTAACAAGGAACACATTTATTTAAGCTGACCGTGCGGCAATGGATAGATTTCAATTATTGCTTGCAAAACCGTCTCCATACTATACGAGCATTCGTAAACTTACGATCGACAAAAGATCCGTGCTAGCACTGCAGGTGAGATTGAGGTCAAACGCGGGTTTAGTCACTTAAAAAAAAAAAAAAAAAAACAAAATTATGATTTTGCATTATTTTAGTTTTCAATTTACAGAATTTACTTACTCAATAAGTACTTCCTATAGAACCAAATTTTAAACCATATCAGTAGAAAACCTTCCACAAAATTATTTTTGATATCTAGTTTACAGTCATTTGATTTCATTTCTAGTACTTACAATGTAACCAGGTAACTCGAAATTATCAGATGAAAGTGCATAAAATCCATCTTTTACAAAACAACATTTAAAATGTTTGGAGCTTAGAAATTTTAATTCAAACAGCTTATTTAATACGTTGACAAATCTGATTTGGTTTGATTGAGCAATGAAGGATTTTCTGACAGCTCATAAAGTTTAGTTCAAGAAACCTCTATAGATGGCACTTTTAAACGCCGAAGGCGTTAGTTTTATATAGGTACTATAATGTAGGTAAGTGGTATCTAATCATCTATGGTAATTTATAAGTTCAATTTTTGATACAGACGTCAATTAATTTATTTTAATTTAAAAAACGCATTGTGGAATAAATGGCTATATAACAGACAAAACTTCGCCTTTTGTAAAGCGCCATCTATCGAAGCCTGTATCATTTTTGTTCCGTTTTGTTTTTTATTTAGCTGTCAGAAAATCTCTCATTGGTCAGAACACATAAAAAAAAAAGACGTGTGGCACTCGGAGACTGCCGCGGTAAAGCTATTGCATAGCATTTTTATCAACTTATGCAATTATAATTATTTATTTATTTTATTAATGCAGTAATGTTTGATCTAATATGAAGTTCCTAAAGTTTCTAGTAGATGGTGCTGATTGTTTATTAAAGCCCGCATGTACAGTTATGAAATCAAAGTATGCCGGTCGGAGTGGGGGGTGTTAGGTTTTTTTCGTTACGGAATTTCTGGATTCGGTCCCCACGCTCAAGGCCCGCGATAGGAGCTATGCAATAGCTTAAAAATAGCACTTTCTTTGCAAAAATTCTGCCATCTTTAGTAGAGCTCTCAATTTATTACATGGTGTGATCCGTGTGATCGGTTCCATAAAAGACCTTGACAATGATTTGTATTGGATATTGACATAATCTAGTAGATTTTTGACACATTGTTTATGGCAACATTAGAAAAGTCTAGTCAGCTGGAGATTCCTTGGCGGGCTTTTTAAAGAGATAGGCGCGTTTTTTCAACTTTTGAAAGAAAATATTAATTTTATGTTCTGTTTAGCAAATTTCATTGATAGTTTATCGCATTCGAACCGTTTATAAGTGCAGACATGGAGGAGGACCCAGGGGAGTCGTCCCCTGGGAAACCCGATAGGAAGCGACTGCGGAGGCCTCCTACTCCAGCCGACATGGACTCTTTAGACGGAAAAATGTACTTACCGTTCATAAAACCAGGATATCGAAGACTTTTTCCGGAAACGTCTGCGTCCCAGGAATATGTAGTATTTACCGAGAGTACCAGTACTGAAGGAAATGTTGGCAACAGAAACCCACTTACTTTGGCGGGACTTTTTAAAGACGAAGTTAAAGGAGTGACAGGCATTAAAAGAATGTCTGCAAATAAAATAGGCATATTTTTCTCCCAGGCAAGTAACGCAAACAATTATTTACTCAACGAGACATTCCAAAGACGACACAATTTTAAGGCATTTATCCCAGCGAGAAGTATTGAAAAAATTGGAGTATTGAGGTATGTTCCTACAAATATAAGCAATGAAGACCTTTTCAAGAAATTAATCTCATCCTGTGAGATTATCGGAGTGAGAAGGTTCACAAAAAAAGTCAATGGTAAAACTAAACCATTTGAAACTGTCTCCGTAACTTTTTTAGCTAATTCATTGCCAGAATCTGTATCTTTGGATTTATTTAATTTTAAAGTCTATGAATATGATCCTCCCTTATTGCAATGCTTCAAGTGTTTCAAATTCAATCATCATGCAAAAATATGTAAGTCTCAACAAAAATGTTCAATTTGTGCCAAAGATCATCATTACTTAGAATGCCCCGATGATCAGGCTTTGCATTGTGCTAACTGTGGTGGTCAACACCTTGCTATTTCGCGAGATTGTCCTGTTAAACAAAAAAGAATACTAGATAAAAAGAATAAAGTAACATATGCCAATTTAATGAAAAAAACAGATCACACATATAGTTTAGCACATTATAACTCAGATTACCCTACATTACTCCCTAAGAAAGTTACAAACATGGTTACAAAACCCAAAGAAATTACAACAGATGAAATAGTTCAAGGTATTTTAAAGAATGATAGTATCTTAAAATCGTTAGTGGCGACGTTGGTAAATTTAGGAAATAGTAATAAAAAAATGACTACATCTTTCATAAAAGAAACATTAGTAAACAATTTAAAACATGGATAATAAGTTCTTAAAGATTTGCCAATTTAATGTAGAAAGTATCAATAGCAAAAAGCCACTTCTTATTTCATTTTTAGAGCAGAATGACATTGATATATGTCTGTTAAATGAAACTTATCTCAAAAATAATATGCATTTTAAATTAGCTGGTTATAATTTTATTTTCCAACATGGCCCTAAGGGTCGTGGTGGAGTCGGTATACTTATTAAGAATAATTTTAAATACAATAGTATAGATATGCCTTTTTATGATGATTTACAATCTGCAGCTATAGTTCTTAAAACTGATACAGGTGATATATCCATCCTATGTGTCTATAGTCCACCAAGACCAGGACATTTTAAATCTAGACAGCTTAAACAAATAATTAATAGTTTACCTAAACCTATCTTACTATCTGGGGATTTAAATGCACATCATGTGGCCTTTGGGTGTTTTTCAACAAAACCCAGAGGTACAGATGTATATAACATGTTAGATGAGTGTGATTTATGTATCTTGAATTCTGGAGCTCCAACCACAGTAGGTAGTGTACGTCACAAACAGTCTTCCATTGATATAACTTGTATCAGTCCCAACATTGCTCCACTAAGTCAGTGGAGTGTTCATGATGATCCAATGGGCAGCTATCATTACCCCACTATCACAGTCATACAGCTATCACCACAAACTTTTGAAGTAGGTCAACCATCAGAAAGATTTCTGTATAACAAAGCTGACTGGAAACTTTTTGAATCTAAAACAGAAAAAACATTCAAATCATTCTCTATTGATCCTAGTAATCCTTTGTTGTCATACAATCAATTTTGTGATATCTTAAATCAAATTAAAGAAAAATGTATACCAAAACTTAAAATAACTTCTCCAACAATTATGAAAAAACCTGTTCCCTGGTGGGACGATGAATGCTCAGAAGCAGTTAAAAAGAGTAAAGCAGCTTTGAATTATTATAGAAATCATTCCTCTTTAGAAAATTACATACATTATAAAAAAACAGATGCCATTAAAAAAAGACTTTTGAAAGAAAAGAAAAAGAATGGTTGGAAAAAACTCTGTGAGTCATTTAATAGATACACACCTATTACTGTAGTCTGGAACTATATCCGCAGATTCAAAAGAGCATCTTCAAATGCACCTCCGAAAAATTGTGAATGGATTCCATCTTTTCTTGATAAGTATGCTCCCACTGATCCACCTGAAAAATTAGTAGACAGCAATTTGTTAGATACTTTTTTTATGCAAGAAGGTAATTCACAAAGTGCATTCTTATCTAATTCTTTTACATGGCAAGAATTTCAATCTGCTTTAAAATCTAGAAAAGACACTACTCCAGGCTTGGATGATATTCCTTACAAACTTTTAAATCATTTACATGAGAATGCTCAAAAGATTTTACTCAATATTTTCAATTTACTCTGGGATAATGAACTAATTCCAACTTCATGGAAAACCCAATGCATCATTCCCATCATAAAACCAGACAAATCTGAAAGCCACTGTAACTCATACAGACCTATATCATTGTCATCTTGTGTTGGAAAAGTATTTGAATATATGATAAAGGTTAGGTTAGACTGGTATGTGGAATCTAATAATATCTTACCAAAGGAACAGTATGGTTTCCGTAAAGGTAAAAGCTCTGCAGAAAGTTTTGTTGCTTTGATATCAGATATAAAGCAATCCTTTTCTTCTCATTCATCTACAGTTTGTGCCTTTCTTGATGTACAGGGGGCATTTGATAATGTGATTCCGTCCATTCTTGTAGATGTCTTAATTGACATAAGTATCCCAGGCAAGGTCTGTAAATGGATTTTTAATTTTTTGTATGACAGGACAATGTATGTAAAATTTAATAATATTTTATACGGACCTAGACAAGTTTTTAAAGGCACAATGCAAGGTGCCACTATATCACCTCTTTTGTACAATTTGTACACATGCCATTTGAATAGATATATTTCCCAATATAATGTCAAATACCTGCAGTATGCAGATGACCTGGTTGTATATAGTAGTCATAAGGATGTAAATATTGCTGTAAATAATTTAAATAATGCATTACAACAAGTTCATTATTATTATACCTGTAAATTAAAGTTACCTCTAAGTTTAAATAAAAGTGCAGCAATGATTTTCTCTAAAACATACACTACTTCTATTAATATTGTAAAACTTCATGATAATAGTTTAAAATGGATAGAAGGTAAAAAGTTTTTGGGAATTCACCTTGATAGTAAATTACAATTTCATAACCATATAGAACAAATTATTAAAAATGCCTGCCGAGGTCTGAACATAATTAGATCTTTGGCAGGGGTTCACTGGGGATCAGATCCCAAAACTTTATCGTTACTTTATAAAAGTCTAGTGCGTAGTCACTTTGATTATAGCGCCTTAGCCTATTTCAACTGTAATTATACTTTATTAAGAAAATTAGATATTATCCAAAACAAAGCACTAAGAATCATATCAGGTGCTATGTGTTCTACTCCTATACATGTTATGGAAGCAGAGACATGTATTCCTCCTTTAACATTGATAAGATTAAGAATAGCTGAAAGGTTTTGTTTAAAGGTTTTTGCTTCTAATAACAATCATATAATGAATAGAATACTTCCTGTGCTCCCATTAGATATCACTTGTGTAGGTACTTATATGGACTCTTCAAATATTTTATCAAGAAAATTACCGGAACTCTTAAGAATAATGATACAAATTCATCTTAAATTTGGTAAAAGTGTATTTAGAGAGAGCCATTGGCCTTTGTATAATATAGATTATAATGCTAATATGATTGATGTAGCAGTACTTAAGAGGGATGTCATTAATCAAGTAGAACTTTTGAATATGCTTGATGAAACTGATTATTACAGTATATACACTGATGGTTCTAAAACCTTGAGCACTGTTACATCAGCATATTATGACCCCCAAACTAAATCCAGAAAGTGTACCAAAATAGATTCTAATTGCAGTATATTCACTGCTGAATGTTATGCCATTTATTGTTCTCTTTTATATTTATGTAATATTAATAGTAATAATTTTTTAATACTTACTGATTCACTTAGTGTTATTAAAGCTCTTGAAAATAGGATTTTAAAATTCAGTACCAATCATTTGATTTTTAAGATAAAGCAAGTGTTGTATGATATGTGTGTAAATAGTAAATTTGTAAAATTTATGTGGGTCCCTTCTCACTCCGGTATATCGGGAAATGAAGAAGCAGATAAAATAGCAAGGGGAGATCCAGATGAAGATCATAGTGATTCAATGCACATACCTTTTACCGATTTATATGCTCCCATGAAGGAATGCCACAGAGAACTTTTTAATGATTACTGGAGGAATGTATCGTCCGATAAGGGAAAATGGTACTATGACATACAAAAGGTCCCGCCCGCCCAACCCTGGTACCACAAAATCTTTGGATCGAGAAGCTTCATAACTTCCATCAATAGAATGAGATTTGGGCACTGCCAAACAAAATCCCATTTGTGCAGACTAAAGCTTGTGGATAGTGGACTATGTGAGGAGTGCAACGAGGAAGAGGACTTAGAACACGTTGTTATGAAATGTAGAAAATATAACCTACAAAGATTGTTATTGTGTAGTGAAATTGACAATGACACTGACAGACAAGAGCGACAAGAAGAAACATCGTTGAAAAGTTTACTTTCAGAGAAGAAGTTTTATAAATCTTTATTCCAATTTTTATTGAACATAGAAATGAAACTGTAATTTTAAGAAGTGTTAACATTTAAGAAGTGAACTTTATTTGTAAACTGTATATTGTTAATTTGTGTGGCTAAAAGGACTCGTTTCCAGGCCCGTTAAATAAAATATTAAAAAAAAAAAAAAAACTAGTCAGCTGTCAACTGTCGAGTAACATTCTGTCCGTTGTTCGTTTTCCATTTGAAATTTTAAATTCCACACTTTACACTGCTGTTTTCGTTGTTCATTTGATTTTTTTATTTAATTGTTATTTTACCTTGAAGAACTATGGCCGAAAAGACTCACTCTTCCAGAATAGCTTCTTATAAGAATGCAGGACATGGAACTACGGTGAGTAAAGTATTTCAAAGTATTCAAAATGTTAAATTCTAATGTGCTTAGATTGAACAATGAATGTTTCAAAAGATTTCCTCTTTACTTTTAAGAGCAAAATATGTGTATTAAATTATTGATTATTTCAGTGTTGCTCTTTATTACTTGTTGAATGACTTGTTTCAATTTGTAAATCTACCTTCAAGTTTCTTTTATGTTTTTAACATACCCGCTTGCTACGTTTTCTTTAAGTACTTTTATGTTTTTAAAATATCCACTTGCTACATTTTCTTTGTAGATAAATATGATATTCTTATTTCTCTATACCATGAAGACTAACAGTTAGGTATCTTGATCATAAACATATTGAAGATTACAAGTTGTATAATTTTATATAGCTATCTCTTTGTTTGTAAATGAATTCATTGTCCTAACATTATCACTTACAGGACTCTAGACGCAAGCGCGCTGAGCTTAGTGTTGCACTCCGAAAACAGGCTAGAGATGAACAAATTCTTAAGCGCAGAGCAATGTCTCCAGATGGAACCGAGGATGGGGTCACTGATCTTGAAAAGATGCCGTCACCTAAAGAAATCGTTCTAGGTCAGTCAAAGAACCTTCATAATTTATTTACAACTGTGTAGTGGTAATATACACCTTCTGTGCCAGAGGTATTGGGCCTGAACTTGTGTTTTCTGCATATTTGTGTGGTGAGCATAGATATCAGCAGTTAAGTCATAGATATTTATTTAAATTTCTTATATAAAACATGTTTATTATTCTACAGTTTATTTGTCCATAACACAAGCTCTTAATTAACAAGAAAGCTTAATTCGGGCTACATAATGTGTGAATGTTAGAAATATTTCTTTGTTTTTTATTCATTATTATTTTTTTAGGTATTTGATGTGATACTGTTTATGAAAAGATTTATTAGCAGAATATCAGGACTTCCTACTACTTTGATGCAGTATACTAAATTATTATTTTCTGTTTAGCTCAGTAGCCATGAACATTATTTTTTTTATTTTATTTTTTATTTAGAGATTGAATGAATGATGTTTTACGTTTACATTATCAGTATAGTTGTTTTCATAAAATATGTCCTGTGCATTGCTCTTATGTAAAACACATAGGGTGTATTTTCGCTCAAATCGCAGGACTTCTTTCATGAAAAGAACTCTACTTGCATTATGGACCACATGGCAGAACTGGAGGATGATTGCAGAATTAAGAAGAATCTGTAGTACTTTGAGGATTATTTTATTTTAACTGAATCTCAGCTGATGGTAAGTTAAGATGAGGTCAAATATGATAGACACAAGTTTAGGAATTATTGTTTATTAATTGCTTAGCGATTGTATGAAGTTCGTTGTCAAATCAACATCGCATTTCGTTGTCTCCATATTTTAAAATAATATCTCGTAAAATAATAACAAATCGGAACATCTAAGTGAATAACATCCTGAACAAAGTGTTTGTGACTTGAAAGTGCTATAAAAACAGTAAAAAAATTGCGTATTTCACTCGGAAATCAAGATTTCTTCACGGAAAAAATATATATAACAATATCTATAAATAGAAGAAACATTCAAAACCACCCTCTACTGTAAACAAAAAATAAACGTGCAGAGTGAAGTCAGCTACAAAAAACTGTCAAACAAGCATTGACTGATTGATACACTGTCAGTGTCACATAAGTAAACACAAATAGTGCTGCCAGTATAAAAAAGATACTACCAAATAGAAGAAAACAAGATGGATCCGCAAACCCAACTAATACTAGAAAAAATGAATGAAATGAAATTGGATTTCATCCAACAAACTGAACAACTAGCCGAAAAATTCACAAACAAAATTACAACTACTATAGATGAAAAATTGGAACCTATCATCCAAGAAAACACAAAGCTGAAAAAAGAAGTTGAAGCTTTACAAACCAAAGTCCAGAACTTAGAAAGAGAAATACGAAAGAACAATATTATTGTACATGGGGTAAACGAAACGGAAACCAACAGCGCAGAACTCAGGAAACAACTCATAACAATTTTTAATGGAATTAGCGAAAAATCTAATATACGGGAATGGGATGAATGGGAGATAAGTGACCTGCGGAGAATAGGGAAAAAAGAGAACAACAAAATCAGACCAGTTTTAGTTACAGTGACTTTAGCGTGGCGGAAAATAGAACTACTGAAAAATAACAAAAATTTTCCAAAGGGTATTTATGCAAGCCAAGACTATCCTAAAGACATTCTTTTGAAAAGGAAGGAATTGAAAATAAAGATGGGCCAAGAGCAAAATAAAGGAAAAACTGCCTTCATCAGATATGATCAACTTATAGTCTTAGACAGAACAGAAAACGAAGCGAAAAGAAAACGATCACCTTCCCAGTCACCTCCAGCTAAACACGAAGACAAGAGCAAGGGAGACAAACCACAAAATAAAATAAACAAAATCAACACTTTATTTCTCCCACGAGCAAGCTCCATGGGGGAAAAAAGTAGAAACCAGTAGCTCAACAGGAAAGTGTATAGAAAGTACCAAAACAACAACTTCAACAACAACAGTCAAACATTTAACTAATAATTTCCCCAATCCGGCTGGTCACCGTGGGGATAAAGACCATTACCCTCCAACCATAAACAAAATGAAGAGCAACTCTTCAACAAGTAAAATGACACTCAAAATTGCTACATTAAACACAAGAACTCTGAGAACAGAAGAAAGCCTTCACGAGCTAGAAATAGCTTTAGAGAACCTTAATCTAGACATCCTAGGTATTAGTGAGCTGCGCAGACTCGGTGAAAAAATTGAAGAACGTGCTGACTATATACTATTTTACAAAGGGGAAATAGCTGGTCACAGAGGAGTAGGATTCCTTATCAAACAATCAATGAAAAAACAAATTCAAGAAATCATTGGAATCTCAGACCGAATAGCAGTACTCAACGTCAACATACAGGGATATGGAAAATTATGGTCAATCATACAAGTATACGCCCCAACAGAGAAAGCAACAAAAAATGAGACCAAAATATTCTATTCCCAGTTAGCACAAACCTTAACAATCTACTCACAGAACCACATAATACTTATGGGAGACTTCAACGCTCAAGTGGGATCAAAACAGAATAAGGAAGAACATATATTAGGAAACTTCGGTCATGGGAAAAGAAGCCCAAATGGGGAACTATTAGTAGAACTCCTTCTTGAACATAACTTGACTCTTCTCAACAGCATATACAAGAAGAAAAAGAGAAACAAGTGGACCTGGATCTCCCCTGATGGCAGATACAAAAATGAGATTGACTTTATAATAACAAGTTATCCCAAAGCATTCACAGACACATCAATAGTAACGAAATTGAACTTCAACACAAACCATCGCATGGTAAGAAGCTCGTTAAGGTTGGAACCACCAAAGAAATCAAGAACACATATAAAGCCACAGAAAAGGGAGTGTTTGAGCAACAAAACAGTGAAAGAAATTTCCAAGTCTTTGAGCCGAACAGCCAGCATAATGGTACAAAATGTTAAAGACTCAAATATACATCTCAAGTATGAAAGGCTGGAGAAACAATTAAGTGTGGTTAAAACTGGAAACAAGCAGGAAAAGAAGTATGAACTAAGTGACACAACACTACAACTTATTGATATGCGTAAAAAATTGCTTGCTAATCAGCCTAACAAAGAAAATATCAAACAAATCGCCGAACTAAGCAAGGAGATTAGAACTAATATCAGGAAAGATAGAAAGAAAAGAAGATTACAAACAATAGAAAGACACATAACGAAAACAGGGGGTGTGAAAAAAGCGTTCAAAGAACTAAGCGAAATTAAGAGAGACTGGATACCAAAACTAATCAAAAAAGATGATACTACTACAAACAGAAAAAATATTAATGAAATAGCTACAAAATTCTACCAGGACCTATACTCTTGTAAAGTTCAAAATCAGAGACAGGGACAAGTGACTGACATTAATAAAAAAGAACCAGAACCAAAAATACTGCCCTGCGAGGTTGAAAAAGCTATTCTCAGCCAAAAACCAGAAAAAGCACCCGGCCCAGACAAAATTACAAATGAACTTCTCAAGGGCACCCTTGAAGACTTACTACCCATACTTACATCCATTTTTAATGAAATTTTGGAAACTGGCATAATTCCCATGCAGTGGAAAACATCACACATTATTCTCATATATAAAAAAGGGCAAAAAGAAGACATAGAGAACTACAGACCCATAAGTTTGATATCCAACATCTACAAGGTATTTTCTAAAGTAATCCTAGGAAGAATAAGCATGAAACTTGATGAAAACCAACCACGGGAACAGGCTGGATTCAGAAGAAACTTCTCCACTATTGACCATATACATACAGTGAAACAAATAATAGAAAAATACAAAGAGTACAACAAAACCCTCTATATGGCCTTTATAGACTACAGCAAAGCTTTTGACAGTATAAGCCACAAATCAATATGGGAAAGTTTAGAAGAGCAAGGGATAGCCCCAAGATACATTGAAATAATTAAGAACATCTACACTAACAGCGAAGCGAGGATACAACTGGAATCCCTGGGAGGAAATTTCAAAATTCAAAAAGGAGTAAGACAGGGAGACCCCCTCTCACCTAAACTATTCTCGGCCGTCATGGAAGGTGTCTTCCGCAGATTGGACTGGGAAAGATTCGGTATTAGAATAGACGGAGCAACACTGAACCACCTTAGATTTGCGGACGACATAGTCCTATTTGAAGAAAACCCGAAACATCTAGAGGAAATGATAGTGACCCTTAAGAAAGAGAGTATGAAAGTTGGCCTACACTTGAATAAAAACAAAACTAAACTGCTAACCAACTCAGACCCAAAAATAATAAAAATCGACGGCCAAGCTCTCGAATATGCCCAAGAATACGTGTACCTAGGACAGATAATATCTTTTAATGATCAGATGACAAAAGAAATCAACAAAAGAATCATAAACGGGTGGAGGAAATATTGGTCGTTGAAAGAAATTTTTAAAACTAAGGAGCTGAGTCTACCAATAAAAAGAAAAGCTTTTGATACCTGTGTCCTTCCAGTTATCACTTATGGATGCGAAACATGGTCACTTACTAAACATCACAGAGCTAAATTAGAACGTTGCCAAAGAGCTATGGAGAGAAGCATATTAGGAGTAAAAAAGCAGGACAGGATCAAAAGCTCAGAAATAAGAGGAAAAACTAAACTAAAAGACATAGCCGAACGGATAGACCAGCAAAAATGGCGATGGACAGGGCACATGATAAGAGACTCTCAAAATAAATGGAGCAGGGCGGTATCAGAGTGGTACCCAAGGGATGGCAAACGCTGTAAAGGACGTCAACAGATGAGATGGGAGGACGACCTTAAACTAGCAGTCGGACACAACTGGAGAAGAGTGGCAAGAGACAGAGCTCAATGGAAGGGGTTGGAGGAGGCCTATGCCAAGAGGCACACAGAACAAAGAGACATTCTGTAACATTATAAACTACTATGTTGTTCTGAATAAAAGGCTTTATTATTATTATTATTATTATAATTGCTTAGCATTTCAGTTTTTACCTTAGTCTTTCAAGCTACCAATATAATAGAAACATCTTTGCATTTCATAGATCAAACACAATGCACTTCAAATGGCCATCACATAACTCTCTGCGCTGTCGGTCCTGGGTGCTATATACTTGTTTACATTAGTTGTTAGGGTTTGTTAGAAATTATTTCAGCGTCCTGAAAATTCAGACATTCACCAATTAGCACTGGGCCAGCTTGGTGGATTATGGCCTAAATCTCCGTGTCTGTGTCTCAGGGGAGAGACTCATAGCCCTGCAGTTTGTAATGACAAAGAGTTGTGGTGATATAGTTGTGAGAAGGTTTAGGTTAGATGTATCATTCAATTTTGTGTAAATAGGCTTAAATATTATGATTGCTAAAGTGTTCACATCTTCACCACTGGGAGTTTTTCTGGATAACTTGTGTGAAGTACTGGATTCTTACATTTAATTTATTTAATTATGGCCTTGTCTTGTAGTGAAATCTGTGCCTTTTATTAGGTTTGTATCCTGTTTCTCATGTGAGGAATACTTATTAGGTGAGATGAAAGTCAACTGGGTTAAGTCACTAATAATAAAGTCATGGATTTATTAATTTACACTTTATTTAATCTAATATATAAAATTCTCGTGTCACAGTTTTCGTTGCCATACTCCTCCGAAACTGCTTGACTGATTTTGATGAAATTTTTTGTGCTTATCCGGTATCTATGAGAATCGGCCAACATCTATTTTTTTTTTTATTTATATGGCAAAACAACGTTTGCCGGGTCAGCTAGTATAATATAAAAATTTTGAAAAACACAAAAAAAAAATTGATGACAATTGGCAGTTTTATTGCTTGGCCGCGATTTCTACAATGTTTGTTTGTATGTATACTTATAACATTTCTGTGTTCAATATGTACCTATCTATTGTAAAACAATGAAAGTTATTAAACAAGATGGATTAATGAAATAAGGAAACCAAATTTATATATTTAACAATTAATTAAATATATAAATTGTCAAATATATAAGATGTCATGTTTGACAAATTTGGAGGTATTATAATGATGGAGAGAGTCTATTAATTAATTATTTTTTATTTCTCAGGTCTAAAATCGGACGATTTATCTGTGATGACGTCATCGGCGCGAGCGGCTCGACGCATGCTCTCGCGGGAACAGAACCCGCCGATCTCTCTCATGATGCAGGCGGGCGTTGTGGCTCCACTCGTGGCGGCGCTAGATCGGGATGACTGGTGAGTCAAACACGGCTTTTTTGATTATAGACTTAAACCTCAATCTTACCTCATGTAAGTAAAGATGAGGTTGAAGATGACAGCACATGGACTTAGGAAAGAACTGGCTTTTTATGAAATATTGCCGGAACACATCACCACCGGTCACAATATTCGGGTTCGTTTAGTGTTTGTTGCCTTGAGCTTCGAGCCTTGAGCCTTAGCCTTGAAGCTTTCAAGGCTCAAACTCTAAAGGCTAAGCATTCTTATGCTGGCAGCTTTAAAGGCTTAGAGCCTTAAAGGCTTTCAGCTTTAGAGGCTCGGAGCGTTTAAAGCTCTCATTTTTATGCTATTGATGCTTTATATTCATATTTTTTACCATTTTAATGTACGCTGTTGTTGTAGTTCCTGTTAAGTGGATGTAAAACACGGTTTACATTTTACATCATTTGCATGTTAATTTTCTAGTACTAAATGATTAATTTTGTTAACCCTATTGCTTTCCATTTGAGGGTAGATAGGCAAGGCTAAAGGGCCGAAGCCTTAAAGCTTTTAAAGCTAAAGCCTTGAAGCCTTCAAAGCTGAAGCCTTCAAGGAATTGTGGAATAGGAACCCTTCCTTGAATAATAGTAAAAGTCAGTTAGGAGATGGAGGTTTTATTCACGTTTTCGTGGGCGATAGGCTGACCCCCTATCACTGCAAGTTTCTCTCCATCATTACAATACCTCCAAATTTGTCAAAGGTGACATCAGATGGTTTTATAGCCTCTGGTGTTCTGCCTTCCCTATATATGTAATTTATGTTCTATTAAACTTTGCAGTCCGGATCTCCAGTTTGAGGCTGCCTGGGCTCTCACCAACATCGCATCTGGAACTCATGAACACACCATGGCGGTTGTTGATGTAAGTTGAACATTTTATTTTTAATTTTTATGTTACAGTAGGAGGCAAACAAGTATGCCGGCTATCTATGGTTTGATTCTCATAAAAACTGGCTTCATATACAATTAGATTTGTAATATAAACTTTTTTGTTATTAATGAAAGGATATCAAACCAATGATCACTGAAATAAAATATAAAATAAAAAGATACCTTTGAATCAGATAGTTTGCTTACTAACAGCTGTGCCTAGTGTTGTTCAGTTTGAGTAAATATTGGTTTACGGAGAAGACAGAAAGTATGTAGTGGAAGTTTTCAATAGTTGATCTATGTCTAAAGAACAATGGTGCACTGCCATACATTGTCAGTACACCTTTTATTAGCGCAAAGTACCGATACTATGAAATCTGAAAGAAGAAACATAACTTTTCTTTCACGCATATTTTTCGTTGTCAAAATCTTCCCAAATCTAATTAAAAAAAAATTCAAAAAGTTTTATCATCTTAGGAATTTCACAAAACATTTGATGAAGTCAGTCATCACATACTTCGGCTTTAACTAGTTCTTGCTAATTAGTTGTTTTTAACAGGTTAAACTAAAATGTAACAAAAGTTATGAGAATTATAAAATAGCAATTTGCCTAACAAAAGATTTTTTTTTCTTAAACGAATATACACTTCATTCTTAACCTCGTCCATTCTTAACCTCGTTAATAATGGACGAGGTTAAGAATGCACATAGCATAAGTTCTTTAAGCCTTGACTTAATTTAAGAAACAACTTAATTTGGGTTAGATAATGTTGTGTGAGTGTCAGAATATTTAATTTATTATTAAAATTTATGTATTCTGGTGTTTCTGGTTCCAGGGAGGAGCGATCCCCAAGCTAGTCCACCTGCTATCGCAAGGCGGGGTGGTGGGCGAGCAGAGCGCGTGGGCACTGGGTAACATCGCTGGCGACGGCGCCGGGCCGCGCGACGCCGTACTATCAGCGGGGGCGCTGGCGTCGCTTGTGCCCGTGCTGCAGAGCAACCGCCCCTCAGAACTACGCACGGCCGTGTGGACTTACAGCAACCTGTGCAGGTGTGTAGCTTCATCATCATATCATCACAACTCCGTGTAATGGGCCCACTGCAGGGCATGAGTCTCTCCTCTGGGTGACGAGGAGGTTTAGGCCATAATCCACCGAGCCGGCCCAGTGCTGGGTGGTGGATGTCAGAATTTTCAGGGTGCCAATATGGCTTCTGACAAACCCTAACGACTACTGTATACAAGTATACAGCACCCGGGACCGACTGCTTAACGTGCCCTCCGAAGCACGGAAGTCGCCGTGAGAAATGAATGGTCGGCGGTCACCCATCCAAGTACCGACAGCGCCGAACGTTGCTTAACCTGTGATATCGTAAGATACACACAGTAACCACGGCGCCACGACGACTTCAGGTGTGTAGCTTATGAAAATGAAATGAAAAAGTTTATTTCAAATCAAATCAAATAATATTTATTGCCATATAGTACGGTACATAAAGTTGTTACATATAAATTAGGTTCTACATACTATGCTGTATGTCAGCATGCAATTGGTATAACATAAAGGTCATATTCCATGAACATTGGTTTTTAATCATAAAGTCATTTTTAATTCTTAAGCCACCACCAATACAATGTTTTTAAAATTATTACAATTAAATATTCCATTACATGTACATTTATTACAATTAAATTAATTCTACCTACCTATTATTTTTGTCAAAATATTCATTTATTGAATAAAAACATTTTTTACTTAACCATTCATGAAATAATTTTTTAAATTTAATTTGAGGCAACGGTATTATTTCTTTTGGGACAGCATTATATATTTTGATGCACATAGCATAACACTGCCTGTTAAACAGTTCTAAGCGTGGTATTAAATTGTATACAAGACGATTCAGAAAAACATTATCCATAATATTAGTTCGACGACCGGCTGGTGTAGCGGTAACATACATTGCCTTGTATGCCAGAGGTTCTGGGTTCGAATCCCGGCGGCGGCGGATATTTGTGTGATGAACACAGATATTAGTCGTCAAGTCATGGATGTTTATATGTTTATTTAAGTTTATTCTAATAAAAAATATGTATTTATTCAATATGTATGTGTATATATTTCTGAAGTATATCAGTTATCTAGTATCCATAACACAAGTTCTTTAAGAAACTTAATTTGGGCTAGATAATGTTGTGTGAGTGTCAGAAATATTAATTTATTTATTTATTAGTAAAAAACACAACTTAAACAACTATGTTAGTAAAATTAAAAATGTTTATTGGACTGCACATGTACTGACATCCAATGTTCAGTTAAAGGACTGTCCGTCCTTGCCGTTATTACCTTCAAGAGAGTGTTGGTGCTGCCTCACACCCGCGCCCATAGCGAAGCAGCTCTCTTTCGAATAATGGCTTGAAAGCCATCTGTTTGCCACACAGCAAACATACCGAGGCGTTAAACATACAATTAAATCAAATCAATCAAATCCCCAAACAATCACACCAACTACATGGCTTTAAAGTAAGCGAAGCTTGTGTTATGTGATACCATGTAGCGAACTAGGGGGGAACCTAGAATATAATTACACTACCCACCGCGCGCGGTTTTACCCGCATAACTTTTGATCCCATGGGAAGTTCGGGATAAAATATAGCCTATAACCTTCCTCAAGAGTTGGGCTATCAAATGCAATAAGAATTTTTCAAATCCCACTTGTAGTTTCTGAGATTAGCGCGTTCAAACAAACAAACTCTTCAGCTTTATATATTAGTATAGATATATAGATAAACACCCAGATTCGGAAACATTTCAGTTTGTATATAGTTTGACTTATTTTAAGTGTATTTAAATAATACCTACGTAATAAAGAATTTTTTGACTTTGCGTAATAGATACTAGAGACATTTTTATTGAAATCAATGTTATAAATACTAATGTACACTCTTCTAACTTCAAAAATGACAAATTTCCCTATAAATTTTCATCCCAATTTCAGTTATTTACGGAGAAATTGTCATACTTTATTTTACCACTTTTCGGAAGTAGTCTCATTAATATCCTTTCATCTTTGCCTTTCATAGCATTAGTCTTCTCTTCGTAATTGACCATTTACCAAATTTTATCTTCATTCGTCAAGTCTTTCGGAATTTGGTGGTTAATCTGTGAGTTATATTCGCCTTTATATCGTTTTTTTTTTGATTTTGTAAAAATGGATATAAAATATTTCTAAAGTTTTTTTGCATTTTATATTGCGTACCAATTAAAATCAATTCCGTTTGGGACTCAAACCCAGCTCTCCAGCATTTTCAACCGACTTTCAAAGGAGGAGGTTCTCAATTTGTGTGTATGTTCTTTTTTTGTCTTTGTTACACGATTTTACGGACAATTATTAATCGATTTTGAATATTCTTGTTTCATATGATACTTCAGAGGTGGTCCCCTATAAATTACATCGAAATCGATTGAGTACTTTTTGAAAAAATTGAAATTTTAGAAAAAATATGTAAGTATCATCAACACGGTGAATTGTGATGACCAAAGCTTTGACTAGGATTTAAACATGTTAGTGAAGTCAGTTTTTTAATGCTCTGCATTTGTTGAGTATATTTGGTATTATTGACGACCGGCTGGTGTAGCGGTAACATACATTGCCTTCTATGCCAGAGGTCCTGGGTACGAATACCGGCGGTGGCAGGATATTTATGTGATGAACACAGATATTAGTCGTCAATTCATGGATGTTTATTTAAGTTCATTCTAATAAAAAATATGTATTTATTCAATATGTATGTTTATAATATTTCTTAAGTATATCAGCTATCTAGTATCTATAACACAAGTTCTTTAAGAAACTTAATTTGGGCTAGATAATGTTGTGTGAGTGTCAGAAATATTTTATTTATTTATTATCATTATTTTATACATGGCAATATTTTTTTTTACATCTTAATGATACTTATTCAAATATTGTTATTTACAGGAACAAGAATCCAATGGTAAAGTTCGAGCTGGTGTCGCCCGCGCTGCCCTACATATCCGAGCTGCTGGAGAGTACTGACAAAGACGTGCTGGGTAAGTCTAAAGTTTTACAAATTAGTCCAGAAGCTCTTGTTTATCTGTTAACTAGCTGTTGCGCAATTTCGAATCCCGCGGGAATTTCGAGATAAAAAGTAGATCCAGAGTGTAATAGTAATAAACACTTTATTGTACACCAACATGGTTACAGAGGAAAAATTACATGAAATGATGACAGTAAAATACATTTATACAAAGGCGACCTTATCGCTCAAGAGCGATTTCTACCAGGTAACCTAGGAAGTAGAGGAAATTGAGGTGGATAGGTGCACGGCTTGTAAAAAAATAAATAATCTAAATGCTTACTAATAATTACATACAGTGTGCACTATCACTATGCCAAATTTTATCCAAATCTGTTAAGTCGTTCTCCCGTGATTGAGGAACTAACATCCATACATCCAAACTTTCACATTTATAATATTAGTAAGATAATCAACGAATGCATAGCATTAAAAAAAACGACTTCAGGTCAAAACAAGGCTGAAGTATAAAGTCGTCAGGGTAAATGTTCTCCGCATGAAGTACTCAATCGATTTCGATGAAATTTATATGGGACTACCTCTGAAGTATCCTTTATCATATGAAAAAGAATATTTAAAATCGATTCAGAATTGTCCAAAAAATCGTGTAACAAAGACACCTCCTCCTTTTGGATGTCGTTTGAAAAAAAAAAGAACCAAACTAACTTTATTCTCTTTAATATAAAATAATGATATTCAACTACACAGCTTATAGGACTACCCACAATACTTTTTTTTATCCTTGATTTGCGTCTGAAATCCTTTTCAAATGATGGCAAGTGAAGTCTTCATAAAAAATTCCTGGAAGCCCGGAACACATCACCGCTGGTGCAGTTACATTTGGTGGCAGATTGTTTAATAATAAAAATAAAAATATCCCCAGACAATCACACTACACGGCCTCAAAGTAAGGAAAGCTTGTGTTATGAGATACCATGTAGCGACCTAAGGGGGCCTAGAATATAAATACATACGACATTACGAATAAGGACGAACGGCTGGTGTAGTGGTAACATACATTGCCTTCTATGCCAGAGGTCCTGGGTTCGAATCGAATTTAAATTTACTCTTATAAAAAATATGTGTTTATTCAATATGTATGTTTATATATTTCTGTATATCAGTTATCTAGTAACCATAACACAAGTTCTTTAAGAAACTTAATTTGGGCTAAATAAGCTTATTTGAGTGTTAGAAATATTTATTTATTTATTATTTATACAGAGATATTTCTTAGTCACCAGCGAAATTTAAACGTTATTTTCTTTGATACGATATAAACGTACCTGCATATTTATTTTAATATCGCTCAATACAAAAAAAAATGGCAGCATAAACTTTTTCACAAATAGTCCCTGTTGATGAACATAGCTACTACGACGCGGCATTTCACTGTTTACTACGTAGTACTACAAGATTTTTTGTAGTAGCGCGTAGTCGTCTTTACTTAAATGCTATTCATTCATAATTTAGCGAATATATTAATTTCCTTGTAAAAAAATACATACCTTTTTTTGCAAAAATTGTTTCTATAAATTATACATTTCGTGTAAAAAAATTTGGCCGGTAACTAAAAACAACCCTGTATAAAGGGTAGGTACTTACTTCCATGCTGGACTGGGAGCGAAGAAAAAAACATAGAATGTGTCAGTTGCTTCTCTTCCCGGGCATACTGTAAATGTCAGTTAAGGGACAGAGGTTTTATTGGAGGTGTTTTTTATGTGGGCGATAGGCTGACCCCCTGTCACTGCAATAGTCTCTCCACCATTCCATCTCCACATACTACCTCCAAATTTGTCAAACGTGACGTCAGATGGTTTTGTAACCTCTGGTGTTCTGCCTACCCCTTAAGGGATGCAGGCGTGAAGTTATGTATGTATATCCTAATTTATTTTTAACCCTGTTTTCAGCGGACGCATGCTGGGCCCTCTCTTACTTATCGGATGGGCCGAACGACCGCATCGAAGGGGTGCAATCGACCCCCCACTTATTGCCAAGACTCGTGAGGTTACTGGAGCATCCCTCCCCGGCAGTCAATACCCCGGCGTTGAGGTCACTGGGGAATATGCTGACTGGGTCGGATGAACAGGTGATTTTTTGACTTTAATTTGCAAAAGTTAAGTATTTTTATACGACCTGCTTCGCCCATTTGGAATCCCGCGGGATTATCTTGATAAAAAGTAGCCTATGTGCTATTCCAGACTATAAACTTTCACTATGTCTAATTTCATTGAAATCCATTGAGCCGTTTTGCCGTGATTGAGGCACAAACATCCAAACTTTCACTTTCATAATATAGTAATTACATAAAAATTGAGATTTTGTCGTCCATTTCAACTGGTGACAGTGGTTATTAAAATAAATGTTTAAATGGTTCAAGAGAAATATATTCATTCGAGCTTTGAACTACGTCTTTAACCACCACGGTCGGATATAACCGACAAATATTTTCGAGTCCGTTCCGCCACGGTCGTATATATGGTATTTAACCACCATTCGTTTCATATGCTTTTTTTTATTTAATATCGCTGGATTATGGTAAAAGATTGTTAATATTTGGTAAATGGTTAAGCAAGAAATCATTCACAATTGAGTACACTTGTCTCCTAATTTGAAAACCATGTCATGACAAAAACATGTCAGAAGTTAGATAAATTACTGATTTTAGTATTAGAAAATTGCATTGATGTCCAGCGCCATTGTCAGATATAACCGACCATAGGGATGGGACATAAGCAAACATTTACTGAAACGAAAATCCACCTAAATAAAAACTATTTAAAAAAAAAAAAATTAAAACAATTAAAGAAAATTTTACTATAGAAATAAATATGTTTTATTTCTTCGAAAATAAGTATGAAAATATCGTTGATGATTCCCATCCCTAGCGTGCATGTTTAGAAACGAATGTTGCTAGTACACCCAGCGCACAGAACACAATTACTCTAGGAGAAGAAGATCAACTTCATATAAAAAGAATAGGAACGATTTTTAGTCGTTTAGTTTGGAAGTACTGCCATCTATAGTCACCCCGAGGTAAACTATTTGTAGCGGAAAATTTGAATCATTTTTAGCTCACGATAGATTGTAAATTTTAGCATGCCCATCCAGACCAGGAGCGCAGCCACGAGATTATCTTGTCGAGACCACTCACCCAGTCTGGTTAACGAAGACTAAACTAGCTCTTATGTACCTATTAATTATAACAATAAATACAAAATGTCTCCAAGATGCTATATTCATTTAAGGCCGTTTCCATTAAACTTAAGAATAGCCTAACTCTTTTCCTAACTGGTTAAAGTCAAGGAGAAAAAACACAGGTCAAAGTTGTGAGAGTTATAGGCTCACAATAAAAGAAGTGGTATTTAGAAGCTGTAGGTTGGTGGTATAAAGAAATAAAACCAACCAAGTTGAGTACAAAATAATGACTGATTTATTTAATATACTTCTTAAACTAAGAGCATAAAATTGCTGACATGTTAGTAGGTCAGTTCATAGTCCTAAGGTTAATGTACGGTAATTTAGGTAACCCGTACATCCTGCCGCCCAAAAAGGTGAACATAAAAACAAAGGAAACAACTATACAAATCAATAGCAGCAGGTTTGAATGCTAATAAAAAGTGAATACAGAGTTAAGTAGATAATTTAATTATTTTAACTCGGCAATTATTTTTAAGTATTAAAGTTATTTAAGTAGGTATTATTCTAAGATATATGGTTACATTAATTTTGAAATAAATCTCAATCAGTAGTAAGTAAAGTTAAACTCCGAAATCGTATGACTTCCGCACTTGGGGCGATGGCCCACACCCGACACTGATCACTGATTTCGGTCTATAGAGCGTATTTGTTGGGTTCTCACTACACGTGACACTGACACTATGGCGTCTCGATGCCTGCGGCGGCGGCGGCGGCGCTGGTACGCGCTCTGCAGGCTCCGCTGCCTTCACCGCGGGCGCTGCCTCTGCTGTGCGCCGCTGTCGCCTGCGCCTCCCGCCCACGTAGATGATGAACACTGCCGCGCTCATCATTAAAGCTAGCATAATATAAGAGATAGTATATTGGTGAATGTCATGAAACGACAATTCACCCTCAGATTGTTCCTTAATGCTTTTTAGACCCTTCCTAATCACCTCGTCATTTTCAGTGCTTTCATTTATTAACATCATTTCGTTTTGACTTACATCAAATGTGGTATTAGTTATATGGTTCAACATGGAGAAAGTAGGTATGTATAAGTCAGGCGAAGATATATGTAAATCATTGTGATAGTTATTATGAGCTGATATCGTAAATCCATTCGACATTAAAAGGCAACCTTGACCTAGGCCAAAGATCCCATTTCCATTCAATACAACAACCTTCACTTCGTTCGAACAAATAATGCGCACTTTGCAAGTTTGACAACATGAAAACAACCATGCATTGGCTTGTTGCAATTTGATCCATCTGACTTCACAGGGTGCTTCTTTTATGTCGCATGCATTTTGTGACTTTGCATCTACTGTTTTTATGTCACATATCGAGTTTTTATTCTTGAAATCATACACAGGTACGTTTAAATAGCAAAATGTTTTCATCTTAATCTGATGACAAGTTGCCAAGTCAGTTTCTAAGATAAATATTATAGAATCTTTTCTATAGTTAATAGCTAGGAAATTATAAGTTGGAATTAGTAAGTTATATCCCTTTTTACTTTTCTGGGGTATAGATATTATCTTATTAAGTTCGAAGGTATCTTTACTAATTAAAGGTACTTTAAGCTCTATTATCAAAAATTCATCGGTAATGCTCGCTTTTGTTTCTATAAGTTGATAAAATTCCTGTATATTTTTTATATCTATCGGCACTGCAAGATCATCCTGTATATTGTTTGAAATTATATTTACTTGCTTTTCAAGCTGATCTGGTGCTAATAAATGAACGTCTATTTTTCCGTGTTTAATGTCGGTCACTGTGTCAATTAAAGTTTGTTGGATTTCTTTTAAGTTTTTGACAATTAAGCTTATCGCCACGGCCGAGGATGTAAACAGCATCTCTTTCATACTGTCGGCTTGCATGTTTTGAAGCCGTTGGCTTATATCAGATATGTGTTTTTTTACAAAAACAAGCTGGTTATTCATGATGAACTCATTTCTTTTAATTATGTTATATTCCGCCTCTAAAATAATAGTCTGATTTTTTATGAGATTTCGTAAGTGATTCTCGTTAGCAGATATTTTCTTAATATCCTCGCTATACTGCTGAGCAAAGCTATCATCCAAGACTCCAAATAGCGTGTTTGCAACCATTCCAACCCCATTAATTAATCCGCGTCGATATCTTCGGCTGTACTGGTTTTTCAATAACCTATTATAATGTTTGAGCTCATCCAGGTCATGTTCGACTTGATGAATAATGCTAGTAAATTGTGGATAGTTTTCAGGACATGAGTTACGCCATTGTCCTACGTAAGACTTTATGTTTTGCATTCCTTGCCAGTAGTTGGACATATTATAATACAAAACGAGATTCCATTTATCCTTGATGTACTGTAAGTTAGATATTTTATCGAAAAATAAAGCTTGGTTTGGCTCGAGTGACGTGACATTGTAAGTTACAGATGCGTGTATGTTAGAGGTATAAAGTGAGAGAATTATTAGTGAAGTAAATAAAAGATTAGTAAGACAATTTCTCCTAATATTACGTCTCTGCGGGGCTTTCTTTTCGGGGCCTTGAACCTGTGGCTTCGTTTCAGCATGAAATAACTGTTCAACTTCCGCTACAGGTAGCCAGGCGAGCTTAGTCACTGGGCGCTTGATGACGTTGTTCTTTGTTTTGACCGACGCCACTCTGACAAGGCCGTCGGTTCCAGGATAGACTTCCTCGACGCGCCCCATTAGCCATTTTCCAGGTGCCACATTGTCCTCCTTTAGAAGCACGACATCCTCAATTTGTAGATTTTTCTGTGTCCTTTGCCATTTCGATCTAGATTGTAAATGCTGGAGATATTCTTTCGACCAGTTTTTCCAAAACATCTTATTCATGTTTTGAATAAGCTGCCATCTTTTTGATACGCTTATCGATGTAGGTTCAGTTTGTGGTCGACCTAAAAGCTGTCCTCCTACAAGGAAGTGACCCGGAGTGATATACTCATCATCGGGATCTTCAGTAAGGGCGTATAAAGGGCGAGAGTTAAGGCACGCCTCGATCTGAGTTAATAAAGTTGTAAACTCCTCGTAAGTTAAACGTTGATCCCCCAGTATGCGCTTTAGATGATACTTGACGCTTTTCACGGCAGCTTCCCATAAACCACCTGCCGAAGGCCAAGCCGGTGAATTAAAAATCCACGTTATCTCCATTGAGCTTATATTATCGAAGAACGTCTCATCTAAAGTTTGAAAAATCTCCTTGAACTCTTTTCTTAAAAGCTTATCGGCACCTACAAAGTTCGTGCCATTGTCCGAGTACACGTGGCTTGGGTTTCCCCGTCGTGCACAAAATCGACGAAAAGCTGCTAGGAAAGCTTGTGTGCTAAGGTCAGAGACAAGCTCAAGATGAAGTGCTTTTGTGGCTAGGCATACGAACACTGCCACATAGCCTTTAGTAGTACGCAATCCGCGTCCGTAGTTCGCTTTTATTTCAAAGTGACCTGTAAAGTCGATTCCCGTATGGGTAAATGGGCGGGAAGGTGTCACACGTGGTGTAGGTAAGTCCGCCATAAGCTGAGGATGAGTTTCGGCTTTGTAACGTCTGCACCGAACGCACTTCCGTAATTCTCGTTTAACGGTGCGCATCCCAGTCAGGATCCAGTATTGATCTCTAATCAAGGTCAGTGTGAGTCGTGGACCACCGTGACAAGTTTCTTTGTGAGCTTTATTTATTATAAGTTCTGTTAAGCGGCTGTTACTAGATAAAATAACCCCGTGTTTAGCTGAGCTGCTGAGCTGAGAGTGGGTTAGGCGACCGCCAACCCTAAGTATCCCGTATTCATCTAAGAATGGGTTCAAGTTTGCCAAAGGACTCGAAAAGTGCACGACCCCATTTTTCTGCAATTTGAAAATATCTTTCTCAAACGACGAACTTTGTTCGATCTTAATAATCATATGTAGAGCGTGACTAAGTTCCTTGACCTTAAGTGCACCATCAGCATTAGTTGAATTGCGTTTACAATTGTTTATAAATCGTAAAATGTACGCTAAGACTCGGATTACATGAGTTATTGAGCTGCGTTCACATAAGAGTTTAGAAATAAAATGTTGTTCCGGTTTACTTTCAAATAACGCTGCACAGATTTTATCTTTTTTCACTTCAATTTCAGGTGGTTTATATTTAATGATTGGCGATTCAGCTGGCTTGAAGTTTTTGATCCATTGTGGACCCTCCCACCACAACAAAGTTTTCGACAAATATGCGGCAGATACCCCTCGTGTAGCACAGTCAGCGGCGTTTTCTTTCGACTGAACGTGACTCCAGGCGGATGCAGGTATAATGTCCGTGATGTCGCGGACCCTGTTAGCCACAAATTGCTCCCATCTTCCTATATCTCCCTTTAACCAACCTAGCACCACCGTCGAGTCAGTCCAAGCGAAAATTTCTACTCTGTCAAAAGCTAAAGTCTGCTGTACCTTTCTCATAAGTTTCGCCAAAAGTAATGCACCACATAGTTCCATTCGTGGTAAAGACAGTTGTTTACTTCGGGGGGCTACTTTAGTTTTAGCTGCGGCCAAGCTCGATGTGAAGGCGCCTTTATTTTTTGTAGTAACATATACTACCGCAGCGTAAGCCACTTCCGATGCGTCACAAAATCCATGCAGTTGCATAACTTGCGCCCTTGGACCCAAATATCTTTTTATTGTAAATAGGTCAACTAGTTGTAGGTCCGCTTTTAACTTTAACCATTCATCCTGGATCCCAGCGGACACGGTATCGTCCCATTTCTTTTCAGAAATCCAAGTTTTCTGGAACAAAAGCTTCGCTCGAATGGTTAAGGGTGACAACCATCCTAACGGATCAAATATCTTGGAGATATCTGATAACAGACTTCGTTTTGTGACCTTACCACCTTCATCCGCGTACACATTTTTGAACTTAAACGAGTCTGTAATTGGATCCCACACGAGACCCAAAGTTTTCTTAGTTTGTGTGCATTTAAATTCAAAGTTTGTTTCTCTAAGCTCTGTCGGCAAATCTTCTAACAGCCTAGGTTCATTACTCGACCACTTTCTCAAGTTCATGTTCGCACATTTTAATAAGCTGATAAGCTGACGCTGTAAGTTCTTAGCTTCCAGAATGTCATCGCAACCTCCCAAATAATCATCCATATAAAAGTTACTTTGTAAAGCTTGGGCCGCTAAGGGGTAGTTTTCACCCTCGTCCATAGCAAGTTGTTTTAAGGTGCGCATAGCAAGATATGGCGCAGCTTTAGTACCGTAGGTCACGGTAGTAAGTTGAAAATTTTGTAGGGGTTGATTTGGAGAGTCTCTCCAAACGATTGATTGTAATGATTGATCTGTTTTTCGGACAAAAATAGTTCTATATGCTTTCTCAATATCAGATGTCATGACGTATCGGTATTTTCTCCAGTTTAGTATAAGGGCCTGAAGGTCACCTTGAAGGTTTGGCCCGCACTCCATGACATCATTCAGACTCAGTCCCGATGACGTTTTACAGGACGCATTAAATACAACACGTAACTTCGTCGTTGTTGAATCATCCTTTTGAATTCCATGATGTGGCATAAAATATTGTAAATTATTGTTAGGCGCCGGCGCAGGTATCATATGACCGAGTTCTTGATATTCTTTTATGAAGTTTTTATAACTATAGGCAACAGATTTATTATTGTTTATTTTTCTTTCGAGTTGAT
Organism: Stenoptilia bipunctidactyla; assembly: GCA_944452665.1. Lineage (NCBI taxonomy): Eukaryota > Metazoa > Arthropoda > Insecta > Lepidoptera > Pterophoridae > Stenoptilia > Stenoptilia bipunctidactyla. The sequence goes on along the minus strand of OX101750.1, from coordinate 856,878 downwards.
TGAACTGACCGATTGCCTTATTGTTAGAGTTACCTAATAACGTTTTGTAGGTTTCCTTCATGGGAAGGGCCACTACGTAGCTTCCATCATCCCGTCGATGCGTAGTAGCTTGGTAGAAAAGCTCACAGTTTTGCTCTTCTTTGGATAAAGCTGAAGTTGATGGCGTGGTGAGATCTTCTATCTCCCAATATTTAATGATGTTATCAATATTGCCTGTTATCACATGACAACGGTAACTTTTTGTACGGTAGTTGACATGACCCGACAAAATCCATCCTAGTTTGGTTTGTTGAGCCATAGGACATTGTTTGGGTCCCTTGATGAGACCACTCAGAATTATTTCCGAGTATACACTCGCGTCCAAAAGTAGGTCAACTGGCCGCGACACGTTATACTCGGGATCAGCTAGACGTATGTCCTGAATATGGTTCCAATGCTGTTTATGGAAAGAGCTGGTTGGCAAGTTGTTGATGACCTGATTAATAACAAGTGCATCTGTTTGAAGCTCATAATCATCGTGCATTGATTTTATATTAAGTGTGACCAAACCCTTGCTCTGCTTCACCTTATCTCCTATCCCGAATACTGACGCAGTGGCGTTTCGGCGCGGCAACCCTAACAATTGAGTAGCACGTTCCGAAATCAAAGATACTTGAGAGCCTTGGTCCAACAACGCCCTCAGGTTGACATACGAGCCGTCCGCCGCCCTAACATTGATGGAGAGGGTGGTGAGCAAGACTTCACCCTCGTCGCTCGTGCAATGATTCACATATTGTGCTGCTATAATTGGAACATTCGACTTTGGCGTAGGTAATGCGGACTTAGCAACTTGGCGCGCGCTTGAAAAAGTAATTGCGTCATGAACAGCAGAATGGTGCGGTTTATTGCAAATTTTGCACTTTTTATTAGAAGTGCAGTTCGACGAATGTTTAAATAGACAATTGCGACATAGCTGTAATTCGTTTAACGTTTTCATTTTCATAATTGATGTCATATCGATGAACTTTGTACATTTATAGAGGTCGTGATCTGCTTCACAGACTGGGCACTTCCTCGTATACGTTGCATTAGTATGAAAAGTTCGATTAGCTGGCTTTTTGTAAGCTTCAGGTTTGAAAAAAGTTCGATAGGGCTGCATAGGGGGTTGGGGTTTGCTAACTGACAGCTCTCTCTCGACCTTGGAGATAGGTTCTAGTGAAATGAATTTATTTTCGATAAACTCCATGAATTCATCGAGTTTAGGTAGCTCTCTTGGTGATTTCCTGGCCTCCTTATACTCGGAATACGTCACAGAATCAATTTTTTTACAAAGAAGATGTACAAGTAGGGGATCCCATGAGTTGGTATCCACCCCTAAGTTATGGATAGCGTGTATGCACTCAGTCGTCGTGTCGTACAGCCTTTTAAGTTCAAACGTAGTTCGCCTTTGCATTTTAGGTTGCTCTAAAAAGATTTCTATTTGACGGGTGAACAAAAGCTGAGGATTATCATATCGATGCACAAGGATTTGATAAGCTGTTTCATAGTTTTCGTTACTAATATGGAGATGCTGAATTAATCGTTCCGCCTCTCCTCGAACCTTATTTTTTAGGTGTTGCATTTTTTGCGCTTTCGTGAGGTAAGTACTCTTGTGAATGGTTTCGTTAAAAAGGTCAAAAAAAGTAGGCCACTGTAAAAAGTTTCCCGTAAATTGTGGTATATCCAGCTGAGGAGTTGAATGCTGCTGATGTATTGTAGAGTTAAGATGATGGTTAAGAACACGCTTCGTGGTTTTATATTTTGTTTCAAACGCTGAAAATTCACTTTCATAAGTTATATCACCTCCTTGTACGATGGTGTCAATTTGGAGATGTAAGGATTCAATATTGTTCCATTTAAGCTGAATATTCCTAAGCTCATCCTCAATTTCCCACTTTTCCATTTCGTCTAATTTTAAGCTTGAGATCAATCTATTGAAAGCTCTAAAATATGCTCTTTGTTGAATAAGTAGTTCATCCACTTTACCACAGGGTTGAGTTGCCCTTTCAGTACTAATCGGTAAGGTAGACGCCGACGCTATCGGTTGAGGCTTGTATGAAATAAGTAAGTTACGAATGGATTGATAAAGCTCTTTAGTTTGAATATAACGTTTTTCAGTAAAATAACTATCATTTTGATCCGGGAACGTCAATAGTTTTTCATTAACCTGATCAAATTCACTCCAAAGTTGGTCTAAAACTTCAGTTCGCTTTTTAAGGTAGTCTGAAGTTTTACGATAATCTGAATCTTTAGAAAAGTTAATTCGTATTTTATCTATCTCCGAATAAAGTTGAGCTTGACGAGAGATTAGTGACTGCATCGTATAAAAAAAGGTCTAAAAGCTAATTTATAAAGGAACAATCTTACTTGAGCTGCAGCGACACGGAGCGGGCTTTGGCGCAGGTCTCCTGACCCACGAAGTGCTGGTACACGTCTCTTGATCTCCTAATCCCCGGAAGGTGACCTGGCAGGTCTCCTGACCCGCGAAATGAGGCTGGTGGGTCTCCTGACCCACGGAAGGGAAGCTGGTGGATCTCCTGATCCACGAAGGTGAGCTGGCAGGTCTCCTGACCCACGGAAATGAAGATGGCGGATCTCCTGATCCACGAAGATGAGCTGGCAGATCTCCTGACCCACGGAAGGGAAGCTGGTAGGTCTCCTGACCCACGGAAGTGAAGCTGGTAGGTCTCCTGACCCACGGAAGTGAAGCTGGTAGGTCTCCTGACCCACGGAAGTGAAGCTTGTAGGTCTCCTGACCCAAGGAAGTGAAGCTGGTAGGTCTCCTGACCCACGGAAGTGAAGCTTGTAGGTCTCCTGACCCACGGAAGTGAAGCTGGTAGGTCTGCTGACCCACGGAAGTGAAGCTTGTAGGTCTCCTGACCCAAGGAAGTGAAGCTGGTAGGTCTCCTGACCCACGGAAGTGAAGCTTGTAGGTCTCCTGACCCAAGGAAGTGAAGCTGGTAGGTCTCCTGACCCACGGAAGTGAAGCTTGTAGGTCTCCTGACCCACGGAAGTTAAGCTTGTAGGTCTCCTGATCCACGGAAGTTAAGCTGGTGGATCTCCTGATCCACGTAAGTTAAGTTTGTAGGTCTCCTGACCCACGGAAGTTAAGCTCGAAGGACCAAATGTGAGAGTTATAGGCTCACAATAAAAGAAGTGGTATTTAGAAGCTGTAGGTTGGTGGTATAAAGAAATAAAACCAACCAAGTTGAGTACAAAATAATGACTGATTTATTTAATATACTTCTTAAACTAAGAGCATAAAATTGCTGACATGTTAGTAGGTCAGTTCATAGTCCTAAGGTTAATGTACGGTAATTTAGGTAACCCGTACAAAGTATTGTATTTCTGAATTCTGGTCGGACAATGTAATGCGCGCAATACTAATTGCAAACCAGGACGCCATATTGTTTATATTTGCTTCATCTTCATTCGTTTCATTCGGTCAGGATAACATTATTGCCATTACTAAAAATGGGATTATTTATTTATATAGTAACATCGATCAAAAAACTCAGCCCTGGTAGGTATCTAACATGATTCCATACAAAGTAAACCACGGCTGACCTAGCGACACGGTCGGAAATAGACGACCGCTTCTGACGTCATAAGCGAATGCCACCTTGTGGAATTTTAATTACCAGCTTGTGCGCGCCAATTCTTGTTATCGAGTAGTTCCTTGTTAGCCATACGAAATAGTTTAAAAATGTTAACAATAATTTTTTCAGACGGACCGTTGCTTGGACGCGGGGTGCTTAGAGAAAATCAACATCCTGCTGAAATGTGGCTCTCCGGCGTTGGTGAAGGAAGCGGCTTGGGCACTTAGCAATGTGCTCGCTGGCACACAGGTAACATGACAATTATGTTGTTGAGGGTTCCATTTTTGTTCCAAGACAACTTTTGTAATATTGAAAACTAGCTTTATCCCGCAACTTCGTATGCGCTTAACTACCCTTCTCGTTGAAATTTCAGAAACTATACAACCAGACACCCACTGAAAGAACCTTTAGACCTTTATACCATGCACTCAAGGAATAAGTTTTTTTCATACAAACTAAAAATCATATATTTCCCGTGCCCGTGAGAATTTTGGGAATTTTTTTCGTAGCACAACCAGTCACTCTTTGAAGAACCTTCATGCCAAGTATCACATCCATACACTCAAAGAATAAGATTTTTCATACAAACTAAAAAGTCCCGTGGGAATTTCGGGAATTCCTTCCATAATACAAACAAACACTTATTGAGGAACCTTTATATCAAGTATCACATCCATGCACTCAAGGGATGGGATTTTTTCTTACAAACTAAAACATCATATATTTCCCGTTCCCGTGGGAATTTCGGGAATTCCTTTCATAGCACAACCAGATACACATTGAAAACCTTTACACCAAGTTTCACATCGGTGCACTCAAGGAATAAGATTTTTCATACAAACTAAAAAATCCTATATTTCCTGTTCCCGTGAGAATTTCGGGAATTCCTTCCTAAGTGCACCCCTACATCCCCTAAAGAATGTATGTTCCAAATTTCAGCTCTCTACGCCCAGTAGTTACGGCTGTACGTTGTCTGTCAGTCACTCAGTACCTCAGTCACTCAGTCAGTAACGGAACAGTTTTATACATATTTATTTATGTAACCCTTTTTTCATCAACCGACTTCCAAAGTAGGAGGTGCTCAATTCGTGTGTATGTTCTTTTTTTTTGTGTCCCTTGTTACACGATTTTACGGCAATTATGAATCGATTTTGAATATTCTTATTTCATGTGATAGAAGATACTTCAGAAGCGCTCCAGTATAAATTTCATCAAAATCGATTGAGAACTTTTTGAAATATTTGAAACTTTCGAAACAAATATGTATCTATAGCTCCTGCTTACTTGAGGTTGGAATTAAACGATCAGTTTGATGATTAGTAATATAATGATTTAATAAATTGATAAAGCTTGATATATACAGGTGTTAGAAAAGATACACTATCAGCTATTTCATTCGAATCACTCGCAGAGCGAGATAAGTGTCGTCTATCTCGCTCGCACGCACATATCTTCGCTGTTGCGCTGTAGTCGGGTAGCAGCAGCTAGTTGCTAGGGTAGCTACATAACAATACAGTGAATTGTACCTTGTAGACCGAATACTTCAGCCAAATCTTTGACTTGGATTTAAACATGTAAGTGAAGTCGGTTGTTTAATGCTCTGCATTTGTTGATTATTACAATTATCCAGTTATAGATATGCTGGGAGAAATTTCTTAGGAATAAGTTTCGAGATAAGTCTCAAGTTAAAATGTAGTTTCTTTTCTACCTCTGTGTACATAAAATTAAGTAAATATAATAATAATAATAATAAAAACCTTTATTTCACATTTACACAAAACATACACAATATACACAATTTAAAACATACATAAAATACAAACACAAATTGTACAATATTACAGAAATAAAAATACTCACTGCCCCTAAAACTATCGTCTTGACTTGACACAAATTAAAATACCAGTTGACTGAGGCGCTGTTATTCTGCCAGGAACCAAAATGAACAACTTACTAATGAATTAAAATGTGTGTTCCCAACATCAATAAAGCTTCGCTATAAGTTTAAAATCCGAAAAGTGAAAAGAAAAAATTGTGTAAAAGTATTTAAAAAAATAGGAATTCAATAATTTAAATGGAAAAAACATAATATAAATAATAATAGTCCAACAAAACCAACAATCCAACTTAAAATAACTATAACTACTACAATAACTAACTTTTCAATTTCTAAAAAAAACTGAAATGTTGAACTGAATGAAATCAATGATCAATAAAATTTGATGTTGTACCAGTATTCATATTAATTACTTAAAATGCATGTATTGCAACATCCGGTCAAATCGATTCAAGTTAGTTCAGTAACAATGAAGCTTTAAATATTGACGAGACAAAATCAAAATCATCTTTACTGCATACCTATGGTATTATTTAGTTATATACTATAATGTGTATCACATATTTTACTGCCGCACAGTATTCAATATTACAATATGTAACTGTATGTAAGATGATCCAGGAACTAACAGCTGTAGGCGCCCAAATAGGTTATTGTTACCAACTATGCGGACAGCCATGAAATCTAGAAACTGTACATCAATGGCCGTAAAAATCTATAGTTAATAACCTAGTGACATAAAAAATCTTGTATGCAATAAATTTCAATATAGAGTTATGATGTGGCTAGTCCAAAATTGTTTTTATGATTTAAATGTGTATTTTAATCACAAAAGTTGACATTCAATCCTAAATTGACATGAAATAGTAAGTTATATGTACCTATATCTGACCTTAGAATATTTTAAGCAATTAATTAAATAATAATCAATATATATAAAACTGTTCCGTTACTGACTGAGTTACTGAGTGACTGACAGACAACGTACAGCCTTAACTGCTGGGCGTAGAGAGCTGAAATTTGGAACATTCATTATTTAGGGGATGTAGAGGTGCACTAAGGAAGGAATTCCCGAAATTCCCACGGGAACGGGAATTATTGGACTTTTTAGTTTGTATGAAAAATCTTATTCCTTGAGTGCACGGGTATGATACTTGGCATAAAAGTTCTTCAAAAAGAGACTGGTCGTGTTATGAAAGGAATTCCCGAAATTCCCACGGGAACGGGAAATATATGATGTTTTAGTTTGTATGATAAAATCTTATTCTTTGAGTGCACGGATGTGATACTTGGTATAAAGGTTCCTCAATAAGTGTCTGTTTGTATTATGGAAGGAATTTCCGGAATTCCCACGGGAACGGAAAATAGGACTTTTGAGTTTATGCGTGTACGAAGTCGCGGGCAAACGCTCGTATTATAATAAACTTACTTAAACTTTATTAGAGTTAAAATTTTGTATGCTCTAAACGGGCGAATGTGTCTGCACTGAAATTAATTATAAGAACTGTATTTAAGACATTGTAACAAATAAATATTTTCTTTCTTCTTTCTTTCAATATAAAACAGATACGGTCGACTTATTAATTTTTTTGTATTTATGTTACAGACTCAAATCCAGCGGGCTATTCAGGAAGACACACTTCCAAATCTGTGTCATGTGCTGGCCAACGGAGATCCAAGGTAAGGTATTTGACAGTCTCTGCGAACCAATGATGTTTCCGATGTAGTTGAGCCACACATTCTTACGTTGTTCTGATAAGGTCCTTTCACTGGAACAGGTTTATAGAAACTTCTCATAAGAACAGAATATGGTTCAGTTGATATGTTATACACAATATATTATAAATTATAAAATAAAATAATAAATAAAATCCCCAGACATTCACACCAACTACATGGCCCCAAAGTAAGCATAGCTTGTGTTATGGGATACCATGTAGCGAACTAGGGGGGAACCAAGAATATAAATACATAAATAGCTAAACACCCAGACATGGAACATTTTTTTTTTCTTGTTCCGTGCGGGAATCGAACCCGCAACCATTGAACCACTGGCGTCTGAGGCAGACAGTGTTACCCCATCGCCAAAGTGGTCGTCAATTAATTATAATGTGGTCGTCTATAATTAAATAAGATGTCGTTTTTCTTTTGTGTCGGCCATCTTTTCAAATTACTGTTACGAAATACTTAAATAAAAGATGTTTAGTAATTCATAACATTGTAATACAATCAAAATGACCTGCTCAAAGGAAACCTTCAGGTAGAAATCGCTTTACAATGATAAGGCCGTCTATTGTGCCTTTCAGAACTGCCTTTTTAGTTGTATTTAATATCCTCTTCTCATAGTGTGCAATGAAGAAGAAAAAGGGTTAGGTTTCGCATGGTGTCTCACAAAAGATTTTTGGGACAAAATAGTGATAACCTGATATTAACTCGACCACGTTTTGTTGTCATAAGAAGAAATTCCTATGGAATAGGTTTATTTCTATTCTAGGTATTATTTCTGAACCAAGGCTCACTTGGTTGTTTTTTAGTCACCAGCCAAAAAATGTTATTTACTTTGATACGATATAAACGTACCTATTATAACGTGCATATTTATTTTAGTAACGCTCAGAAGAAAGAACTAAGATATGGCACCACATACTCTTTTACAAATAGTCGCTGTTGATGAAATACTACGACGCGGCATTTCATTATTAATACTACGACGTAGTACTACAAGATGTTTTGAAGTAGCGCGTAGTCGTCTTTACTTTAACGCTATTCATTCATAATTAAGAGTGACCATGCTTTGCTTAATATGTTAGCGAATATAGGTGTAGACGACGGGAGATAAATAATTAAAAAATTGATCGATTTTCAAAATAGCTAGCGCAACTAGGTGCGCGACCGTATGTTCCGAAGTGTCAACGCAACTGACTCGTAGATGTGCGGGCGCTGCCGATCTTCCCTCGGCCCGCGCCTTCACACCCCGCGCGGACTGTATTAATTAACATAGGATTACCTTCGCAGGAACATACAGACGCATACCCACTCGCTTACTACAACTTTATTTAAATAAACACTTAAGATTATAGTAAAACTAGCCGCCGCGCGCGGTTTACCCGCATAACTTTTGATCCCGTGGGAATTTCGAGATAAAATATAGCCTATAACCTTCCTCAAGAGTTGGGCTATCAAATGCAAAAACAATTCAAATCCCACTTGTATTTTCTGAGATTAGCGCGTTCAAACAAGCTTTATACATTAGTATAGATAGGAACACAGGTACAGTTTACTGTATATACCTATTTAAATAAACAAAAGGTACTAGGTAGGCCAGCCATCCTCAACAGCAGGGTTAATTTTAATTAGCGCATCACCTCTTGCAGGCAGCCTCTCCGCATCAATCCCAACAACATTTGTTCTACAATTTTATAAAATTCAAAGTTTTTAAAATTTAAACAGAGGCAATAAAAAAAAAATTATTGCCTATGTTTAGCATCGTAACTCTATTTACATCGCTTCATAAAATTAAAAGGCATTTCTCACAAAATATAGAGTAAGAAGCAAATTTTTTTTTTGTTTTTATTTGTTGTGTCATTTATCAAGATTTGTAAAAAGTCGTAGAACAAATGTTGTTGGGTTTGATGTGGAGAAGCTGCCTGCAAGAGGTGATGCGCTAATTAAAATTAACCCTGTATATTTATTTCCTTGTAACAAAATACATACCTTTTTTTGTAAAAATCGTTTCTATAAACAATACTATTGTGTTCCATGCTGGACTGGGAGTGAAAGAAAAACATAGAATGTGCCAGCTGCTTCTCTTCCCGGGCATACTGTAAAAGTCGGTTAAGGGACGGAGGTTTTATTGGCATTTTTGTGGGCGATAGGCTGACCCCCTGTCTTTGCAATAGCCTCTCGCAATCATTATAATACCTCATTAGTCAAACGTGACATCAGTTGGTCTTATAACCTCTGATGTTCTGCCTACCCCATAAAGGATACAGGCGTGAAGTTATGTATGTATGTATGTATGTGTTAAAAAAAAAATTGGCCAGCGACTAAAAAATTTCATATTCCGTAAATTAATTCTGTGTGAGTAAATAAATGATTCTTTTTATTTTCCAGATGCCAAAAAGAGGCAGCCTGGGCCATAACTAACCTGTGCCTGGGGGGCAACGCGGCGCAACTCGACGCCATGTTGTGTGCCAACGTGTTGCCGCCATATTGTGCGCTGCTGGCGAGCAACGACCCGCGGGCGGCGGTCGTTGTGTTGGACGGAATTACTCATTTGCTGCAGGTGCGTATTACTATTGAGGCATATTTTAGTAATAAATAAGTCTCTGTTCATATACAGGGTGACTGGTGACAAAGAAGAATCGTCACTCCCCATACTAAAAATACTAAAATTTGTATAGTGTTTCTTTTTAGTTTATTAGATACATTTAATTATAGGTAATCACAGAAAAATCATACATTATTATATTTCCTGTTTTATAATAAGTTATTTCACAGTGAAACTATTAAAATATGGTATCACCAACAACTTCAACAAAGAAGATTGAACTTGTTTAAAAAAGTACACTTGACAGGTGACTGACAGATAGATGGTCGCCATGTTGTTGATATGTTGTGAATGCGCTCTTTTCGGATTTCTCTCAAGTTTTTTTCGTTACGACTAGGGATGCAACGATACCGATACGATAATCGTATATCGGCGATTATCGTAAACCTTTACGATTATTCGTTATCGTAAATATTACGATACGAGGTTTTTACGATACATTTATTTCAAAATTTTTAAAGTTTATTTTTCCAAATTGGAATATTTAATAAACACTAGACCACAACGTAGCTAAAATTATGCTGATATCGATAAAAATATCGAAAAATTATAATAAGCTTAATTAATGGCGCACAAAAATGTAAAAGTTTAATTTAAGTTTCAGGAAAAAACTTAAAAATGTTGTGTTTTCTGTATAAGAATTTGCCAGTAATAAATTACGATTACAATTAAAATTAATTAATAGTCAGTAAATGTAGGATTTAAAATAAAATATAAGTTAATGATTGGTGAAATAAAAATGTATAACTTTTTTTATATACTTTTACTTTACTTAGTAGGTATTACATACAATTACAACAAAGTTTCCAATAAATTCATCAAAATGGTATTAAACAAATATCGTAATGCATTCGTATCGTAATTCGTTATCGTAATTGGCCATTACGATGTATTCGTCATTTGTATTGGTATCGTAATAGCCGTATCGTTGCATCCCTAGCTATCCACCCGGTATCTATCAGTAAAAATATCAGCTTTCCGATACAATCCGTATTCTATTTGCTAAAAGAATATAGGTAATTAAGTTTTTCATATTTTTCACAAAACAAACAGAATTAATCAACATCGATGTCAAAGACAGACAGACAGACAGGTGTTTATTTTAATGACAGTGACGGACGGACGGGTGCCATATTGGTTTATTACCAGATTCACGTATATTTTTAGCAAAATTACATAAAATTCAAAAAAAAATATAAGCGACGCTAAAAAATATATAATACCAGAAATAGATATGCATTGTTCCATAGTTGATTTTAAAAATAGTTTCATGTTTATACATTCAATAGTATGAAATGACGATTCTCATTTAAATACTGATGGAGAGCACTCTGTACTCGATTCTGATCAGAATTATGTAATAAAAGTAGGTACTTAATTTTTTCACTAGAATTCCCTATCAATAAATACTAATATGTTACTATTGACTTTACATACAACTGAGTCAGTCGTGGCACGTGACCTGGCACGCGAGCGGTGCCAACGCTAGCGTAACAATGCGTTGCGTAATCAATTTTTTTTACTTTCGGTTATGTTTACTCGGTAAATAATTAAGACATACATATATCGTCACGCCTGTATCCCTTATGGGGTAAGCAGGGCACCAGAGGTTACAAGACCATCCTATGTCACGTTTGACAAATTTGGAGGTATTATAAAGATGGAGAGACTATTGTAGTGACAGGGGGTCAGCCTATCGCCCAAAAAAACGCCTTTAAAACCTCTGTCCTTTAACTGACTTTTACAGTATGCCCGGGAAGAGAAGCAGCTGGCACATTCAATGTTTTTCTTTCGCTCCCAGTCCAGCATGGAAGCGTAAAAATATAAAATTAATTAATATTTATTTTTTATTATATTTCTTTCCCTCATGTATGATCTCAAACTATCACGTCCTTGAATTTCAAAAGTGACCCACCAGCCACTTTGTAGAAGAGCTTTATATTACAGTTTCCATAATAATTTTGCATTGACAAATGATGGTCTAAAAATTATGAGTTGATTTCACGTCCGCTAGTCACAACCTACCCGAGTACTTTCTTTTTAATAGGTAAGCGCTAAAAAGTGTTGCGAAGTAATAAAGATAGTACTCGATCTTAACTCAGTGTCGAAGGATTATACTTTGTCAAAAGTCAAAGTCAAAAACAATTTACAAATTGAACTGAATCTACCACCACTTCGGAAAGTCGATCTGTTGAGAAGAAGTGGAAAGAAGCAGCAATCATCTTTTTAAAATTCACAATAACAATTTACAGCCAGGGAGTCAATTTTTACCAATTTGGTTTACTTACATTGAAAATCTTTAATGACTAGGTACAAAAATCTGATTATAATATCTTCATTTATCATCAATATATATAAAACTGTTCCGTTACTGACTGACTGAGTGACTCAAAAGTCAAAAGTCAAAGTCAAAAGAATCTTTATTTCGTAAGTATTTAAATACATTTGAAATAAGTCATAATTTACAAATTGAACTGAATCTACCGCCACTTCGGATAATCGGTCTGTTGAGAAGAAGTGGCAAGAAACTCAAACTCAAACTGACAGACAACGTACAGCCGTAACTACTGACTTAGAGAGCTGAAATTTGGAACATACATTTTTTAGGGGATGTAGAGGTGCATTAAGGAAGGAATTCCCTAAATTCCCACGGGAACGGGAATTATTGGACAATTTAGTTTGTATGAAAAATCTTATTCCTTGAGTGTACGGATACGATACTTCGCATAAAGGTTCTTGAAAAAGTGACTGGTTGTTTTATGAAAGGAATTCCCGAAATTCCCACGGGAACGGGAAATATATGATGTTTTAGTTTGTATGAAAAAGCCTTATTCCTTGAGTGCACGGATGTGATACTTGGTATAAAGGTTCCTTAATAAGTGTCTTTTTGTATTATGGAAGGAATTCCCGAAATTCTTACGGGAACGGAAAATATAGGACTTTTGAGTTTATGCGTGTACGAAGTCGCGGGCAAACGCTCGTACTATACAATTTTGCCATTTTTGTGCTAGTTTATTTATCCTTTTACTGATGGGTCATCGAAAGGATTTTGTAATGCGTTTCGGGTGTTCTAATTTTGATATATAATCCTTGTTCTTAATGGATTATATTAATGACTGTATGTTTTTGCAGGCGGCAGAGAAGTTCGGTCAAGTGGAAGCACTGTGCCTCAAGCTGGAAGAGATCGAAGCTCTGGATCACATCGAGAACTTGCAGAACCATGAAAATGAACAGGTATCAAACATTGAGATTATATTATCCGAGGAGTAACAGATCAGTCGTGCACCACTTGTAGTGTTAATTCCATTTTGACCTTTACTCTTAATACCGTGTTGTCTATCCCATCACATGATACTGGCAGTAATAGCTTGTCGCCTCATATCGACGGCTGGTTGCCAAATTGTCAAGAATTGAATTGAACTCAAGCCACCGAGAAAAAATTATTACAAACCTCATGTTAATTATGATGCATCAAACTGTATTACTTTTTATTATAATAATCAACGAATGCAGAGCATTAAAATCCGACTCCACGTCAAAATTTTAGCTGAGTTATAATGTCATCCATGTAAATATTCTCCGAAATCATACATATTGTTTCAAAAATTTGAAATTTTTTAACAAAGTACTAAACCGATTTTGATGAAATTTATATGGGACCAACTATGAAGTATCTTCTATCATATGAATTTTCACAAACGATTCATAATTTTTCGAAATATCGTGTAACAAAGACGCAAAAAAAAACATACAGATGAATTGAAAACCTCCTCCTTTTGTGGAAGTTGGTTGAAAAAGAACCAAAAATAGACATAAACTACTTTAACTAAGTTGCCTAGCTAATTCCGCGACTTGTACTTGCACTAGTGATGCAGGATTTTCGTGCGTTGGTTCACCGCCCTCCCTCCCTCAAGCAAGAAGCAAGCAATGCAATGAACAGTAGGTTACAGTTTTCCAAGTGTGTGTTCATTGCATTTCTTGCTTTCCGCAAAGTAACGCCTGATTCAATCAATAATAGTAGATATAAAGTTTAAACCATATTTAAATCCAGTACATTTTTCTGTTTCCCGGCTTAAAGAAATCCTAAAATGCCTTTAACTCGAAAGTTACATTGACAGAGTTATTCACTTTGATCTGTTACTTCTCATCTTAGTTCTGTTTTATGTGTGACTGCACCGTTGGACCTCAACCTCACCTCATGGTAAGTGAATATGAGGTTGAGGATGACAGCATACGGGCTTATACCACGGCAAATAATTCAATGCAGTAAACTGACAGTTCGAAATGTCAAGTATAAAACTAATGATACCAGTTAAAAACTTCGTAGTGTAAGTACTAAATGAGAATGATTAAAAACTAATGAGTCTTTGTTTTACATAAAATTTTAAAGAAATTTGAAAATAATTGAATTTGAATCTAACTATTTCCTTCAAGTAACTTTAATGAAAATAATTAATTACCAAACATACCAAGTTCTTTAAAATGGTTACAGTTGGACTTAAATCGACTTGTTAACTTTATTTTTAAACTCATTTTGTCGTTAAAAATGAAATTTCAAGAATAGTTGCAGCAGCTAACATCTGCTAACAGCACTATAAAAAAGAAATATCTTGTGGGCCAAAATATTTTTTTTGTCCATACATTACAATATTACATACATACATAACTTCACGCCTGTATCCCTTGCGGGGTAGGCAGAACACCAGAAGCTATCAAACCATATGAGGTCTCGTTTGACAAATTTAGAGATATTACTAGCTGACCCGGCAAACGTTGTTTTGCCATATAAATAAAAAAAATAGATGTTGGCCGATTCTCATAGATACCGGATAAGCACAAAAAATTTCATCAAAATCGGTCAAGCCGTTTCGGAGGAGTATGGAGTATACGAAAACTGTGACTCGAGAATTTTATATATTAGAAGATAATGATGGAGAGAGACTATTGCAGTGACAGGGGGTCAGCCTGTCGCCCGCAAAACTGTCTATAAACATTACAAGATTATTATTTAAAAAATAATTATATTAATTCACTTAAACCTCGTCACTATTTTTTTTCTTCCCCCAAGTGGGCACACTGGAACTGTAATTTTACTGCTGTAGCGACATCTAGCGGACGCTCCATAGAACGATGACGACACGACGTAATTCCTACATCGCGCTATCACAGTTTCTATAGCGATCTGTACATATACAACTTCCCGACAACAACCGTCGGGCCGTGGGCCGCGGCCTGCCATCCCTTTTCTGGGAGTAGGAACAAACACCACGTTCCTATACAGCAGTGCGAGCACAGAACTTTATCGAATCGTTTGTTAACGAATGTTCGTATAGTATGGAGACGGTTTTTAAGAAAAAATTGAAATCTATCCATTGCCGCACGGCCAGCTTAAATAAATGTGTGCCTTGTTAATTTTGAATGTTTGTTAACATGTTGTACTCATAAATATCTGTAAAATAAAAAATTACAATGTTACTCAAAACTTGCAACCGACTCCATACTATACGAGCATTCGTAAACATTCGTTAATATACGATTCGATAAAGTTCTGTGATCGCACTGCTGCATTGAATTATTTGCCAGGGTGTAGGAAGTAACAGGCTCTTCACAGTGACGGATTAAGACTACTAGATGCCCTAAGCATTCCATGCCTGTGGGCCCCCCTGTCCGTATGTCAACTAGAATCGGTTTTTAAACCTTTACCGCCTAAAAACATTAGTTTTTTGTAAAATAAGATGATGAGATGTAACGTACTTTAGAAGTGGAGTAGGTGCGACAATAATAAAAACCAAAGCATAATTGATTTATTTATTGAAATGCGCCTTGCGGCTTTTCCGAGCATTGAATTCACGCAAGATAGTATTAACGTCTAACGTTTTTTAACATATCGGACTCTATGTACAATATGTATAAATTATCGAGCCTTTCTTGTATCATCTTTGTCCTTTTTTAATTTTTTAATATTTTTAATTTTGATAAAGAACGTTTCGCTGAGCAATTTGTAATTATAAGCGATAAAAATATAGTTTCCACATTAGGGAAAGCTGATTCAATCTTATCATTATGTATTATTTTATACAATTGTGCGTGAGTTTGATGTAAACTTGTGCGAGCCGAATCACTGGGTCTGGAACTTATTTTACTTATGACATATGAATGAAACTGTTGAATTTCTGTTATTAATTCGGTGTTAAGGTCTTCTGGATATGTGTTTACTAGATTTGTACTGTGCTGACCGTATTCTGCAGTTTGATCGGGACACATAATTTTATCGGCATCGGGTATTTTATTTAAGAATGAGAATTTGTCTGCTGTTTCTTTGTATATTTTTCCTCTTTTTCGCATCTCTGCATATAATTTATCAATGATGCTATAATAACACGTTATTTTGAATTGTTCTCTTGGGCTGAAACTTACTTCATGAGCTGAACCATCATTGGGCATTTTCTTTCTTCGTCTTTGACGGGTGTCTTTGTATTCCACATCTAGCAGCTTTTCTTTTGCGCGGGCTTCTAAAAAATCAAAGTCGCACCGCAATTTTTCTAAAAAATTCACGAGTGATTTGTAGAGATTAGCGCCAGTCTCTAGAGTAACTTCTGGGTCTTGTAATACCTTGCTGACTTTCCGGAAGGTTTGCAAAATTTCGTCCCACATGACCAACATGAGTACGAACTCCAATTCTTGTAGTTTATTCGACAAATTAGCTGCTTCTCTTCTGGTTTCTCCTTTTTGCATGTCGTCCACAGAAATGACGTCTAATGCATCTATAATTTTATTATATGTCTGTGAAATACCTGATGTCGCTTTAGCGTGTGCTTCCCATCTCGTTTCTGATAAAGATTTCAAAACACTTTCATTATACAAATGATCTTTTAATATGCGCCACCTTATGGTTGAACCGGAAAAAAAATTGTATAGATTTTGAACTAATGAAAAAAAAATTACAGCTGCTAGGCAACAATCCACGGCGCTTCGACCTACTAAATTGAGAGAATGGGCTGTGCATGGGATATATATTGCAAACGGATTCGCCTCTAGAATCTTCTGCTGCATGCCATTGTAACGCCCAGACATATTTGAAGCATTGTCATAAGACTGGCATCTGCATTTTGAAAAATCTAATCCACAATGTTCTTCAAGGTATTGAAGAGTCTGCTTTGCCAGTTCATCTCCTGTGTGATGCGTTTCCAACTCAATAAATGTAAGAAATCGCTCTACTGGCTGCCAATCTTTTATATAGCGAATAACTACGCTGAGCTGGTCCATGTGCGTCAAATCCGGCGTAGAATCTACTGAAAGACTATAATATCTAGAATCTTTTATCTGCGATATAATTTTACCATGCACTTCTTGGGCCATTATCATAATCAACTCTTCGTAAATCGTTTTAGATAAATAAGAGACGTTTCCTTTTCCGGTGTTTCCATATTTGGTTATGTGTGCCGCTAAAAAGGGATCAAATTGACTTATAAGTTCCAACAACGCTAGAAAATTTCCATTCTGAGGAGATCCAAATTTCTCTACTGCACCGCGAAAAGGAAGGCCTCTTTCTGCCAATGTACGAATAACAGCTATAACTCGCTGTAGTACGTGCTCCCAGTAATATTCTCTTCATGAATTTGCTTATCAAAACCTTGATGCAAGCTTAAACCTTGCCTGCGTGTTAAATATGTTAATAGACAATCTCTGTGACTAGAACTCTTTTCGTGACCTTCAATCATTACTTTGGTATTCCTCCAGTCACTAAAACCTGTTGAACTACCAAAAACTGAAGATTTATCTGAACAAAAAAGCTTGCATACAAAACAGTAAAGTGATCCTGTAGACGGCGAATAAAGTAGCCACTCTCTTTTGTAGTTTTCGCCATTAGGCTTTCGGCCAATAAATACTTTTTCATGGCAGTAACGCGACGTTGAACCATAAGTTCGACGGGATTTTTCAAATGAACCAATATGATTTTGACAGTCATTTGGTCCGCAAGATAGCCAATATTCCACGTCAACGTATGAAAATTCACACCATAGCCCTGGGTCATTTTCTTGATTTGGTGCTCTGTTAATTTCAGTTTCGTCTATTATATCTTCAGTATTATTTAAGGTTTCAAATTCAGAATCAGAAGGTTCTCGAATCGTAAAATTTTCTTCACTGTTTTTTGACGTCCCTGGAATTGGAATATCAACTGATGGCGGTGGTTCAGATTGAGGAGGACGGAAAAAACTTGTTAACTTTTTTGTTTTACTTATTGTTTCTGCTATTTTGCTTTTATTCTCTTCTGCGTGTTTTCTTTTTTGTGCACCACTCAATTGCGAACGCTTCATGATTTAATCTAGGGGTATGTAAAGAAATAAATGATTAAAAAGAGTACCTAAACGCTGTAAAGAGGAATCTAATTACTCCAAAGCCGAAGGCTTCAAAGCCCTTATCAATTCAATTCAATTCAAGCTAAAATTAGATAATCAGGTATACCTAGTGATATTTTTTTACCTATGTATTCTTGCCTATTATTTTGCAAACAAAAAACATTCGATGCCTACCTTAGCGACATCCGGAAATTCTATTCTAAAGAAAGAAACCGGAACGGTAAGAACTTCTCTATTCATCATCCTTATGATTATTATCTTAAAACAAGTAATTATCGAAAAAAAAATTTTGGTCACAAGCTTTTACTTAAGTGTAACAAAATTTAATAAAATATGACAAAACATAGATATTGTGAAAAAAAAGCAAATGCATTCACCCGGGAATCGAACCCGAGACTCTACTAGAGACGAGAAATGTTCAAAATAGCGATATTCTTAAACTCCAAAAATTGTTATTATTAAAACAAAAAACCCGACTGCTTAAAATTAATGAATTAAAAAAGAAAAAAACAAGTTAAAATTGCAAGTTGCTTTACATTACACGCAGTCGGAGGCAATGGTAGTTTGTATCTTTGGTCAACAAAACAACATACATACATAGACTGACAAACACATTACCCTCCCGCAGTCCGGTAAAAACAATTGACGAATCGGGTAAATGCAGCTCCTTCTCTGGACCTGATCATCAGATCAATACCAACTCCTGATAAAACCTATTGTCACCGGGCGGGAGGGAATACAGCTTGATACCTTTGAGTATTTATTGTCCTTCATACCTAATTTCAGCTCAATCGCACCACCGCTGGAAGTCGCTCAAAAATCGATCGCAATATTCCGCCTGTACAAATTTATAAACTTACTTGACGTAAAGTGTAGTAAAAGCTTGTAACAATATCTATTAGCTTGTAAATCAAAGAAACACGCCCGACCGCTAGATATCGGTAGTCGTTTTTCAGTAGGTATCATTTGACGTGCGTGTCATTGACCTCTCAGACTAATTTACATACATACATACATACATACATAACCTCACGCCTGTATCCCGTATGGGGTAGGCAGAACACCAGAGGTAATAAAACCATCTGATGCCACGTTTGACAAATTTGGAGGCATTATAATAGTGGAGAGAGACCATTGCAGTGACAGGGGGTCAGCCTATCGACCACAAAGAAGCCTCCCATAACACCTCGGTCCCTTAACTGACTTTTACAGCATGCCCGGGAAGAGAAGCAGCTGGCACATTCTATGTTTTTCTTTCACTCCCAGTCCAGCATAGAAGCAAAACATAACCAAAAGTAATTACTTAAATGAAACAAGATACTTAGATATTTTGACTTTGGACATTATCGAAACAAAACAAAATAAAACTTTACGTACCTAAGCGAACACAATATTATGAACAGAACTTGAATGAATTGTCGACAAAAATTGTATTACGTACGCATAGAAGCCGGCCGGCACAATTACTCAAAAAACAAAACATTTCATGAAACAGATTTGCGGAGGCGCCAGGCTTGGGGCCCGCGGGGAAGGAGTGGTTTGTGATTGGCTGATCGCAATTCCGGGGCATTCGAATTGTCGAATGCACTAGCGGGCAGCGAGTGGGCAAGCGGGAGTGGGGTTATGACTCTAGGTCGGACTCTATGTCAACTTAAAATGCGCGAATTTTCAAATTAGTCCTAGAAACTTTTTTTGGTGACGTGAGAGTGAGACGTGATGCCCTAAGGACGGATTTTTTTTGTGCTTCTTCTGGTGCCCCCTCAGACGTGATGCCCTAAGCAATTGCTTACTTTGATTAAGGGTTAATCCGTCACTGGCTCTTCACCGGACGAACAGTGATACTTGGCTGCAAATTTAAAAGTAGGTCGGTCGCTAGCTAGGCGGGTCCTGAAGGTGTCCCACCTAGACCACCAAGTGAGGGTCGCCTTTTAATACTCGCTTATACAGGTCCGGTAGGGCTAATCTAATTTCTGCATTTCAATTATTTTTGATATTTGAAATGCAGTGAATATTCCAAAAAGACGAGCAGACGAAACTTCTCAACCGACTTGCAAAAGCAGGAGGTTCACCTAGACCACCAAGTGAGGGTCGCCTTTTAATACACGCTTATACAGATCCGGTAGAGCTAACCACCTAGACCACCAAGTGAGGGTCGCCTTTTAATACACGCTTATACAGATCCGGTAGAGCTAACCACCTAGACCACCAAGTGAGGGTCGCCTTTTAATACACGCTTATACAGATCCGGTAGAGCTAACCACCTAGACCACCAAGTGAGGGTCGCCTTTTAATACACGCTTATACAGATCCGGTAGAGCTAACCACCTAGACCACCAAGTGAGGGTCGCCTTTTAATACACGCTTATACAGATCCGGTAGAGCTAACCACCTAGACCACCAAGTGAGGGTCGCCTTTTAATACACGCTTATACAGATCCGGTAGAGCTAACCACCTAGACCACCAAGTGAGGGTCGCCTTTTAATACACGCTTATACAGATCCGGTAGAGCTAACCACCTAGACCACCAAGTGAGGGTCGCCTTTTAATACACGCTTATACAGATCCGGTAGAGCTAACCACCTAGACCACCAAGTGAGGGTCGCCTTTTAATACACGCTTATACAGATCCGGTAGAGCTAACCACCTAGACCACCAAGTGAGGGTCGCCTTTTAATACACGCTTATACAGATCCGGTAGAGCTAACCACCTAGACCACCAAGTGAGGGTCGCCTTTTAATACACGCTTATACAGATCCGGTAGAGCTAACCACCTAGACCACCAAGTGAGGGTCGCCTTTTAATACACGCTTATACAGATCCGGTAGAGCTAACCACCTAGACCACCAAGTGAGGGTCGCCTTTTAATACACGCTTATACAGATCCGGTAGAGCTAACCACCTAGACCACCAAGTGAGGGTCGCCTTTTAATACACGCTTATACAGATCCGGTAGAGCTAACCACCTAGACCACCAAGTGAGGGTCGCCTTTTAATACACGCTTATACAGATCCGGTAGAGCTAACCACCTAGACCACCAAGTGAGGGTCGCCTTTTAATACACGCTTATACAGATCCGGTAGAGCTAACCACCTAGACCACCAAGTGAGGGTCGCCTTTTAATACACGCTTATACAGATCCGGTAGAGCTAACCACCTAGACCACCAAGTGAGGGTCGCCTTTTAATACACGCTTATACAGATCCGGTAGAGCTAACCACCTAGACCACCAAGTGAGGGTCGCCTTTTAATACACGCTTATACAGATCCGGTAGAGCTAACCACCTAGACCACCAAGTGAGGGTCGCCTTTTAATACACGCTTATACAGATCCGGTAGAGCTAACCACCTAGACCACCAAGTGAGGGTCGCCTTTTAATACACGCTTATACAGATCCGGTAGAGCTAACCACCTAGACCACCAAGTGAGGGTCGCCTTTTAATACACGCTTATACAGATCCGGTAGAGCTAACCACCTAGACCACCAAGTGAGGGTCGCCTTTTAATACACGCTTATACAGATCCGGTAGAGCTAACCACCTAGACCACCAAGTGAGGGTCGCCTTTTAATACACGCTTATACAGATCCGGTAGAGCTAACCACCTAGACCACCAAGTGAGGGTCGCCTTTTAATACACGCTTATACAGATCCGGTAGAGCTAACCACCTAGACCACCAAGTGAGGGTCGCCTTTTAATACACGCTTATACAGATCCGGTAGAGCTAACCACCTAGACCACCAAGTGAGGGTCGCCTTTTAATACACGCTTATACAGATCCGGTAGAGCTAACCACCTAGACCACCAAGTGAGGGTCGCCTTTTAATATACGCTTATACAGATCCGGTAGAGCTAACCACCTAGACCACCAAGTGAGGGTCGCCTTTTAATACACGCTTATACAGATCCGGTAGAGCTAACCACCTAGACCACCAAGTGAGGGTCGCCTTTTAATACACGCTTATACAGATCCGGTAGAGCTAACCACCTAGACCACCAAGTGAGGGTCGCCTTTTAATACACGCTTATACAGATCCGGTAGAGCTAACCACCTAGACCACCAAGTGAGGGTCGCCTTTTAATACACGCTTATACAGGTCCGGTAGGGCTAATCTAATTCCTCCATAAGAACTAAATTTTTTTTGATATTTAAAATGCAGTGGATATTCCAAAAAGTCGAGCAGATGAAACATCTCAACCGACTTGCAAAATCAGGAGGTTCTCAATTCGTTTGTATGTTTTATTTGTGTTTTTGTAACACGATATTTCGGAATTATGAATCGAGTAAAGCTATACCATTAGATGGAGCTACGTTAGCAATACAACGTAAAAAAAAAAACAAAAATGTGGTAAGTAATTTCGAGGCGTACCGCCAGGCCCCGGTAGCTCAGTCGAAGAGCACTCGTCCGGCAAATGAGGGGTCCCAGGTTCGAGTCCTGGTCGGGTAATTTTTATTTATCACATTTTTTTCGGTTATTTAAGATTAATTGAGCATTATAAATGCAAAAACCTAAAAACATTAATTATGAATCGATTTTGAAAATTCTTGTTTCATATCATAGAGGATATTTCATAGTTGGTCCCAAATAAATATCTAAATCGATTGATGATACTTCATGGGAAACTTCAAATTTTTTAAAAAATATGTATGAATTCGGAGAAAGTTTACCTTGACGACAATATAGTTCATCCAAAGTTTTGACCTGACTTCGGTTTTTTAATGCTCTGCATTCGTTGGTTATTAGCACATATTGATGAGGTGTGTGGAACCTTTTTTTCTTGACTTCTTTATTCCTGGTACTTTGGATGACTCCTGAATGGACGTCTACCACCTTAGTCTTATTTATTTTATACTAGCTGCTGCCCGTGACTTCGGTTGCGTCGCAGTTCTAATTTGACTGAAACTTTATATTTTTAATAAAGTAGAAAAACCAAATTTTAGAATCATTCAATAAGTTTATCACGGAGCTAAGCGACTGAAAACGAAATAACATATTCGACTTTACATTAGAAGTTTTAAAATTAGTTTTTGTTAGCAACTTTTGAATTTGAAGTATCCTAATTTGACATTAGGGTTTTATTACACTAATCGATCGACGAACGAAACGAACGTTTATCGATTGGTTGTAGACCATCGATCGATTGGTGTGATTCACATACATACATTTACACACATACATACATAACTTCACGCCTGTATCCCTTATTAGTTATTAAATCATCTGATGTCACGTCTGACGAATTTGGAGGTATTTATTGGTGAGGAGAGACTATTATTACGGTTTGCTCGCACACCGCGCATCTTTAAAAGAATGCTTAAACGTCATTATCAGGTGAAACACTGTCCATCTTAGCTATCTACACAATATAGATATTTATATAATATGTATTAATATTGTATTTATTTATATAGTATATAGGTATATATGTAAACGTTTATGTAAATGTATGTTATTATTCGTATGTAGTTTATTTTACGAGGCGTACACCTCGCCCACGTAAAGAAGGTCATTACGGGTGGCCCATTTTGGTACCGAGGTACACTCCGCGGTTTATAACACCGTACTAACCACTGAGTACAACTGCATTTACAGTTTTGGTCAAAGATGAATTTTGAGCCAAGAAAAAAATATTTTTGTGGGCTTCACGCGCGAGCCATTTTCTCTCTAATATGTTATCTTAAACTGTCAAGTCGAACTGTCAACTTCGTGTTCATCAACTCGACTCGATATTTACTTTGTTTATTTTTGTTGTTGCTTTGTTATTATTAATTATTCGTTAAGTATATATTAAAAAGATTATAGATTTCATCTTTTTAATGAATAAATCAGGAAAACACAGCACAGCAATCGAAAAGAGAGTACCCCGGAACACAGAAACGAACGGAATGAACATTTCTTTGAATAACAAATAGCCGCCATTTTGATATTTGCCAACAGAAGGACAAAACGTCAGTGTCAAAACCGTTTTTTTCTAAGCTGTGTTCATGTTCACCGTCATTGTTTCCTTAGTTTGTTACAACTTTCAATAATTTATTTCATAAAGTTTATCCTCTCTTTTGCAAATATTTGCATATTTACGAGTTCCTTTAGTCTTCCCCTACAATTTGGTGCCAATGTACCTCACGGTACTAAAATGGGCCAGCTTGTATGACGGCAAATTGACCTCCTTTTCTCCAATGCCTGGGTTGCCTGGCAGAAATCGCGCTTCGGCGATAAGGCCGCCCTTTGTATGTTAATTGTAATTGTTATTTCATTTAAACTATGTAACCATATTGGTGTACAGTAAAGAGTTTTATTATTATTATTATTATTGCAGTGACAGGAGGTCAGCCTATCGCCCACAAAAAATCTCCAATCACACCTCTGTCCCTTTACTGACTTTTACAGTATGCCCAAGAAGAAAAGCAGCTGGCACATACTATGTTTTTCCTTTGCTCCCAGTCCAGCATGGAAGTGCCTAGTGTCTACTTAATATTCATGACTAAACAAACAATGTACTTTACAGGTGTACAGAAAAGCGCTTCACATCATTGAGACCTACTACAGCGATGCTGACAGTACAGCCAACCAGCCCGAGCAAACCAACGAGGAATTCCAATTCGTTCCCAGCGCTCAAAATATTAACTTTTAATTCTATTTTCAATCAGCCATATATACTACTCATGTTATTATCAACTGTAATTTACGTTAAGTTTTATTGTATAGTCACAAAGTTTAATTTGAAACTGATTTTCATCAAATTCTACGGAGACTCAAAATAGTTTTAACATTCCATCGTATTTGATCCTGGTTGTGTTAATAAATAGTGTATACAGGGTAAATTTTAATTAGCACATCACCTCTCGCAGGCAGCCTCTCCACATCAATTCTAACAACATTTGTTCTACGACTTTTTAAAATTAATAATTTAAAAGTTTTCCCTAACAAAAAATATTTATTGTCTCTAAACTGGCGTTACTTTATTTACACTGATGCCGCGCACCTTGCGTCACGCCACGTGCCGCGGGGTACGGGGTGACGCGGAAAATACAGAGTAATAAATAACAGAGGCAGCAAAAATTTTTTTGTTTATCTTTTTTTGTGTATTTTATCAAGAATTGGAAAATGTCGTAGAACAAAATGTTGTTAGGATTGATGTGGAGAGGCTGTCTGGAAGAGGTGATGCGCTAATTAAAATTAATCCTGTATAATCTTGTCAATACCAACATAGTGCTTGAGATATCATTATTGTAAATAGATAACGATTTTTTAACCACATTTACATTTCATCTCAGTTTTAGTGCCTTTTAGTACATAATAATTTAAGAGTAACTCTGTCTCAGTTAAACCATATAATGTCCAGTTGAAACTCATTTTATATCTTAAAAAAGTCCTAAAGGCTGATTTTATAAATCTACTACTTTTTAATTATTTTCTAAAACATGTTGAAGACTGAAATTATTAAAGGAAAAATCAATTCAAACTGAAATGTGATAGTAGTTAAGTTTTATATTAAAGTCTTATTTTTTATCTTTGTTTTTTATTTATTAACTCCCGAAGAAATAAAAAGGGGGTAATTTATTAGATGTGTCTGCGCCTGAGCTTGGATTAATTCGAAAGCGGTTTTTTTAATTAACCCTTTACCCGCCAAACTTTATATCGGTTGTCGTGCTCCCAGCGCCAAGCACAGTAAATCTAAAGATAAATACCTACAACAAATAGGAATTTTCAATGTAGATCGATATACCTGTCCCAGCTTCGCACGCTTCAAATTCAATTTTAATAGTTTCAGCCGTTTTAAGCTTGAAGGGGTAACAGACAAATATATAGAAAGAGTAACTTTGATATTAAACTAATAGTATGTATTGCGGTAACCAAATGAAACAAAGATTGTTTAAAATATTTTGAAAGATTTATTGATTTCGCACAACATATTAGGCCAAAGATGAAACGAGTTGATGCTTACGAGTAAAGTTATTATGCTCGTGTTATCGATACATTTGATTAAACTACATTAAAAGTTGTAAACTACATCACAGTATTGAGTCATAAAAATATTCATCTCTGCCCTTACATATTATATTGTGCGGAAATCAATAAATCTTTTAAACGATCTTTGTTATTTGGTTACCGAAGTACATACTATAAGGCCGGCGCCAGACTTAGCTTCAAATGTTTGAACAAATGTTTGCACAAATGTGTGGCGCTGGACTTTGCATATGTATTCAACGTTTGCACAAAGCTTTGCACTTTGCCATCCGGTGTCAGTCTTTTTCCACACATCAAAGCATTCAAAGTTGAATGTGTGCAAATGTTTATGTGGCTTGCCACACTTGTTCAGTATCCAGTTGCTCGAGCGGGACGGTTGTGTGCATGCGGCGATATGATGGACTGGGGCAGCGACCGCGTTCTGGAATTTGTAGAGTTGTTACAGGGGCAACTATGTACAAGGAACCCGAAAAATAACAAATAAAAAAAATATAATTACATGCACACAAATAATACAGGCTAACTGAGTCTACAAAATCGTTGTCCATCTTGTTTGTTGTCTACAGCTAGCCACTTTAGTACTTATTTTCATCTATGCTACTAGCATACTGTGGAGAAAAGTGTTTGCGAAGCAAGTCTGGCAGGTTACGTCAATATGTGTTCAAATGACTTTGCAAAGTCGTCAAAGATTTGTGCAAATCTTTGAAGCTAAGTCTGGCGCCCGGGTTAGATATTTAATATCAAAGTTACTCTTTCTATCTATTTGTCTGTTACATTTTCAAGCTTAAACAGCTGAAACTATTAAGATTGAAGCGTGCGAAGCTGGAACGGGTATATCTACCATTGAAAAACCCTATTTTTTGTAGATATTTAGATTTAGTGTCCTCATATGTAATATCTTATTTAATGACAGGAATTCATTTTATAATAGAATAGAACAGAAAGTGTTTTCTTGTTCTTCGGTAGGTACACACACTGTTACAATTACAAACTTATTACTTCTTACAAATAACTGATGTAAACAACTATGAATTTGATTTTTATCATAGAATCAATGACATTGGGATGGAACAAGACAAAGTAAATATAAGCATTAATAAAATGATTGTAATGTATGCAACTTTTTTGGCACATCACTGGCCTACTTGATATGAACTCGTTGGCATACGGGACATGGAAATATTTGATGCGTTTTTGTTTTTATCCATATTAAAACTCAAAAAAGCCTGTTTTACCTGGGAAAATAAATAGGGCTTCAATTGCATCTATCTTACAAAATTACAAAGAAACAAATTTTTATGTAGGTATTGTAAATATAGGTATTTTATAAGAGAAGGTAGGTACGTTTAAAAACTTCTAAGTGCTAGATGGCACCTCCAGCCGCGCAAGTATCTTTTAGGACTGATAATGTATAATATTGTTCCTATCCCTTTTTCGCACAAGTAAACCACTATGTGCTGGAGCAACGAACTTCACGTGATGTGAGGGGTACTTTTCTAGGAACACTTCATTAAAAAATGAACTAGTTGTATAGTACTTGCTTCGATGATTAATCGATCGTTTGGTAAAGCAATAAATAATTTTCATTTCTTGTCAGTGCATTCCTAACAATGGCAGGTTTAAGTGCTGCGAGTGGTTTGGGTCCACATCGCCCAAGAGGGCGAGACTGGGACATCAAAAAATATAATTCGATATGTATTTTTTGGTTGCTAACTTATAAGACTTATTTATTTGACACAAAACGCATTTTTATCGAAAACTTCCTTTCCCATTCACAAATAATTTTATTTGTTTATAATATAAAGAAAGTATATTCATAGTCACAAAACTAAATTGAAGGTAACACAAAGTTTGCCTACAAGTAGGTTAAACTGCTGGAGGCAGGCAGCACTACCACATCTTAAAATACCGCGCAGCTGCAGGCATTTATTTCAAAGATGCGGCCGAGTAACAATACTGTATAGGTAATATTACTGTGACTAAGGTGACTTTTTGCCGTAAATTTTAAATTTGTATTGTGGGCTGAATGTCCCCATATTATTTACCTATTGAAGTATGGGACTTCTCCAAAAAATTGTAAATCTCAAGTAGAAGCTGCATGGAGTCTGTCAATATTATTATACACAACCAAAACATAGAAACCTTGGGAATCGTAGTAAGTAGTAAAAGATTGTTTATTGTTTTATTAAAAATTATTTATTGTTTTAAACAAAAGAGTACCTTATACGAGATAGAGTCTATTGTTATATTAACCAATTACAATTTGATGTGTTATATTATATCGATTTTACAACTAATTTACTTTATGCCTTAGGTTGTTCTTTCAGTTTTTCAAGTTGTTGCCTGAAAAAATAAATACAGAATAAGGTTAGGTTAGAAAATACTTTTAAAAATAGGTAAGAAGATGGGATTCCCGGGCTCTTAACTGTCATAGTTAAGAGCTTTGACAACCACTTTGGCGTTGGGGTAAACCTATCTGCCTCAGACGCCAGTGGTTGCGGGTTCGATCCCCGCACGGAACAAGGCCAAAAAATAAATGTTCCGTGTCTGGGTGTTTATCTATTTATATTCTAGGTTCCCCCCTAGTTCGCTATATGGTATTCCATAACACAAGCTATGCTTACTTTGGGGCCATGTAGTTAGTGTGATTGTCTGGGGATTTTATTTTATTTATTTATTATTTAGTGTTTATTTAAAAGATGATTGCTGTTGAGTTTCTTGCCACTTCTGCTCAACAGATCAACTTTCCAAAGTTGTGGTAGATTCAGTTTAATTTGCAGTTTGACTTGTTTCAAGTTTATTTAAATACCTATGATTTTTTGACTTTGAGGTTACAAAATACACCATCCTATTTTTGTATTGACTGAGTCAAAAAGCTTTCCAGAGTGGTGTAAGTGAAGCTGTCATTTGTTAATAATCATAATAATTGCAAGTATCATAATATCCAAAATAAATGAAATCATTAGTACAAGAGTTCTACGTAACTTTTAGAAACATTAAATGAGCAATTCAATATTCAATGCACAAATAATTTAAATTTATGAATAATATTTTTAAATGATGTGGGGGGCGAAAATCAATAATTATAAGCAGTTGAGACATGAGACATGTTAAAACATTTATAGTCCAAATGCAAAATAAATATAATTAAAGAACCATCTCATAGCCTTTTCATAGTCCATTACATTCACCCAAATCAAAGGCTGTGCAACAGTTATGATGAATTTATATATGAGTTAAGTATAGCAGTAACATAATTAGTAACGGAAACAACTTTCTAACCTTAATTGTTGGTTGAAATCATCTTGAACAATATCATCTTCCCAATTGTCCTCCCACACAGAAACATCTTCATCATCGGCATCTTCAGTGCCCCAATCTAAGCAAAGAAGCAATAAATTATAACCTGATACATTGTGATGCAAACAAAATTAATAGTCATCGTAAGCGGCAAAATATTGATTTGGAATCGCAAGTTTTACGTACTTTCGGCAGGGAATTCTTCGAATTCATCATCTTCTTCTAACAATCCGAGGTCTACCTTTTGTTTGTCTGCCATTGTAATGTAATTATATTTGTTTAGAATGCGAAAGATCCAAAAATTTGCTTGACGCTGTGTATATTTGTTTCACGATTTTTCTTCTGCTTGCTTAAACTGTCAAATCATTGTTTTTGACATGCTAGTTCGTCTTCCATACAATTGGGAAATTCTGCACTGACCTCTATATTTACCACTGGACTGGCTGTTCCGTAAGTTTGACAGCTATTTTTTTGTGCCTATTTGAAGCGCCACTAGCGAGTAGCGAGTGTCCGCAGAACAAATTTTGACGTATATTGCAAGTGGCCGCCAGAGAAGTGCTAGCTTATTGTTAAGTGATTTTATATTTTTTAAATATTAATTCGAATTTTATGTTGTTATTGTTATAAGCATTATATAAAAGTTATCAAGAATGAGGACATGTGACATATGTGTAAGCGACTAGTTTTAGTACCACGGACACTCGTTACTGCTCGCTACGTCCGACAGCGCCAAAATGGCGATTATCAAACGGGCACAAAAGCACTTTGACAGCCGCCAGTCCAGTGGTAAATATAGAGGTCAGTGGAAATTCTGATATAAACTAACGCCACCATACCCTTGGGCTCGGAACTATTACGAGTAGAAAAAATGCGTTCAAATAGCGTTCATAATAGAGCTGCTACTCAAAAAAAGTAACAATTAATAGTAGATTTAATAACACACTATTAAGCTATTCACTTTAATTCAAATAAACCTATTGTAGCTTGCTTAATGAAAAACACGTATTAATACTCACCTAATTATTGAGTAGGTAATATTTGGTTTACTAAAATCTTGAATAAGCATATCTATGGCTACAATTTTACAGATCAACATGGTCTGAGTTGTCCCTTAGTGTTTTTTCATTTTTTTTTATCAACTTTGGTGTTTTTTCATATGTTTCCTGTAACAACTTTTTGTGAGCAAATAAAAAAAAACTACTAAACTGAATCAGTATCAATAGCTGGGAGGAATATTTTTTTAAATCCTGGCAACACAAATTTTGTGTTGTATTACGCACTATGCGATTCAAAGACGTTGTATCACTGAGAATCCGTTGGTTTTCAGTGAAATACGTTTGCGTTTTCAACTTTTTACCAATTTAGACTTTTTGTTGTTCGAGGATAATTCGAGGATTATTTCCATTTAGGCTGAAGTTCTGCAAGTAGTTCTAAAACTTTCTTTAATATTTTAGATGAAGCATCCCCCGCCCGCACCCTTTCCCCGCTTTTTAGTTCCGGTCCCGGGGCCTAGTTGGCGCCCAAGTGCAAAAACGGCGAGACGGCCATCTATACTTTAGTACTTATTTTCGTCTATGGTTTTTGATGATTGAGTAAAGTCAATGTCAAAATAAAAATGTTGCCATATAAAATAAAATAAATAAAATTCTCAATTTTCTAATGAGAAAAATATTTCATTAACCGACAGAATATAGAGTCTGGCCTGGCTAACGAAAGAGGGGTTTTTGCAAACTTTTTATATCATTTTTCTTATCGTTTACGTCATTTTTCCGGTGTCACTGTAGTGCATCGAATGTTTTGGTAATTGAGATTTTGGAATTGGATTCGTATTAAAAGATTTTGGAATTGGATTCGTATTTAAAAATGAATAAAAAATAAAAAATTTGATTGTTTCATAACAATAGTTCGGCCGTTCAGAGAATGCGTTCCTGACACATCGCGATTGAACTGACGACGTAACTTTGTAATGGCGTTGCAGTTACGATCAAAAATATTTTTGCTGGTTGTTTACCGTTTTAACAATTGATGAGCATTAAAACAACATTATTATATCAATAATGAATCAATGAATTTTATATTTTAATAGTTTTATTCACTTTTAATCCTTAATAATTTTTTTTTTTTTTTTTTTGTATACCTTTGATTGTAAAGTTAACAAATCCAACAATTACATCTGTTAATAATGCATAGGAAGAGCGAGGCATTCCCAACACAAGTATCTTAAGATTACTTTCTGGGAAGCCCCGGCAACTGATTTGTAAATGATTTACTGAAATAAACTATTTTTTTTTTTTTTTTTTATAATTTTGTGCCAAACTGAGTGTCAAATAACTTGGTAAACAATATTTTTCAAAATGTATACTGCGCTATTACAAGGTTATGTCAAAGCTTTATATTTGTAGTGCTGTGCTAACAATAACAGGCTATAACAGTACCGTAATCTGTTATTAAACAGGTATACTTTATGAAAAAATACGTTTTGTTTTTCTTTTTAAGAATTTGAAAATAATGGACTATAAGATAACTTTTATTAAATTAAAAAATAAAATTATGACCAAACCGAATGCGCGAAAAAAAGTTGGTTACAAGTAAAAGGCATTCACGCAAATATGCAGATGCTAAAAGCAGAGCTAATTAAATTAGTTAAAGAAAATAAAGTGGCAAATGTGCGATACGAAATCGATGAATTGGCTCTGGAGTACGGTCATCGCATCGCGTTCTAAGAATTCCATCGTATCATTGTCAATATAACGCGATGGAGCTAATCTGGGCTCAAATAAAAGGTTACGCCGCCCGCCACAATACTTCCCCGCCATTCAGCACGAAAAAGATGATGTATTAAAAGAAGCCTGCGGGGAAGTCACTAGAGATGACTGGGCAAAGGTTGTTGAAAGACTAAAAACCTGATTATGGAACATTTTGACCGAGGTATCAGGATTGATTCTGTTATTGATAATAAAATAATTATATATGTAGGCGAAGATGATGATGAAGACACTACTTCCTTAAGCGAATCGGAGTCTGGTTAATATTCTGTACGCACATTCAATTAAATGTACTTTATTGCATAGAAATACAGATTGTAACTTTGTAACAATAAATAAATAAAACAGTTTTATTATATTTATATTACCTTTTTTTGGTTTCCACTTAAATTACTAAAATATAAATTTTAAATGATTCCGCCAATTTAAGACGAAAATAATCTTAAAAATAACGCGGCGTTTCATTTTGGAGGAACGGTAACGAACTCAGTGTTATGTTGTGCCCATCACTAGTCGTGACTAACTGTGAATTATTCATTCACACTATCAACTTCGGTGAATTGGGAATTTGGAAAAACTGTGAACTTTAAGTATTATAAAAAATGGAGTTTCCCTCTGAAAAATCGAACTCCTCTCCCTGTTTAGCAATCCCAGAGAATGAAGAATTAGAAGATACTCACGTATCTCAAAAATCTAAAAAAAGAGTGAATAAAACTACACGCCAAGAAATATCTGAATTAAAAAGTGAAATGAAGGAATTATTTGAAGAATGGACGCGCAAAAATGACACCCAAATGCAAAAATTGTATCCTATCTTACAAGGGATTCAAGCTAGTAATTCAAATATTGAAGCATCTATTACATTTCTCACCCAGCAGAATGAAGATCTGCACAAGAAAGTAGCTACGTTGGAGCTAGAGATGAATAAGAAAGACGAGCATATATTAATTCTGGAAGACAAATTGGAAGAGTTGCAAAGGGGATGCCGAATCAACAGCTTAGAAATAAAAAATGTATCGCTAGAACCTAAAGAATCTAAAGAAGGAATTATTGTTATGGTTGAAAATCTTGCGAAAGACATCGGATTGGATATAAATAAATCACACATTAACGACATTTGGAAATCTAAATCCAACAACGAAAGAAAATCCATAATAGTGAACTTTCAATCGACATTAACGAAAGAGACCTTCCTAAAAAATGCTAAATTGTACAACCGGAGAAACAACAATAACAAATTAAGTGCGAAAAATCTAGGAATCAAAAAAAACCCAGATGAGCCAATTTATATCTCAGAATACCTAACGCCAAAATCTTCCAGACTTTATTTCTTGGCCAGAGACCTTAAACGCTCCAAAAATTACAAATATTGTTGGACTTCGTTTGGCCGGATTTATATTAGAAAAGAAGATAACTCTCCGATAATTATGGTAAGAAATGAATGTCAAATACAAAAGTTACTTAATGAATGACTAGATTCACTTTTAACTGGCCACAGGCAACATTTTTTAAAATTACTCCACTACTTAAAAGATTGGTTTTCTACTTTACCCAAAACAACCCATTACCCAAAATCTATGAACATGTATTTTTATCCGCATTGCAAATTCTATTTCTACAATTTTTATCTCAACATTGAATACAATTTAACACTTTTTTATTGTTATACCATTCTAAAGAAAACTTTATGCAAACTAGCTACACCTATCTATTTTAACGTAATATATATTAATGGATAGTGACATAAATATTTTAAATGAATTGGACTCTTTCAATAGTGTTTCTGCCCGGCAGTGTGATATAGATCTCTTTACAAGACAATTCACAACGAAAACCCCAATCTCGACAATAGTCACCCAAAATATTAGAAGTGTTCATAAAAGCTCTAATATCGATGACCTGGATATAAATATTGCTTCACTAAATATTGACATAGATGTAATAGTGCTGACTGAATGTAGAATAGACCCTCTTAAGACACTTCCGAAAAAAAATAATTATGAAACCTACAGCTCATCTAAAAAATTCAACCAAAATGATGGTGTCGTAGTACTTGTTAACGAATTTATTAAACATTCCGTAAAAGAAGTATTTTTGGAAGGCGCCTCGTGTCTTGAAATAACCGTCTCATACTCTTCTGATAAATACACTTTAATTTGTATCTACCGACCTCCGTCGAGGGCAACTACTGTTAATTTTATTGAATCGCTAAGAAAATATCTTAAACAACCTCACCTTAAAAAAAATGTGATTCTGACCGGTGATATTAATATTAATATTCTGATAGGAAATCAAGATAAATACTCTGATGAATATCTGGATATGTTAGCTTCCTATATGATTCTTCCTGGTCATAAATTTGATACAAGGACAAACAGCTGCTTAGACCATATCATGACAAACTTAGAGTATTCACGTTTCTCAGCTACGATATCCGTACTGGAAACTACAGTCACTGATCACAAAATGACGGTTTTAAGTTTATTCAATACAGAAAAAACTCATACAGTTCATAGTGAAAAGCTAGTAACTGACTACGACAATGCACTCAAAACTCTAAATAGAAATTTAAATCCACTCTTACTTTCTAATGAGGACCCTAATGATCTGACAAACGAACTAATAAATTTAGTTACAGATGCTTTAAAACTTCATACAAAACGTGTTAAAATTCCATGCAATAAAAGGCTCATAAAGCCCTGGATGACACCAGGTATCCTAAAATGTATAAAAAACAGAAATCACCTCCAAAAAAATACAAACAAGATGAGTCGAATGTTATCCTCAAAATCACTTACCGTCGCTATCGTAATTATTGTAACCGACTTATTAAAAACTTGAAACATCAATATGAGAGACAGTTGCTGAATAGTTCCAAATCGAATAACAAATCTTTGTGGAATTGTATAAAAACTATAACCAATTCTAACAAGAGGAAAAAGAACAATCTAGAATTACTAAACTTCAAATCTTCTCCTACTGATTCTGTTGACTACATTAATGAATATTTTAATAACGTTGGAAAAGTATTGGCTGATGAAATAAAAATAGATAGTCAATCTGTTAAAAATTATATTAACGAACTTCCGATCCAACCTAACTCCATCGGTGTAGTCGAACCAGATGTCAATGAAATAGAAAATATTATAAATAATCTTAAAATTGAGTCTGCTCCGGGTTATGATAAAATAACAGCAAAATTTATTAAAATGGCTAAAACATCTATAATACCTATAATCACAAAAATATGTACTCTATCATTTCAACAAGGTATTTTCCCCCAAGTACTGAAACGATCCATAATACATCCTGTGCACAAGGGAGGGAACAGAGATGATATCAGCAACTATCGACCAATATCTGTTTTATCAGTCTTATCAAAAATATTAGAAAAAGCAATAAACTATCGTTTACTAAATTACTTAAATACATACAACCTTTTATCAAGATCTCAGTATGGATTCCGTGCAAACATTAGTACTGAAGACGCTGTTCATGATTTAACAAGCAAAATAACTGAACTTCTAGATAATAAAATGAAACCCTTATGTATATTCCTTGATTTAAAAAAAGCGTTCGATACAATCTCTGTTCCCTTACTTCTGCGCAAGCTTGAAAAAATAGGAATCAGAGATAAATTTCTACACCTAATATCAGACTTTTTGAATAACCGCTTTCAACGTGTTAAAGTAAATGATACACACAGTAGTGACATGATCAGCACTAACTACGGCATACCTCAAGGCAGTGTACTTGGCCCAACACTCTTTTTGATCTTTATTAATGATCTGACATCCTTACATCTCGACAAGGGTCAAATATTTTCATATGCGGATGATACTGCCGTGTTATTCCATGGCGACAGTTGGGAATCTGTATTTGCTGGCGCTGAGATTGGTTTCCAA
The DNA here is from genome assembly GCA_944452665.1 of Stenoptilia bipunctidactyla. NCBI lineage: Eukaryota > Metazoa > Arthropoda > Insecta > Lepidoptera > Pterophoridae > Stenoptilia > Stenoptilia bipunctidactyla. The sequence goes on along the minus strand of OX101750.1, from coordinate 820,793 downwards.
ATGGTCACGAAATGGCTTAATATTAACCAATTGTCACTCAATTTGACCAAAACCAATTATCTAACTTTCTCAATATGTAACTCTGCTCAGCCCCCCACAATCTACAAAATTAAATCTCATTCCTGTGATATGCTTCGAACTGCTGTATGCTCGTGTACACACATTGAAAGAGTTAGTAAAATAAAATATCTGGGGGTTATAATCGACCATCAATTATCTTGGTATCCTCAATTAGAGACTGTTGCTTCTAGAGCTAGAAAAATGATTTATATATTTAAAAGATTACGATATGTTTGTGATGAAAATCTTATAAGATACATTTATATTGCTTTAGTTCAATCTATTCTTCTGTACTGTATCAGTGTATGGGGCGGGACTTTTAAGTCAAGGTTTATCAACATTGAACGAGCACAACGAAAGATACTAAAAATTATGTCTTTTAAAAATAAACTATACGGGACAACTGAGCTTTATCAAGATACAGATCTTTTAACGGTAAGACAACTGTATATTCTGCAATGTGTTTTAAAAATTCACAAACAAAAAGTCTTAGATAAAGAATTATTAGAAAAAAGAAATCCATACTCTGTCATTAAAATAGTTAAAGTAAACACTGAATTTGCTTCTAAACAATTCTACGCACAATCTGCTAGATTGTATAATTTAATGAATAGAAATCTTAAAATTTATCCTATGACCTTTAAACAATGTAAAATGATTGTGACTAAATGGCTAAAACTACAAAACTATGAACAAACTGAAAATCTTTTGAAATCAGTCATTTGATATATTGCAATTGATAATTTGGGTTCAAATCAATTTTTTTGGTTACTAGTTTGCATAATATTATATAATATATATAAAAACATAACAATAATAATGAAAATAAAATCTAGTTATAATATATGAGTAGCGGAAATAAATTTTAATTTTTTTTTTAATTTGTAATTTCACTTACATTATATATATATATATATATATTTTTTTTTTTTATCGAGTCATATTAAATAATAAAAATGTATACCTAATTTAATTTGTTAATTAATCGTAAAATTTTAATTCAAAACTTATAAAAATTTACCATCATTTATTTCTTTAAAAATAAATGTTGTGTTGTTTTTAGTTACCTATGCTAAATTGTTATTTTAGTCTTACTTTATGAATAAGTTTAGTAATACCTACTTGTTATTGGTAACATAATGTAATTCGGGAAGAGTGTTCACTCCTAATACAGGTCTGCGTACCTAAAAGGAGTGTACTTCAACATTTGTACTTCGAAATTTGCCAATAAAGAAATTTTGAATTTTGAATTTTGAATTTTTTGAGGTGTCAGGAACGCATTCTCTGAACGGCCGAACTATAATCACAGAATAAGTAATAGTTGGTACAGAAGAATTACTCCGCAAGAAGATCTAAATAAATTCGAGTCTTGCTACGACGCGATACGGTGGAATTCAGCTCACACAGCATTACGCACCTGCAAATTTATATACCTAGAAGTTTTGTCTCTTTCTATCGCATGCCTCTTATCTTTTCTTACGCTGTTAGGGTTGCTGCCTAGTGAAGAATAATTAATGTCCTTATTTGTAATTAAGTATGTACCGATGTAGGTATTACTGTTATTCTACCTTTGTAAAAAATATTGTTTCAACTTACCTAAAGTACAAAATTAAAAAAAAGTTACGACGAATAATTAGTAATACTACCTATGTTTTGTTTGCTAAATTGAACATAATCAAATCTAAACATAATCTAATTGAATATTTGTTTCTTTTTATGTCCATTTTTAAATACTATTTGCGACCTTGATCATAGAATTACTGTGAGTGCTATTAGGTAGGTAGGTATCTACAACGTCCCGACGGGCGCGCGCGTGATACACGACCCATTCGAAATGCGCCGGCGGAGCGCTTCGCTGTAGGTAAATAACCGATGTACCGCGCGGAGTGAGCCAGGCCTGCTATAATGTAGGAAACAGCGATACCAGTGACTGTGACGATTCATTCCATATAGAATTGCTGGATTCAGATTTTGATTAAGTACAATGAAAAAAATACATGATTGTATTTTATTGTTTTGTTTTAAAATCTGACTAATACTAGTTGCCTATCATTTTAATAATATACTTCTCGTCAAAAAGTAGGACAGTACCAATATTGTTATTTTTTTACGATAATTTTATAAAAAAATTAAGTCAAGTATCAAGTAAGTTTAATCCATTTATTTCGTAGTATTGTCGGGGTTACCATGATTCATTTTTTTTAATTTGCCAAGCTTTTCCAGTCTCTACTTTCATCAGCCAGACTATAGCCGTCATGTTACAAGCTCGAACTCCAGTTTATAAATCCTAAGATAATCAAATCTTAATGATAAATGTCCAAAATGGTTTTTAATTGAAGTTTTCCACCATAAACTAAACTTAAAAATAAAATAATCTTGGTAAATCTAAGGATTAAAACTACATTACGATGAAAAAGATTATGCGAAGAGAAGGGTTTACCACAAGCGAAGACGTAGCCGGTACGGTTAGGGGCTGCGTCGGGCGTAGTGAGGAGGAGCAGTTAGGTTTCATCACAGAGTACTTTGTTAATGATTGCATATAAGCCACACAACGGCGGCCAGCAAGCGGTGCTGGGCAGCGGCCGGTGAAGCGCCATAAAAATTACCATAAAGATTAGCAAGAAATTCCTTACATGTATGCAAAATTAAGGTAGGTATTCCAAAAAAATATATATTACGATGATAATATTGTCTTAAGTTTTCGCGATCCATTGGTACTATTTAATAAAATATTTTTAACCCGTCATGGTCTTCAACATTTTAATTTACTTTAGAAACGGGATATTTACCATCTTTGTTTTTTATTTTGAGTTCTCGATATTTTGGCACTGTCGCAAGCGCAACCGTCCGTACCGTCCTGATCACGGTGCTTGCAACAGTGCAGAAATATCGAGAACTCAAAATAAAAAAAACAACCATGGTAAATATTCTGTTTCTAAAGTACTTAAATTTAAATTTTTAACCTGATTTTTTTATTATATTTATATTTGTTCTAAATGTTACGTTCCCATGTCACGTTTCCCATGGACACGAGATGCGTGATAAATTCGTTTTAAAATTGTTTTATTCAATATTACGATGATGACCCTTTAAAAATACTTAGACACTGGTTTCAGCCAGTGTCTAAGTATTTTTTTTACATATTGAAAGGATTGGACGTTTGTCTTCCATGCCACCTGATCAGACTTTGGTGGCCCATCTACGAGTAACCTATTCACTCGACACTTAAAATTTCCTGGTTTTTTGCTATGTAAGGCAATTTAATGACGAGTTCTGTCATGAATGACTAACTCTCACAATTTTAGCCTGATACATAAAATTATGACACGATCGCAAGTGGTCTGCACTTTTTTATCTCTCATTTTGGGGCATTTTTTTCTAAAGGATGATGCAAAAGTTTGTATGACATCTGGTACCCGCTTCAATAGTCATGAATAATAAACTGTTAAAAAGGAATCATCTCCTAGAACAAGAAATGGTATGGCGCCTATCTTGATTCTTAGTCCAGGCTGATAACCAACCTAATATAATTAATTAAAAATCAAATCGCATCAGTCAAAGATCATCGAAGTCGTCTTGGCGCCGTGGTTACTGTGCATATCAAACGATATGGCAGGTTAAGCGTGCTCGGCGCGGCCGGTCTTAGGATGGGTGACCGCCGACCGTTCATTTCTCACGATGACTTCCGTGCTTCGGAGGGCACGTTAAGCAGTCGGTCCCAGGTGCTGTATACTTGTATACAGTAGTCGTTAGGGTTTTTCAGAAGCCATTTCGGCACCCTGAAATATCTGACATCCACCAACCAGCACCGGGCCAGCTTGGTGGATTATGGCCTAAAACTCCTCGTCACCCAGAGGAGAGACTCATGCCCTGCAGTTACACGGAGTTGTGATGATGATGATGAAATCGCATTATATTGATCCTCCGATGGCAAAAGGAAAAGAAACTCTGATATTGCAGGTAATCAGGGTGGCCGTGTCGCTTTATTACTAACTAAGTTTGTTATTTTGTCTCCCTTCTCATTATAGTACCTATCGCCACTATCATCATCATCATCATCAGCCAGTAGACGTACACTGCTGGACATAGGCCTCCCTCAAAGTTTTCCACGTCGCTCGGTCCCGCGCCGCCCTCATCCAGCGTTTACCAGCAACTTTGACCAGATCGTCGGTCCATCTTGCGGGGGGCCTGCCTGCACTGCGTCTCCCAGAGAAATCCGCCGCCTGAGTGTTGAGCCAGTCAGTCACGGCCGCGCGGAGATCGTCGTCGTCATCCAAACGCTGCGTTGCAAGCCAGGTCTTCATCTTTGAAAACAAGTGGAAGTCACTTGGTGCAAGATCTGGGCTGTACGGCGGATGAGGAAAAACCTCCCACTTGAAGGTCTGAAGGAGATTCTGTGTGACATTTGCCGTGTGAGGTCGCACATTGTCGTGCAAAAACAACACTTTTGAGCTGAGATTCCCTCTTCGCTTGTTTTGAATTGCCCTTCTTAGGTTTCGCAATGTTTGGCAATACCTATCAGCGTTTAATGTTTCACCACGTTCCAGAAAATCGACAAGAAACACACCTTTTCTGTCCCAGAAGGCCGTGACTGACTGGCTCGACACTCAGGCGGCGGATTTCTATGAAGAAGGAATTTCGAAGCTCATTCATCGCTACGATAAATATCTCAACCTTTTTGGCGATTATGTAGAAAAATTGTATTTTAGTTGCTCTTTCAAATGTATATGTCGGAAAACAAACAAAACGAAAAGAAGCGTTACTCTCAAAACACGATAGAATTAATCACTGGACAGTTACTTAGTACCGAGTCCGTGGGCTTGGGTATAACCCTGGCTTAGTCACAACAAAATCTTTATTCGCGAGTCCGTTCCGTCAGTTACAATGCCATCTCAATTAATACCGAGCTACTATCGACCGTCAGTCTGAGATACGTCAGCGCACGTAGCCGTCCTAACCGTATCTGCGTCACTTGCCATCATCCTACTTCAAGATATAACCTATGGCGCTGCAATCGAATGTCAGTCAGTCATTGCATTTAGCGCCCTCTTTAACATGCTACCAACATACTTCCGTTACCATGAAGTCATACTAACATCTTAATATCGCCAACTTATCGTTAGCTCCGACACGGCCATCCTGCGATGGAGCACGTCCTCGTGTGATATTCTGAAACAATCATACCAAAGTGGCGGCTCGGCCACTCCTGACAATGAAGTCAGGCAAATTCTGAAAAGAAAACACACAAGTTTGAATTTTTAATAACTGAAAATACCGTTTCAGTTAACCAAGTTCCAAGCACCAATGAGTAACAATTATCTCCAAATCAAACATTGAAATCCATTATTTTCATTATTAACAACAAGGTACATCGTTCGTGGTTAACAGCAATTACACCATTTTCCCACGGGAAACCTGAGTCAACCAATGACTCCTTCAACACACTACCCAGAATCCTTCTGGCGTAGTCACAAAACCAGCGAACGAGAACCTGTATCCACAACACGTTAAATCTCTTCCAAACACCAAAAATAACATCTTTCTTTACAACTACAATGGATACTTGTACTTTTGGCAAATTCAAAACTTTAACCACTACAGATTTTTTAAAATTTTACTTCAATTTAATATTTCCATCAAAATTCTAAATCCACGAATTAACAATTTACGTAAAGCTACCACTGGTTCGGAAGATCCATCTACTGAGAAGAACCAGCAAGAAACTCGGTAGGAATCGGCTAACGTCAACGCATTGTACGAACTACAATACTTTCGATAAGAAAACCGCACATTAAACAATGAAATTTACTTTGAATGTAACATCAAACAATTTGACAGCGAACGAACAATAAACAAAGCAAGCATAAGCTGCTAGAACAACCCAATCAATTAGGAAACAATGCAAAGCTCCCCTGCAGTGACGTCCGTCCCGTCACAAAAGTCAGTCAATGACACACAGGCCATTTGCTGCCACACAGGCTACTCAATGCCACACAGGCTAGTCATTGCCACACAGGCTGTCATTGCCACACAGGCTAGTCATTGCCACACAGGCCAGTCATTGCCACACAGGCTGTCATTGCCACATTACTGCGCGGTTGGTTTATTTTGGTTATTTTCATAGCTTAATGACATACGGCATTCTCCTGTGGGGAAATGCTGCCGATATTAAAACCATCTTTGTGCTGCAGAAACGGGCTATTCGCTCAATCTACAAACTTAATTCCAGGGCGACACTTAGAAATAAGTTTAAAGAAATTAATATTCTTACCTTTGCCTCACAATATATCTTTGAAAATCTTATGTTCGTAAAAAAGAACTTAAACATGTTCCATAGAAAATGTGACTTGCATAATGTTAATACTAGAAATAAGTACAAGCTAGCCGGCTATGATAGTAGACTTCATAAAGTCACTAATTCATTTATGGGTCAATGCATACGTTTTTATAATAAGGTTCCCACAAATATTCAAGACTTACCACTTGATAAATTTAAAGAAACTATTAAACAAAAATTGTGTAGTAAAGGCTTTTATACAATTTCTGAATATATGGACGATAAAAGTCCTTGGTTGTAAATTGTTTTTCAAATATTCTCAATCTCCAACTCCATCTCTAACACCATCTCCATTTCCTTCTCATCCAACGCCATCTCCATCTCCTTCTTATCCATACAACAGCAAGAACGTCATGCTCCCTCAGGCGGCATGGCTAGCGGTAGCGTCGGGTGTCGGGTCACCCTCTTCCCTAAAATATGGTTGAGGAGAGTGATGGCTGGTGCTTGCGTTATACTCGTGAACGGGTGCTGCTAGCGGTGCCAGGTCGTTTTGCTGAAGACTTTATGACTATGTTACTTTTTTGAATTTGACTCTGACTTCCCCATCTCCATCCCATTCCCCCATGTTCACGTCCGTGTTAGTGTCCAGTCTCTGTCCACGACTATCCTCATCTCCATCCACATTATCTGTAATATCTCTCACCTCTATCGCTACATCTATCTACTTCTATCTTTATCTCTATATCTATGTCTACGTTTCTGTCTAGTACTTGATTGCCTAATGTATAGATATAATAGTAGACTCCAGAAGATCACCAACTCGTTCATGGGTCAATGTGTACGCTTTTATAATAAAACTCCAAAATATTTAAAATTAACCCTTCGATAGATTTAAGGATAAGCATAAAGTTTTATTATAAGATATCCGGATGCAAGAAGATTGTAAATTGTTGTTGTTGTTATTGTTATAGTGTATTTTTAAAAGATGATTGCTGTTGAGTTTCTTGCCACTTCTTCTCAACAGATCGACTTTCCGAAGTGGTGGTAGATTCAGTTCAATTTTTAAATTGTGACTTATTTCAAATGTATTTAAATACTTACGAAATAAAGATTCTTTTGACTTTGACTTTGACTTTGACACAGGCTAGTCATTGCATTGTACTTCATAATTCACAACAACAAAGTATTAAAATTGTTCGACAACCGCAAACAGTTCGACAGTAAAATCCAGCTCTTTTGTCAATCGCAACGAATTCAAAGTATTATTTAAACGCATTTTCAATCTCGACGTTATAACTTATCTCCGTGATCCATTAAACACACACTATCGTAATATTACGTTTCAATTGCCAAAATAATAACAAGTTTACTGTTACCAAAACATAAGAAAACGTGTCTCCTAAGAATCGCAGCAAAATAATCGAAGATCGGCAAGATACAAAGCGATTTCTACCGAGTCACGGATACACGATACTCAGAAAGAAAATCTACAACTTCAATATTCAGACTACCTATTTAAAAAGGCATTATGAAGGCCGCTTAACCACAAAATTTCACCCGCTCAACCGTGATATCATTACTATCTACCAAGTAGGTACTAAAGGTTCAAAAAGAAACGCATTAAGCCACAGCAGCGCAAGCTATACAAAATTAACGCAAAATAAATCGATTGAAATTTAGTTGCCATGTTTCAAAAACTCGCACGCAATAGAAATGAACCAAGTAAAAACACGTTATGAAAATAACAAAATTAACGTATTGGATCCCTTTAAATCACACACTAAGTTATCACGAATTTAATTAACAACACATGGCAAATATTTTTACACAAACACGGCACACAAAATGGTGAACTCTCTAAGACACGTGAATTTAATCACAAACGAAAGTTAAGCTTGGTCAGATCCCGGAAGTCTATTCGCAAAATGAACCGAAACACTAATTATGCATGGGCTCATCCCACTTCTGATGTCGGAAAACAAACAAAACGAAAAGAAGCGTTACTCTCAAAACACGATAGAATTAATCACTGGACAGTTACTTAGTACCGAGTCCGTGGGCTTGGGTATAACCCTGGCTTAGTCACAACAAAATCTTTATTCGCGAGTCCGTTCCGTCAGTTACAATGCCATCTCAATTAATACCGAGCTACTATCGACCGTAGTGTTGCCGATCGATAGTCGACTATCGATGATTAATCGATAGTCTATCGATAGCCAAACAATCGTAAGACTATCGATCGGCCTATCGATAGTATCGATACAATCGATAGTATCGATACTATCGATAGCACAGAACAAGGCAATACTATCGAATGAGTGCAATACTATCGATACTATCGATAGTATTGTAGTTCGTTAATAACAAACTATCGATTGTATCGATAGTATCGATACTGTTGATTTTATTTACAACGATACTATCGATAGTATCGATACTATCGACTGTTTTGGACTATCGATAGTTTAACAATTTGCAATAGTATTGTTTATCTATCGATAGTCCAAAACAGTCGATCGTATCGTTGTAAATAACATCAACTTTTTTTTTTGATCTACCCTTCCAAGTGATAGCAACAGCTGATCGTAATAATTATAGTTTTTAATAGAAAAATAAGTCTAAAAGTATGTGCAGTGATCATTTTGCATAAAAAACCTTATAATTAATCAGTACAAGTGTGCGTATACTGTAAAATTTAATAATTGCAGAAAAATTACAGTGTACCAACGTACATCTTTCAAGTGTAAAAAGTGCTTATTTTGTATCGTTTTATGGCAATAGAACGCCAAATTGGATTACACTGTAACTATATCTGTGCAAACATTTGTGAAAAGTGACGTTATAATACCAAAAAGTGCAACATAACCTATAACTCAAATACAACGTCATTTCATCATAACTACGTCACAGACTCCAAACCTTGTTTCATACATAAGCTAATTTCACAATTTCAGACACAAGCTTGATAGACTATTGGTAACGGGATTACCCTGTCGGTCGAGAGTTCGTGGATTCAAGACTCGTGCGTGCTTTGTGTTTTTAATTTTAATTTTGATTATCCTGGGACACTAATTTTACAGTTTGCTGTTGATTGTTGGAGGACGGTACCTTTTTTAAATAAATTTTACATTTTTTTAATATTTATTACCTTTTTTTTTAAAAAAAGGGAAAAATTCTTAATATGGCATCTAGTTTTAATACTTGGGGCTGCTGCACTAAAGATGGCTTGAATGGAGATGAAAAATACATTCGTTGCAGTGATTGTAACAAGTTATACCATTTTCTATGCCTTTCTATACCAGACATAACGACCGATTCAGAAGTTTATCGTGAGTGGAAATGCCCTGAGTGCATCAACATGTTGCCAAAATCTGCTAAAAATGACTCCACGCCAATCCGCAACGTCTCAACCACAAGAGGCAATAAAAAACCTATCTTAGACTCCCCTCCTGAAATAAAAGCCGTTACGAGCCAGGAAGTTCGTTCTATAGTAGAAGAAGTTATAAAAACGCAGTTTTCCTCAATGGTTCAGCAATTAAACGCAACAATAGTTAGTGTTATCAATAAAGAGCTTGAAACAATTAAAAATGATGTGCGTGATCTAACAGAATCCCTAAATTTCCATACGAAGGAATTCGAGATACTACAATCGGAACAAGTGCAACAAAAATCGACAATTAAGAAACTAACAGAGGAAAATAATTATTTGCGAAATAAAATACTGGATGCTGAAATACGACTCAACTACATGGAACAACATTTACGCTCAAGCAACCTCGAGATACAGTGCGTGCCTGAAAATAAACAAGAAAACTTGGTTAATATCATAAAGCAACTAGGTAGTGTCGTAGGTCATAAAATAAGTGACACGGAGATTATGCATTGCACTCGTATAGCGAAATTACAAAATAATAGCACCCGGCCGCGGTCTATTATAGTACAACTTGCCTCACCAAGAGCGCGCGACTTCCTGCTTGCAGCTGTTATCAATTACAATAAAAAGAACTCCACTAATAAGCTGAACTCAATGGATCTGGGAATAACTGGAAACAAGACACCTGTATTCGTCGTGGAACACCTTTCCCCCGCACTTAAAAACCTCCATGCTGCTACTAGAGTTAAAGCTAAGGAAAAGGGATACAAGTTCGTATGGGTTAGAAACGGTAGAATCTTTGTTAGAAAAAGCGAAGACACGACACACATATATATTAAGGACTTAGCAAGTGTAGACAAATTATCATAAGAGCGCCATTGCTTCTTTTATTTGTTATATAAATATTGAAAAAATGCTCTTGTTTGGAAAAAAAAAATAATAAAATTCAATAAATTAGAGATATACTATCAAAATTGTCGTGGCTTACGTACGAAGACCCAAAATTTTTACCGAAACTTACTTTGTAACAGTTATGACATAGTGGTGCTAACTGAAACATGGCTCAATAATTCTGTACTGAGTAGCGAGCTATTTGACGAAAGATATGCGATATATAGAAGAGATAGGGAGTCTGTTCTGCATTGTGGTAAAGATGGTGGGGGTGTTTTAGTGGCCGTCAAAAAAACTATTAAATCTAATCGTGTACACAAATGGCAAAGTAACTGTGAAGATCTTTGGGTATCGTTAGACCTACCATTGTCGCATGGCTTTCGTCGAGTCGTTATCTGCGCAGTATATTTACCGCCTCCTGTCCGGCGCTCTACCTTAGATCATTTTCTAAGCAATTGTAATAATGTGTTTGAAGAGATTACAAATTCAAATATTCTTATTGTTGGGGATTTTAACCTAGGCGTGATCGACTGGAATCTGGTGGGTGCATCGGGGAATTATGTAGCTTTATCCAGTACAGTCAATTCCTTGATTGACTTTACCTATGTTAACAAACTTAATCAATTTAACTTCATAACTAATGTTTCCGGTCGAGTTTTGGATTTGGTCTTGTCTACTTTCACAGACTGCAAAGTTATCGCTAGTTCAAACCCGCTATGTAATCCTGATTTACTACACCCACCACTGGATATATCCGTGGAATTTCATGAAAGTTTAAGACTACCATACAATATTATTAAAAACAGAATTAACTTTCATACCACTGACTATGGACCTATTAGATCTGTCTTACAAAAAGTTGATTGGATTCGGCTATTCGGCGGGTTGAGTGGAGTAGACGAAATGCTAGACTGTTTTTATGATACACTTAACGATGCTATTAAGCAAAAATTACCAATTAAAACACTAAAAAACAAGAAATATCCACCCTGGTTTAATAAAAACTTAATTAAATTACTAAATGAAAAACACAAAATTAGAAAACGATTTCAAAAGTATACCAATCCATTAGATCAAATTGAATTAAAAATACTCAGTAAACGTTGTGATAATTTAGCTACCTGCTGTTATAATAACTATATAAAGAAAATGGAGCAAGATTTTGAAAAAAATCCTAAATCGTTTTGGACGTTTATAAAATCGAAGCGTGGCGGATCAAGTTCTTATCCCTTAACAATGACTGATGGAACTATTACTACATCTGACGGCACTGAGGTGTGTGAATTATTTGCCAAATATTTTTCTTCCGTCTACAACAATAATAAGGACAGTAGCAAGAATTTTAATGATGAAGCAGAATTTTTGAAATTGTTGCGAAATAATAGTCAATGTCTAGTAGAACCAGTAATAACCTGTAAACAAACATTTAACAAGCTGAAAAAATTAGATATCAATAAAGGTGCCGGCCCTGATGGAATACCACCAGTCTTCTTAAAAGCGTGTGCTTCAGAACTTGCCTATCCTCTCACGTTAATTTTTAATAGATCTCTTAAGACGGGCACTTTCCCATCAAAGTGGAAAATCGCAAAAGTAGTGCCTATTCTGAAATCAGGAAATGACGCTATGATACTTAATCACAGACCCATCTCTATCTTGTCTACACCTGCCAAAGTTTTGGAATCTCTGATTTGTCCTTACATTAATAATCATCTGAAACTCTACTTGAGCAATCACCAACACGGCTTTGTCTCTGGTCGTTCTACAGCCACAAACTTGGTTCCATTCACTGAATTATTAATAAAAACTGTCGATTCGGGTTACCAAGCTGATGTGATTTATACCGACTTAAGTAAGGCTTTTGACAAGGTTTCACACAGCATCCTGATAAATAAGTTGGATGCATACGGTATCTCGGGCAACTTACTGAATTGGCTAGACTCATATATAACAGAAAGATCTTTCTTTGTGGTTGTTAACGGCTTTCAATCGAATATTTACAGTATATCTTCGGGAGTACCGCAGGGGTCTCATTTAGGCCCAGTTTTATTTAATTATTTTATCAATGACATTCCGCATTGTTTTCATCATTCTGATACGTTTATGTATGCGGATGATCTAAAATTTGTGAGAGTTATAAAGACTATGGAAGATACGAAATATCTTCAAAAGGATATCGATAACTTATTCAAATGGTGTTGTAATAACGATATGCAACTAAACTATACGAAATGTCATTATGTCAAATACTCAAGAAAGCACGATACTGTAGAATCTGTATATACAATTAACTCGCATACTATACAGGAAGTGTCTGACCTTGGTGTAATCTTTGACAAAAAACTTACTTTCACACCCCATTTAGATAATATTGTAAAAAGATCTTCTAAAATGTTAGGTTTTGTTATTCGAAATAGTAAGTCTTTCACCAAAAGCAAAACAAAAATACTGCTCTACAACAGTCTGGTAAGGAGTATCCTGGAGTATTGTTCTGTGGTCTGGCGTCCCCACTATGCTTCACATACGTTACGCATAGAACGAGTTCAAAAGCGTTTTCTTTGGCATTTAGCGTATTCAACAGGCATTGCTAAGAAAATAACCTCTTATAATTCGAGATTACATCATTTTGCCATAGACATCTTAGAACACCGTAGGACTGCCCACGATGCTCTATTTGCGTGTAAGGTCATCCAACAAAAAATTGACAGTCCAGAATTGTTAGCACATTTCAACTTCCGTGTCCCTTATCGTATTCCACGTAACCCCATTGCTCCACTCTGCCCTCCGCATAGACGAACTGTATTAGGTGCTAACTCACCTTATGCCAGACTAAGCAATGTTATAAATAGGTGCAGCACTCACATAGACCTAAACTTTCATACAATACCAGTCCTCAAGTCTAAAATTTATGATATTCTTTGTGGTAAATAAAAATAAAAATAATTTCTCTATGTCTTCTATTAAAATCTCCATGTACTTATATGTAATTTTTATGTAATCTGTCACTTCGCTATATGTATTTTGGTTTTTTATATATTTTTTCTGTCTTTTAAACTTTGTATATTCTGTTCGTTCACTTTATTTGCTCATGTGGTGTTTACCCTTAAGTGATTGTTGCACTGTATATGTATACCTACCTTAATGTTATCTGAATATTTTTGTGTAAACAATTGTGGGTGAACCAAATTAATAAAATTAAAATTAAAATTAAAACAGTATCGATACTATCGATACTATCGATAGTTTGTTATTAACGAACTACAATACTATCGATAGTATTGCAGTCATTCGATAGTATTGCCTTGTTCTGTGCTATCGACAGTATCGATACTATCGATTGTATCGATACTATCGATAGGCCTATCGATAGGGTACATGATTTTCGATATAAACTATCGATAGTTTTAATATCGATAGTTCGGCAACACTAATCGACCGTCAGTCTGAGATACGTCAGCGCACGTGGCCGTCCTAACCGTATCTGCGTCACTTGCCATCATCCTACTTCAAGATATAACCTATGGCGCTGCAATCGAATGTCAGTCAGTCATTGCATTTAGCGCCCTCTTTAACATGCTACCAACATACTTCCGTTACCATGAAGTCATACTAACATCTTAATATCGCCAACTTATCGTTAGCTCCGACATATATAATAAAAATATTTTCCTGTACATAGTTTTGTCTTAATTCCAAAACGTAACCTACTTTGTGAATAGCCCTCGTATTTCACAAAAATCCCAGATTTACATTTTTTGCACCATAATTATTGAGCGATGAATTACGGAACCACTTGTTCCCTACCATGTTTAGAGACGCTAAGTAAAACCAATGTTTTTAAGTTGTTTGTATTCATCGTATAAAAGTTTATTGAGACTGTTTTATTATATTAACTAAATGACTTCGTAAATTTTAGGATTAGATAAAAACAGAACATTTAAAAATACTTTCTTTATTGTTCACAATAGGTGCATGCAACATTTCGATATAAATGACCTTAAATATAAACTTGTATATCACAAATTATCACATTACAATGTTATCAGACTAAGGCAAGTCATTTAATCACAAAGAATATTTGTGATTTACAAACAAAAGTATACATATTAAAGCGTTTGTTATAAAATCATTATAAGGTATGCTATTTAGTTCAGTACCAGAACATAACATAATTTAGCTATGTAACATTTGTTTCATATCTTTGATAATTATTGAAGCATAGCTAAATAATACAGATGGGCCAAAATAAAATAATACTGTATTGAAAAAAAACTAGAGCAGTTACAAAGTAGATTTGTTCATATAGGTACTTTTCAATTAAAAACCAACGCAGTCTGCAATCGATTATACTATCAAAAAGTATAATGAAATAGAAAAAAAAATCATTTTTCACAGTAATACCGTATTCTCCAATCAATTAAATGCTCTTATTTTAATCAAGTTTTAAAAGAAGTAAATATTACCATTTTTAAACAAAACTTGAAAAAAGAACAGGACGAGATATAATTTTATATTTATTTTTATAATATAATAGCTATACATATTCTATGTCAGTACATAATACTTACACTCGTTTTTCAATTCGTAGTAATAACTTAAACATAACACTGTTTCCACTAAAAACAAGTCTTTTCCTCCAATCCTGCAGCATCTCTACTTTTTTAGGCCAAAGCAAAATAACACGTTCAGCCTTAATAAAAAAATACTGAATCCAAAACTGGATTGCCTCCACTTCATTTACATTCAAAAAGAAGATAATGGTGCAAGACTTCAGGAATTTCGAATTTGTGGACATAATTGGGTAGCTTACACCCAAAGTATCTTCTGAAGAAAATTCTAGTTTGCGCGAGTAAGGGAAGGGGTGTCGTAGCGCGTTCAATTAAAGCTTGTTTTTGTGTGGCTGTGACGAGGGTGTTTCGTTTTATCATGTAGAGGTCGAAGGATTCAGCTGCTTCTAGAAGGAGATAGAAGTTGTGTTCCTGGTCTTCTGAAGTGATGTTCTGGAGATGATTCAGTATGCCGTCGGGGTCGCGGAACTGGGTTTTCATAATCACCTGGAAATAGAAGGCTACATTTTAAAAACGGCTACATTCACCAAAATGCTTATTTCTACACAAACACAGATAGCTTCACGCCTGGATCCCTTAGGTATGGGGTAGGCAGAATTCCAGAGGCTTTTCAGATAGGCAGAAACCATCTGATGTTACGATTAGAGGAATTATAAAGATGGAAATAGAGACTATTGCAATGATAGGGGGTCGCCGTTACGCTCACAAAACGCCAATGAAACCTCTGGTTCTTAACTAACTTTTATAGTATTTTAAAGTAGTAACTTTTATAGGGAAGAGAAGCAGCTGGCACATTCTATGTTTTTCATTCGTTCCCAGTCCAGCATGGAAGAGTATGTTTTCTTTTCGGCGAGTTTTTTCAAAAGAAATGGGTAAAAGTTTGTCCTCTGCTAAACTTGATGGAAAATTAAGATGATTGATATTCAATCTTAATATTCAATCAAAGATGACGAAGGATGGTTGCTAGTCAGCCGGAACTTGGCGGGATCCTACCACCAAGCGGGAGTAACAGTACATAGTAACTCAATGGAGTCACTCAAATTAGTTGACTTTAGACTAATATTATATTATCAATGAAGTTCCAGCGGGGCTAGCATGCTACCGTCGACAACGATAAATCGGGCCTTTTTTCGATATTTTCTTCGAATATGGTATTTAGTGTATGTAATTTATTAAGATTTTGACATATTTGGTTCTGTGGTCTTAATCATGGTATCAAATCGAGTAATTCTATCTATTATATTAGCTTACATAATAGGATAAAATAACAAAAATAATAATTATCTTGTCGATTCGACTATTTATCGATGGTTGCATGCTAGCCCTGCTGGTGACATATTTTTATTTTTTTGTACTGAGTGATACTAAAATAAATATGCAGGTACGTTTATATCGTATCAAAAAAAATAACATTTAAATTTGGCTGGTGACTAAAAACAGCCCTGTATTAGTATACGTATGTAGCGACATCTAGCGACGCGCCATAGAATGACGAGGACACGACGAAATTCCTACATCGCCCTATTAAAGTTTATATAGCGACTAACATATATACAACATCCCGACATCAACCGTCGGGCCGTGGGCCGCGGCCTGCCATCCCTTTTCTGGGGATTGCGAACGAACACTTTGTCACCAAACGTATATTCTTCTGACCTTAGCCCCGCTCCTCAGCAAAAGCCGCAGTGCGCGCGCGGTCGCCGCGGGTGTCGCAGGCGGCGCGGCGCCCGCCAGCAACTCCGCCAGCGCCGGCCGCAGCGACCCCGCAGCGACGTCGTCGCGACTGAACACCTTGAGGTTGGGGTCTGCGCCGTGCTCTAGTAGCAGCTGGGGAAAGGAATAAATCTTACTTCTTGCTAATATTATAAATGCGAACGTTTGGATGTGTGGATGTTTCTTCCTCAATACCGACTCACCAGATTTGGGTGAAATTTGGCATAGTGATAGTTTACAGTCTGGAATAGCACTATCCTAATATTCTAGCAGGATTATATAGGTACAGCTAGTAAATCAGTGTTTCTGACATTATAAATATCTAAATAAATAAATTATCAAATTAAGTATCTTACAGAACTTGTGTTAAGGATACGTCTAGACAACTTGATTTGTATACCTACATATTTTAATAAAAACTTAAATAAACATAACATCCATGACTTGACGGCTAATATTTGTGTTCATCACACAAATACCGCCGCCGGGATTCGAACCCTGGACCACTGGCATAGAAAGTAATGTCTAATCGTCCGGTTGTCAGGAATGATATGTTTAGCTCAAGACCCTGAATAAGGAAGCTCTAGTATTCTATTGTGATTCGATGTTATGATAAAGTTCCAAAAAATATTCACCCTAAGATTTAAAGATAGGAGCTGTGAAGCAAAAATTATGTTGTTGCTAATTCTACACTGTTACAAATTTTTTGTGAAAATTACATAAAAGCATTTATGTAATATTAAATGTTGATGTAGTTTTACATGAGAGATGTAATTTTACATTATATAATTGTGTATTTTTTCTATAATTTATGGAAATTCACGTATATTTCGGCAATTTTATACCTTTTTAATGTATATTTACACATTTTATATGTATTGCTTCTGTAATAATCCCTGCTCATGTGTAAAAATAAAACGTTTATGTATAATTACATAAAAATAATTAAAAATCTGTAAAATTACCGAAAATTATTTTCTTTTCCATAATTTATTGAAATTTACAGCTGTTTTCGGGACATTTTACAGGTTTATGTACTTTTTTTGCATGTAAAATCACATAATTTTTAACAGTGTACTAAGTACTCCTTTCTATCTTCGTGAACCTAAGTCTAGTAGACCAGCCTATTCTGTCCCTTTAACAAGATTGAAGGAGCGGAATAGACACTGTAATTAAAGGAATTCATGAAAAATGTGATAAATAAAACAATTTTATTTATCACATTTTTCATTTAGCTAAGAATAATTGAGCATTTTAAATGCAAAAACTTAAAAACATTATTATTAATACGACTTCGAAATAAAGATTATTTCGACTTTAAATCTGCCCTGTAAAAATCTATCCTTCTTCAGGATCTAATAGCTCACCTGTATAATGTCAACCCTGTTTGAGATATTGTCAGAACAAGCAACGTGCAGCGGCGACCCGATTACCGAGCTCGACGCGTTTACTTCCGCACCTGAAAAAATAAATAATTTCTATGATATAGTACGACGCAACATTTTGCCATCTTGTGAAGGTAACTCTCCCACTGCAGGGCTATGAGTCTCTCCTCTGGGTGACCAGGACGTTAAGCCACACACACCCACAAAAGTTGCCCAATACTAGTTGGAGGATGTCAGAATTTGACAGCACAGTTCGAGTTCTGAACCGACTGTTTAACGTGCCTTCTGAAACTACTTTGATTATTATTATCAAATTATAACAAAATCCCCACAAGAAAAAAAATAATAAGTACAATAAATAATAAAATCACCAGACCATCACACGAACTACATGGCCTCAAAATAAGCGCAGTTTGTGTTATGAGATACCATGTAGCGAACTAGGGCACCTAGAATATAAATACATATATACATAAACACCCAGACTTGGAACATTTCTTTCTTGTTCCGTGCTGGCGTCGAACCCGCGACCTCACTTGCAGATCTAAGACTACTGCGTCGCGGAGGCCGTTAAATATAAGTGCGTTTTCACTGATCTGGGGGAGCGGCAATTAGCGGTGTACTAATTGACCAATTGAACAATAACAGTACCAAATACCGAAATCTCCACTCCGATTCAGTGGAAACATTGGAATAACAACAGATATTATAAGTACGCGAGACTTCATATAATATATGTGAGCATGCAGATTAAATCGAGATAGAAAGGAGAGAGCGACGTTAAGCGCGGTTCTCTGCTTTGGTCTGCCTTCGTGGAAACATTCAATCTTTTCAACTGACTTTCAAAAGAGGAGGTTCTCAATTCACGTGTGTATTTTTTTTACGTGTTTATCTATATATAGGGATTATTTTAATTACCGCATCACCTCTTGCAGGTAATCTCTCCACAACAATCCCAGCAACATTTGTTCTACAAATTTTTATAAATTAATAATTTTAAAAATTAACATTTCATCAAAATTAACCCTGTACATCTATTTTACATTCCAGGTTCCCCGCTAATTCGCTACAAGGTCTCCCATATCGTAAGCTATGATTACTTTGGGGCCATGTAGTTGGTGTAATTGTCTGGAGATTTTATTTTTTATTTATGTGACGACGGCTTTTACGATGGGCTCACACTTTCTCCTCAGATGCCAGTGGTCGCGGGTTCTATCCTCGCTGAATGCAAATATTCGTGAGCATAACATATTTGTTTGCTTTAGTCTAGGTGTATTACTTTAGGGCTAGATGGCGCTGTGTGAATATACAGGGCTGTTTTCCAGTCACCGGTCAAATTGTTACGTTATTTTATTTGATACGATATAAACGTACCTGCCTATTTATTTAACTATCGCTCAGTAGAAAAAAATAAAGATTTGGCACCAGAAACTTTTTTAAAAATAATCGCTGCTGATGAACATAGGTACTACCTCGATACTACGACACGGCATTTCATTGATAATGTTACGACGTAGAACTAAAATATACTAGCACGTAGTCGCCTATATTCTTATTGTCATTCATTCATAATTTAGAGTGACCATGCTTTGCTTATTATGTTTGCGAATATATTAATTCCCTTGTAAAAAAACATATCTACCTTTTTTTGCAAAAATCTGGTGATAAAAAACTAGGTCTGTATGTCCAATAATATTTAAAAAGGGGATATAGGACTGTTGGCTTACCAGCAGCTAGCAGCATCTGCACTAACTGGACGTCTCCCTTGAGGATGGCGAGGTCGAGCGGGCTCGGCTTGCTCAGCTCCGGGCTCTCGTAGTTGGGGCAGGCACCTTGCTTGATAAGCAGATTCACCACGTCAGGGTTTCCTGCAAACAGAAGCATTTACACGGGTGATGTGATAGTTTGAGATCATACATGAAGAGGAAAATATATTTAAAAAATAAATATAAATTATTTAGTGAGTAAACTTAACCGAAAGTTAAAGAACGCAACGCATGGTTACATAAGCGTTATACAATAGATACTTAGCGGGTGGTGGTGTGCGTGTGGCGGGAACACTAATGTGTGCGTGCTGACTGAGGCGGCGCGTCGGGAAAAGTGTAGTAATGTCTCTTTATTAATTTATAGGGAAAAATTAAGTACCTACTTTCATTACACAATTATGACCAGAATCTAATACAGATTTCTCTCCTTTAGTATCTAAAATTTTTCACCAGTCACCCTGTATATTATTAGTAACTCATGGTCATATTGCCAGAAAGACAATCTGGAGAACCTGTAGCTGACTGGCAAAGTAGACGGTAAACGATCTCGAAGCAAATTCTAATATTCAGTCTAGCCACTACAGCGTGTCAAGCTATTCACCCCCCCGAAAATAGGACACAATGACGCAAGGTAGTTCGAGACAAGATAGCTTGCGAAGTCACGACGAAGAAAAGAAAAGAGGAAAAAAGGAGGAAGAAACCCACGTTTCACTGCAATCTCACTGACGATAAGTTACGAGTTCAGACAATATTTCTCTCTCCGATTATGCGCTTAGAAGATTCCTGCTTCTAGTTTATTAATTTAACTGGCGCATATTTATAGCAGATAACTATCTAAATGTTCTAATTATAAAACTGTACAGCTTTTTAGTCACTAGCCAAATGTCAATGTTATCTTTGATACAATATAAATGTACCTGCATATATATTTTAGTAACGCATATTTAGTTTAGTAGGAAAAAATGAAGATTTGGCACCACAAACTTTTTTACAAATAGTCGCTAGTTGTTGAACACAGCTACTACGACGCGGCATTTCATTGTAAATACTACGACGTAGTACTACAAGATGTTTTGTAGTAGCGCGTAGTTGTCTTTATTTTAATGATATTCATGTATAATTTAGAGTGAACATGCTTTTCTTACGAATATGTTAATTTCCTTGTATAAAATAAACATCTTTTCTTTTTGCATAAAAAGTATTTATAGAAACTTATTGTCTAAAAAGAAAATGGCCTAATGCCAAATTTGAGGCTTCAAAATCTGTTTTTGTTAGCAACTGTTGAAATTCAGGTATTTTATTTGGACACTAGCCACCGCGCGCGGTTTTACCCGCGTAACTTTTGATCCCGTGGGAATTTCGGGATAAAATATAGCCTATAACCTTCCTCAAGAGTTGGGCTATCAAATGCAAATTTTTCAAATCCCACTTGTAGTTTCTGAGATTAGCGCGTTCAAACAAACAAACTCTTCAGCTTTATATATTAATATAGATTTGAGAGACTGAAAATTAAAGAGTGTCACTGTCCGCGTGGGTTTGGCTTAGAAAAGGCCTACAACCTCTGGATCAGCGTGTCTTAAAAGGTGATTAATCCGAGTTTGTAGGATTCTGTCAGGGTCCGACGAGCTAGCTACCACTCTTCATATAAAACCTGCCGCCAAGTTTGCTGCTCCGGCGGTGATGCGTTAAGGCGATATTTTATGGATAGCTTGTTCTATTCTAGCCCCGTGTGCTTTCATCTTCGACCTCATCTTCACGTACCATCAGGTGAGGTTGAGGTTGACGTTATATTTTTGTTGTTGTTTGTTTTTGATATTTTTATTTATAGGGATTACGTAGCGATTCTTTAAATGCACAAATATCTAATATATTTGAATTGTATATATTTACTTTGAGGACATGCTGAAAACCAGCGCAGTTACCTTTATGCAACTGCACAAGCTGAGCACTGTCTGTCCTATTGCCCAGACAATACATGAGGTAGTTTTAAGTAATTAAATAGTATTAGGTTATCTTTTTTTATTTTCAAATATAAATAAAAAAAGAGGTTTTATTGGCATTTTTGTGGGCGATAGGCCGACCCCCTGTCACTGCAATAGCCTCTCGCAATCATTATAATACCTCATTAGTCAAACGTGACATCAGTTGGTCTTATAACCTCTGATGTTCTGCCTACCCCATAAGGGATACAGGCGTGAAGTTATGTATGTATGTAAATATTTTGATCTTATGTTTATGTTTTGTACTTGTTTATTCTTTGTTGTTTGGCAATAAACATTTTTCTTTCTTTCAGGTGAAACCCGGGCTTGTTCTTAAAAAAAAACATGTTACTTACCACTAAGTACTGCGTAATGGAGAACAGTCCTGTAGTCGTTCCTGGCGTCCGCCATCGCATTGACGTCCGCGCCGTGGCTGATCAGCAGCAGCACTGACTCTATGCCCTGCAGGGAGATATTACAATCTTCATTATCATCATTACACTCCAGAACTTTTAGTCAAGTAGGCTCAACTTAGGATAGCCCCTAAAAAAAGTCAACTATTCCGACCGTCCCCTACTTGATGTTAAGCCTCGTCGTGGTTTGTCAGTCTGGGGAAAGCGCTTTATACAAGGTGTTCCTGTTGATTTCCCATAACTTTGAGGTTTTGTTCCATACTAAAAAACATTACTTTTTGCCAAAGAATTCGTGGTTCAAAAGTGCATACTTTCCAAGATATCATCAATCTTGTATCATAAATTTTTATCATAATAAGTATTATATCAAAATATTTTAATTCAATAGACGCGTGTCACTGAAACCATACAATAAACAACAAAAATGTTTAAAACGTTGATAACGTTGCACACAATGTATGTACAACGCAAAGCGTTGCGAACTGTGCCCGTGCATAGCGATAAAAAATGCCACGTTGTCATACTTCGCATAAAGGTATTTTACGTAAGATGTTTTGACTTAGGTAATTGAATTATTTTTCATGAAAAATAAAATCAAAAAAAGTAAAATTGGAAATTTATTCACATGTTATTTGATTCTATTACATGCTCCCATTAATACCCTAGAGTTATGGGAAATCAAGCGGAACACCTTGTATAGAAACTGCCTGCAAATATGACCGCTCTGTGATGTATTCTGGCAATATTTTATGAAGAGTCGGATCCTTTCTGAACATTCTGTGCTGTTATCTTCGACTTCTTCTCCATTACCCGCCAGGTGAGAATGAGGGCGAACGCTTATTTAAAAAAATTTTGGATAATATTGTGTTGATGCGATATTATTATTTATGAGGCTTGTTGATGAATATTTTAAAATTAAAATTATAATAATACTGAAATCCCCTGACAATCTCACCAACTATATGAACAAAAACATAGCAAAGCAAAGATATGATAGTATAAGATATTCGACACCATGTAGGGAACTAGGTAAAAACCTAGAATACAAATATCTTCGTACAGATAAACGCAGACCCGGAACATTTTCTTTCTTGTAATGTGAGGGGATCGAACCCCCGTCCTCACGAATTACGTAATTCGTATATTCCTGCACCACTGCCACAGGCCGTCAAATTCCACTGTACCACTCACATGTCGCTGCCTAGCCGCCTTCATCAGCGGCGTGAGTCCCGCGCGGTCCCTGGCCTCAGGGTTGGCTCCGAAGCTTAGCAGCAGCTCCAGAAACTGAGGATCCGACACCAGGTTGATCTCAGCGCCGAAGAAGTAGCGCTTGTTGGGGTCCGCGCCATGTTCTAGGAGGAGACGGGCTACTTCCTGTGAATGTGGAGGACTTTGATTATCATAACCTTCAATAATCAGTTCAGTGCAGGGTCATTAGACAACCGGCTGGTGTAGGGGTGACGTACATTGCCTTCTATGCCAGAGGTCCTAGGTTCGAATCCCGGCGGCGACGGATATTTGTGTGATGAACACAGATCTTAGTCGTCAAGTCATGGATGTTTATATGTTTATTTAAGTTTATTTTCTAATAAAAAATACGTATTTATTCAATATGTATGTTAATATATTTCTTAAGTATATCAGTTAACTAGTATCCATAACACAAGTTCTTTGAGAAACTTAACTTGGGCTAGATAATGTTTTGTGAGTGTCAGAATTATTTATTTACTAGCTGTGACCCACGACTTCGTCCGCGTGGATACCGTTTATTAGAGTTGGATAAATACTATTATTATATCCTCCTTGAAGTTAAAACTTACCTTATTCCTAGACTCAGTAGTTTAGCTGAGAAAGCGTTACTGATAGATAAACAGACAGAATTACTTCAAAAACTGTTACTACAAAGCAGTGATCCGCAGTTTCACCTAGGTTTTGTGAAAAAGTATTGGTAGGTAGGTATATTACATAGATGATGCCCGCGACTTCGTCTGTATTGAATTAGTATTTCGAGTAGGTTATTTTCTTCTCCAAGGTCCTAACTATCTTTAATAACAAAAATAAAAATGAAGAATCTTCGCCCATATAATATGTATAACTCCTTACTACAAACATGGGTAGGTAACTATCTATTAGGTACATTACAAAGGCACATAGCGTTATAAACAAATCGGGTGCCAAAGTGTCTTAAATTTTAATATTGTCTTAAATTTTCGCGATGACTATTATGTATGACTATTAAATAAAACACTTTTTAACCGGATTTATCGCATATATTTACATTTTAAATTTTAACAGTCGCTCGTGACCACGGGGTCTGCAAAGACACCGAAACGTCGAGTTAAAATGTAAAATATAAATTGTACGCCATTAATCCGGTTAAAAAGTGTTTTATTTAATGCCTTCAATTTTACTTAATTCATGCAATATCTTCATTAATTATACTGATTATACTTAGCTTATTGTTATTATAGGTAAAGCTAAGTAGTTTTTGCGTGAAAGAATAGCAAAAATCCATCCATCCAGCCATTATCAGTGTACATACAATTCTACCTATAGTTATGTATGGCTGCTTTTCACTGCCAAACGGCTAAGCCAATATTAATGTAATTTGGTATAGTAGTTAACACATACGTTACTTTTTATTCCGAAGAAATCTACGGTTTCTGACTTCCAAGAGGCAGAAACGATCATGAAATAAACAAAACCTTGATTTCCATTTTATCTCTGTATGTACAGAAGGCAGTACATCAAGCGTTACAAATCTGTAAATTTTTTTTACTTGAATTTGAACTCTATGCCCTCGATAATAAGTTAAAATTGGTTGGGAAAATTTAACCTATATTAAATCGCGCAAATGCTTGCGCTCGCCTCCCGCCTTTTTATACCCTACCGCCGCGAGCCGCGTCGAGCGCGGCAACCGTTACGCAAAAATAATCCTTATCCAATCCGTATTTCATGTTTAAGTTTGGTGTTTCTATACCGATTTCTATGATTCTTTTTTTATTGAATAGGTAATAACGTAATTTTTTTTTAAATTAGGGATGAGTGAGAGTATTATAAACGTAAGAGTAAACAAATATAATCAGAAAGCTCCGAACTGCTAAGCTATCGGGATTTACACGTGTTATTGTGAGTCAACCATAAAATATAGACATATACTGTTGTGGGATATTTTTTATATAATTTTATGAAGAATATTTCTGTCATACATGATTTCTATGTAGCTTTAACCATTAAGGCTGCACACGCGACGGAAGCTTAAAAAATGAAGTAACTTCTCCCGTTTTTCCAACATTTCCCTTCACTGCTCTGCTCCTATTAATTGCAGCGTGATAATAAGTATACTATAACCTGCCCAGGAGTATGAAGAATAATTTTACCAAGTTTCGTTAAAATCCGTCGAGTAGTTTTTGTTTCTATAAGGAACATACAGACAGACAGACAAAAATTTTACTGATTGCATTTTTGGCATCAGTATCGATCACTAATCACCCCCTGATAGTTATTTTGAAAATATATTTCATGTACAGAATTGACCTCTCTACAGATTTATTATAAGTATAGATTTATTATTATTATTTATGAGTCTCTCCTCTGGGTAACGAGGAGCCTAAGGCCCTGAATTCATCAAGCTGACCCACTGCTAGTTGGTGGACTTTATTTGTTTGAGAAACATTTACAGTGTCTTTCAGTGATTAGGAATTATGACAGCTTAAGTTGAGTATCGATTTTTCGACAGTTCTCCACTGAGAACTAACAGCGAATTTATGCTAGAGAAATGATTAACGATTAAAAAAACTTTTATAACCCGGGCCTTAGTGTGTCAGCAAAAAAGATATTGAAATACCATTTGATAAGTGTACCTATTTATAATCATATGAGTATATGTTGAAGCAAACGATGACGCTAAATATGGCGCTGCACGCAACGAATTACTGAGTGACATTCGATTACAGCGCCATATTTACTTTATTATGATACACAATCAATAAAGTGCAAAATTAAACATATTTATACAGGGTTTTAATTACCGCATTACCTCTTGCAGGCTGCTTCTCCACATCAATCCCAACAACATTTGTTCTACGACTTTTTACAGATCTTGGTAGATAACACAAACAAATTTTTGCTCCCTCTGTTATTGTTTTATTACTCTGTATTTTGCCGCGTCACCCCGCAACCCCGAGCCCCATGACGCAAGGTACGTGGCATCAGTGTAAATAGAGTTACGCCAGTTTAGAGACAATATATTTTTTTTGTATGGGACAACTTAAATTATATTTTTATTTTTAAAAAGTCGTAGAACAAATGTTGTTGGGATTGATGTGAAGAAGCTGCATGCAAGAGGTGATGCGCTAATTAAAATTAAACCTGTAGATATTAATAGATATGGCAATAATTACATAGTGTTTGTTCCGTATGGCGAGGCGCAGCGGCTCGTCACAGAGCGTGGTGCGCGGGAACAGCTCGCCGCTGTCGGGCCGGTAGTCGACGCACGCGCCGCTCTCCAGCAGCAGCTTCACTAGCTCTGTGTACCTGCAACAGAAACCATTGCACATTTATGTGATTTAAAGGGTGACAGGTGACAAATTTTAGATTCTGAAGGAGAGCACTCTGTAGTCGATTCTGGTCATAATTATTTAATAAAAGTAGGTACTTAATTTTTCACTAGAATTCCCTATAAATAAATAAAGTTTTGTAACTATTTACTTTACTTACGCCTGAGTCTATCGCTGCACGGCACCTGGCACGCGGATCGCTGCCAACGCTAGTGTAACTATGCGTTGCGTACTGAACTTTTGGTTAAATTATTCAGTAAATAATTAGTATTTATTTTTCCCTTGATGATCTCAAACTATCATGTCCTCGAATTTCAAAACCAGGTACCCTATATTTTTTATCGATACGATAAAATGGCTTTAATACATGATCAGAATGATAAACTTATTCTCCCAGGCGAAGCGTTTCGTTAAAAACAACCAATATGAGTGACCAAGATGCTGTGGTGGCCTGTCTTGCAAGCGAAGAAGGTACTTACATGTAAAGTCGGGTTAAGGAATGCTATTCATAAAAATTTAAGAGAACACTTCACTATTTACGGTCAAAAGTCAAATAAACTTAGTAATACATTATGTCTAAACCACAAACATACATCTACATAGACAACGAAAATGCATGTACTTCGCGTGTCCGAACCCCGACCAAGCGTCGAGGTTGGTCTTTTTTTTTTTTATAATGACTAAACCCGCGTTTGACCTCAATCTCACCTGATGGTAAGTGACGATGAGGTCGAAGATGAAAGCACACGGGTTTAGGAAGGAACTGGCTCTTTATACAATATTGCCGGAACACATTACCGCCGGAGCGGTAACATTTGGCGGCAGACTTTATATAAAGGGTGGTCGCTAGCCAGGCGGACCCAGAAGGGATCCTACCACCAAGCAAGATACAGTCCGCGCGTATGTATGTCTGTTTGAAAATCGATATCGTTCTTAATAATCGACTTCATCGCCGGCATCGGTGTCTTTGAATCGGTTTGTATTACCCAGCTATAATTAGCAGCTTTGATGTCACAATAGGTGTTAAAAATTCGGGACGCTTGATTCAATACAAATCGTGACACTTGAGTTTTCTATGTAAATGTAGGTCTGTGGTCTTAACCAAACTGGGTTTCAGTTCAGCAGACTAGCAGCGCCACCTACCCATGCTCAGCAGAAAGATGCAGCGCGCTGTACCCGCAGTCGTCCGTGGCGTTGACGTCGCAGCCGCGAACTAACAGCAGGCGAGAAGCTTCCACGTGCCGCTGCCAGATGGCGTAGTGCAGTGGACGCAGACCTTGTGTCACTGGCTCGTTCACCTGGAGATGGAAACCATGCTAGTTTGTTTTCCATATAATTGGGAAATTCTGATATAAACTAACGCCACCATACTCTTGGGCTCGGAACTATTACGAATAGAAAAAAATGCGTTCAAATAGCGTTCATAATAGAGCTGCCACTCAAAAAAAGTAACAATTAATAGTAGATTTAATAACACACTATTAAGCTATTCACTTTAATTCGAATAAACCTATTGTAGCTTGCCTAATGCAAAACACGTATTGTTACTCACCTAATTATTGAGTAGGTAATATTTGTTTTATTAAAATCTTGAATAAGCATATCTATACAATTACAATTTTACAACTTTACAGATCAACATGGTCTGAGTTGTCTCTTAGAAATTCAAACTTTGGTGTTTTTTCATATGTTTCCTGTAACAACTTTTGTGAGCAAATAAAAAAACTACTTAACTGAATGAGTGGAGGCATATTTTTTGAAATCCTGGCAACACAAATTTTGTGTTGTACGTACTATGCCATTTAAAAATGTTGTATCACTAAGAATTCGTTGGTTTTCAAGTGAAATACGTTTGCGTTTTCAACTTTTTACCAATTTAGATTTTTGTTGTTCGAGGATAAATTTATTCTTAAGTTCGAGGATTATTTCCATTTAGCCTGAAGTTCTGCAAGTAGTTCTAAAACTTTCTTCAATATTTTAGATGAAGCATCTCCCGCCTGCACCCTTTCCCCGCTTTTTAGTTCCGGTCCCGGGGCCTAGTTGGCGCCCTAGTGCAAAATCGGCGAGACGGCCAATACTTTAGTACTTATTTTAATCTATGAAGGAAACTGTCAAATAAGTTAGTTAAAGAGGGCCTGTAGATTGTAAAGGTTCGCGCACACTTGGCCGGGTCGCATCGCGGGGCAAAAATCCGTCTGCGAGCCTCTCATACATTTATTTTATTATTTATTTATACTTTATTGTACACAATAAAAAAGATCAAAATCCAAAATGTACAGAAAGTTAAAAAAGGTACAGTGAGCTAAGTTGTAAAGGAATAGAAAAACTGTAGATACGAACATCAGCAGGTAATAACAAGTCTTATGTTTACCAATACTACCAATAAAAATGAAAAATTTACAAATAAACAAACAAGTTGGAAGAAGCGGGTTCTCTGTAAGGAACACTGTAAATTTAAATAAAACAATTTTAAATGAATCTATGCTATGTTTGAAATTAAGGCGTGTGTAGGCATTCAAACCGGTAACTGGTGTAGCGGTAACATACATTGCCATCTATGCCAGAGGTCCTGGGCTCGAATCCCGGCGGCGGCGGATATTTGTGTGATGAACACAGATATTAGTCGTCAAGTCATGGATGTTTATATGTTTATTCTAATAAAAAAATATGTATTTATTCAATATGTATGTTTATATATTTCTTAAGTATATCAGTTATCTAGTATCCATAACACAAGTTCTTTAAGAAACTTAATTTGGTCTAGATAATGTTGTGTGTGTGTCAGAAATATAAAAAAAAAACGCTCCACACTTTCCGCCTAGATATCGCTGGCGAACTTCCCGACTTGAGCAAGCGCAGATACGTTTAATTGGTTTATTAACCATCGTTTAAGAGAAGTACGCTTTGTGTTTTTATGTTAACATGAATCTACATATATTACCTGTAGCATTTTGTAATATCCGTTTGAAACTGGTAGTGTTATGTTAGTGACTTATTTTACCGAGCCAATTTTCAAAAATCGTGTTTCTATCTTTATACACATCGGTTGGTTATATGTTGTATTTATGTGAATATTTTTTTCAGAGACTGCAAGCACTGGGTTCATAGTCGTTCAAAAAAGTGTATAAATTCTGCAACCTCGACTTAATACTACGTATTCAGTCAGCTAAGAATAACCCTGGCGTGTATGGAGGAACGTGTCGTAAAAGAAGACTAATCCGGCGTCCTCTTGTTGTTACAACTCGTGGTTACAACCCATTCATGATTTGCCTGCCTAGTGAGTTCCTTTCCTAAAAGTCAAAATAAGGATCTATGCGTGACAAACGGCATAGTATATAAACCTGTTTCGTTACTGACTGAGTGACTGACAGACAACATACAGCCATAACCACTGGCCTTAGAGAGCTCAAAGGAACCTACATTCTTTGGGGAGTGAAAGGGCTCTAAGGAAGGAATTCCAGAAATTCTCCCGGAAACGGGAAGTATTATACTTTTTAGTTTGTATGAAAAATCTTATTCCTTCAGTGCAAGGCTATGAAACTTGGTACTTATAAAGGTTCTATAATGGGTGTCTGGTTGTATTATAGAAGGAGTTTCTGAAATTCCCACAGGAAGAGTAGTTTAGCGCGTGCGAAGTTGAGGGAAAAGCTAGTAATGTATAAAATAGTTACCTTGGCTCCACAAGCCAGCAAGATCCTAATCTCGTCCAGCGGCACCATTCTGATGATGGAGTCCGCCAGCTCCCGCTGCAGAGACTTCTCCGAGATCAGCTCTGAAGGCATCTTGCTGGAAGAAAAAAAAATTAAGATAAAAACATGTTTCCAATTTATTAAATTTCTTTTTTTCGTTTTGAACATTGGACATCACATAAATGTATGTATAAATTTTCGAAACATAAAATTTACACAATAATATCTATGACTTAACAGCTAATCATATCATCAAAATTACGTGTAATGAAACCCACTACCTACAGGGCTATGAGTCTCTCCCTTGGGTGACGAGAAGGTTTAGGCCGTAATCCATCAAACTGGCCCAGTGCTGGTTGGCGGATGTCAAAATTTTCAGGCCGCTGAAATGGCTTCTGACAAACCCTTACGCCTACTGTATACAAGTATACAGCACCCGGGGCCGACTGCTTTACGTGCCCCGCGAAGCACGGCATATTTACACAATACCACCTATGACTTAACAGCTGTAATTATCAAATAATAATTCATACCAACTGGGATTCGAAAGCAGGACCTCTGACATATAACGTAAACTTTTAACCGCTACAGAAATCATGCTGGTTGGTGGATATCAGAGTGTTCAAGGCCCATAAATAACTTCTAATAAACTCTAGCGACTACTGTATACAGTACACAGCACACGGGATCGACTATAGTCCTGTTTGAAACACGGATGTTACTGTGAAAAATGAATGGTCGCTTTGTGATTGAACTGTAACGCGTTCATTAACCTACTTTTATTAACCTATTGAATAATAAGCGCAAGAGCCACAACGCTGCAGCGCCACGACGATTGACTGCGAGTGACCGTAAAGACATCCAAATTTCGAGTTAACATAACTATAATAAAATTAAACCAGATAAAATACAGTTAAAATCGTCTGGTATTACATCTAAATCCAGCCAATCCTACTAATACTTATTATAATTGCGAAAGTGAGGATGATTGAAGAAAGTCATAAGTCTAAGTCATTGATAACTCTTCTTAAGCGCTTTAATCGACGTACAGAGACATCTATCGGAATAAAGTAAACTAAAATTTTAGAACTAATAACGTAAAAATCTGACTTTTTTTAAAGTGCGTCTGCCTGTTTCGCTTTCACGCTTAAAGTACTGATCCGAATTAAATTAAATTTGGTATATAGATAGACCCGACCCTAAGGATGGACATACTTTTACCACGTAAAATAGGTTGAGCGATACAAATAGAGGGTGAAATTTATTTTGAAAATCCTCAGAACCAATTTCAATCAAATTCGGTAAAGATATAGAGTATTTTTAATCCTCGCAAACGATTGTACTATATGAATTTTGTCGTAGGACAGCGGTTTGTTATTTTTTTGTGAACTAACTCCTCATTCGGTAAATCATGCTTAATCACAAAGTATAAATATTACATTTTAGGAAAGGTTTAAACATAACTCATAGCTAAACAAATTATTCATTTAATAACGTGGAAATATTATTCTTGATAGCAGATAGATCTAGATCTACCACTCGTTACCGTCCATCACCGTTGAAAGCGACACATCTTATTGTAAGTTATGGCTCGCATTTGGCACCATCGATGACACGTTTCTTTCGTCTATGTATACAGGGTGAACGAAACTATCATTCTCTTGTATCTTGCTGACATTTTTAATTGCAACCTAATAAAAGTTATTACACGCTATTGTCATCAATAACTTTACTGTTTTATAGTATGTAATTTTATAAATGTCATTCAATATTGGAAGGTACACTAAGTCCTGCGTCTGGCTTTTAGTTTACAAAACCCACATTTGACCTCAATCTCACCTAATGGTAATTGACGATGAGGTTGAGAATGAAAGCATACGGGTTCATGAAGAAACTTGCTAATACTTGCGAGCAGACTCTGAAACACTAGCTTACTGCGGTGTTAAGAATACAATAGACACCTCAACTCTAAAGCAGAGCGGTTATTTATTGATTAAATAACAGATAGCAAATCTTATCATCCTGTATAATAAAACACTTAATTTGCGTGTTTACCAAGACCGGTATATAAATAGTTACCTATTTAGGTGCTAAATTAATTAACCACGTGGTCATGCACACTCTTTTGTCAGATTTATTTTAAACTATTAATGTCCGTGTCTTGAATCGCCTTTGAACTATACTAATATAATGAAGCTCAGGCAGGCGCAGTCTCGGGGGAAGGGTCACATGGGTCATGGCTTAAATTCAGACAGCTAAAGCTGAAAAAATCCAAAAAAACAAGAACTACTAAGAAGAGTAGAAGCTAGAAAAAAATATTCTCAGTTTCTATGATCCTTCACTCGATATAAGTCATCACAAGTATAAGAGAATAGGGGTCCTACATATATACATACATAACCTCACGCCTGTCTTCCTTTGGGGTAGGCAGAGACAAGGGAACACCAACTGCTACGATCCAGACATACCTCTTTCGCTTCCTCCACGTTCATTAATCTTTTTATACATGATCGCCGGTTACGGGTACTTTTAACTAGGGCCTTTTTAAGTATGTTGTCAATTTGGTCAACATACGTTCGCCTAGGGCGGCCCCTTCCGTGCTCTTTACACCTCTTTCGGAAATCTTCTTTCACGCATCCTTTCTAAATTTTCAAACCACCGTAGCATACGCTTTTTTAATCTTACTTACTACGTCTTCTTTCAATCCGCATCTCTTTCTAATTTCGCTATTGCGCACTCTATCGCTCAATTTCACCCCATACATGTTCTTCAAAGGAAAAATAGAGATCCTTTGAAACCATATTTAAACTATAATTTTTTTCAACACACTTGCTCGTAAAGTGAGCGTTATTCTATTGAATTTAGAACTGTAAACTGGGCTATAAGTCACGCGTGCATAATATATCATACCCTAGTGCATAATATAATGAATCCTACAAAGTTGAATTGTACTTTTGTGCAAATTACATGCGAGTAAAGAGAGCATATTTTATTGGTCCGGGTTATACATTAAATATTTTCAGAAACAACAAAGAGGTTTTATACCACTTCAAATCCATATACATTTTTAAATGTTTGCGCCTTATATTAGTAAAACAAATTTGTATATCAAACAAATTATTCACAATTTATAATAATTTGTTATAAAATATTAAAATATTTGCATTTACCACTCCAAATTAAACATTTTCACTTAAAATAGGCTGTATATGCTATACAGACATTGACATATTTGGCGAAAAAAAAAACCTACGTGCATGCGCGAGGTTCGACGCCATTATTCCATCACAATTCACAGCTTTGTTATCAAATGCGTTTGTTATTTTATGACCACGTATGTCTGTCTTTTACTCACAAGTGTGTTGAAAAACGTCGTATGTAACTCGTGAGCGTTGCTAATTACAGTCGAGGCTGTGATTTGAGCCCGAGCCGCAGGCTGTATATGCTATGTACAGACATTGACACATTTGGCGGAAAAAAAAAACCTACGCGCATGCGCGAGGTTCGGCGCCATTTTTCAATCACAATTCATAGCTTTGTTATCAAATGTGTTTGTTATTTTATGACCACGTATGTCTGTCTTTTACTCACAAGTGTGTTGAAAAACGTGGTATGTAACTCGTGAGCGTTGCTAATTACAGTCTCAGCTCATTATTAAGCCCTAAAATCCAATGCACTGGACCTATTTTCCTATTAGTAAATCCCTTCCAAAATTTCGGTGGGTTTGTTCACGCGCTCCTCTCAAATACCATCTATTATTTTTGAAGAAACATTTCGGATCTGATAGCCTAGGCCATGGAGAAGGCAAAAGGCTACATACATTTCTTGAAGAAAATCTTCCTTGGTAAAAATAACGCGGGTGAATTGCCGCGAGGCTTCAACTACATAATAATAGTTTGAAACGGTGTAGATAGGTAGTTTAAAATTGACTGTACACTGTATATTGATTTATTAACAAGATGGCATCTGATGTACGATTAATGTATTCTAATTCTGTTACAGAGGACGCCACGTGTCACGTGATTATGGAGTACGAACAAAAACGTTTATATTTCATTATTTTAATATCAAAATATCATGAAATTATGTTTTCGAGTTTTGTAAATCATACAAACATACATACATAACGTCTCGCCTGTATCCCTAATGGGGTAGGCAGAACACCAGACGCTATAAAACCATCTGATGTCACGTTTGACAAATTTGGAGGTATTGTGATGATGGATCGAGACTATCGCCCACGAAAACGTCAATAAAACCTCCGTCCCTTAACTGACTTTTACAGTATGCCCGGGAAGAGAAGCAGCTGGCACATTCTATGTTTTTCTTTCGCTCCCAGTCCAGCATGGAAGCTTTTGTATTATCAATAGTACATTAACTTGTGAAGTTTCCAGATAGTTCATACATGCTGAGATATGTGTGACAGTGAGATATGTTGTAAATATTATTTTCGAAAATCAATATGTTCTACGTTGAAATCTCTGTATAGATTTATTCTCTGAGCGGACTTTCACGATCGAGTTTGATTTTACGTAAAATTAAATTAAACTTTATACTTAATCATAAATAAAATAAATGAGTAAGTATTCAGACTACAGATTTACTACGAGTGCTACGAAACGTAGTATAAAGCTGTTTTATTTAATGAAAGTCGAAAAGCAAGTACTGAGTCCACCTAAAGGTAAGTAACAGTCAGGAGTCCATGAAGGACATCTTTTGCTGTTGATGGTAGAAAAAAATTAGATTGCCTACCTAAATCTAACGCTAGAAAAGGTTAGTAAAGCTTATGAGTTACTTATGTAATGTAATTTCACAGGAATTGTTACCAGTTTTACAAATTTTTGTCAATTAAGATATCAGTAAACTTTATTTTTCAAATATTATTTGAAGTATTTACAACTGTTTATATATATTACCGGCCAAACCCGATATCAGGATAAACTAGTTGTGCCTAGGCTTACCTAGTCGGTACAGTTAGTTGCGACGACGAGCGCAGCGAGGCGGACCAGTTAGGTTGCATATTATAGTAATATACGTGCGCAATTATACAATACAATATACGTGAGCGTCGGGTATCGGGTCACCCTCTTCCCTAAAATATGGTTGAGGAGGGTGATGGCTGGTGCTTGCGTTATACTCGTGAACGGGTGCTGCTAGCGGTGCCAAGTCGTTTTGCTGATGGTACAATGACTATTTTATTCCATTCTTGTTTAAATACTCAGCAGGGCTAGCACGGCCGCTCTTATCTCCCGATTTTATCTCTTTTTGAGGGAGAAATCTATACTCTCCACCGCCTAGAGCACGGCGACAGGAGAGAAGGTAGATTTTGTCACTTTGACATTTGTCTAGGGTTTATCCATGGTAGGCATGGTAGACTACCTACCATGATGGTAGGTAGTAATAGACAGGAGATGCCCATTAATTGTTTACTGTAGGATATATGTGGCAAACGTGCGATGAATTTACGGACATATCTTTATTTCTTTCTAACAAGCGTACATTTGACATGAGTGAAAGACTCGAAGTCAAATTCCTCCTTTCCTTTTTTTGGTTTGATTTTCTTTTTACGCTATGTTGTCAGCTTGGTGAAATGCAGTCGCCATTTTACTTAGACACGTTTGCGTCAGTGTGTTTTGTTTACTTTCAGGAAAAGTGCAAAATATTCGGGATTTTTTAGAGATTTGACTATGAAATGCTTTAATAAATATCAATTTTATAAGTTTGATTTTAATTATCGTGTACAATGTGCATAAGTGTTCGATTTTAGTTTGTGGCGCTAAAAAGTCGCAAAACATAAGTTTACACCAGTAAGTTATCTCAAATTCTTATGTTTTGTAATTATTTGCGTATAACATCATCTGGTTTACTGTAACAAGTACCTATAAGAGATAATAATTGAGTAATAGTGAATGTTTAGAAGGTTTTAAATTTATAACCTTGCTTCCTAGTTACCAAGTGTAAACATAGTGATGGGCATCCGTAAACCGTCTTTTTTATCGATATTTTTCAGTTTTCCCACTAATTTAAATATGCGGCGAAGGTGGATAAACGCAATTGGATTAGAAAATATAAGTCCACGTCATAGGAAGAATCTATTTATATGTTCATTACATTTTGAGGATGATAACATCAATAGAACACTTGGAGTCATCAGGCTAAAAGATGATGCAGTGCCCTCACTTTACTTATCAGTAAGTGTTTTGTAGAGAATTGTTACTTTGTACCTTTTATAATTTATATAATTTAAAATCTTTAAACATTTATAACTTTTGCATGATGATAATTAAAAGAAAATTTATTTTTTGGAGAATTGCTATTAATAATACAAACTTTGTATTCATTTTCAGTCTCCAACTATTACTAGTGTTCGGAGCGTGGCTTCACAGAAAAGAATCCAACACTCAGCACTCGCTGAAGTAAGTGAAATAAACTTCAAGTTTTCATGTGACATTCCGCAACAGCAACATTCTTTCATTCCATTTTTTTTCAACCATTTTTTTCCATTACAGTTGACAGACTTGAAAAACCAGGTCATGCCACAAAGTTCTGACCAACAAGAACCAAAACTAAATTCAAGTCGCGATAAGGTTGGTTTTACAATATAACATAAGGTAGTTATAGATTCTAACTTTTTTTAGTAGTAGAATGAGTGAAAGATAGCGTGAACTGTTTGTGCATAATTTCCTGAGGATACCTACCAGGCGTTTCTAACTTGTGTTTATTAAATAAAATATTTTTCTTTTAATATTTTCAGGCTTATCAAAATGAAATCAAAATTGTCAAGTTAGAAAAATTATGTGACAGCTTAATAAAAAAAATAAAAAATCTGAAACTTCAAGTATATCGAAAAAATAAGAAAATAGCAGAACAAAAAGATGTCATGAAGAAATTAAAAGCTGAAAAGTTAATAACAAACGAAGAGTGCAACATGTTGAAAGAATGTGCTGGACCGCACTAAAATTAAATTAAGGGTGTCCTGCGCAAGGTTTCTAATTTAATTTAAGCTGTTATTAAAATATTTTTTTTAGGAAAATTTGAATCAAATGAACAGCTTAAATAAATAAAATTATTATGAATACCTATTCAAAATGTTAAAGATAAGTTTACTTTATTGTCTCTAAGTGACCTTGAAATTGTACTTATCTTATTATCTGTAAATCAGACTATTTTTTATTTAGAAATAAGCATTAAAAGTTCAATTTTATTAATATCTATTCAAAATGTTTAAGATAAGGTTTAATTTAGTGTCTCTAAGTGACCTTGAAATTGTACTTACCGTATTATTTGTAAATCAGACTGTTTTTTAATTAGTAATAAGTATTAACAGTTAATTCAAAATGTTGACACCTGTTCAAAGATAAGTTTACTTTAGTGTCGCTAAGTGACCTTAAAATTGTTGATTTCAATTGATCAAAATCTATTTACAATGCAGGTGTTTTATTTGGTAATTTTAAATACTTATTTTAACCATACAGAATGATTATAAATAGAATACAGAATGAATATGGATAGGTATTATAAATTCATACGAGCTAACGTATCTACTGCTTCCAAGTTGGAAAAGTCTTGTATTAGGTTGGTGGCCGCATTGATAAATTTTTTTAGGTATACGAGTACCTAAATAAATAAAAAAATATTTCTGACACTCACACTACATTATCTAGCCCAAATTAAGTTTCTTAAAGAACTTGTGTTATAGATACTGGATAACCTGATATACTTAAGAAATGTATAAACATACGTATTAAAATATTACATACATATTGAGTAAATGCATATTTTTATTAGAATAAACTTAAATAATAAACATCCATGACTTGACGATAGTTCATCGCACAAATATCCGCCGCCACCGCCGGGATTCGAACCCAGAACCTCTGGCATAGAAGGCAATGTATGTTACCACTACCTCATAAGACAACTGTTTTTTATTATTACTAAACAGCGGATTAGAACATGAAAGTTAGGTATAATATATCGGGTGTCCAGTAATTAATGGATAACCCAGTAGTGGTAGATAGAGGAGCTAGTGACTGCTTAGAAAAAAATCTTCAGCAAGTAGGTCTGTGTTTTTTTAAATTTGTTTGAGGGAATTCCCTCATTTTCTAACTAAAATAGCCATATTGGCCACAAGTATCGGATTTTGTTTCTTTTTTTTTAATGAATAACAATTTTGAATAACCACTGAATAAAATCAGAATAAGCAGAATTCCTTCAGCAGTTTTTGTTTAAGAAGCGCTAGAACTTTTATTTTTGTGTTTTCATAATTTTGTTGACACACTTTGGAACCTCGTCGTGTAAAAAAAAAGTAAGGAGACGTAAGTGGCCAACTTCTCAAAAAATTCTAAAGCGATATAACATTTACTATTTGATTAAAAAGTATAAAAGATATTGATAATTTAATGTGTTAAGAGCAATTTTTCGGCAATTACCTAAAATTGGATAGAGTTATCGTAGTTTGCGATTTTACAAAAATAATGTAACCTTATAATGAAGTCACTACTCAATGAGAGATATTGGCTATTTTAGATAGAAAATGAGGGAATTTCCTAAAAAAAAAACATCTATTTTTTTTCTAAGCAGTCACTAGTTCCTTTACCTGCCAATACTGGGTTATCCATTAAGTAAATATGTACACAATGACTACGAAAACTTTATCGATATCGATATGTAATTTTAATTAGGGCTCAACTCTTCAGCAGCCATTTTGTAGCAACTGTCAAGTGTTTCATGGTTTTCATTCTAAGGGCATCTCCTGTCTATTACTACCTACCATGGGTTTATCTCTCCCGATTGTCTTCGCATTAGAGCACGGGCTCCGTCTATCGAAGATAAATGGCTCATCGTTTGACATTAGGTTGAGAGACGTTATCTGCGATCATATTAGGTGGGTTTAAATTTGTTGTAAAGATAAGAATGTCCCGTGCCTATTTTAATTATATTATTTCTTGGCAAATTGAGGTTGCCGAGCGAAAACTGCATCGGAAACGCAACCAGAGATGCTTTCTACCCATTTGAATTCCCAGACAAGGACTTTCAAAGAATTTTCCGGTAACAAAAATTGATAAGCAGAAAAATATTATTAACATGATAATGTTTTCCATGTGGTACATGAAACAGTTGTAGAGCCTAGGGGAGCTATATACTTGTGAATGGTGACTTTTAAACGGGTTTTAAATATAGCCGTCTCATAAGTAAAACAGTTGAATCATTACTTACTTTTTTCCACTCATTTTAAAGCTAAATATTGAGTCGATTTCAAATTTAAATTAACTTTGTGAAGATGCGGGTAAGCTTACCCGCATCTTCAGTACCGTCGTGATCATGGCGCTTGTAACAGTGCCGAAATATCGAGAACTCAAAATAAATGAAAAACATGGTAAATATCCCGTTTCTAAAGTTAATTTAAATGTTAATGACCATGCCAGTTTAAAAACTTATATCGATTTCAAATATTTAAAACTTGATTTCTTTGATCTTGAACTTGTTGTTTTTTTTTATGTTGGATTGTTGACATAAAAACGAATGAAAGAATGAATGAATATCGATATTGATATAAATATTTATTGATTTCTTGTTATTGATTCCATGGTTTAATTTTATATTGTCATTTTCTGTAAATGCAATACTAAAGGGAGAGAAGGCCTTATCCCCGGCGATGAGCGTTCTCCAGTAACAAGCCCGTGCTCGCAGGGAAGATACAATAATAATAAATAATAAAATCCCCAGACAATCACACCAACTACATGGCCCCAAAGTAAGCATAGCTTGTGTTATGGGATACCATATAGCGAACTAGGGGGGAACCTAG
Source organism: Stenoptilia bipunctidactyla (assembly GCA_944452665.1). NCBI lineage: Eukaryota > Metazoa > Arthropoda > Insecta > Lepidoptera > Pterophoridae > Stenoptilia > Stenoptilia bipunctidactyla. The sequence goes on along the minus strand of OX101750.1, from coordinate 780,312 downwards.
AATATAAATACATAAATAGATAAACACCCAGACACGGAACATTTTTTTTTTCTAGTTCCGTGCGGGGATCGAACCCGCAACCACTGGCGTCTGAGGCAGATAGGTTTACCCCAACGCCAAAGTGGTCGTCAAATTTATACCACTTGTCAAATTGACAAGTGGTATAAAATTTTATCCTCTCTTCAGGAAATTTTATCCCCAGCCCGTGCTAGCCCGGCTGGTCCCAGTTTGTCATGTTCGTGTTGTGCATCCATAGTTCAATGCACCTACTATGTAAGTAGTTTGGTTGTGGCATGACATTGGCTCTCACAATTAGCTGTCTTGTGTTTGTTTTTTTTCATGTCATGATCAATTTGTACGATATGTACCTATTTGTGTTAAAAAGAGTGCAAAGAGTTTTTTTTCCGCCGGCTGTTTTTGTCTCTTGGTCTACTGTAATATCTTATTCAATAACTATCAACACCATGTTAAAGCCGAAGTACAAAATTGTGATGTCATTAAGCGGCCATTCGATGGTCTTATGATGAATAAAATTTTTCATTTCATTTCAAGCCGATCCACAGTATTCCGCGTAGAACATGCTAGGTGGACAAAACCTATTATCTAATTTCCGGGAAATTTTAATTAAAAAACCTCGATAATACCCCCAAACTCCAAATTCCGAGAATTCATTGTTTTTGGAATTAAGGATAATGAGCGGTATGGTTCAGAAGTCAGGTAATGAGTTTTGTGCAACCCTTTTAGTCAATCAGTTGCAATTTAGCGACACTTCCGTGCACATCTTACAGTGGCTTTTAGTGAATATTGTGAAAGTTTTTGTGATGGATATGAATTTCCAAGGTATGTACTATATTTAAGTACTAAATTCAAATCGAAAACTCTTTAAATTATGTTACAGTACTTATTTTTAGATAATTGATAATTTTACCTAATTTTTTCAAATAATAATTACTTTAATAGATCTAAAAATACAGACATTCACCTCTATCCGGTCTAGGTTTTGGATATATCGTAGAAATAACTTTATTATTTGCAAATATACACGTTTTGTTCAGCACACTTGAGTACAACATATTTTTTTCTTTTTTTTTCCAGAACACGTTTACTCTATTTCAAGAGTAGCCTTTTTCGAGGAGTGGTTAAATCACTCGAAAACTGAAAAAAACTCGGCTTTGTATGAGTTTTTAAGTTCAAAATTTCAGTTTAGTGATATAACAGAAAGCAGCCAAAAAGAAATTAGGCTAAAAATATCCAACTTTTCCAATAAAATTGCGGCTAAATGGTTGGCTTCAGGAAAGTTGAAGGAGCGATTTTTAATAAAAAATAAGACTTGGCTGGATGAAGAAGACATACAGTTTACTGTGTGTTCTTTTTCACCACAACCCTCCACATCAAGTGAGGATCTAAATGCGAGAGGAAGACCCCGAAAAAGTTTCGAGGATTCGTCGTTTAAGACGAAAAAACGCCGTGTCGTGGAACTGGTGGAATCTCGAAGTGTGAATGAATTGGTGACTGCTGCTGAGGTTGCTGTGCGTACTGTCTGTTACATATTAGCTATAAGTTGAATATTAAAAAATGGCAAGCTAGAAGTGATGAAGACAAAGAAAGTATTAAGGTTCGTTCCGACGAAATTAAACTAAAATTTAAGAATGAGATGGGACTCATTGTTGATAAACCAAAGCCAGGATTTGGTTCTTCAAATGACGGAAATACAGCACGCCGCTTTTTTAAAAATGCTGAGATGAGTGCTCAAATCACAGGGTTAGATGTAACAATTATAAAACAGTTTGATGTTATTTTGAGGACATTATCTTCTGATTGTTTTAAACTATCGCGGTTATTTTCACTATGATTTAAGTCCGCGATCATGGTGCTTGTAACAGCATCGAAATATCGGACGTGCGAAAATAAAATCGGAAATCGTGGTAAGAATCCCGTAAATACATTAAATCATTATCTTCTGGTTTTGAAATAAACTTAGTTGAGTTTAATAAATTTTGTCTCGAAACCAGAAGAAATTATCTAAGTCTCTATTCGTGGTACTGTATGCCTGCTACTGTGCATTAAATATTATTTCACAGTACGGAGGTTATCAAAGCGGCATTGGTTCCCATTGGGCAGCTTTCCGAAGAAGCTCAAGAAGCAAGGAACAAAGATTGCCGCAGATTTCGGGAGTACAACACCCGCAAATGCTCGCGTGTTGCCACGAATAGAGACTTGCTGTCAATGTTAATTGTAACATCTGATCCTTTGATAAATAGCCTTCGAGAACTTTCCCGGAAAAAACCGGAAAAATTATGTAAGGAGGTATTACAGCTAATTATAAGCCCTAGTCTAGAAGAATCGAGACCGGAATCGTCATCATATTGTCGCACAATGCTACAAAATGATGACGATTATGCAATTGACGACTCATCAGAAGACTCCGATGATGATTTTTAAGTTAAATTACTCTTTTAAGTTTGTTGTTTTAATTTTATTGTTTTTATGTGTACTTTTTAAATAAATTTTTATTTTTTATATTAATTTTTCATTTTTTTTACAAATTACCCAAAAAAAACTATTAAAAATGACTCAGTATGAGTAAATATGTGTAAAAGTATCGGTATATAACATAAAATAATTTTGTCCACCTAGCATGTTCTACGCGGAATACTGTGCGATCGAGCGAAATGAGCTATGTCGCGGCTGCGGCCGGTGAAGCGCCACAAACTTGTTAGCTATAATAGTCAAGTTCCGAAATCGGGTTTGACCGATAACATGTAAACTAATATAAGTAAGCTGAAGATTTTTTTGGATCCAGTAAAACCGTATTTTATTTAATAAACAGGACGCCAAAAAAAAAATCTTTCAATCGTCTTTACTAAGTATAGCGAGAGTAAAATTAATGGCCATTTCGAATCGAACGCTAGACCTTGGCAGCTACAGCCCAATTTCTGCGCCACATGTTTACATTATTGCAGTAATCAATGAACAAGTCTATGAACTGAATACGCACATCGCGATCTGAACACGAGACTTGTCGTCTCTTCCTCAGGGTCATTGGCACGGAGCCAGAACCACCTAGTTATTAAAAAAACAATCACGCACTTATTTTTCACGCAGTTTTTTTGCACTAGCAACTTTACGTATGTAGTGGATTACCAAGAAGTCGAACAAAACGCTTCGACAGTTCCTTTTTAGTACGGATTGCCAAGGTGTGAACGATCTGCCTGCGTCTGTTTTCCCTGACCACTACAGTTCTGGTACTTTTAAGCGTCGACTGAATACGTGGATAGGTGGCTTAGGAGACAAACGGCCTATCCTTAAAATATATTTAAAAAAACGTAGTAGGAATTGCGGGGTGAAGCAAGTTCTTCTTCAAAAGTACAATATAAGTATGCTGATGTAGATTATTTCGTTAAAACAAGTTAGATTAAACAACTGTAAGAGATTTCGTTACAGATAAGATGTACGTTTGTACTTATTTTTGTCCACTGTTTTTTTTTGATTTTGCATAAACTTGTGTGTACATAAATTGTTAAATAAATAAATAATCTGAAACAGAAACCATGTGGCCCCGAAATAAACTTTGATATTTAAGGTTTTTTTTTAAATAAATAATGATGACGTACCCACGGCAAATACAAATAAATAATTTGGTTTTTATTAATACCCAAAATTTCCTGACTATCTCTATGTCAGCTGCCACAAAGCTACTTCAAGTGAAAGTTTTCAACAAGACGCTGCAATCAAATGTCTCTAGTCTCTATAAAAAGCGCTCTCTATCAAATCGTAATTCTGTTGCCATCAAGTTGGCTCCGACATATAAATATAAGTTTTCTTTATTCAGTAATTCAGTAATAATAAATATTAATAGAACCTAAATATTGCCTGAAATAAATGAGTATCCTACTAATATTATAATTGTGAAAGTGAGGCTGAATAAAAGTAGTCTACTAAGTAAATATGGCTAAATCATTTATAACTTCTTGCGCCCTTTAATTGACGTACAGCGACATCTATCGAATAAAAGCAAACTAAAATTTTGTATATTATAAATGTGAAAGTTTGGATGGATGGATGTATGCATATCTGGATGTTTGTTCCTCAATCACGGAAAAACGGCTTAATGGATTTGGATGAAATTTGGCATAGTGATAGTTTACAGTCTGGAATAGCAAATAGGCTACTTTTTATCTCGATATTCCCGCGGGTAAACAACTAGTTATTTAGTAATAGCACATAATAATATTTTTGGCAACTCTTCATTATCCGTCATGATTCTTAGAATTGGTGATTTAATCTTTTATTTAATTTACAACTCTTTAGTTTTGGCACGGAAAGAGATCATTAGTACTTAAACTTGACTGTGATCTCAATTTTTTTCAAGCCAAAAAAAGTAGGGTCATGGCTTCAGTACGGTTACCTACTTGTTTTTTTTTTGCATAAAATTAAGATTCCTCATTGCGCTAAGCTAGGCAAAGAGATCTTTTTTGAAATATTAATTCAGCTTCCCGCACAGTTTGACATGTCTGGTGAGACGCACGATGTTTTAGAACAAACAATATCATACTTGTTTTGGATGGGAAATTCTTACACACCTAGGTCCAGAGAAATTGTTGCAGACGTAAATATACATACAGGCATCTGCAAGCATTCAGAAACATCGGCAATTAATGGCGTTAAAATATAGGTTTATCTATACTAATAAAACAATGCTGAAGAGTAGGTATGTTTGTTGTAATATTTAAGATAATGCTGTTAGATAATATATTTACATCGGCGCGGCGTGTCGAACAACTTGCAAAGATCATGGTCATGGGAAGTCCTACATGTGTTCAAATCGCAAAAGTTTAAAAACAAACAAACGCAGTTTTGTACGCAGTTTGTGTTCACGAGAGCCACGTGACACGTGGCGCCCTCTGTTACAGATTTAGAACACATTCGCAATAAGCAAGAGTTAATGTCTTAAATCAGCTGGTTTTTGTTTATCAAATCGAGTATTTGTGTCGATTCGAAACGAAAGTGCGACGTCATTCATACTTAAGATCTAAAACGAAATCGTATAAACAAATAAAATAAAAACTACCACTTTAGCGATGGGGTAACACTGTCAGTGGTCGCGGGTTCGATTCCCGCACGGAAAAAGAAAAAAAAATGTTCCGGGTCTGGGCCTTTATCTATATATGTATTTATATTCTAGATTCCCCCTAGTTCGCTACATGGTATCAAATATCACAAGCTCTGCTTAGTTTGGGGCCATGTTGGTGTGTCTGGGGATTTTATTTTATTACTTTATTTTTATTTTAAAAACTACCCAAACTATAACATTAAAAATTTTAGTTTTCCCGTCCAAAAAGTATTTATTGTCTCTAAACTAGCGTTACTTTATTCACACTGATGCCGCGCACCTTCCATGCTGGACTGGGAGCGAAAGAAAAACATAGAATGTGCAAGTGCTTCTCTTCCCGGGCATACTGTAAAAGTCAGTTAAGGGACGGAGGTGTTTTTGATGATTTTGTGGGCGATAAGCTGACCCCCTATCACTGCAAGTCTCTCTACATCTTTATAATGCCCCCAAATTTGTCAAACGTGACATCAGATGGTTTTATAGCCTCTGTTGTTCTGCCTACCCCATTAGGGATACAGGCGTGACGTTATGTATGTATGTAGGGAGTAAAAAGTTTGTTTTTCTTTTTTTGTTTTATTTACCAAGATTTGTAAAAAGTCGAAGAACAAATGTTGTTGGGATGGATGTGAAGAGACAGCGTGCAAGAGGTGATGCGCTTATTAAAATTAACCCTGTTTGCTTTTCTCTATTAACTTTTCACATAGAATCTGCGCAATAATGTATTTTTATGTTCCGTAGTAACTCCAAAGAAAACTAAAAACTTTGTGTAATCAAAATCTTAAATAGTATGCAATGCAAGTATGTTGTTAATAAATTGAATTTTGGATAATATCCAAAAAGGATGTTTTAACAAGAGGACGCAAATAGGATCGCAGTTTTCTTAAACGCAGGATGTTGAAACATTTGCAAGCTGGGAAATTGAGGTTATTTGAGAAATTTTGTCGAGTGGCTTTAAACGGGTTTTAGGATTTTGTAAGGATCTTATACGGGTCCTTATTACAGCCACTCTTATCTACACTATATTGTGTATATGTACATATAATAGAAACAGCTAAAAGTTTCGCTCCACTCTAATCTCATTTAATTTAATAAAAGACATTATTTTAAATAAAAACTCCTTTTTTTAATTATCAATCCTAATACACAGGGTGACTGGTAGGTCATTTTCGAAATTCAAGGACGTGATAGTATGAGATCATTCATGAAGTGAAAAAATAATATAAATTATTTACTGGGTAAATTTAACCGAAAGTTAAAGAATTACACTGGTACGGACGTACGCACGGCACTATCAACACATAATAAATAGGTAGGTATAGACGGCTTCACGAACGGTCGTCGACCTAGTAAAATCGTTTATTTAAAAAAAAAAAAATATTTATTTTTAAAAATATGCTAAATAGAATCATCACCCGACCAGTATTCGAACCTGGGACCTCTCGTTTGCCGAACGAGTGCTCTTCCACTGTGCTACCGGGGCCTGGCTGCAAGCCATGAAATTACTTAGCATACTTTTCTTTTTGGGATATATTGCTTTAAGCATATTTACTTTATTTTATTTAGCATATTTTTCAGTTATTTAAGAATAATTGAGCATAATTAAATGCAAAAACTTAACAATATTATTAACTCTTTATTTATTTATAGGGAATTCTAGTGAAAAATTAAGTACCTACTTTTATTACATAATTATGATCAGAATCGAGTACAGAGTGCTCTCCTTTAATATCTAAAATTTGTCACCAGTCACCCTGTATAAAGCTCCAAAGTTTGTTTGTTTATTTTTATTTTGTTTGGTTGAACTACTTTCAGAAATTACTGTTCCGATTTGAAAAAATATTTTTGAGTTGATTCTTGGATTTCTTTTTTTTGGATTTGTATTGTAACAGCTTTTTGTATAATTTAACTTTTTAACGCTATATTTTCAATTCTGTTTAACTACATTTGAACGGGTCTAGACAATTAGCTTAGACAATTAATTAAATTCATAACGGCCTAAGTTACCTAGGATTACGGTTGTAAGGTAAGTTAGGTCGTCAGAAATGACTTGCATGCAAGAGTTTTCTGATGCGACAGTCATTCCAAAAGACAGTTACAAAGGTAATTCAAAATTATCTTTTGTTACTTTTCCTGCTATTGCTGCGTCACTATTTTTAGTAAATTCATTAATGAACAACGCTGTCATAGTAGACAAGATTATTTATCTTAACGAAATCCAAATACAGTAATAGTTCAGTTGACCCAATAATCTTGCAGTTAATTATACCGCGGTGAACGGCCGCGAATCCAAGCTTGGCTGACGATCTGCTCCGCACTGCCAATTTCCTCGCCCCAACTCCAACCAGGACTTATATGGTCAAAAACCTTGATTGATCCGACACTATTGACAGTCAATGTCAATTTTGACAGTTGTCGAACAACGCCGCAGTCTGTGGTTTGATTATGTCACAGATAAAACCGGCGATAGAGGGTTAATATGTTTTATTCGTAGGATTTATACCTTGGCAAATAATTCAATGCAGTAAACTGACAGTTCAAAATGTCAAATAGAAAAATAATGATACCAGTTAAAATCTTTGTAGGGTAAGGTACTGAATGAGAATGATTGATGTTGAATGGTACCTTTTCATTCGTTAATTATAAAATTTTAACTTAATGTATAAATACCTACGTGAATTTGAGGTGCGTACTTTACAGTAACTTAAATGAAAATAATTAATAACCAAACATACCTAGTGCTCTAAAACGTAAGTAAAATTAGTTTTTTGTTATGTTTCTAGCAATGAGAAAATGAAAGTATAAATATTTCATGAGACAATTTTTTTTTCAATTTGACGATATCATTAATAAATAAAAAAATCATTCGTTCACTTAAACCGCATCACTATTTTTATTCTTCCCTAAAGTGGGCACAGTTGACGAGCACTTCGGCGATGGGGTAAACCTGTCTGCCTCAGACGCCAGTGGTTGCGGGTTCGATAAGCGCACGGAACAAGAAAAAAATATGTTTCGTGTCTGGGTGTTTATCTATTTGGTTCGCTACATGGTTTCCCATAACACAAGCTATGCTTACTTTGTGGCCATGTAGTTGGTGTGATTGTCTGGGGATTTTATTATTTTATTTATTTACAATGGAACTGTCATTTTACTGCATTGAATTATTTGCCAGGGTGTAGTTTAGCTTTAACTTGTAGCCTTTGCAGTTGAAGGCTTTTAAAATCGATATTTTTACCAAGAACCCGTGATAACTCGGTGTATCGGTAATAAATCGTGATGTATAACAGCCTGCTTATACCTAGTGAACCCCGTAGACTTTTACTTTTAGACCGTTTTATATTGATATGGATGAATAATGTCTGGAAATAAATGCTTTTATTATTATTATTAAAGCTAATCATAATCTGCAGTGCGATCACAGAACTTTATCGAATCGTTTGTTAACGAATGTTCGTATAGTATGGAGACGGTTTTTAAGAAAAAAATTAAATCTATCCATTGCCGCACGGCCTTAAATAAATGTGTGCCTTGTTAATTTTGAATGTTTGTAAATGTTGTACTCATAAATATCTGTAAAATAAAAAATTACAATGTTACTCAAACCTTGCAACCGACTCTATACTATACGAGCATTCGAAAACATTCGTTAATATACGATTCGATAACGTTCTGTGATCGCACTACTGTTCAGTATTTGAAATTACGATTATTATACTTATTTACATACAGACGGAAACATTTTCCCTTTTATAAATTGTAGAGATGGAAATGGATCTAATTTACACTTATTTGGGTTAATTTGACGAGAGAATAGAATCTACTTTAAACTAGGTACCTTAGAGAAAAATGCTTCAAAAAAGCATGCTTAGGAGCAGTTTAAATTTGCTAGCAAGAAGCGATACATGCTAGTTTTAAGTATGCTTATACGTGTAGACGCATGAATACATAAGTCATAGTTTTTCACGATTACCAAATATAATGTAAATTGAAAACCGGCTAGCGTCGTATAAAATCGCCAATTAAATATACAAAGTGTTCCTTTTGATTTCCCATAACTCTAGTTAATGAAACCCTGTCATAGAATCAAATAACATGTGAATAATTTTTCAATTTTCATTTTTCTTTGTTTTTATTTTTCATACAAAATAATTTAATTAAGTTGATCCTCAACGTTTAAAATGTTTTTTTTTTAATTATTGTATGGCTTCAGTGACATACGTGGTCGTACACTCAGATGATAAATGAAAAAGTCAATCATAAGTTGAGGTTATTTAAAAAAAAAATGTATGTTCAAAATGTTTTAGTTTATTCAATACGAACAAAAATACAAGCCAAAAACATTTCTCATATCTTTAATTAATTACGAGCTCAAACATTTCATATGTTAAATGATAGTTTATGTATCCGAATGTTACATAGCATTTCTTAACGCATTTTAAAATGCGGACAAAATCGATTTGGACCAATATACTCAACCAGTAGCCAAAGAAATGTAGACATTTCCGTCACTAAATATACATTCATGAGGTTGGATAGCATGGCGACAATAGTTTATAGTGTGATTGATCAATGTGACGCTCATTCAAGGTTATGTCGTAAGCATCATTCATAATATTTGAGCCAATAGGAGCGGCGTTGCTATCACAACATTGCAGGAGGTTCTCAATTCGTCTGTATGTTATTTTTTATGCCTTTGTTACACGATATGTCAAACTATAATGAATCGATTTTGAAAATTCTTATTTCATATGATAGAGGACACTTCATAGTTGGTCCCATATAAATTTTATCCAAATCGATTGAGCACTTCACTAAAAATTTAAAATTTTTGAAAAAATATGTATGATTTCGGAGAATATTTACGTTGATGGCATTATAACTCAGCCAAAGTTTTGACGAGAAGTCGGTTTTTAAATGCTCTGCATTTGTTGATTATTAAGGGTTCCGTACTAAAGAATAAAATGTTATAACGTGACCCTATAACTGAGATTCCGCTGTCACCAGACTCTATTTCATGATTCATGATAGTTAAGACATTTGGAATTTTTACAGATGTTGGATGTCTATTGGCGTTCGCAACAAACACTAAAAACAGAATAAAATATGTGTTCGAAGGGGCTCTCATAGAACAAACGTTTATGAAGCTAGCCAGGCGAACACTGAAGGGGTCATCTCACGAAGTGTGGGCCACTCCGACCACTTTAAAAGTTTTAAAAGAGTATCTACTGTAGTAGTCTAATGATATAACGGCTAATGTTCCTTCCATGGTTGTTGATGCAAGAAAAACTAGTAATTACATTGTTAATACAAGAGTAGACGGAATAATTTCAATCAGTCCTCATTTCTGCCCGTGTAGTATTAGTTTAGAATAACCCAACCTCCTCTGGATAAGCGTAACGTAAAAAGCGACTAATCGGAGTGGTCCCCACTTGGTGGAAGGACCCTTTTAATGATTGCCTGGCAGCGGCCATCCTTCTCATAAACTCTGCTTCCAAAGATCACCACTCCGGCGATGATGTGTTCCGGGAATATTGTATCAAGAGCCTGGTCTTTCCTTAAACCTATGTGCTGTCATGTTCGACCTCATCTTCACTTACCATCAGATGATATTGAGGTCAATCTCGGTTTTAGTCACCAATGTAAAAGTCCCGGCAATTTCCTTTCAATTTATAACCTGAAACGTCAGACGCGCAAAAGGCGGTAAACAAAACAATATGGCTTCCGAAAATAGATCGTAACATCCGGACTTTGACCCCAGCCTTGAGCGGTGTTTCCAAAACACAGGAAAACTGCTTTGTATCTGTTTAATAACAATGCTTTGTTTGACGGCTTTATTTCTGGGCTCGGAGAAATTCCACTTACTTATAGGTACGATCAGATTTATAAAATGTTCCTGTTTACTACAGCGCGATAAATTAAAAATAATAATGGTTCATAACATACACGAGCTGTGAGAAACACCAATTTTTTTTCTATTCTTTGTATCGTTTATTTGCGTCTTTTCAAGGATTTTTTTTGCAGTCTAGGTACATTTCTCAGGCTATCTTTTCTATTAGACTGGAATTATTACTTTGTACTTAACATGTACTTAATTTTAACAGTGCCTAAGAAGTTTTAGGGATGACGTACCTAAGCCTTAATATCTAATCTCTTGCAGAATGTACAGAAGTCAGCAGATTAAGCGTTACATTACCTGTCATATTTCCCCATCCAATTTTAACTTAATGTCGAGGGCTCTATGTTCAGATTCAAGTAAAAAATTTTGACAGATTTGTATTGCTTGATGTGCTGGCTTCTGTACATCAGTAATAATAGGTATGAACCTACCCCAGTTTTGAGCACCCCAATTCTATTATTGTAATAAACTTATAACCTTCCTCGCTGTACAAAAAACACTTTTTTAATAAAAACGGCATTTTAGTTTGTTAAGTTATGAGAAAAATTAGTTTCAGAAACTCCAACGAAAATTTTGATTATTATATGAAGCTCACGTGTTTTCTTGTTTCAACTTTCAAGAAAAAAAGTGACTTATAAAAGCTTTATTTTTCCAAAAATGCCTATTAATAAATAAATGAAATCCCCAGACAATCACTCACACCAACTATATGGCCTCAAAGTAAGCGAAGCTTTTGTTATGAGATACCATGTAGCGAACTTGGGGGAAACCTAGAGTATAAATAGGTAAATATAGATAATGATGATGAGAACTCTTTTTAGAGCAACTTAAAAACATTTAAACCTACTTAGAGACTTACCTTTTTTAATGCACAGTCCAAACTCCAAACACGAAGGAAATCCACAAGCAGCTTATTACAACACAACTTTGCCTTGCGCCTAATTGAAAAAAAAAACAAAGTTTCGCGCGCTTTTTAGAAAAAAAGTTATCTTTTTTATTTACTGTCTAATATATTTTCTACATAAAAACTTTAACGTCTGTTCAGTTTTCTTGTCAAAATGTTACTGCTAAGCTTTGTGTGTCGTGGTTAGATGGCGAGCAATGGCTTGGCGCCAAGATGGCGGGTGGCCAAGTACGAAATACGTGGCGTCGTTACGTAGTGATCACTGGAAAAGCAGGGTGAGGGGACCATTAATGGTGTTTGATTATTAAACAAAGAGATGCCAAAAACACATATGGAAAAAATCTTAACCAAATAGCAAAAAAGTCTTATAATATTGAACTAGAAAAGAAATAAACGCGCTTGTGCTATACACATAAGGTTCCACTTATTAGACGCATTGTTAATCACACAAAAGTACTACATCTAAAAAGAAAAAATAACCGTATTGAAAAGAAAAAGAAACAATGTAAGTATGTAGGTTGGTCATCAATTAGTTTTAAAGTAAGTTTGTGTTTGACTATCCGAGTACACAACTAGACTCACGCCAGCGGGGCTAGCATGCGACCATCGAAAACGATAAATCGGGCCTTTTATCGATATTTTCTTAGAATATGGCACTTAGAGTATTTTTTTTAAAGAAATTGGCATTTTTGCTTCTGTGGGCTTAATCATGGTATCAAATCGAGTAATTCTATCTATTATGGTGCGCATGTTAGCTAACATGATAGGATAAAATAACAAAATAATATTTATCTTGTCGATTCGAGTCTTTATCGATGATCGCATGCTATCCCTGCAGCTAAGAAAAGTGACTAGGACTAGGCGTATGTAGGCAAGTAAACTCTTTAGCTTTATGATATTATTATAAATAAAAAAATCGTGAATTCGAAGACAATATAGGGCAAATTTAATTTCTACAAATGTTCGTAATTTAATTGCAAGTAAAAATGCTTTGAAAGTGATATTTCAAATACTTACAATTCCAATTTCAGACAGAACTTTCATCCTTATATGGTGGATATTCAAAAAAGTCGAAATAAGCGCTTTGACAGCTCTTTTTGATACGGGTTACCAACGTGTTACCAAGGTTTGGAATGAACTGCCTGTGTCTATTTTTCTTGTCCAGTATAGTCCTGGTACTTTAAACCGTGGAATAGATTTCTCATGGATGGACGTGTACCACTTTGGTCTTCATGTTCACGTACCATCAGGTGACATGGAAGACAAAGGTCCCATTCTTAATTTATAAAAAAAAAATGTAACTTGAAAGTATCCGCAGCCTGGTTCCCTCACCCTATCGATGACGCCCCATCCTCGCTCTTTGTCAACATTTCTCCCGCTGAACAAAGACTGCTTAGAGAACTTTCCCTGCGGCGTATTGAGGACATGTCACAGCTAATACATGCTTTTTGAAAGATGGCCTATCTTGCCTTACTATTATTATAAAAGTTTGGGTGGATGTTTATTCCTCAATCACAAATGCACATTAATGGTTTACCTGTAGTCTGAAAAAATACTGGTTTGTGCGGTTTAGACTTGTAACAAGATGACGCACTAAGAATTTTTAATCGCTCAGGAAACTTTTTTAAGCTCAGTAAGCTCTTTAAAATTTTATCGCCTCAGACACCAGTGGTAGCGGGTTTGATTCCCGAACGGAACACGAAAAAAAATCCGGGTGTTTATCTATAAGTACATATATGTATTTATATTCGAGGTTCCCCCCTAGTTCGCTACATGGCATCCCATATCACAAGCTCTGCTTAGTATGGGGCCATGTAGTTGGTGTGATTGTCTAGGGATTTTATTTATTGTATTTTTATTTAACTTTACCGCGCACGAAGTTGTTATTACAAACGTGAAACAGCGTAAGTGTTGAGGACATGAATTACCTGGGCGATAAATAAAAGGTGTCCTATTATTCCGTATTTACAAATGTACTAGCATTTTCTTACAGAAAGGACCCGAGTCCCGACAAACCAGTTCGGTCGGAGTCATGGCACGAGAGGCAGGAACCGGTGAACAATTCGGTAGAAGTCGCGCGACCCACTTCCGAATATTACTTAGGGTTTAATTTAGACCGGAGACAATGGAAACATTTTTGAAACATTGGTAGATTACGATGACTCTACTAAAATATATTTAATTTTGTAATTAAATTGTGACATGGTTGTCAGGTAGGAATCGCTCCTCAGCGATAAGACCTCCAAGTTTTGATGTCTAATGTAACTGTTCTTTTTTCTTTTACTGTACCTGTATAAAATGAAGTGTAAATAAATAAATAAATAAATTGAAATATCTAAGCCCTTTATCTGCAAATATATACATTTCAATATAACCTACGGTAACGAAAAGTAACTGAAAATCACCTCTGAACGAAATGTGTCACATATTTCAATAGGTCCCATACTACGGGTTTATTGTACAAAAATATCTTTGGTAATAAAATTCTACTGTATTATTTATTAACTATGATTTTATATTTTTTTGGTAATCTATCAATTTAACAAAGATATAATAACAGTCTTTACTCTTAGGAACCAGAATACTTCAAAATAGTCGAGAAACTCAACACGACAAAATCTTAATATAAAATCAATTTTCTTTTTGAAAGTGTTGGAAAGTATTGGCAACGGTACTAAAACTTAAAACTTTTTACCGCTATAACTCTATAACAGTACTACAGATTGAGATACATGCATACATGTACGATACAGTCTACGAGTATACAATCTGAATTTCGTCCATGTAGGGTCGAAAGCTTGCCGTAAAAGGGGACGAACTGACATTCGCTTGGTGGTAGGATCCCGTCACAGTTCATCTGGCTATCCACTACACTTCATATAAAATCTACCGTCGTAGTGTTCTGGCAATACTTTGTGAAGAGCCGGCTTCTTCCTAAACCCGTTTGCTGTCATTTTCAACATTATCATTTTCACAAAAACAGGCGGGAGAGTATTGCTGGACCGGGAGCGAAGGAAAAACATAGAATGTACCAGCTGCTTCTCTTCCCGGGCATACTGTAATAGTATATTATGTAACAAGTGAGCTAAGTTGCTAATTACAATTGAGACTGTGATTTGAGCCCGAGCCGCAGGCGAGGGCTTAATAATGAGCCGAGACTGTAATTAGCAACGCTCACGAGTTACATACGACGTTTTTCAACACACTTGTGAGTAAAAGACAGACATACGTGGTCATAAAATTTATTTGAAGCAGTTGTTGAAGGTACAATTAACAAAGTTATATTCTACATTATTATTTGAAGTGCCAGCTCGTCCTGAGTGTATGTCGGCGACATAGACAAATCCCTGGAATTATTTGGCATAAAATAATTAATAACAATTTGTTGTTTCTGAAAATATTTAATGTATAACCCGTATCAATAAAATATGCTCTGTTTACTCGCATGTAATTTGTCCAGTTTATAGTCCTAAATTCCAGGAAAAAGCCAGTTAAGGGACAAAGGTTTTATTGGAGTTTTTTTGTGAGATAGGCTGACCCTTTGTCACTGCAATAGTCTCTCTCCATCATTGCCTCCAAAATTGTCAAACGTGAAATCATATGTAGCTTCTGGTGTTCTGCCTACCGTGAAGTGAAGTTCTGCCAGACGTGAAGTTATGTTTATGTAGAGTTTAAAAATGAGCTTACTCTCTATAAAAGACTTTGAACCTCATATGCTGTACATGTTATAAATATTCATCTTAGGAATTTCACAAAGCACTTGATAAAGTCAGTCATCACATACTTCGGTTTTAACTAGTTGTTGATAGTTGTTAAATAACATATTACAGTAGACCAAGAGATAAAAAAAGCCGGTAGAAAAAACTCTTGGCACTCTTTTTCAGTCAGAATTATCAAATTAATACAAATAGGTACAGTACAAATTGACCGTGACATGAAAAAACAACAAACACAAGACAGCTAATTGTGAGAGCCAATATCATGCCACAACCAAATTGCTTACATAGTAGGTGCAATGAGCTATGGATGCACAACACGAATATGACAAACTGGCACTAGAGTATTTGTACAAGAATGGAATAAAATAGTCATAGTATCATTAGCAAAACGACCTGGCACCCTAGCAGCACCCGTTCACGAGTATAACGCAAGCACCAGCCATCACCCTCCTCAACCATATTTTAGGGAAGAGGGTGGCCCGATACCCGACGCTACCACTAGCCTTGCCGCCGGAGCATGTCGTTCTTGCTGTGGTCTTGACATGAAAATAAGTGAGTGGAACAGTCACCCGTATGTTAATAAGTAATTAGAAACTTTTGGAAATATCCTGTTGTGCTTAATCTCATGCCTTTTTATAATCTAAGTTATCTTTAGTTTTATAATAAGCTTTTCGAGATAGAGTGTTTTTAATGATGTTTCAGGTAAAGTGACGAAGCCGCCTGTAAATCTACATAAATATTTTCGGCTTAGGTCGCTCGGTCACGCTTCACTAATTCAGGCGGCCTCAAGACATCAGTAATTATATGTAGTTTGCCGGTTTTATCATAACAAAAATATTATGCACTCAAAACAAATAAATTACAATAGGTTTTACTTACAATAGGTGATACTTACCATAAGTATCCCATTTAAAAAGTTATCTAAAAAAATAGGTATTTCTTATCGCATTGTTGCTCTTCTATGGAATTGTCTATTGCATCCATGATTGGTTAAATAAAAAGAAATACGTACTTACTTACTAATTTAAATTCATCAATAATATACAACATTTGTCTCTCAGGAATTAGCCGGTCTTGTATACATTATTGTTCATTTAATTTAGTTCATTTAAATATGTATCAAATCACAATTAAATACAAATAAAAATAGTAAATAAATGACTTAACTTAAAAGTATGCTCCGTCAGTTGATTCCAGAAGAACTGTCTTTCATCGGTCCTCACCGAATATTCAAATATCGAAGTACAGTATTTTTTAGTCACCGGCCAAATTTTTTTTCCCCTATAATTTATAGAAAGGATTTTTCAAAAAAAAAAAAGGCATGGATTTTTTTTACAAGGAAATTAATATATTCGCTAACATATTAAGCAACGCACGGTCACTCTAAATTATGAATAAATACCATTAAAATACAGACTACTACGCGCTACTACAAAACATCTTGTAGTACTACGTCGTAGTATTATCTGAAATGCCGCTTCGTAGAATATATCTTTATCAAGAGCGACTATTTGTAAAACAGTTAGTGTTGCCATATATGTGCCATAAATACGCGGGAATGTTTATATCGTTTTAAAAAAAAAACATTCAAAACCTGTATAAGAACAAAGAGCAACCATTGACTGTTTCAAGGAGTTTGCATCATTATCATATAAACGCTTTGAGGTTTTAATCTGAAAAGACAATTTTAAATATTTATGCCGCGTTACAATATCCAAAATAGTTGTCGTTTTGCCTA
The DNA here is from genome assembly GCA_944452665.1 of Stenoptilia bipunctidactyla. Taxonomy (NCBI): domain Eukaryota; kingdom Metazoa; phylum Arthropoda; class Insecta; order Lepidoptera; family Pterophoridae; genus Stenoptilia; species Stenoptilia bipunctidactyla. Next base: position 762,945 of record OX101750.1, on the reverse strand, counting down.
CGAACAGTAGGTAGTAGAACTAGCTACGAGGCGTAGCTAAAACGCGTTCCAATATTAAAAGTGTTGTCATTTAAACGCCTACTTATGAATAGGGGGTTAGTAACAAATGTTTTATCTGCCATTTTTTTGTCGTAGCTTTAACTTATGACAGAGCGTTTAATACATCGACAATAGGAATAAATAGGACATGACATAACTACGAAAAAACGTGCCTGTTTAGTCAGTAACAAAGATGGCGGCTTGCCGTAGTGCTCAAGTTATTTAAGTTCTGCACTATAAATAACAACGATTTCACATAAAAACACTTAAATTTTCTTCAAAATTTGCAAAAAGCAAGTCGCTATGACAACAGACGTACTTGTTGTTGACTGTGTCGGTACATGGCGACTGGCCGCATTGTTGTCATTTAAGGCAATGATGAAACTACAGTTGCCCTTTTTTACGTACGATTACACTCTTCAGTTAAAAAGAGACGACCGTATATTTAAAAGTAACGATTTTAATGCCGAATCTTTTGTTTCTTTAAACATTGGTTTAATATTGAAACCCGGCATGATAAACTCCTTTGACATTTGTCTGAGTGAACATTTTGGACTTACTCATAACGACATTAATCAATATATATAAAACTGTTCCGTTACTGACTGAGTGACTGAGGTACTGAGTGTCTGAGTGACTGACAGACAACGTACAGCTGCAACTACTGGGCGTAGAGAGCTGAAATTTGGAAAAAACATTCTTTAGGGGATGTAGGGGTGCACTAAGGAAGGAATTCCCGAAATTCCCACGGGAACGGGAAATATAGGACTTTTTAATTTGTATGAAAATCTTATTCCTTGAGTGCACCGATGTGAAACTTGGTGTAAAGGTTTTTCAATGTGTGTCTCGTGTTTCATAATTTCTTGCAATACCTACTGATACTTTACTCGAACTTATACCATTTCACAGTGATGTTTTTTCACTATGGTTTGCAATACTTTATATTTACTACTTGTTTGACATAGTTTTTATACTTACGCATTAACTAATCAGGAAATTATTGTGATTGTTTGGAATTTTTTTATTTATTTTTATTGTTAGCCAGCTATTATGAAATATATTCTTATAACAATAATGTAGATATTAATTTTAAACTATACAACGTTAATTTTGGTTTATGCAAAATCCAGTATACGGGTCAACATTTCGGTATTCAAAAAACTACAATATTATACTGAATAACAATTAATTATTAATCAATAAAATTAAATTCCAATGCTTATTTTTATTACACTTAGGTGAGAGAAATTCCTATCCATAAAACGCTTAGGAATTGTGTGAAATTGTTGAAATAGTCGTCCGTTGCGCCGCAATGAACATTCCCGGGCGCCGCCGTTTAGCGGCAGATCACTTTATTAGGTTATTGCGAGGATCAGGCCTGGGCCGCTTTGGGAGGAAAAAGGATAATATAATTTTAATTATTATTTAGTTATCTTACTAATATTATAAATGCGAAAGTTTGGATTCAATTCAAGTTTGGAATTTGCTTCCATGCTGGACTGGGAGCGAAAGAAAAACATAGAATACAGAGAAGACAGAGGTTTTATTGGCGTTTTTGCGGACATAGGCTGATCCCCTGTCACTGCAATTGCAAAACCTATAATAGGTTAACAAAAAAATATACCCTAAAACTGCACCCCTAAAATTTTCGTCTCGGTGCACCCCACACCTTCTTCCTAACCCCGGAGGCCATCGTCACCTCAGTTCCCGAAGGACCTCGCGCCCGCCGCCCGCCGCCGCCAAATATTTACCGTTTCCCGAAACTGAGGTAAGTGCTTCCTTCGAAGCCTTTTTGTTTAATTCCGTGGAAAGATATCGTTGCCATGGTAACTGGAGACGTAAAACTTTGGATTATTACATGAAGTTAATGATCAAATATTTCTATTGAGTGTTTATTAGGTTTGAGAGAAGTTGGGTTCGAGTCCCAGTTGAGTAACGAATGGCAGAAAGATAAAGTAATTTCCATTTCAAGTAGTACTCAAAAAACGGGATTTTCCCCAATGGCAACGTTGTTTTATTATTTATCAATGGATATTGTTTTTTGTTTATTTTTAATTGATCTATCCTTAAATATCCCGTTTCTAAAGTTATGTCCACGATAGTTTAAAAATAATGTATTTCTACACAAGATTTAATACTAAGACGACCACTTTGGCGATGGGGTAACGCTGTCTGCCTCAGACGCCAGGGGTCGCATGTTCGATTCCCGCACGAAATAAGAAAAAGACAACGTTCCGACTTTGGGCGTTTATCTACATATGTATTTATATTCTAGTTCGCTACATGGTATCCCATATCACAAGATTTTATATTTTTATTTTATTTTTACTTGATAAAATGAAACCAAAGTTGTGTAAAAAATCTATAGTAAAATGCCTAAATGTATGGATGTTAAAAACCCTCGGTTATCTACTATTTGGAAAAGTTTTGCTGTTCGGTTTCATGCCACTTCTTCTCAACAGAACGACTTTGCAAAGCGGTGGCAGATTTGTTATAATTTGTAAATAACGTGACTTATTAAATAATTATTTCTGACATTCACACAACATTATACAATGTCAATTTTTATTCATGCGAAATCCAATTCGGGTCAAATGTTTTCGTTCAAAAAATTGGTGTACAGAAAATTATGGAATTATCTTGAAAACTCAGCCTCTTGTAGTGTGTTGCTTGTAGTGTGTTGCAGTGAGGCAACCACGCTCGCGGCTCTCGCTCGCTACCAAAAATAACGTTGTATAAGCCAAATTAAGTTTCATAAAGTGTTATGGTTACTAGACAACGTAAAATAAACTTAAGAATACATAAGTACATATTGGGCCGTATTCGACATTGCATTTTCTTATTTTTAAGTCTCTCCAGTGTCAAATTTTACGACGTGAAACGTGACAGCCTCATACAAAATCTATGTTTTATCTTTCTGTCACGGCATTAGAAACACTTAAAATAAGAGAATTCATTGTCGAATCGGGCCCAGTGAATATTTTGATGCACATTTTTTTTACACGCCTAATATTAGTATGATAAACACAAATCGAAAACTACCGGGTTTCGAACCCAGGATCTCTAGCGCAGGAGGCAATGTATGTTACCACTACACCAGCCATTCGTCGACATTCATTTGTATACAGGGTGACTGGTGGGTCACTTTCTAAATTCGAGGACTTCATAGTTTGAGTTCATACATGATGAGAAAAAAATATATATTTACGGAGTAAACTTAACCGAAAGTTAAAGAATTCATTACGCAACGGATGGTTACAATGGTACGGACGTAAGCACGGCGCTATCAACACAGAATATGTAGGTAAGTAGGTACCTATAGACGGCTTCACGAACGGTCGTCGATCTAGTAAAACTCTTTATTTATTTATAGGGAAATCTGCTGAAAAGTTAAGTACCTACTTTTATTACATAATTATGATCAGAATCGAGTACAGAGTGCTCTCCTTCAATATCTAAAATTTGTCACCATTCACCCTTTATAAAACTATACATTTGAAATAGAAAACATTTTAAGTACTTCCTTCCATTTTTACTTCCATTTTGAGTACTGCTCTTGTAAAAGTGTAAAAAAATAATTTGTAAAAGTGTAATTCAAATGTGACTTTTTTATACTAATCTAATCTTCCTTGTATGACAAAATCTATCTCCTACTTCTGGTGCCACTGAAAATCAGCGTCATAGCATCCTTGCGATGCCATGGCTACAAAGCTGAGTGGTTACCAATTGGTGGCATAGATCGGTAAATCTGTCTTTTTTATTCTGTAATTTAATCTGTAATTTTTTATATTGTTCTATGTTCCAATAAATATATTCTATTCTATTCAAATGTTTTTTTGAAAGCCCCAGTTTGGGCGCCAAAATAGTTTGGTAGTTTGGTATTTGGTGAGTAGTATTTAGAAAATAGCGGGGTTTATTCAATACAGCCACAATAACAAATTTTTCCGAGTGGGCTTTTGGTGTAAAATAGGAAACCTTTTAGTGCAGTAACTTTGATACAGATTTGTTAAAGCTTAGTTTGTGGTTTAATAGTTTAGATTATTATAAATTATTCTAATTTAATTTAATGGTCGTAGGCATCTCCTTTATCAAAGTTTTAGGCTTTTTATTTTTAAGCTGCCGTTATTGCTAACTCTACGTGGGTTCTAAATTGACATTTATTTTGACCTTTTTAAAATATTATTATTTTAAACAGAAATAATTATTTGAAACACTTACTGTGAAACATTTATTTATTAAGGGTACAAAGTAATAAATCACAAAAAGACAAGAAACGATAACGTCTTTAAATGTAAGTGTGTTTAGTTATCTCCACAGCCATGAAAAGAAAGTTTCAATATCAAAAAGCTGTCATTTTTGAACATAGAGTTACTGTCACACATGCTCAATTCAAGCACGAAAGCATGCTTCAAATGAGTACTTGCTACGAAGTATCATGTGTGTCGGAATGATGCTCAAAATAAGCATGCTCATTTCGAGCATTTGCTTAAAGCGCGCCAAAACAGGTTTGCTTATTGAGCATGCTAGTATCGATCAGTCGTTCATACTTAAATATATAAGCAAACTTAAAACTAGCATGGTTATTGCTAGCAAATGTAAATTGCTCCTAGGCATGCTCGTATTGAGCATTGTAACAGTAGCATTATAATTAGCTACAAGGCGTAGCTAAAAAGCTGCTTATTCAACTTATGGTCGCAATGCAATATTACTAGATACTAACGAAAAGAAGGATTACTAATAACGATTGTAACAAGAAACTATTTCATACGGAGCATTCTCTTTGATGCTTCATTATGCTACAGTTTAGTCCGTCATACTGCCAGTGTACGGAGGTTCGTAGCTGATAGCGATAATGAATTGTTTTTTCTCTTGACATTCGTTGCTGGTAGAATTTCTTGCTTTTTGTGGTAGGGAACACGAACGCTCGCAAATCCTGTATCACTAGTGGTTTGGGGTCGCAGAATTCGCAAGGTAACTTGTTTATAGTAGTTTAAATGCTACGGCCCCTGAAAAAGCAGTGATCCTAGGGTGGTGCGATAATATGCTAGGATGCTTAACAATTGGTCAGTGACCCGCATACTCCTATGCCTTATTACGGTGCATCCACACCGCGGTTAGTTTTTGTTGCTCAACATTTCCAAGTGTTACTAAGCAACAAAAATTTACTTATAAGAGTTACAAGCTGTCTCAAAAGTTGAAGAATGTTATCGTGTTACATTTTTTGCTCCACAAAAAATAACTACGGTGTGGATGCACCGTTATATGAATAGTAAAAAAATACTTTTAGGTTCATCCAAAGTTTAGATTACATTTGAGGTTAGGATTTAACCAATTTGATCCGGATCGAAGGATCTCTCAGAATTTTCCTCCTAACGTTTTTTATCTCCGCGTGACCTACCAAACTGTGTAGATTGGAAAACTGTTAAGGTTTAACTTTAAAATGGCATATTTGCAATGTTTTATATTTCATTGCTTCACGTGCTGGACTGGGAGCTAAAGAAAAACGTAGAATGTGCAGTTACTTCTTTTCCCGGGCATACTGTGAAAATCAGTTAAGGGACAGAGGCTTTATTGAAGTTTTTGTGGGCGATTGGCTGACCCGCTGCCACTTCAATAGTCTCTCTACCTACATCATTATAATACCTCCAAATTTGTCAAACGTGATATCAGATTGTTTTATAACCTCTGGTGTTCTGCCTACTCAATAAGGGATATAGGCTTTAATTTATGTGTGTATGTAGTTATGTCTGTATATTTAATTTGAGGTCTCAAGTGATCAGTATACTTAGCGCAGTACAGTTATATCCCGTTTCCAAAGTTCATACAAATATTGTGATGTAAATGCAAAGACCATGTAGGTACCAAGTGTAAAAATATAATTAGAAATAATGTCCCACAACCATTTGAAAAAAAAAGCTTTCGCTGTCGACATTTGAAATAAGTCTATTTATTAAATAAAACACTTTTTAACCGGATTTATCGCGTATATTTACATTTTAAATTTTGACTTTTTTACATTTTGAATTTAAAATGTAAATATACGCGATAAATCCGGTTAAAAACACTTCACAAAAAACAATTTACTTCATAACAAACAATTTGGATTCACAAGGGGTCGTTCGACAACTGATGCTGGTGTTGAACTGTTTGAAGTAATAGCTGGTGCCTGGGAGGGGTCACAGGATGCTCTAGGTGTATTTTGTGACCTATCCAAGGCATTTGACTGTGTTCAGCATGACACTCTCATCAGGAAACTCCACCACTACGGCATCAAAGGCACTGACCTCAAACTTTTGAATTCATACCTGAGTGATAGAATCCAGAAGGTTGAGGTTAACCGGAAAAGGTCAGCTGGGTCGGTTGTGAGAATGGGAGTGCCACAAGGTTCAATTCTGGGCCCATTTTTATTTTTAGTCTATATAAATGATCTACCCTATATGGTAGGCAATAATCACGATATTGTATTGTTTGCTGATGACACATCATTAATTTTTAAAATGATAAGGCAGAAAACCAACTACGACGATGTAAACAATGCTCTCTCTAATGTAGTACATTGGTTTAATGTAAATAATCTAGCTTTTAATGATAAAAAAACTAAATGTATAAAATTCTCCGCACCAAATGTAAAACAAATTGAGTCAGATCTGCGGCTTAATGGGAACAGGTTGAATCTAGTAGATAACACTGTTTTTCTTGGAATTACCTTAGATTCTAAATTGCAATGGGGCGCCCATATCTCATAGCTAGCGAGTAGACTTAGTTCTGCAGCGTTCGCGGTAAAGAAAATTCGCTCATTGACTGATGTTAATACGGCGAAGCTGGTTTATTTTAGTTATTTTCATAGTATAATGTCCTACGGCATCCTACTATATAGGCTTTAATTTATGTGTGTATGTAGTTATGTCTGTATATTTAATTTGAGGTCTCAAGTGATCAGTATACTTAGCGCAGTACAGTTATATCCCGTTTCCAAAGTTCATACAAATATTGTGATGTAAATGCAAAGACCATGTAGGTACCTAGTGTAAAAATATAATTAGAAATAATGTCCCACAACCATTTGAAAAAAAAAGCTTTCGCTGTCGACATTTGAAATAAGTCTATTTATTAAATAAAACACTTTTTAACCGGATTTATCGCGTATATTTACATTTTAAATTTTGACTTTTTTACATTTTGAATTTAAAATGTAAATATACGCGATAAATCCGGTTAAAAAGTGTTTTATTTAATAGTATGAATCGCGAAAACTTAAGACAATATTAAGTCTATTTATCTCATAAAAAAAAATTGTGCCAGTGCTATTGGGGAAGTTTGTCGGAGTATTTTTTGTTATAGCACCAAGACATTTACTTCTTTTACGTTAGGTATTGTTCAAAAATTTGCCAAAAAAAAGTTACACAAACATGTTGGAATGAAGAACTTACACTTAGTACCTAGTTTAAGTTTTAGTATCTTATTATAGTATTTCAATTGCCTGTGATGATAAGTATATGTTTTTAAATCCAAGAAATAAAACATGAATATTATTTACGGCTGGCTTCCATGCTGGACTGGGAGCGAAAGAAAAATATAGAATGTGCCAGCTGCTTCTCTTCCCGGGCTAACTGTAAAAGTCAGTAAAGGGAGGCGGATTTATTGGCGATTTTGCGGGCGACAGGCTGACCCTCTGTCACTGCCTATATTCTCTCTCCATCATAATAATACCTTCAAATTTGTCCAATGTTAATTTGGCCCCGCACAGCTTCTTAATTTTGTACACAGCATGGAGTCTTTGGGATGGTTAAGTCGAATATCAACTAGAAGCGTTGGACGCCGTCGACCGAAGAGCCCGTAAACTCATAAACACCTGACCTCGACCTCACTTGAGGGTAGCAAACAGCAACAAACCAGTCTTTTCCCATTCAGTTATTATAACTATCATCATCATCATCATCATCATCACAACTCTTTGTAGTGAGCCCACTGCAGGGCATGAGTCTCTCCCCTGGGTGACGAGGAAGTATAGGCCATAATCCACCAAGCTGGCCCAGTGCTGGGTGGTGGATGCCAGAATTTTCAGGGTGCCAAAATGGCTTCTGACAAACCCTAACGACTACTGTATACAAGTATACAGCACCCGGGACCGACAGCTTAACGTGCCCTCCGAAGCACGGAAGTCGTCGTGAGAAATGAATGGTCGGCGGTCACCCATCCTAGTACCGGCCGCGCCGAACGTTGCTTAACCTGTGATATCGTTTGAAACACACAGTAACCACGGCGCCACGACGACTTCTTATAACTAAGTAAAAGGAAAATATCGCACTCAAAAAAAGATATGTTACTTTGAGGATGTTGCAGACAACTTTTAGGATGTTTTATACGAGGAGTTAAGGTAAGCAGGCTCCCACATGGACCGAATCGAATTGAGATGTCCTCTCTATGCATAGTAACAATAACTCAATGTTTTTTCTTACCCAAACAGACCATGGTGTTCATCCGACCAGCGACTACGCCGTTTCCTACTGTCCACCACCGGTTCACCGTGGTACGGCAAGGAGTGACTACCAGCCTCAGGGTTCAGGACCTTACGGAGGACCTGTGGAGAGAGGCTCACGCGCTGCTCAGCCGGTACTTCACGAGGGACGAGCCGCCCTGCAAGTATATTGGTATGTCGTGATTTTAGGGTATGACACATGAGCTCTACAACTATTTTTTGTAGTGTGTATAAAATAAAGCTGAAGAACTTTGTATTTGTTGAAACACGCTTATTTAAGATGTTAAATGATCTATCAGATTGACTTTTATGATGAATGACCTTTCAGTCAGATTTTAAATAACGTTTTTGTATATGTTAGCCTAACTTTTGGTGAAGGCTATATTTATCAATAAACCGTAAGTTGAGTCAACTCACTACTCAACAAACAACCAGATGCATTCAGGCAACCCGAATTCCAATTTACGTTTCTGTATGTGAATAAGTCAGAAACAATAGTTAATTCCACAAGACAGCTAAGAGATCGTTCCTAAAAAGTTTGAAAAATAATGCTCATTGAATCGGGGAGGCTTTGTTTTTTTTGCCCAAATATTCTCATAAAGTCGAGGTAAGGTTGAATTTAACCTGCTTTAATTTTGTACAACTTCATCAAAGAAAAGCGTATTGAAAAGGCCACTAATCCGAACGAAATCTGCCTGGAAGTAGGATACCTTCTAGGTTCGCCAGGATAGCGACCGCCTTACCTACATCATTCTTGGTAATTATACCGGGATCTTTTAAGGTTATACAGGGTGTCCCACTATAAAAATAAATTTTGAATTTTTCTTTTTTTCATATTTTTTCTGCAATCCTTATGGGTAATAGAATACCTCCGAGAATGTATTATATAGGGTAAGCGGGACACCCTGTATAACCTTAAAAGATCCCGGTCTAACAACCAATAATCAAGGTCATTGGCTATCATTTGAGGGTAAATCATGTCATTCTAAAGTGTAACATTTTTAAAATATTTCGGTTTTTCCTTTTTTTTCGGAAAAATCAGATTTACTCCTTCAAATATCGATTGTGAAAAACTAATGGTCCGATTTCGACAAAATTGTAAGTTAGACCTCCCCTATATCACTTTAAAAGAGCTCGGCCTATTTACTAATAACCCTTTATAAAGATGCCGCCAAAGATCAAAGCTCCAGCGATGTTGTAGCTCCTATCTAATCCCGTGTGCCTCACTTACCAGCAGCTAAAATTGCGTCAAACACGTGTTTAGTCACCGTACCTACCGAACAACAAGCGCAGGGTGTTCATTCCACTAATGGTGACATAAATAAACCGAAAAAATAACGTACGAGTATACATTGTTATATGAACACACTATGCTGGGCGTAGCATGGTCCATCGTGGATTTTCCGCTAGCTGCGCCGTGTTATATGAGGACGGAAGTGACTTCAAGTTCCAACCCATAGACACCGGGGACATTTTTAAAACATTTAAAACAATTGATGTTAAAAAGACAACTGATTTGTGGGGCATATCGGTTGAAATCTTAAGTTCTATCATAGATGTGATAGCTCCTTGCCTTGTTGAAATATTTAACAACTGTATTATAAGTGGGGAGTTTCCTGATTTAATGAAGCCTGTTAAGGATATTGTTATGAAGTAAGGTTATTCCTTTATTTAAATCGGGTAGCTCTACGGACCCTACTAATTTTAGACCAATTTCGATTTTACCAACATGTAGCGAAATTTATGAAAAAATTATTCTCAACCAGCTATTAGCTCACATCACAAAAAACAGCTTGGTGGTAGGATCCCTTCTGGGTCCGCCTGGCTAGCGACCACCCTTTATATAAAGTCTGCCGCCAAATGTTACCACTTCGGAGGTAATGTGTTCCGGCAATATTGTATAAAGAGCCAGTTCCTTCCTAAACCCGTGTGCTTTCATCTTCGACCTCATCGTCACTTACCATCAGGTGAGATTGAGGTCAAACGCGGGTTTAGTCACTTATAAAAAAAAAAAAAAAAAACAATTTACTTCATAACAAACAATTTGGATTCACAAGGGGTCGTTCGACAACTGATGCTGGTGTTGAACTGTTTGAAGTAATAGCTGGTACCTGGGAGGGGTCACAGGATGCTCTAGGAGTATTTTGTGACCTATCCAAGGCATTTGACTGTGTTCAGCACTACACTCTCATCAGGAAACTCCACCACTACGGCATCAAAGGCACTGACCTCAAACTTTTGAATTCATACCTGAGTGATAGAATCCAGAAAGTTGAGGTTAACCGGAAAAGGTCAGCTGGGTCGGTTGTGAAAATGGGAGTGCCTCAAGGTTCAATTCTGGGTCATTTTTATTTTTAGTCTATACAACGTGTAACAAAATGGAGAGATAAAACTTAAGGGTTAGCTTCTATACCATACGTAGAATGTACCGTAAAAGAATTAGCATGATCAGTGCTGGTATAGACAAATTTATTTAATTATTTTACAGTAAAATATTTTGACAACCCTAGTCAACCTAACAAGCTAAAAATAGACTTGCGCCGCAGTCAGTGACCTTATGACCTTTCCCGCACCGGCTGAATAGCGAGCGATACGCCGCGGCCGCCCACCACGAGTAGCGCGGATATCAGCGCAGCTGATTGTTACTTACCTATACCTATCGTTTGGCACTTTGAATGACACAATTTTGATCACACTACCTAGCTAATGAAAACAAATAAAACAACATGTTAGTACAACTTTCAAGTTTCTATTTATTAATAATAAAAACATGAAACTTTAGATTACAACGGGTTGCCCGGAAGAAATCGGGTTGCTTTAAAGAAATCGCTTAAAGCTTTTTAAATCGCTTAAATATTGTTTACATAATTATTTCTATGTTTAATGACAATAAAGAGTGTTTATTATAATTATCACAACTTAAATTTGTAATATCTGACAAACTCTTATGGCAAGTATCGCACTTATTTCAATCGACATATTATTCAGTTTACTTTGCGTAAAAACACTCACAACAGTTGTATCTAGGGTTTCCCTTACACTTGGCCAGAATTACAAAAACGGCTCACAACTTCTGCCTTCTTTTTCAATACGCACACATCCACGTAACGTTTGTGCCACCGACAAAAGCCTAACCGAGGAGGTAACAAATCCGCTGGTATCAGCTCTTGCGTCCATCGGGAATGATAAGGATGTTGGCCAACATCACTAAGCGTGCGCCACGAAGTATAATATTTCTCTATGGTGCGCCATATCACCTTGTGATTGACATCCAAAAGAACGCCGACTCGTCGAGTGCTGCTCCTCGGATCCTCCTCGAAATGATCCAAGACTTGCTCTTCTAAGTTTTCGGAACGGGAAGGTGGCCGCGCTGGGTTTCACGTGAAAAGAACCGGCAGTCCGGCACGCTGAGCCGCAGACTCATGCTTCGAAACATGCCATAGCCGGGTAAGTGGCGCTGTTCAGCTGCCGGCCTGCACTCCAGAAACCGCTGCCTGTAAAGCCTTCGAGCTTCGTTGATGCTGTGGTTACTAGCGGCTCCAACATACAGAATCATATCGTAACATTTGTTGTTTGAATACACATGTCGTCGTGCATTACCTCCAATACTTTCAAGTCGAGACATTTTAAGAAAACTTCGAAAAAAATTGCGATAACAACTGACGTGTACACTTGAAAACGGACACGAAAGCATTGAAATAAATTTAAACAAATACATAAACCGAACCAAAGCAGTTCTAGTACGTACCTAAAAAATTTTAGGGTTCTTCCGTATAGCGATACGATAAACAAAATCTTAGTACCCAATTTATTTCATAATACAATGAAATGACTTCATTATCTAATTTTTTTGTATTGTTAAGTTATTCTGTTACAAATAAATAGTTTTCAATCGTGAAATCACTTAAATAGTTTTAAGTTGTTTGTTCAATATCAAAATATTAAAAACTGTTATTTGTTAATTTACGTAACTTATTTTTACGCTTCACACATTTTAAATAAAGAAATTAATCCATTTTGTTTCTCAAGACAGAGAATAATAATAAAAGATAAAGATTCCTCATAAAAAAATAAAGTTTTAGGACAGGTATACTTAGGATATTTTTCCCTATAGCGTTAGAAAATAATTTCAGTTGCCTGAAACAAACGCAACTAAAAACAATAATTAGTTAGTCATAAGTAATTTAACTTTTTTAAATACAAAATTTGTTGAATTGAGAATTTGTTCATAATAAATATTGAACGGAACAACCTTTAGTTTGGCTTGGAAGCGGCGGCGGCGGTAAATCTCAAAGGGTATAATTCCGAAAGGCGCAAGTTCGCGACGAGACGCCGAAAGAGTCCCGCGATTTGAGCGATAATACACCTTGTGTGTTTGATATAAGAGCTATGCACGGGTTATCTTTTATGAAAACGACTTTACTTAGTTGCTAATTTTATTAATTTAAAGCTTTGTTGTTGTATGTATTGATAGTTATAAGTAGGTGAGAATACAAGAAGTACAAGAAGCTGTAAGTAGGTATTGTATCATAGTTTGAGGTTTACAAAATCATAGGTATTTACCGAAAATGTTTCCTATTATAATTCTTAGAAAGTTTGAAAGTAAGAGAGAGGATATTTCTTCGTTTTTTATTAGAATTAGGGGTAAGTTTGAATGTCTATTTGAATCTCTCTTCATTAGGTATAAGTTGCGATTTGACGCCGTGCGAAAGAATTTGCACGTAATACCTACCGATAGATTTGTAATAGTTTCATATTTGTTTCTTGCAATAGTGTATTCCTAAAGAAATGTGATAGTTTTTTGTATGACAAGTTTGATATCATGGTTTATTGAGAGTACTACCTAAATTAATGTTTTGTTTTACGTTTCTCTTAAATTGATGATTACTTATGCTTAATTTGATAACATTTTTGATTTTAGTCGTAAATGTATTTCGATCATGTATGTTGTTAAGTATTAGAAATAGAACAATAGAAGGCTACCGAGCCTCAGCATCCGTTCATAACCACAAACAGTGCGACTAAGAATAAGTTTTAAATATTTTTAAAATACCTAACACTTAAACGTGAGAGCCCGGGAGTACAAAGCGACGTGCGCTCCGCGTCGAAGAGGAAGACATATTTTAACTGCCACGTGAAGCCCGAGCGAGTGAGCGAGCGATCCACGGCAGAAACAAAGGGCAGCGAACTTGCTATTTCATAGACTATAAAAATTATGCAGAATGCCGGATTACTTAAAATTTATTTCAAGCTTTGTTGAATGGTGGTGATGATAGTTGTAAGTATGTGAGAATAAACAAGAAGTTAAATATCGTCAGTGATGCATCATAGTTTAAGATTTAAAAAATATAATTTTAAGGATAGTCAAAATTAACGTGTTGTCGGTTCGAACGTGCAAATCTATTATTTCAGTACCTAGAGTTTTAAATTGGTAAACCGCGTGATAAACGTACCTACATATTGGTGAAAAGGTAGTTTTAAAAATATTCTTCATTTAGATACCACCGAAAAAAACATTCCCGAGACGTTGTTGTCGTCTAATTTAGTAGGCATAAAATTACACTTTGTAGTATCTCTCTTGGTTACTTATCGCTTTATTTTAACGCCATCTGTTATCGAATAGATTCCATCAAAAGGTAACAGCTGTTTTTAGGTATTTTATTTAGATATTTTGATCTAAACTTTGAACTTGTTTTCCGAACGAACCGTAAGGATTACAAGTTTATGTTACTGTTACTTATAAACTACACCACCAAACATACAATCCCCTTAAGTATTATCTCTTCATTATGTTACACGTTGTATAAATGATCTACCCTATATGGTAGGCAATAATCACGATATTGTATTGTTTGCTGACGACGCATTTCTTTTTTTTTTTTTATATATTGTAAGGATAGGACGTTTGTCTTCCATGCCACCTGATGGAAAGTGCGCATGAAGACTATGGTGTTACACGTCCAACCACGAGAAACCTATTCACTCGACACTTAAAAGTTCCAGGACTGTAGTGGTCAGGAAAAACAGACGCAGGCAGATTGTTCCACTCCTTGGCAATCCGTACCAAAAAGGAACTATCGAAACGTTTTGTTCGACTTCTTGGTAAATCCACTATATATGGATGGAAGTTCTGTCTGCGTCTGGTAGTCCGGTGGTAAAAAGGGGTGGGTTCAATTTGGTCAAAAAGAGCACTCGCACACTCACCAAAATGTAGCCGATAAAATACTGTCAAACAAGCAACCGTGCGACGATGCTCCAGCGTCTGCAATTTTTTTTTTGTAAGGTTGTTGTTATTTATGATTTTACGGGCCCTTCGGTCAACAGAGTCTAGCGCTTCGAGCTGGTATTTGGCAGAACCATCCCAGAGGTGACTACAGTACTCCATGCTCGATCTCACTTGGGCTGTGTATAAGTTGAGCAGCCGTTCAGGGCTGAAGTACCGCCGGACCTTCGATATGATACCCAATTTTTTTGAAGCCGTTTTTGCCATAGACTCAATATGTTGACCGAAGTTTAATTTGGACGTTATAGTGACGCCCAAAAGCCCTAGTTGGTCGGTGATGGGAACAGATACATTCTGGAAAGTGGGCGTAAAAGTAAAGGTGCTCTTTTTTGCGGAGAATAGACACGCTTGTGTTTTAGAGGCGTTGAATTTGACCAGGTTAGATTCGCCCCAATCGGACACATTCCGCAAGGTCGAATCAACGCGCTCAATCATAGACTTTCTCAAAACCTGGATTTCATGGGCGCTCGTTCGCGCATTGAATATATATCTCTCAACAACAGTGCTGTCATCAGCATATCCAATAATGCCTGGTGTTAGGAGGTCATTAATGTGCAGCAAGAATAAAGTTGCAGAGAGAACAGATCCCTGAGGTACCCCGGCATTAATCGCCATTAGGTCAGAGGAGTAGCCGTCTAAGACTACTCGAATCGACCGTTCCCTCAGAAAATCAGATATCCAGTCGCAGAGCCCGGTCGGTATGCCATATGCTGGAAGCTTGCTTAAGAGACCATCATGCCAGACCCTGTCAAAGGCCTTGGATATGTCTAAGGAAGCAGCTATTGCTTCACCATGACCCTCCAAGGCCTCACTCCATAAGTGTGTGGCATACACGAGAAGATCGCCGGTCGAGCGTCCACTGCGGAAACCATATTGGCTATCGCTTAGGAGCTCGTTGGTCTCGAGGTATGCCAGGAGTCGATTGTTCCATACACGTTCCATGACTTTGCAAAGTATGGAAGTGATTGAGATTGGTCGATAGTTGACAGGATCAGCACGGCTTCCCTTCTTCGGTACTGGTTGTACGTTAGCCAGCTTCCAGGATTTGGGGACTTTACCAGATTCCAAAGAAAGTCTATAAAGACGCGTCAAAACGGGAGACAACTCAGCTGCGTAGTGTTTCAACACCACTGCAGGAATACCATCTGGACCGCTAGCCTTATTCTCGTCTAGGTGCAGCAAGCATTAAAGAACCTCCTTTTGGCGAATATGAACGATACCCATTGTAGGACCGAAATGATAAGGCAGAAAACCAACTAGGACGATGTAAACAATGCTCTCTCAAATGTAGTACAGTGGTTTAATGTAAATAATCTAGCTTTCAATGATAAAAAAACTAAATGTATAAAATTCTCCGCACCAAATGTAAAACAAGTTGAGTCTGATCTGCGGCTTAATGGGAACAGATTGAATCTAGTAGATAACACTGTTTTTCTTGAAATTACCTTAGATTCTAAATTGCAATGGGGCGCCCATATCTCACAGCTAGCGAGTAGACTTAGCTCTGCAGTGTTCGCGGTAAAGAATATTCGCTCATTGACTGATATGAATACAGCGAAGCTAGTTTATTTTAGTTATTTTCATATTATAATTTCCTACGGCATCCTACTTTGGGGCAATGCCGCAGACATTGACACGATATTTACACTGCAGAAAAGGGCTATTCGTGGAATGTATAAACTTGGAAATAGAGAATCTCTAAGAGAAAAGTTTAAAGAGATTGGTATCTTGACCTTTGCATCACAATATATTTATGAAAACATTATGTATATTTATAAGAATAGTAATAAATTTAAAACTAGGAAAGATAATCATGATAAAAATTACTCTGTAAAGACTAGGAACGACCATAAGTAAGCGTTTCCCAAACTAAGGCTGGCTAAAAGCAGCAAATCATTTATTGGAATGTCAATACGTATATATAACAAAATTCCGGAGTCAATTCAATCCCTGCCATTCAATAAATTTAAATCAATCATTAAAAACACTCTATCTCGAAAAGCTTATTATAAAACTAAAGATTACTTAGATGATGAAAAGGCATGGGATTAAGCACAACAGGATATTTCTAAAAGTTTCTAATTACTCAATAATTTTGTTAATGGCCTGGCTGTGCAGTATACATATGACATACTGGTGACTGTCCCACACACTTATTTTCTTGTCAAGACAACAGCAAGAACGTCATGCTCCCTCAGGCGGCATGGCTAGTGGTAGCGTCGGGTATCGGGTCACCCTCTTTCCTAAAATATGGTTGAGGAGGGTGATGGCTGGTGCTTGCGTTATACTCGTGAACGGGTGCTACTAGCGGTGTCAGGTCGTTTTGCTAATGATACTATGACTATTTTATTCCATTCTTGTTCAAATACTCTGGTCCCAGTCTGTCATGTTCGTATTGTGCGTCCATAGCACCTACTATGTAAGCAATTTGGTTGTGGAATGGCATTGGCTCTCACAATTAGCTGTCTTGTGTTTGCTTTTTTTCATGTCACGGTCAATTTGTACTGTACCTATTTGTATTAATTTGATAATTCTGACTGAAAAAGAGTGCGGCTTTTTTTGTCTCTTGGTCTACTGTAATATCTTATTTAACAACTATCAACAACTAGTTAAAGCCGAAGTATGTGATGACTGACTTCATCAAGTGTTTTGTAAAATTATTCCTAAGATGAATAAAACTTTTTGAATTTTAAATTTTTGAATTTTGAATTTTGACTTAACGTGCAGACGTAGACTGTACTCAAAATCCAACGATGTGTTGCGGCCTGGCCTGTCGCAATATGCTTAGTAAGCATATTACATACATGCCGATGCGGCTTACAGGAATCAACAAGCACCCCAACGCGCTGAAAGAGCTGCAGAAGCTTTGGAGTGACACGATGAAGGACAACCTCTCGCTGGTGTGTGTGGAGGACAGCGAGCCGCCGCGGCTGGTGGGCGTCAACGTCATGACCGTGGTCTGCCGGGAGGACAAGGAGGAGCCGTTCCATGTGAGTCCTGTGTAGGAACAATAAAACAAACCCAGACATTCACACAAACTACATGGCCTCAAAGTAAGCAAAGCTTGTGTTATGAGATACCATGTAGCAAACTAGGTCCCCCCGGAATATAAATACATTATAAACACATAGATAAACGCCCAGACCCGGAACCTGTTTTTTTTGTTCCGTGCGGGGATCGAACCCGCAACCACTGGCGTCTGAAGCAGATAGGTTGACCCCATCGCCAAAGTGGTCGACATTCTTTTTCAATCCCAAGCGTAGTACTTATAATGTATATTTCTATAATTTTATATTTCTTGTTTAGATATTTTATGTTTTCTTTTTGCTACTGTTTACTCATATTTAATATAAAAATGCAGTATGTAAGTATACTTTTTACGTTTGTGGCTAAGTAGGGACAATATTTTAGTTTGTACTCCTCACTGATATAGTTTGCGGCTGAAAATCAGCGCCACAGTCAAGGCTGATGGCACTATGCTGAGCTGCGCCCATTTCGGCATTTTAATATTGTATTTCTTTTTTGTTTGTATATATTTTTTTCTCTTGTTTTGCCGAATAAATGTGTTTCTTTCTTCTTTCTTACAACCTACTATATTAAAGTACAATAATTTCTCAGACTGAAGACAAAATATGGGCGAAACTCTTCGGCGCGGTGGACCTGGTCTCCAAGTCCGTGGACATCTTCAGCCACTTCGGTGTGGACAAGTATTTGACGGCGTACGGCCTGGTGGTTGACCCTGAGTGGCGCGGCATGAGCATCGGCCGGCACATTCTAGAGGCCAGGTGGGTAAACTTACTAATAATAAAACTATTCCGCATGACGAGAACCTCGTGAAGGCCGGGACCGAAAAACAACGTAAGTACTTGGACCTTACACACGAGGTGACCGAAATGTAGGAAGTTATGTCCAGCGAAGTCATCTCGGTTGTAATATCCACAAAAGGTTTGACCCCAACCACAGTGGTCAGAAACCTTTAAAAGCTGGGATTCCGCAGTGGTTCGCTTCCAGCACGCATGCAAAAAAGGGGTTTTGCTCGACACTGCTCGAATAGTTCGCCGTTGTCTGTCTCTCTTGCCCTGATCCCCGATCGACTGGTTATATTGTTGGGTCATTCCGCCTAAAAGGCGCGTTGCTGTGACAATGCCCAATAATAAGAACGTTCATTTTCAAACCAGTGATACATACTAAGTTAGTAAAGCATTGTAAAAATTTAAAGACCACCAATGTTATTGACTCAAGAAACACGTTTTAGTTTCAAATAAAGAAAGGCATTTTCAACGTTTCAAAAATAGGAAACGTTTAATTGAAAACGTTTTCAGAACAGGAAACGTCCGTTAATGTTGAAGGCATGAGAAGAAAACACTTTCTACAAAATAATCGGTATGTCCGAAAGCTACAGTGACAGAGTTGTGGGCGAAAAATAGTAATGAATTCTGTAATATTAGCAAAAACTAAGTTATCTTAAGTTACTTATATAGGTAGGTATGTAGTTCGTTATATCTCAAAGTAAAGCAGATCTATCAGATTTTAATTTAGAATCAAGAACAGAAGGTCTCCCGCCGTTTAATTCAGTCAGGAACTCATTAACCACCGTCGTATCTTGCGGAAATCCGGTTTCATACAATTCTGAAAATGCCGCAAATTGCTGCAGCGACATCGTGGAAGAAAATGGTGTAACAACGTTTAATTAACAGTGATTAAATCTTCGAATGTTTATTATTCTGGGTATTGTAATGCTGGATTTTAATTTGTTAAATTTCTGGGATAACGATCATTTAAATTTTATGAAAGTTAATTGTTCAATTAAGTTTTATGGCTATATGTCATAATATAACCCAAGCATATGATAAATACTTACAATTTTGTAAAGGCTACCTAGCAAACCAGAGTAACCATGAGATTGGTTAAGCCAGCCGTTTAACGTGGCTCCGGTTTCATTAAAGCTCAGCGTACTCGTACGAATGGAAGTTTTTTTCACTGCTGACCACAGACTCACAAGACCTATACAGGGTGACTGGTGACAAATAGATACTGAAGGAGAGCACTCTGAACTCGATTCTGGTCATAATTATGTAATAAAAGTAGGTACTAAATTTTTACAAGAATAGCTAATAAATAAATAAAGTTTTGTTACTATTTATTTTACTTACGCCTGAGAAAATCGCGGCACGTGACCTGGCACGCGGATCGCTGCCAATGCTAGTGTAAACATGCGTTGCGTAATAAATTCTTTAACTTTCAGTTAGATCTCAAACTATGACGTCCTTGACGTCCCACCAGTCACCCTGTATATCATGCCTAGAGGTGTCTTGGCCACAGTGAGGGTATCTACTGGAGATAATACTTTAATAACTTGTATCCGAACTTGTATCCGATGGAGGCTAGCGATGGTGCTGTAGAGGTGGTGAAATTTTGGAGGAACAAAATTTGAATTTGTGTCGACTCGCAAGAAGAAGAATCCGAACTTACTGTTTTTTTTATTAAATATAGCGACGAGTTGGACTCCAAAATAGTGGAGAGTCTCAAGTCGACTGTATTTTGTTTTGTTACGTGATCAATCAAACTCGTCAATCGTTCATTCACATGTAAAAAATGCCGTAAAAACCGTTTTGGTTTGTTGTTCCCTTCTGCCAAAGATTTGATAAGGACACGGAAATTAATAAGCATAACATTTCTGATAATTGAACCATTATCATCATCATCATTTTTTATTTTTTATTTTTATTGGAAAACTAACAGCTTAATATATAATATGAGTAAATAACAAATATGTAACTAAAGCAAGTAACAAGTTTTCACAAACAGTTTTTAAAAATATTTAAGTAATAAATCAAGATGTGAACGATAACCTATCCTAAACAAAAATCTGATACAGAAAGCAAATCAATCCGAAAACATCAGTTCCTGTGCAAACTAAATAAGTTAAGTATTCTTATAAGAACTATTTTAGCCTTTGTGTCCCTAGTCCTCGTACTTATCAAACAATTCAGTTGCCAGTGTTCGCTTCAGTGAAACAATGCTATCACAAAATAAATCAATTTCAGTTTCATCGCTTATCGAGTTAAAATAGTGACATGTACGAAAGATGTTTTGATGATAGTTAGTACGTGCCCGCGGTACGTGTAGTCTTAGCTTTCTACGGCTTACGGGACTGCAGGGCACGGCAAGTTTAATGTCTTGTAAAAGGTTAGTACAGTCTATATTACCCTGTAGTAATTTTGATAAATATGCTATATCAGAAATATCTCTACGGATTTTTAAAGGGAGTAAGTGGTGCCGGGCGCATCTGTCTTTATAGTTTCTACTAGCTGCTGCCCGCGACGTCGTCTGCGTGAACGCTATGCAGCACCAAACGCACCTACGATTATAACACTGCTAGCGTGATAATATGTAGCCTATATGTTGACCCGACTTCTTAACTATCTTCATGCCAAATTTGAAGTAAATCCATGCAGTACTTTTTGAGTTTATCCCGGAAAGACAAACAGACAAACAGACAAAAATTCTAAAAACTATATTTTTTGTTTCTGTTTCGATTGTAGATCATACCCCAAGTATTCTTTTAAAAAAATATTCAATGTACAGTTTTGACTTTCCTACCATTTTATTATATGTATAGATCATAAACCCTGGTTTTAAATTCTAAATATTTTAAGAACTTTCCCTGTATTGTTCCAATCGTTTAATGTAGACCATATACCGTGGATTCCAAACCTGAGAGTTGAACTCTAGTATACTACGTACGAGCGAACAATACAAGATCTTGATAGTTTTCGCTTTTTTAAACTGGGAGCATGATCTTATTAGAAATCCAAGTGCTTTATACGATTTCTTGACATCTTGAGCGATATGTTCATCAAATAATATTTTAGAGTCTTGGATGATAGGTACCTAGATCTCTCATTTGATTGATTAACACAAACAAGAGCTTGGCCTTTCAGTGTGTAGTTAAAAAGATTATTTGTGCGTTTACGCGAGAATGACATCGAGAAGCACTTACTAGGGTTCAAATCAAGCTTATTATTATCGCAATAGTTCACAAATCTACTTAAATCATCCTCATCATCGGTACAACTCTTTGTAACTCTCCCACTGCATGGCATGAGTCTCTCCACCAAGCTGGACCAGTGCTGGGTGGTAAATGACAGAATTCTCAGGACGCCGAAGTGGCTTCTGACAAACCCTAACGACTCTGTACACATGTATACAGCACCCGAGACCGACTCCTTAACCCACTTACTCCTACCGGCGCAAGTACTCCTCCTCCTTACCGTTAAGCAGCGGACTTCCGAAGCACGGAAGTCGTCGTGAGAAATGAATGATCGGCGGTCACCCATCCAAGTACCGACCGTGCCGAACGTTGCTTAACGTGTGATATCGTATGATACACACATGAACCATGGCGCCACGACGACTTCAGCCATCATAGAGAGGATAGAGATGGGTCTATAATTTTCAATATTATCCTTTGCACCCTTTTTGTAAATTGGAACAATTTTGGCTGTCTTCCAGATGTTGGGGAAAACACCAGAACTGAGGGATTTATTAAATATCAGGCTTAACGGGAAAGCAAGAAAATCTGCACATTTAGAGATAAAATAGGGAGGAAGCATATCAGGACCCGCACCTTTTGTAACGTCAAGTCTTTTTAGTTTGAACAAAATAGATTCTATTGTCAGGTGAATGGTGGAAAAGCTGCAAGGCATTGCATTGCTAATATGTTCAGACTTGCGTGCAGAGTTGTCGCTGGAATTATAGACTCTTGAAAAATGATCTCCAAAGTAATTACATGTGTCAGCTCCGCTGGAAGTAATGCTCAAAAACCTACTAAATACTCTTCGATCATTGCTCGGAAGCCACTCAAATGCTCCAAATTCTTTTGCCATCCAAATTACATTAATAATATTTCACAGACGATATACATTTTCCAATTTTGTATAATAAAATAATAAGTCCATCTTTGCAATTCCTCCAAACGTGTCAAACGTGACATCAGACGGTTTCTGCCTACCTCATGAGCCTCTGGTGTTCTGCCTACCTTGAACTCAAATAATAAAATTCTCGACTTAGTATTCTCTAACTCGGTAAATATAATTGTCAATAAAGCAACAGCAGGACTCGTGAAAACCGATTCGTATCATCCACCTTTAATATTTAAATATGCCCCAAAGCCTAAACAAAGTGTTCTGAGCAGAAATGTCACTGAATCTAGGCTAAACTTTTACAGAACTGACTATAATCTGATAAAGAATGATTTGGATAAAATTGATTGGTTGAAAGAATTTGATAACTGTGAGGGTGTTAACGACATGACCGCCGTCTTTTATAATCTTTTAAACATTGTAATAAATAAACACATACCCAAGACAAAAATCAGAAATAGTAAATATCCTAAGTGGTTTCCAAACATTTTGATAAAGTTATTAAAAGAAAAGCACAAATTGCTTAGTAAATATCGAATCCATAAAAACCCTCGCGATAAAATTTCGTTGTATATCATAAGTAAACGCTGTGCTGCGCTAACAACCCGTTGTTACAGAACTTATATTGAAACTATCGAAGAAAGAATTACGAGTAACCCAAAATATTTTTGGGCATTCATTAAAAACAAAAAGAACTCAGAAGCCTATTATCCTGCTAAAATGTTCTATAAGGGCAAAATTACTTCCAGCGGAGCTGACACATGTAATTACTTTGGAGATCATTTTTCAAGAGTCTATAATTCCAGCGACAACTCTGCACGCAAGTCTGAACATATTAGCAATGCAATGCCTTGCAGCTTTTCCACCATTCACCTGACAATAGAATCTATTTTGTTCAAACTAAAAAGACTTGACGTTACAAAAGGTGCGGGTCCTGATATGCTTCCTCCCTATTTTATCTCTAAATGTGCAGATTTTCTTGCTTTCCCGTTAAGCCTGATATTTAATAAATCCCTCAGTTCTGGTGTTTTCCCCAACATCTGGAAGACAGCCAAAATTGTTCCAATTTACAAAAAGGGTGCAAAGGATAATATTGAAAATTATAGACCCATCTCTATCCTCTCAGTGTTTCCTAAGGTTTTTGAAGCCCTAATTTGTTCCAATTTACACGCTCATATGAAACAAATATTTACCGAAAGTCAGCATGGATTTATAAAAGCTAGGAGTACTACTACTAATCTTCTCACATTTACAAATGTTCTTGTTGAAGCCATGGATTCTCAGCTACAAACTGATGTAATTTACACAGATTTATCAAAAGCATTTGACAAAGTTTGCCACAATACTATCATTCACAAAATATCAAAATGCGGTTTTGGTGGCTCTCTGATTCAGTGGTTTCAGTCATATTTATCAAATCGTTCCCAGTTGGGAGTAGTCGGGGGTTATAGGTCCATATCACATGCTGTAACTTCAGGTGTACCCCAGGGTTCCCATTTAGGACCAATACTCTTTAACATATTTGTAAACGATATAGTGGACGTTGTGAAACATAGTAAAGTCTTCCTGTTTGCGGACGATTTAAAACTTTTAAAACACATTGAAAGTAGAGAGGACTCGATACTGCTGCAACACGATTTAAATAGCTTGGCTGAGTGGTGTAAAGAAAATAAGATGTCATTCAATACAGAAAAATGCTATCATATTAAAATAACACGTAAGGTACATGTTCTAGATACGAGCTATAGCATTGATGGTGTTGTGTTACAGGATGTGAACTCTATCAAAGACTTAGGCCTAATTATAGATTCGAAACTCACGTTTATCCCACACATCGATGATACCATATCCAGAGCTTCTAGAGCTCTAGGCTTTGTAATTAGAAACGGCAAAATCTTTAAAAACCCACAGACTAAGATAATAATATACAACAGTTTTGTGCGCAGTCTACTGGAATACTGTAGTGTAGTATGGTCTCCGCAGTACACTGTGCATCAACTTCGCATTGAATGCATTCAAAAACGGTTCACAAGACACCTGGCTTATTATAGTGGCTTTCAAAAAAAAGTTTGTTATAGAGAGCGATTGTATCACTTTAAAATGAATAGCCTTGTGGCAAGAAGAAGCATACTAGACATGAAATTCCTATTCAAAGTCGTTAGGAATGAAATTGACTGTCCTACTATAGTTTCAATGATTAACCTAAGAGTTCCTCGCAAACCACCGCGGAAGGCACTTCCTTTATTCCACAAACCACGTGCTCGAACTAATGCCCGAATGCATGCCGCTTCATATCGCCTGCCAGACACTTACAACAAATTAAATGATAAATTTGATATCCATAATGACTCATACTGGCAGTTCCAAAAGAAGCTGTTGGAGTTTTTCAGCGATGCATAGTTCTTTTTATAATTTTACTAATATTCTTTTAACTCAATTTGAATGCTAATGTTTTAATTTAATTTTATTTGTATTTTCTTTTAATTTGATTCTAATTTTATATAATCAAAAGATATTGTAAAATGTTTTATTTTTATGTTTTAATCTATTTTCTTTTAATTTTAATTCTAATGACTTGTTATTGAAATTGCTACATTTTAAAATTTTTATTCTGTTTTTAATTTTTATGGTATATTTTTATTAGCATACATTTAATACTATTTAACTAAATATTTTTTTTTTGCTTATAAATATTTCGTGATCTATGTTGAATGTTGTGGCTACCTTAATCAGAGGTTGCATTTTGCATTTTTTTCTGTGTCAATCAGTTAGATTTAAGATATAATGTAACTTTTACTGGTGGTCCTAATAAATAAATAAATAAAATAAAATACCTAAGGATAAAGGCGTGAAGGTATGTTTGTATGTATGTTAATAATAAATATTTTAAAATTCACATTATCTAGCCCAAAATAAGCAAATAAGTTACGTGATACTTATTAGCTAACGGATAAATAACCTTTTGAAATATAGAAACATAGATATTTAACGTAACGTCCATCATGATTATCGGTCCTACCTACCTATGGTTGAAGTGAAATGCTCGATATTAAAATGTACGATATTTATAAACATTTACTTAAAGGAGAATGTATTGAAAAAGCCTTATGACCGAAATCATCTGCAGAAACAAACGAAAAAAGACTTCTGACAATGCGGTTTTGTCGATTTTGACAACTTGTTTTGAGTTGTAATAAATAAATAAAGATTATTATTTTCCATTTGTATTTCTTATTAGGTAACACTTTTCATTAAAATTGACTATAAATATACAAGTGTAACAATTAAGTGCGTATTTTCACATTTATAGGATTTCTGGATTACTAAACAGAAACATGAAAGATAACGAAGGGTCGATTAAATTTGCTAGTGTAGGTAAGAAGGGCCGAAAATGCATTTGTGACAGAGTTTCATTGCTGAAGCAAATAACAGGGAATCCAAAACCGTTGTCCGAAACGGAAATAAATAAAATCCGACTCAACTTATTCACGGAAAGAAACAGCGATGGCACCGGGTACCTCATCATCAGAGGAAACGACATTATACAAAGATTTGGTAAACGACTCAATGACAAAGACATCAGAGCCATCGTCCTCTACGTTAGAGAATCTAAAAGACGAATAACTAAACTCGATCTAAGTTACAACAGGATCACCGACAAAGGATTCAGGAAACTCCTTAGAAAGCTGCTGGTCAAAGGAAGATCCAGCATCATCGATCTGAACATAATGAGCAACAAGTTAACAGCCGTCAGCATCGAGTATCTCGCGAAGTACGCCCAGTTTATGAAGCTCAGGTATCTTCGGTTGAATGGGAATCATTTCGGGACAAAAGGCGGAGAGCATTTTGCGAAATTTCTGCTTGTGAATGACACTGTGGAGTTCTGTGACATCGGGGAAACGAATCAAACGCTGTCGAGTGTCTCTCACATCATCACCGCTTTGCGCAACGATTTTGGAACCAATAAAACTCTAAAAGTGTTTGACTTCAGTCGTTTGATCCCAGTTTATGACAAATATGATTTGGAATCCAAATGGTTGGCGTACCACTTGGAGTTCCTCTTCTCCAAAAATGAGACACTTGTCGAATTGCATTTGCAGAAGAATGAGCTTATAGGTCACGACATGGAGTATTTGGTACGAGGCTTAAAAAGTAACCACACCTTACTGTACCTCGATCTTGGATATAACAAAATCGGCAACCACGGAACGGAACTGTTAGCTAATTACTTGAAAGAAAAACCGCAATTACTCCTTCTGATATTGGCAGGGAATGGAATAACTGATTTAGGAGGTCGAGCGCTGAGCTTATGTTTGCCATATTCTAGAATCAGAGCTTTAGATGTTGCTGATAACAGAATGACAGATGATGGGATACTGGACTTACTCAATACGATAAAGAAACCATTTTTTATGCGGTTCTTGAATATTTGGGGCAACAAGTTCGGGCATGAGACGTGCTTAGTGATAGAGCGGATGTTGATGAGTGGAGTGCTGTTCCAGCATACGATGGACGTTACGTTGTATGAGGTGGATGGAGAGTTGCACGCCGCTTACCACCAGAACCCGGCGGATCGGAACAAGCATCTGTACTACTGTGAGATGGACTTCGGGGAAGCCATGCCCATCTGCCACATTAAGAGGAACGAAATCATACCGCAGAGACGAGTCAAGGTTGATTGCTCGCAGCGGCAGAGACTGGACAAGACAAACAGATATGCATTCTAGGACATTCGCTATAATTGATATTTTTGCTGTAACAATGTTAAATAAATTTTTATACAACATGATTTATTTTTATGTAAATACTAGATGTATCCCACGAGAATTCTATTCCCGAGTAAATTCTAATGCCATCAAAAACAACCTGTAAAAAACCCAAGTCTCGCAGCTCAGTCTTTCTACCGTAAAACGTTGTGAGATCCATGTAATACCAAGTCGGATAATCTATTTAGTCTCTACTTAAAGGACCTTCTGTCTTAAGTTATTATATCAGTTATTATCATGCCAATATTAAAATATTTTACTTTAAAAACAAATAGATCGACTTGGACATCGCATGATTTGATTATTAGTATGTATCACACTACACAGCACGACGGGCCAGCAACCGAATTCCTCACCAGAGTCCTTCCGAATATGATGATTGAGGTGAGTATCTTAAAGAAGTTAATGCTCCTGAAATTTTAATGGCGAACAAAAGTATTAGTGAATTGGTTGCGCTAAATCCCGTATCGACTTCTCGGTTTATTGAGAAGTTTAAATGCCCCCAGAGCCATGTTGTTATCCGATGAGTCGCTTGGAAAAGATAATATATTTATAGCTTGTTTTGGAGACGAGAGTTTCAATCGCGTGAGGCGCGATAGACTAAAGAATCTAATATGATTGTAATATTCATTGTGTTTTCATGCGATGTCCAAGTCGATCTATTTGTTTTTAAAGTAAAATATTTTAATATTGGCATGATAATAACTGATATAATAACTTAAGACAGAAGGTCCTTTAAGTAGAGACTAAATCGGGGGGCACGGCAGTGCCCCCGCCAAGTCGAGCAAAAAAAAGCGGCACGGCCGTACCATCCTTTTCTCGAAGCAATTCAGGCTATTTTCGACCCCCCTATAATTTCGTTGTGGATAAAACAAGAAGTCTGAATTTTCAGTAACTAATCAGGCATTATATAAACACGGTATATTTAAAATTTCAGTCAATTTGAACCAGTAGTTTAAGAATTACAACTTGTTAAAGTTTCTGAATTTTGTCACTCACTGACTCACCGATCATCAAAAGTCCAAGGCACCTCTAGCAGACATAGAAGCTTAAAATTTAGAATACAAATAGAGTTTAGTGTCTTAATCATGGGAAAACCTAAATGTTTTGTAATTTCGGTCCAGTTTTCTAATTACACCAACTGGATGAATAACTTTGTAATCCCATATAAATGTATAGGATTACAAGGTTACATTTGCAGTTAATGAATCATTATTACTGTATAATAGAAAATAGTAGGTGTAGATACCTACTATATGAGGCATAACGGGAGGGGGTATAGGGTGGGTAAGGGTGTGTTGGCTAAAAGGCTTGCTCATTGGTTTACTGATATTATTTGCTTACGATTTGGATGTTGTTTGAATAGTTTTAAGGTACCTCTATAAATAGGAACGTTAGTTGCGATTTAAGTTTGTCATTTCGATTTTAATATTATAGGTACCTACTTTGACGATTGGAAGGCATTGGTTCACTGATATTATTTGCTTACGATTGGGATGTTGTTTGGTTAATTTTAAGGTACTTACATAAATACGTTAGTTTGCAATTTTAGATTATAATTTCCATTATACATTGACGATTGGTAGTCTTACTTATAAGTATACTTGTTGCTAACGATTTGGACGTTGCTTGGATAATCTTAAAATATAATACTTAATACATTGTAAGGTCACGTTTAATAATAATAATAATTCTTTATTGTACACCACAATTTACATACGATTAACTTACAATTAACATGCGGCAGATTAATGATTCTGACTTTGTTGAAATGCTAAATAGAATTAGATTAGGTGTGACTACACAAAAAGACCGCGACTTACTCTCGACTAGATTATTAACTCTCAAGTCCGATTCAAATGAAAACAGATTAACTGAAATAATTAAACACCTCTCGAAACTTCCTGATGATACCGTTTGCTTATTACCTACAAAAAATATGTGTCAACAATTAAATACTGCAATGCTCAGATCTCTCCCACATCCTGAAATAAAACTTATAGCAATAGATAGCCTTGATTGTCCCAGGTACCTGACAAAAAGAGCTCGTGAATGTATAAAAAAATATGAAGACGATGCTACTATGACTGCAGGTCTGGAAGAGAACATAATTATAAAAATAGGCGCAAAAGTCATGTTAAGGCGAAACATTGACGTGAGTCTCGGTTTAGTTAATGGGTCTATCGGCATTGTGCGAAAAGTAAAGGTTGATCCTGAAAATTCAAAAATAATTAAGAGAATATATATTACATTTAATAATGAACCTAATGTTTACGAGCTTGGTCCGGTCAAAATTAAATTTGAAATTATTAATAGAGCTTATGTTCATCGCGAACAATTTCCCATATGTATAGCCTATGCCATAACTATACATAAAAGTCAGGGCCTAAGTCTAAGTAATACGCTGATGGATATAGGTGCTGCAGTGTTCACATCCGGTCAAGCTTACGTGGCACTTTCGAGAGTTACAAGTCTGGGCGGTTTACATCTCATTAATGTCGACTTTGGAAGTATTAAAGCGCAGGAATCATCAATTTGTGAATACAACAGATTAAGGAGTATTTACCGTCCAGACTTGTCAAAAATTGTAACATCAAAACCTCCGAGAAAAACCCACAGAGACAGGGAGTGGGCTTTGAGAAAAACTGTAGCTGAAGCTCAAGAAGTAGTACCGGAAAAGAAAAAGAGGAAGACTACATCCAAAAATAAGAAAATATCATAAGACAAAGCCTTTAAGAAAATTCGTTAGAAGTAGATGGTACCAAAAAGTAGGACTCTACAAAAAGAAGTGAGATGCCATCAAAAACAACCTGTAAAAAACCCAAGTCTCGCAGCTCAGTCTTTCTACCGTAAAAAGTTGTGAGATCCATGTAATACCAAGTCGGATAATCTATTTAGTCTCTACTTAAAGGACCTTCTGTCTTAAGTTATTATATCAGTTATTATCATGCCAATATTAAAATATTTTACTTTAAAAACAAATAGATCGACTTGGACATCGCATGTCCAATTTAAGTAGAGACTAAATAGATTATCCGACTTGGTATTACATGGATCTCACAACTTTTTACGGTAGAAAGACTGAGCTGCGAGACTTGGGTTTTTTACAGGTTGTTTTTGATGGCATCTCACTTCTTTTTGTAGAGTCCTACTTTTTGGTACCATCTACTTCTAACGAATTTTCTTAAAGGCTTTGTCTTATGATATTTTCTTATTTTTGGATGTAGTCTTCCTCTTTTTCTTTTCCGGTACT